>VDFB02270651.1:792144873-792335870 GCA_007258455.2 Sequoia sempervirens
GGGTTTAAGGGTTTAGGGTAGAGGGGAGAGAGGGAGAGAGGGTGGGAGGGAGAGACTTGATAGAGATAATAATTTTATAATTTTATAATTAGATAATACTTAATTTTAAAATTTACATAGTTTCCCATGGAACAATTAGATGGAACAAATTATATAAGTTGTATTTAAGTGTACATAAGATTCTTGAACTTGAGAATCCCATGAAAGAAATATAAGTTGTATATAATTGTAATATAGGAAAAATGATTTTAAAAAACTTCACTACGTTTCAAATAAGGATTGAAATCATATATATGGGTTTACATGCAGCCAAAAAAAGTGAGACATGATGCTATCAAATATTCTTGAACTTAAGAATTTTCCATGGAACAAATATGTACATATAATTGTAATTTAGGAAAAATAAGTTTTAAAAAGTTCACTATGTTTGAAATAAGGATTGAAAGCATATATATGGGTTTACATGCAACCAAAAAAAGTGAGAGATGATGCTATCAAAGATTCTTGAACTTAAGAATTTTCCATGGAACAAATATGTACATATAATTGTAATTTACACAAAATGATTTACAACTATGTACAAGTTACTATAAGTTCTCATTTGAACATGTATAGGGTTACAAGTGAACTTGAAAACTATGGATATAATCTAAGTCAAAGATTCTGGTTCAGCTTGCTCTTCAATAACATGTAGAATTTTTTGATGATCATCACTATCTAGTCTCCATTTTCTTCAGCCACGTGCATGTGGAACTGCATGAAGATGTAGAGTGGTAGCTATTATTAAGAGACTATATTGATATACCTTGTTATCAGGTTGATAGTCAACAAAATGAATCCTATGTTGAACAACTTTGACTTGTTTTAGATATGTCCCTTGCACTACAACAGAACCTGTATGGTAAACATGAACCTAAGGTAAGACATATGAACATGTGCAACATTTTTGTGCTCAAGGTTTGTACAATATATATTTAATGTTTATAATGTAATGTGCACATGTGAATACAATGTATATAAAATTTTAAATTCAAACTCACCTGTGAGAAATGACATTCCATCACTTGTTTTAAGTTTTGTTAGCTTATTCCTCTCTTCTGTGCAACGCAATAAATAATAGCTAACACCTTTGATGTTTCTAGGCTCTACTATGACTGCAAAAACATCTTCTGTACACCAAATTTACACAAAAAAAATCTAAAAAAATTAGAAATGTCTCTAAAGATCATTAACTAGATATATATAATATTTAAATTATTGAAAACTTACATGTGTACCTTTTCTAACCAATCCTGAAATATGGTCATAATCAATTGAAATCAAAGGAATGTCTTACAAATCTTTCTTCCCTCGTTTCATCATATGTTTATGAAACAACTAGTGTACAAGTATCCCATTTACCAACATATCAAGTTCTTGATTGTTGCATGCATAATCGAGTTCCCTAGTGCAAAAAAGAGTAATCCCTTGTGTCTAATATCCATCCATGGCACTATCTGAACTCCTAACACAATGCAAAGATCTTGTTTTTTCTACCCTCTTGCATCCATGCATCGATCTTCTATCCACACCTAGATACATATGTACAACAAAAACTTATGTGAACAAATATGTATATATATATATATTAAATTTAAATAAATTCAAATTTTTGATTTAATGTAATTTATACATACCTGATATCTCCCAAAACACTCTATGTGGAATGTATCAGTTTGTTCTTGAAGATGTGCCGACCACATTTGATGCAAAGTGTTTCTTGCACCATTCAACAACATCATGTGCATTGTCTAGACAATCTTGGATAACTCATTTGATGCTTTCTTAAAGCTCGTTTGATGCAAGCTCCTGCTCCATCATGCTCACCCTTTCCATACCCACTCTAAAAAAAACTCCAAACATGTGGTATTTTGTAGATTTTATGATATCTACAAAGTGCATAGAATGGCCGTGAAGATTTGAATTGTGCCACACATCCATCTGACCATACAAAATGATTTTCAAATTTTACACCCCTTCTTCTCAAATTCTCAAAAAATATTGTAAAGCAATGTTGGACAAAAGTGTGTCATGCTCTTTATCATCACTAATATAAAAGTGATATTCTTTTTTAATGGCTCGTTCTTCATCTATACTCTCAACACCATCCAATTCTGATTGTGCATGTCGATAACACAAATGAACCATAATAGTGATCTGCTTTGAAAAGTAATACTCTGATTGAATCTCCTTTTGATGTACAAAGGAGTAATTTTATGCAAAGTCAACTACTGATAGAACTGTTCCACGTGGGAAAGTATCTCTCAATGTTTGGAATTGTTGTGCTTGCCACTTAGCAAAAAAGGAATGATGTATGTATGGTCATATCAATTTTTGAAAATCTTCCATAAATTTTCCAATGGGAATCTCCTCTTCTACATAGTTCAACCTTGTGGATTCTTTCCCAAAATTTGTTTGCAACTTTATATACTTGTACCTGTCTCAATAAAATATGTGAATAACTAATAAACCACACTTGATCAATGAAAATTTACATCAAAGAGAATCCAGATAACAATCTATGAGAAATTGAAACAAATAAACTCTCTAAAAATAGTACTTACCTCTTGCAATTTATTGTCTTTGTTAGGTTAGTATCCTCAATTCTTGAAGGAAATTTAGCCAAATTTCCACATGTCTCACAAATTCCTTTTATGCAGTTTATTTCAGGTCCATTTTCATGATCACATAATATAGACTTTATGAACAAACTTTCCTGTTTAGGAGGTACATTTTGAAACCCACATCTTTCTTCTCTCATCTTTCAAAACACTTGATAGTAGAGATCAAATTCAATATGATAATGACAACAAATTTTTTTAAAAAGCTTGTTCATCTTCACATAATATGGCTTTAACCTTTGAAACATTGTTTTCCCAATCTTTATATGAGGATATGCATTACAAAAATTCATAAACATCTCAAATTGTGTTATGTCTAGCCAATGTTTGATATGATTTTCATAAATACTAGGTCCAATCCTGTGTCTCATAACATCTCTAGTATTTTATGATGGACGACTCTGATCATGCCAAAAACTTGAGACCAAGTTCCTAACAACATATTCAATCATATCAAAATGAGGAGCTCTACACATAATTGCCCAATTTCCTTCTAAAATCTCATCCAAAAACTTTCTCTTTTTCTCATATTTTATCAATGTGGTTCTACTATAACCAATTTTAGTTGAAAGTGCATACATTTTTCTTTTTCTTGCTATATCTTGATGTACAATAGATGTCAACATCACCCTTCCTGTAGTGGTCTTATCCACTGATCGAGATCCTTTCCCAGTGGAATCTAAACCCTTTTTAACATTTTGAACAATATCCTTTTGTAATCCCATGTATTTCTTCTTATTTGATGTTGAATGAACACCCAACAATTGCAATGACTCTTTGATCTCATCACGAAGAAGTAAACATGATAACAATTGGGTTTTTTCAAGTGTATCAAGATAATTGAAATGATGATTGATCATTCCATTTACAAATTTAGTCATTGACCTCTTTCTCTTATTATAAGGTTGGTTGGCATAATATTTCAATTTCTCCATATCCATTTCAAGTAAATGATCTAAATTTCTATGAGAAATTTGTTTCCCCACCTTCTCAGCTAGTTTTATACGCTCATCCATACCAGTAGGAGGAAGTGATCCCGACCCCTCTCCAACATGCATTGTTTGAACTTGTGCCTCCTCCCTATCTTCAAGGACCATGCATTCTTGAGCAGATTCATTTGATCCAATGTCTATATTTGGCTCGACTTGAGCATGAAAACTTCCTTCTTGTTGAGCCCTTGTCACAAAATATTTTGCAAACAAAAGCGAGAGATGATGTTATATAAGTGAAGTTTATGTATGCAAGAAAAAAAACTAATAAAACATGATGCTATAAGTGAGAGAAGTTTGTGCTAGTTTGATATGCTCATCCATACCAGTAGAAGGAAGTGATCTTGTCCCCTCTCCAACAAGCATTGTTTGAACTTGGGTCTCCTCCCTAACTTCAAGGTCCATGTGTTCTTCAACGGGTTCGTTTGATCCAATATCTAGATTTGGCTCGACTCTATCTTGAGGAATCCCTAGAGCATAAAACATAAAAATAATTTGAGAACATTGAAGTGATGAAAATAAAAGACCAAAGACACAAAACACAAATATTGAAACAAAAAGAATTGGCTTAAGGAATTGGAGTCAAGGATCATATACACATTGCAACTTGCATGACCAAGATGACTTGAGGACATTTAAAAGTATTTATAGTCATTCAAGTGTAATGACATGGCTAGAAACCTTCAAAAGAAATGTGTGTTAACACATAATTTAAAGAATAATCTATCATATATAACTATTATTCCTTGGCACCATATAGCTTGAGTTTTCATGTATACATGTGTTAGTCTCTAGAAAACTTGACATTGCATTGGCTTTAAGTATAATTTGAGTTCTAATTTTCAAATAATTCTAGAGCTTAGAATTGGGAATTTATTAAAATATTTTAAAAATATTTTTAAGGAACTATTGATCATTAGATTAAATTCAATGGAGTTTAGAAAAATCTTAAGCTAATTAGATGTTGCAATGTAGATTGGATAGGGGATATTGATCACCAAATATCAACATTAGAATGCTACTTCATTGTACATGAAGGTGTAGTTTCATGAATAATTAAGAAAAAATAATGGTTTCTTTCTGTTAGCTCTCAAAAACGCAGGTAAGAATACCTCAAAAGGTTGCCAATCTCTTGGTACGTTTTAGGATAACAGACAAAGCCAAATGGTTTAAGCTTTCTACTCTTCAAGCGTTGCTTAACCTAGGCGGGTGTACCTATATGAATTAGGCAGACTTGACTTTTGATTTTCTCTCTTGCAGTGATTTGTCCATGATGGCAGATGGAAATGGAAAAATAAAACTAAATTTGGTATAAATTGTATAGCAATATTTAAGACTAAATCCTAATATGTTCAGTTAACAGATGTAGAAAATATGAATGAAACTAAGTAATGAAAGAAAGCAAAGACTACTGCCTTATTGGGTATGTGGAGTCAAATGAAATCTTAAATGAGCGACTTCTTTCTAGAGAACATTCAAATTGTTTGGCATATGTTTTATTTATAACTTGTATAAACATGCAAGACTACGATTATTAAGTTCTTCTTACTGATCCATATGAATTTCGCTTATTACTGTGATTAATTAAAAAGATTTAATCCTTCGTTGAAAGAAAAAATCAACCAATCACACAGATACAACAAATGTGCACTGATAAACTGAGCATAAACTTGTTATGTCAATTTAAATAACCAGATAGCATCAATCTTGGAGACAACTTGAATAATACTTTTAATGAGCACAACAAACAATTGACACTAGAAATACGCCAGCATATCAAATGATTCTCATTGATATCTCCATAATTTCAAAACATGCATCATAGTCTCATATTTACGAAACATTGTGTTCTATTGCATTCTACTATCTATCTTTTATCCCATTCTACTTATATTCTATTATGTCTATTTCATTTCCAAAATAGATATTTATACATTGAGTACATGAAAGGACGCATCCTTTCAGAAATATCATACGTTTACATAACGAAAAGATTAAAAAATGATTAAGCTCTATTTAGCCACAAATGAGTCTTAGTTAGATGATCCAAGTAATCCCAACACTCATGTGTATCCACATCTCCAATTGCATTCTAGATTGAAATCTTCATCTTAATCATTTTTTCATTATGCTCACTCGCCTCATCTAACATCATGCTTTCAGCAGTAGCAATCTTTAGGATTTCGCATAGCATCAACTCATTCTCACTTTTCCATCTGGCAGCTTCTTTTAGTTTCCCTCTATCATCAGAGAGTGTAGTTGATGTTTTTAGAGCAGCATCTATCAATCCCTGCACATCCCCCTACAATTCACCATGGAAGTTTCGATGCCTATTTACAAAATGAGTCTAGCATTTTCAATTGCTGCACTATTAGCAGCATCTCTCTGGCTCACTTCCTGAAACTTCTCCACAATTCATTCATTCATCCTTTCATGCTCTTTCAATGTAGCAAGTGTATGGGAATACTTTCCCTAGAGCTTACTTATCCAAGATGCTAAACCGTCTTGCCTCTTCTTGATTATTGCCACAAGTGCATCATATTTTCCTTGGGAATATGCACTTGATCCCTCCCAATGATCCTTTGACTGAGAAATTTTTCCTTGAGTAAGCATCCTGGGTGTCTTCATAGTAACACCTACTAAATCCTTTAATCTATCATTCTCTCTCAGCATCCTTTCGTTATTTAATTTGTACATTTCCCTTTCTTTTATCAACATCTGAATCTGTGCTTTGTTCAATTTTGCAATATTTACTCCAATTTCTGTCATAGCCACAGGATTAGCCTCTTCAACCTTTAGGTTCATGACATGGCCAAATTCCTTTTCTGTATCAATAACTACTGACTTCCTGTGGGGTGGGTACAAGGCCCAAATCATCAATGATCCTTCATTTGGATCTTGCATACACTTCAATTACCTTTTCTTTGTCAAGCTTGTGTGTAGCATTACTGTCCTTCAAGAAACTATCAAAGACAAGTGCAGAATTAAGATCAAGCCCTAGAAATATCATGACACCATCATTCTCCAACATTTTCCTCCCCTTTTCAGGGGTCATACCTGTCATCACATCATCCACACACTTTCTTAATTGATTCAGCAATTGTTCTTCATTTCTTGTAGTGACATCATCAACATTTTCTCTTATTTCATTTCCCTTCTACTTATACAAAAATGCTTTGAATTCTGGGGAATTTATAAACCCATCATCTAAAACAAATGATCTATATTCAATATGCCTTGCATCTTCTTCACCACTCTCTTCAACACTCAACTCCCTAGTTGGGAAAACATACTACTGAGTTCTCAACCTAGATACCTTTTCAGGTTGGCCTTGTGGCACATTATTCTTAGGTGTCTCTCCTCCTAAAGACAATTGCTCTACATCCTGTAGCCCTTGGTTATATCTTTCAACCACCATTTCAGCTTCCTCTTCCTCAAGATTCTGAATCATGTCATCAAAGGGATAGGGCACATGTTGATACCCTCCAAATTTTATCTTCACTTTGGCATAATTAATATACCCTTTAGGGTCAAAGTTCTTTCTGGGTGGGCCTCTCTTCATATTGTACTGAAGCAATTTGTCAAGGATCAAATTATATCCTTCTTTGGCCAATATAGTAAAATCACCAAAACATAATGTACTAGGCATAAAAGCCTGCTTCCCAAAAGAGCTGAAATTCATTGCACTGCAATAATCCATCTGTCTGACAATCTCCAGATATACAATCTTGTTTGGGACCGTGTTTGGTAAAATAAAAGGGGCATCCTCAAACCCATAAACTCTAATCGTGGTAGCTCCCTCCAAGCAATATCATTCTCCCCAATTATGATCAATTGGCCCATTGAAATCCTTTGGCGCGAAGAAATCTCTTAATCTCATCAGATAATGAATAATTATAGGGATAATTATAGAATCTGTACAATTTTTTCACAAAATATTCCTCAAAATGAATAAAACTAGCATTAGAAAACCTGCTATCCCAAATAGCAGTCCACAATTGAACTGGAAATGCTTCACCATCTTTACCAATTTGAGAAATTCTCATTTCTGGAGGCCATACTCCTAACTCCTATCCAAAATAGAGTACTAGATGCATCAACAATGAATAATGCTTGAGATAAAAATTAGATGATCCACTTTTTATAGCCATCAGTCCTGAATCAAGCCCCTTAAATATGTACGAGGCATAGTAAAATGGCCTAGAATTGTGATACTGGATATCTGCTATGATAATCATTGGCACAATTGACATATATTATGAGGCATCCATTCCCAATACCTGGCAGACTAAGAAGTAGGTGTATTTCATATAGGGATCAAACAAATCCACATGATAAGGGGGCCCTTCACTATCTTGCAGAAGAACTGGTTTGCTGCCCTATTTAACCCTATGAATTGGCAGCCTCCAACCCTTATAAATCATATCCATTCTCAAGAATTCCTTCTCCAATTCTTCATATATGATCTCCTCATTGCAAACCCTTCCAAATTGAAAACCTCACTTATTGACTCCTTTGAAAAATGTATATGTGGCTTTCTAGATGGGTCACAAATAGCCTTATGTTTAGCATCATAATGGTTAGCTAGCAATTTTACCACTTTTGCATTTACAAATACGTTAGGGCACACTAGTTTTCCTACATTTAGCTTCCATGGATTGTAAACTGGTTCAAAACGGTTTCTCCTATGATAATGGAAATTGAACAATTCATATCCCCTTATTTGAGTCGAAACATCTCCAATAAACTTGTATTTATCATCTAGTTTGTCAAGTTCTACCCTAAGTTGTGCAGATCTTCTGGCTTTAGGCCCAGAGCTAGGCAATTGGTCAATGAGATCCTGATTCAATCTTATTTTTGTGCCCTCATGTTCCCCTTCAGTTTTTTATTTGTTTCCCCTTGTTTGACTACTCTCACCAGGTTTTCTACTTTTAACTTTTCCAGAGCTAGGGGACTCCATTCTTCAAAATTACAAAAGTTAAAGCTTGGAAACCAAAGGCACAATCACTTACAGTATACTGCTCAAGCTCCTCAGGATGAAAGATGTCTTGGTTCTTCATTCGCACTACTGACTCCTTTGCTATCAATTCAACACTAATGTGTTTGATTGAATTTTCCCTGTTATATCTGTCGTGCCATTAATGTGTCAACTAAAGCACGAATGAAAACTTATTTGAAACATACACTGTTGCATCAAATGTCTTGTCGGTGAGAAAATTTCAAATATGGGGTGATATCTCTTTTTTGCAACATTCATTAAACCTTTCACCAAGACATCCTATGGTCTCATCAACATTTGGAATCACACCGATGAATATCACTTCAATTTTACATATCGCTGTGAAAATTCTGAGTCAGGGAGATGTTTCATAGACTTCATTGTGTCTTACCGAGATGCACCCTGCAGTAACTTTCTAGTCGCTGAGACATAATCACACTCTTGCCAATGAAAGCACACCTCGGCGTGACTTTGAAAACTCAAAAAGACACATACCGATATCAATTGTCTTTCTGAACCCTTTTCTCCAATATGTTCCATTCGGTAAGACTCTCCCCAAAGTATTTC
Organism: Sequoia sempervirens; assembly: GCA_007258455.2. Classification (NCBI taxonomy): domain Eukaryota; kingdom Viridiplantae; phylum Streptophyta; class Pinopsida; order Cupressales; family Cupressaceae; genus Sequoia; species Sequoia sempervirens. Next base: position 792,154,089 of record VDFB02270651.1, read on the forward strand.
ATTGGTGTAACTTTTGAGTTGGCAAGACTACGTGACTTCCTCCCAATAGCTTTATGATGGAGCCCTTTTGCGCCTTATCAACAAGACCCGATGCTTTCGGTAAGACATCATTCCGATAATATTTTGTGTGGCCAACACATCACTCCATGCGCTAGTCGGTGAGACATATATGAGTTCGTTATGACTCATTCTGATAGCAACTCTCTTGTCGATATGACCCCTCTGTCGCCGAAACAATAAATGTGTCCTGCCGATAGTTTGCAACAAGTATACATTAGTGAAAAATATCATAGGTCGGGGAGACCTTCACTCTGTCTTGCCAATATGGGTAATACAATGAAATATCAAGGACTAGATGGATTCAAATGGATCACATTACAAAATATAAGCAAGACATTATGAAGAGGGATTTTTATGCTTATGATGAGGACTTATTTTGGAAACTCATGAATGTAATTGACTGTAAAATTTTCAAAATTTCACAGTTCTAACACTTTCAAAGTGCAAAGTTAGAATATATACGAATTTGCAAAGCCTTAAAATAATTAATGTGGTTGAAAAAATTATGAAAATCAAAGTGGCATTGTGAGGGACACAAAATTTAAGGTTTCATTGGACAACTAAGCATGTATTGAAGTACAGTATCATTTTCTTCATGAACAAAGTAAAGAGAAAATTGTGTAGATGCAATACTCAACAATGATAATGTGATGACAAAAACATTAAACAAAGGTATTGGTAAAAGATAAGTGTAAGGTTTGTAGAGAAGGATTTAATGTACAATATTTTAGTTTAAGAGTACATTTTAAGTTGGGGTATTGTAAGTTGAAAAATGGTATGTACTTTAAACATTTCTAATTTTAATAAGAAATCCAATGCAAAATGTATGCACATACAAATTTATGTTTATGTGTACTAACCAAATTATTGGGTGGAGTAATGCACAAATTATGGATTCCATCCCATCAAATGAATACTCATGTTTTTTCAAAGTAAAAGTCAAAAACACACACTTGAGAGTGGGAGAGAGAAGAAACAAGCATGTACCTTGTTTCTTTCTATGATAATTTTCCAAGTTTTGTTCACGCCTCTTATGTTCTTCTTTTGATAATTTTCATTGAGATACATTTTTTCTTTTTCTTTGATGTCCCATTTTCTTCTTCAACTTGTAGATGACTCAAAACAAGTCCTCTACCAACTTAGTTAAATTATCCTCCAAATTTTTCCTTGATTGATAAAAATGAAAAGTTGTCGAGCTCCAATATTTTCCTCCTTGATAAATGTGCAAAAACTTCTCCAAAATCTGCGCTCCAAGTGATATAAATGACAATTAATCTTGCAATTTGATATCCAGAATAATGAAAAATAAGCTTCTATTTATATGCATATCTAGGATGGGGAAAAAATTATTCTAGTGTACATGGAATAACTAGATCCTAGTTTAAATGAATCTTGAGTAGTAAACAAACAAGTTCCATTGTGGAGTTTGTTGTTATTTAATTCATAGGTATGCACAACATATCTAGTAATTTTAGAATTTTGTTAAAGTGTCAAAAATGTATATTAGAGGTATAATTTGAATTGAATTTTCTTAATTATATTTGAATTGAATTTCAAGTTACATGTCAAAAATGTATAATAGAGGTATAATTTGAATTAAATTTTCTTCATTATATTTGAATTGAATTTCAAGTTACTTGTCAAAAATGTAATAGAGGTATGATTTGAATTGAATTTTATTAATTATATTTGAATTGAATTTCAAGTTACTTGTCAAAAAGATTATATCTTGTTCTCAACTCAATGGTTCATGTTGCTTAAGTCATTTTAAAAAAATATGTATTGTGATCAACATGAATGAACTTAATTATAAAATGGCATTGATTTCCCTAAAATTCTACTAGAGATCAAATGTATATTGAATATAAGGAAATGTAAGTTGTAAGAGATCATAAAATAAGAAAACATGTATGTATATTGAATATTTAAAGCAAATGCATACATATATTATGTGTAAACATGTTTAAACCATAAGCAAACACATGTACATACATGTAAAGGGATTCAATACATATAAACATAACACATATTATAAGTAAAGAGACAAATGTATGTATATATCATATAAGAAAATATATGTACATATCATATAAGCAAAATGTAAATTAAAGATCATCAAATATCAAATACTAAAGATCAACAAATAAGCAAATGTATGTATATCATATAAGCAAATGTAAGTTAGAGATCATCAAATCTCAAATACTAAAGATCATCATGTATAAGAAAATGCATGTGGTAAAGATCAAAAATCTAGTGTGCATGGCCTAATATAAATATCTACTCCTAGTTGAATGGCCATCAGAATAAGAACGGTCCTGCTCTGATGGATGTGTTGTGCCCTGCAAATAAAATTGTGTACAAGATGTGTTAAATACATATAATTTATATTAAAAAAAATTTATGAAAGTTATTTTTAAATGAACTTGTATTTTTAAATATTAATCTAGATCTATGCATACATAAATATTGCATGTACATATACATGTGTGATCTTATATAAAAATGAAAAACTCACATGTCCACTGGCAGCAAATTCATCCACAGAGTCACATCGATCATGCACACAATCTGGACTAAGGCTAGGAGTGATATGAGGTATGTCTACCTATAACAATATATATACATATATATATATCAACTTACATGAATATCTAGTTAAAAAAAAAAATTAAAAATAATGAAAAAAGAATTGAAACATGCACATGCACACATACATGAATATCATTTGATATCAGATGACCTAAGTCTATTCATGCACATGCACATGATCTAGACGAAGGCTAGGAGTGATATGAGGTATGTGCACCTGTAACAATATGTATACATATATATATATATCAACTTACATGAATATCTAGTTAAAAAAAAAATTAAAAATAATGAAAAAAGAATTGAAACATGCACATGCACATGATCTAGACCAAGGCTAGGAGTGATATGAGGTATGTCCACCTGTAACAATATATATACATATATATATCAACTTACATGAATATCTAGTTAAAAAAAAATTAAAAATAATGAAAAAAGAATTGAAACATGCACATGCACACATACATGAATATCATTTGATATCGGATGACCTAAGTCCTCTGAAATAGTTGCCTCCACCATATCCACCAAACGATCAAGTGATGAATCAACATCTGCATCCATCTGATCTATCCAATGTCATGCCAGAAATGATGAATCTAGAGGACTATGAAGGTGAGATGGCATCGGCGATGATGAACTGATAGGGAGGTTGGATGAATCAATCACTGATTCAGGCTCTAGGTCTTGTTTGGAAGACCTCTAAGGTGTCTCACTTCACCACTTCAACCTATAGGATCTTCTAGTATTTAGGATCCCCTGGTCTAACTTTTCCAACCCCAACTACCAACACAATTTCTTGCTACAAAGTCAAGACTTGGTGCAATCTTGCAACTCTAACCTTAGCCTTAATTAACCCCAAAGGCTACAAACCTCCAAATTATTGAATTTAACTTTGCAAGGGTGTGGAGGTACTTCAAAAGACTTTAATCCATCCTACTATGGTTCTTGAAGGTCCACCTAACTCCATTTCTTGGTCACTTTCACCAAACCCTCATTTAGGTCTTAAAAAGGCTACTAGCTCTAGGAGCCCTAATTAGGCCTCCTTCTCCGAGAAAATAGGTTAGTTCTCCAAATATTTCCAAAGAACCCCCAATATTTCTTTGAGATTCCTGGTTCATATCAACACTTCACAAAGATTTTTGGCGTCTTCGGTCTTAACTATCCGTACAAAACCTTAACTTGAAAATGGGCAATACTAGGGTTTTTTAAGCCCTTTTCTGGTTTCTCTCAAACTGTCAAGTCTTTCCCTGACCAGATGAATTGATGGAGTTTCCTCTTGATTACCAAGTCTTGGCAAGACTCACACCTACCTTCTCCAAAAGGAAATTTTTCAAGAATTTGTCACCCCTACAAATTATGTGCTCTACACTTAAGTCTTCCTAGTCGGGCACTTCCCTGGCACGCCTAGAGAAAGACTTCCATAGTGGCTCCTGAGCTTTCACAAACCCTAAATCCTACCATATATACATACATGGAGTCTATTCACTATTCCCAAAGGGCCGTACAATTTGTATGATGGGAAAGTGAACTAATACTCCATTTTATCAAAACTACCTAGTTCAAACCAACAACAGTGTGGAAACAAAACTATTTACAAACAGTGATTGAAATTGAATAAAGAGACTAATTAATGGCACACAATGCTTGTAGAACTACTACACTACCTCCTTCACAAGTTACAGTGCCATGATTAAGCCATTAAAACCTAACTTCAATGTAAAATCAGAAAAAATGCACTTTTAAACACAATTGCTTTTCCTGAATTCATAAAACTTCCAAAACTTAACAAAGGCTTCCAACCCCACTTCAATGCCAAGGCTTTCCATAAATAGGGTCTCTCTTTCAATTATGGGCTTTCCTTGGCCGCTTGTAACTCCAATTGAGTATTATTTGCAAAAATTGAAAAGAAACTCCTAAAAGGCCTAAAAGGTCAAAACCTCATTTGCAAAAAGCCTAAAGCCTAACCAATGGTCAACATGACCTTCATCAGATGATCAACACCCAATCTAAAATGCCAATAAGGCTTACATCCAAGTGAACTAAGTTTTATTGCTTAGTTGTCCTAGATAACCTATGATAACCTATGGGTGCTCCTACACCATTCTCCCCCTCAACCAAACACTAAGGATTGTGGGGAGAGATTAGAGATAAATCAATACCCTATTTCTTGAACTAAGCTTCATCCACCCATGTGGCCTCAAATTCTAGTTTGTCTTTCCATTTGATGAGATGTTCCATGTATTCCTTATGCCGGGTAGACTTCTTCACCCTTGATTCTAAGATTCTCTTTGCTTGCAACTTGTCTTTAGGAGGTAAGGCTATGTTACTCACATCCTTCAAGACATCCACACTTTTCTGATCCAAGTTAGTGACTAGTCCTTTATACCTGATCAAATCAGCCACATTAAACATTAGAGAAATGCCTAAGTTTGCAGGTAGCTCTACCTTGTAGGCATTCTTCCCATATTTTGCTAACACCTAATATGGTACCACTCTCTTCATCTACAACTTGGTTGATGTTCCTTTTTGCAACCTAGATTTGTTGAGATGGACCATGACATAGTCACTTACTGCAAATTGGAGATCCTTCCTAGACATATCCACCTTAGCTTTCAGCTTGTGATTAGCCTCTATGATTGTCTTTTTCACCTGCTCCTGAATCTCCTTTATGGTCTGAGAGAAATCCTTAGCATGGCCACTCCTATGCTCCATAGTTCCTAAATCTCTAAGTTCACACACACCTCTTGGGTGCATTCCATACACTATTTCAAAAGGACTTCTGCCTGTGGTCTGATTCACATTGTCATTGTAGGCATATTCAGCCTGTGATATGACCAAGTCCCATGTCTATCCATACTCCTTGGTGAGGCACCTTAGAAGGTTACCTAACACTCTATTAACCACCTTAGTTTTCCCATCAGTCTAAGGATGGTAGGCTGATCCCAAAGACAAGTTAGTACCTAATCTGCTCCATAGAGTCTTCCAAAAATGACTCATGAAATTCACATCCCCATCTGAGATAATGCTCAATGGAAATCCATGGACCCTCACAATCTCTTTGAAGAAAAGATGAGCAATATAGCTAGCTCCCCCCTTGGCTTTCATACAAACTACACACTACTCCACATACCTTCTAACATCCCTTAGCAACTTGGGCCAATAATAGAACATCTCTACTAATTCTATTGTCTTGTTGATACCAAAATAACCACTAAGACTACCATTGTGCTTCTCTTGGATAAGGTTCTCTCTCATTGAACCTTTTGGAACACATAACTGATTCCCCTTGAACAAAAGTCCACTCTGCAATGTATACTCTGAGAATTGACTATGAAAGTGATTCTCAAAATTAGAACATACCTTATAAGCCTCTGAGAATTCTTCATCTTCTTCATAGAGATCCTTGAAACTCTCTATCCCAATGCTCTTTATTTGTATCTCTTGCACTGTCAGCAACCTCCTACTTAGTGCATCTTCCACCTTGTTCAACTGTCCCTTCTTGTGTTTGATAGTAAATGTGAAAGCTTGGAGGTATTCCATCCATTTCAAATGTCTATTGCTCAACTTCTCTTGTGTGTTGATGTAGCTAAGTTCCTGGTTATCAGTAAACACTACAAACTCTTTAGGTAGGAGATAATGCCTCCACTTTCTAAGTGACTGTACTAGAGCATATAGTTCTAGGTCATAGGTAGAATACTTTTTCTTAGCTTCATTGAGCTTTTCACTAAAGAAAGCTATAGGTTTGCCTTCCTGGCTTAGTACTCCTACTGCAATTCCACTGGCATCACATTCCACAATGAATAACTTATCAAAACTAGGTAACAAAAGGATGGGTTGAGTTGCCACTTCTTGTTTCAGTTTCTCAAAACCCTTCTCAGCTTCAAGAGTCCATTTGAACTTAGTTTTTAGGCCACCTTTTATTGTATCAAGTACTGGTGCACATATGCCACTAAAGTTCCTTATAAAATTCCTATAAAATTGAGCTAACCCATGAAAACTCCTTACCTCTATCCCTATGGTTGGTGTAGGCCAATTTAGGATGGCTTCCACTTTGCTTAGGTCCATCTTCAATGATCCTTGGGATACTACAAACCCTAAATACGCAAGCTCTTGTTTAAAGAACTCACACTTTTCTAGGTTGATGGCTAGCCTCTCCTCCTACAATCTTTTAAGAACCAACTCCACATGCTTTAGATGTTCTTTTGTTGTCTTGCTAAAGATGAGTATATCATATAGATATACCACCACAAATATACCTATGAAATCCTTAAGCACTTCATTCATGAGCCTCATGAATGTGCTAGGGGAATTTGAGAGGCCAAATGACATAACTCTCCACTCATATAACCCATCAATTGTCTTGAAGGCCATCTTCCACTGATCCCCATCTTTGATTATGATCTAATGGTATCCACTCTTGAGATCCAACTTGGTGAAATACTGAGCTCCTCCAAGATAGTCCATCAAATCCTCACTCCTAGGAATAGGGAACCTATATCTGATTATAATTCTATTTATATCCCTAGAATCAGTGCATATCCTCCACTTACCACCTTTCTTGGTCGCTAAGACCATTGGTACTACACATGGACTGATACTCTTCCTAATTAGTCCTTGGTCTAATAACTCATGCACTTGCCTGGCTACTTCTAAGTTCTGATCTGGTGTAAGCTTGTAAGCTGCTTTGTTTGGTAATGAAGCCCCTAATTCAATCTGATGGCTGATGGATCTCTTTGGAGGTAAGGTTGCTAGTGTTCCATCACTAACTATGTCCTTGTACTTCTCAAGCAACTTTTGGACTGCTCTTGGTATGACTATTTTTTAGTCTTATCTTCCTCCTTGGGTTGCACCATGACCACATATCCTTCCCCTCCTTGTTGTAGAGTGTTGATTAACTCCTTGCCACTACTTAACAAGACATTAGGGGTCTTTGACTGTCCTTCTTCTTCATCTGATAGTGACTGCAGTTTGAATGTCTTTCCATCCTTCTTGAATGAGATAGTGTTCTCCTTTCCATCATAGATGGCTCCTCTATCATACTGCCATGGTCTTCCCAATAGAAGATGGCATGCATCCATGGGAAACACATCACAAATCAACTTGTCCTTGTATCCTCCGATGGAGAACTCCACCGTTGTCTACTCATTTACAAGAACACTCTGCCCTTTGTTCAAACATGTCACCTTGTAAGGACTGGTGTGGAGTATCTTCTCCAATTTTAACTCCCTTACTGCCTCCTTAGAAATAATGTTATCAGTAGACCCTAAATCCACTATAACCTTGCACACCTTTCCAAGTATTTTGCATCTTGCCCTGAATAAGGCTCTCCTTTGCTTTGGCTCTTCTTTAACTGGTTGTCTAATTAGAACCTTGCTAAACATCAAGTTCTCTCGCATTTCTAACTCAATGTGACTAACCTCTAGTGACTTGATACTCATGGTGTCCTCTTGAGCATATGCTACTCTCTTTTCTGTATTTGATGAAGATGCTTTCTCCGGGCACCTATAAGTTGGATGACCTACTTGACCACAGTTGTAACACTTCATACTAGAAAAGTATGAGTTACTTCTGCCTACTCCTCTTCCTCTATTTGAACCTCCTTGAGGTCCTCTACCTCTTCCATAGCCTCCTCTAGAAGTTGTTTCACTTCCATGCTTTGTGAGTTTAGACTCTCCCTGACTTCTTTGTTCAGTCCCTCTACTATGGTATCCACCTCTATGTCCTCTTTGATCTCTACCTTTACCTCTACTTTTAGAAGCCTGGTCTTGTTTTCTCTTACTCCTCTCTTCAATCTTGATAGCCAATTGATAGAATTGGTGCAAGTGTTTTGGGACTTAGAAGAGTCATCTCCTCTTGAATGTTCCACTTCAAACCATTAAGGTATCTAGCCACCTTAATATTTTCATCCTCAGATACATTAGACCTCATGCAAAGTTCTTGAAACTCCTCCATATAGGAATTCACATCTTGGTCTCTTTGTCTCAAGCTCTGTCTTTTCTTGTGCAACTGAATTTCATAATCATCTGGCATGTATGCTTCTCTCACTTTGGTAACCATTCCCTTAAAAGTAGAAATAGGCTTCTTGCCTTCCTTTTCTCTCTCTGTCTGAATGAACTTCCACCATGTCAAGGAAGAACCTCTCAATCTTGATTTGGCCACCTTTACCTTCTATGCTTTAGTGACTCCATCACACTCAAAATGGTTTTCCATTCCCTCTATCCAATCCATGACTAAATCAGCTTCCATTTTCCCACTAAGCAATGGTATGCCTTCAAGTACTTTTCCACTCAAAGCCTTCAATGCCTTCAAGAAAGGCTCCTCTTGCAAAACAAGGTTAGGTTCAGGGATCTTGTCTTCCTCTGCAACCTCTTCTTTCTTTGGTATCCTTGCTTCCAACTACACATTACTCATTACTTGCTCAAGTTGGGCTATTCTTTACCTCAATAGCCTATTGTCTTCCTCATGTTCTTCAACCTTCTTGGCCAATTCTGCATTTGTCACCATGTCAGTAGAACCACTAGACTCAACCTCTGACATATATTATTCTATCCCAAATCTTTTGCTGCTCTGATACCAATCTCATAGGGAGGTTGGATGAATCAATCACTGATTCAGGCTCTAGGTCTTGTTTGGAAGACCTCTAAGGTGTCTCACTTCACCACTTCAACCTATAGGATCTTCTAGTATTTAGGATTTCCTGGTCTAACTTTTCCAACCCCAACTACCAACACAATTTCTTGCTACCAAGTCAAGATTTGGTGCAATCTTGCAACTCTAACCTTAGCCTTAATTCACCCCAAAGGCTACAAACCTCCAAATTATTGAGTTTAACTTTGCACGGGTGTGGAGGTACTTCAAAAGATTTAAATCCATCCTACTATTGTTCTTGAAGGTCCATGACTCCATTTCTTTGCTGCTTTCACCAAACCCTCATTTAGGTCTTAAAAAGGCTACTAGCCCTACGAGCCCCAATTAGGCCTCCTTCTCCGAGAAAATAGGTTAGTTCTCCAAATATTTCCAAAGAACCCCCAATATTTCTTTGAGATTCCTGGTTCATATGAACACCTCACAAAGACTTTTGGGGTCTTGGGTCTTAACTTTCTGTACAAATCCTTAACTTCAAAATGGGGAATACTAGGGTTTTTTAAGCCCTTTTATGGTTTCTCTCAAACTATCAAGTCTTTCCCCAACTAGATGAATTGATGGAGTTTCCTCCTGATTACCAGGTCTTGGCAAGACTCACACCTACCTTCTCCAAAAGGAAATTTGTCAAGAGTTTGTCACCCCTACAAATTATGTGCTCTGCACTTAAGTCTTCCTAGTCGAGCACTTCCCTAGCTTGCCTAAGGCAAGACTTCCATAGTGGCTCCTGAGCTTTCACAAACCCTAAATCCTACCATATATACATACATGGAGTCGAGTCACTGTTCCCAAAGGGCCGTACAATTTGTATGGTGGGAAAGTGAACTAATACTCCATTTTATCAAAACTGCCTAGTTCAGACCAGCAACAGTGTGGAAACAAAACTATTTACAAACAGTGATTGAAATTGAATAAAGAGACTAATTAATGGCACACAATTCTTGTAGAACTACTACACTACCTCCTTCACAAGTTACAGTGCCATGATTAATCCATTAAAACCTAACTTCAATGTAAAATCAGAAAAAAATGCACTTTTAAACACAATTGCTTTTCCTGAATTCATAAAACTTCCAAAACTTAACAAAGGCTTCCAACCCCACTTCAATGTCAAGGCTTTCTATAAATATGGTCTCTCTTTCAGTTATGGGCTCTCCTTGGCTGCTTGTAACTCCAATTGAGTATTATTTGAAAAAATTGAAAAGAAACTCCTAAAAGGCCTAAAAGGTCAAAACCTCATTTGCAAAAAGCCTAAAGCCTAACCAATGGTCAATATGACCTTCATCAGATGATCAACACCCAATATAAAATGGCAATAAGGCTTACATCCAAGTGAACTAAGTTTTATTTCTTAGTTGTCCTAGACAACCTATGATAACCTACGGGTGCTCCTACACCATGAACCAGCACCAATCAACATATCAGTAAAACCCATAGTCTGTGCAGCTGTCGAATGAACTACATAGGTGGATCCTGATTCACACTAGTGCTCGATTGAGAGTAATGGGATCCTGGAACTGAACAACCTCTACATCTCAAATGATCTCTAGCATGCTCTATACTGATCCCATTGTCTGATGCAATGTTGGCATATGCCTCCAATAGGTCCTCAGCCAAACAATGCAGAGTCATGCGTGACATATCTCCCGTAAGTGCATCAATCTATGTAGGAGTAGGGATGTCAGCCATTGTAAAAGGATCCATGGTGGTCCACTGTGCTAAAAATGGTGTGGATCGGGAATGTCTGGACATCAAATACTGACCTACATGATCATCAGATATCCTAGTGGTGGCAGCCGCAATGTCACCTACAGTGTCAATTGCTTCCTTTTGGGAAGCAACGATGACCTCATCTGCTATGGGGGCTAGAGCTGGGGTGAGAGCAGGAGACCTCTCACCAACCAATACCCTAAACACTAGGGGTGGTCTATCTACTCGATGATAGGTGGGCCTATCAGCAATCCTGCCATGTCCCTGATCAGCATATGATGGAATGTCCAAGTAGTTAACTTTGAGGCCCAAATGGACCTCATCATACAATTGCTAAACAAAATACAATGGAATCTAGTCATTGTTTGGGTATAGACCATGTGCTACAAGAATTCGTGGGTAGATCAATGAGGCCATAGCATGATCAACACATCTAATGACCTAGTATCCCCTAACCTTATGCACATTTTGATAAAATGGAAAACAAGTGGCTTTTATCATTTCTTTGGTGACACTATCTTGTATTTGTTTAAGGGGAACATCACCATGTACTTCTTCATACATGCGAGAAATAATAGCAATCACTCTATCTGAGGATATGCACTAGTCCTCTCAAGTTCATCTTTTAGTTTTTCTAGACTATGCAATATTAACATGCATGGTTCACTATATATCCCTGGGTTTGCGCCCTGTGCTAATGAATCTCTCAATTTTTTAATCTCATTACTAGTATTTGCAAACAAAGAATCTGGTGGAACATGATCTACATTTTCCATGTTATATATATATATATATATATATATATATATATATATACAATATACCTAAAAGAGCAATGAGACTTTGGTAAATAATATATCTAGATAAAGGGAATACAAATCTAAAATAGTTGTAATAATTCATCTACTCATCAATAATATTTTCATACCATTAACAATTTAAAAATAATTGGAAGACAACTATAATCTATAACATAGCATCCTCAAATGGTTCAAATTTTAAATGAAATGATGAAAGAAAGGATAAGAATACAAAGATTAGTATTAAATTATTTGAAAATAATTGGGGATAAAAATATTTAATCTAATAGTTGTTAACATAAATTAACTTCAAAATAGGATTATGTAAGTGAAAAAAAAGTTCTATTGCCTTTATTGAACCTAGATTTATCTAGTTAAGATATGCCTAAAATTAAGAATTCATACTAGAATATCAAATTCCATAAGAATCTCATAAAGAGGATGAATTTAATGGAAGATAATATAAAATCCTCCATATGAGAATGAATTTTATCATTACAATATGAGTGAATCATCTCAATTATATAGACAAGAACATCAAAAAATTATAGATTGGAAAGCAAAATAATTAGACATTTATCATATTTTTATATGTATAAAGTTTAGATACCATCAAACTATTTAAACTTATAGATTGCATAAAGCTATAAATTGAATCATTAAAACTAATTTATTAAGAATCAAATCTAATAAATTTGACTTCATATTGCATACTTGTTATAAATATCTCACTAATCCAACTATACATTTTATATATGTTAAAAAATATATAATTGTTATGCCCATAATTTTTCACTATATCTTGACGTGGATCTCCTTCAACTAGATCAATTAAAAATTATTTGTAATGTTGGAGGAAAATGGATTTAATATCATTAGATTTGTCATGGAACTACCTCTCTTGATCAATGATAGATATTATCCACTCTCGAGAATGTAAATATGTTCGAGATAACTAAAAAATAATTCGTATCCCTTATATCCTTTCATCCAATGTAGCCTATCTCTTAATTGAGATCCTCTACCACAATTAAGTTCAAATATTCTAAGTTTTATTTCAACAAAAGAAACCACTCATTGTAGAAAAGTTATTAGTAAGTGCTAAAGCCAAAACAAGTTTTTTTTCTATTTGGATCCATTTTTTTCCATTCTAGATCTCTTTCCAGCCATATTCTTATTCTTTTGATCATAGTAAGGTAGTGCAATAAATTTAATCGCATCATTCCACAATTGTATCCACTTACCATTTTGATGAGGTCTAGGAACATCAACCAAAGAGATATTAGGGAAGCAAGGTGATCAATTTTATTGAGGTGGGAAGTGTTGAGATTGAAGGATAGATTATTAGGTATGAGGAATAAGAAGTTTGAAAATTTTAAAGAATTGGGAGGTGATATGTGAGATAGGTTTAATAGAATCTACTTAAATAAGGGTGTTTTGTGGAGAGGGGACAATGGAAAGAGAAATAACTAAGTTTTAATCTATCAATACAACTAAGTTTCCCTTAGTTCACCATCTCTTTAGTTGGTCCAAGTGAACTAGTGATTAGTATAAGAATATTTTTTGTCTAAAATGGGATCTAAACCCCTCATGGTATTTCTAGTTAGGATGTAGGAATTCAATTATTTTTTAGAGAGTTTATGAGAACTAAACCAACTTGTATCTTGGTTTTTTCCACCATATCATATTCACCTCCTTGTAGCCATTTAGTCATAGGGAGGGCATAAAAATCCATTCCCACAATTTAACTTGAGATGAGGATTCATTAGGCATACAATAAAGAAAAAATGAATAGGTATTCCTTGTATTAGTAACTGTAAGCACTAAGCACAATTGTTGTTGGGATCCACTCCTCAATAGATGATAAACTTAGCCAAGTATTGGGAAAGGTGGGTCAACCTTGCATCCTAATATTTTGATTTATTATTTTGTCCTCATATTAGGAAATGAGGCATCTCACTTTGTGTTGGTAGTTATTTTTCATTTGTTGAATGCTTCAAGGGAGGTGTCTAAGATGTTCTAAATGCATATAAAATTATTATAGCTTTATAAGATGAAACCCTCTTATGACATATTCTTATGACATTTAAGAGCATGACTATAGAATATTTACAGTTTAAAGTATTGACCAACATTATGAAAAATCATGAGAAATATTTTAAGAAATAGCAACTATGTCAAGGAAAAAGATGTGGACATTTACAAGAACTTTCTTTTTTAAGAAAAAGTGGGGGACCACTTATAATTTTATTTCTATATAATATTTTACATATAGCCGGTTCAAGTGGACATACTGGCGGGAAAGAACTAGCAAGAAAACCTCTAGTTGCAGTCCGAGTAACAAATTTTACAAAATATCAAAAAGACCAGTGAGGTCTTAGTACAAATGACCAATTGTCTGATTACAATGTTACAAAAGCACATTGGTTGAATACATCAGTACATATGTACATTCTCTTATGCACCCAAAACACCCAAAAGAAGACAGCATACTAGATATACCCATGACCTGAATACATAACACAGTGGAGATTACAAAACCTTACTAAACATAAGACTGATAAGCTAGGAAGCCACTTTCAAAAAGATGTAGATTTTCTACCAACATGCTGAAAGCCATTAACCGAGCTTTCTTTTGTTTCTAGTCATTTACCTTTGTGTTGGCGATCATGCTCAAATGAAGGTTTTGATTTTTTTTAATATTAGGCACATAACGATAACAAAATTTCTTTTTGGATGAAGATGGAAGTTGAAAGTCATGAATGCAAACATGACTTCTCAAGAAATAAATGGAATGATATTGTAATCAAGGGAAAATCCTAATTTGTTAAAGGGGTTAGCACAATAACATTAAAATTCCAATGAAATAACAAAGCACAAAGGAAATAATATGAAAACAAAAGAAACAATGTTACCCTAAGTCTTCATCTTCCATGCTTCACCTTTGTTACACCTCCTAGCTTGTAGTAAATAGAGATGCCCTCAGATTTCAAATGAGCAACTATGACTAATGACCAAGTCCTATGCAAGTGTTGAAGGATTTGTATAAAAGAAATGACCTCACAATAGACTAAAAATGACAATAATAGCCTCAGTTGATAGAATGAGCCACAGAGAGAGAGCCAGAGAGAGAGAGAGAGAGAGAGCCCTCAAATGAGAACAAAATTGTCATTTTATAAAAACTGCAATTTTGAATGTGTGGCCAGGATGAGAAGATGACAAAAAACCCTAGGATCAATGATCAAGATTGAATGTTGCAATAAGAATTAGGGTTAGGTCAAAATTAGGGCAAATGATAAGGATGAAGGGCCAATATTGAATTATAAGATAATTCAATCAAGGGTCGAAATTAAATGAGATGTCAAAAGATAAGAATAAATTTGGAAGATAAGACTGGCACGGACAAAGAGGTTGCTGGAGAAATTAAATAATAAAATTTATTTACTAGGTGACCAGTAAATAATTAAATAATAAAGATATTATTTAATTATGGAGGAATGTGACAAAGAATTATTTTGAATTAAATGATGATTTAATTCAAAATTCAAGAGAGTGGACTAAATTAAATAAATAAAATTTATTTAATTAATGAGAGAAAAGACTAATGAATAATTAAATAATTAAAATAATTATTTAATTATAGTGGAAAGTGGACAAAAATTAAATAAATTAGAATCTATTTAATTTTAAAAGAAGGGAACTTAATTAGTGACGTAATTAAATAAATAAAATTTATTTAATTAATCAAGAGAGAATAAAGATAAAAATGAATTAATTAAATAATTAAAATTATTTAATTAATAGAAGAATTATGACTTTAGAAAATAATTAAATAATTAAAAGTTATTTAATTATTAAGAATGAAAGGGGCAATGTTGAATAATCAAGAGTTGCAAGCCTAGGACAATTTTATGTGTCTACGATATATTTTCTTTTTAAATCATCAATCTCCATGGAAATGGCAGACCAGATTCTATTTAGAACTTGGTAGAGATGTGAAGAAGTGTCATGCATTGTGGATAATAACATGCCTTGGAATATGTGAACATAGGTCTCTTCTTATGAAACAAAACCTTCTTTGAATAATAAGCATTACAAATTAATACAGTTTGGTGAGCATATTGTATAATCACACTAGAAACCAACAATGGAAGATTGAGAGTCTCAACTAAGAATTCCACCTTATAGATAACATTCATACTAGAAGCCAACAACAAAAGACCAAATTTCATAAATAAAGTTCATGTGTTATATATCATGCCTTTGAGGGGTCCACAAGTACCATGAGCCTTTTGAAATCCTTCTCCATCTAAATGCATTCATTCCAAGACCATTGGGAGGTGGGTATATACAATATGATCCAAGTATTAGTTTCTAATTTTAATTATTGAAAGAAGGTATATAAATTGTTCGAGCATCTTAATTCTCATACAGAGTTACATCTTAGTCAATTTCTCAATGTATGAGTTCCATATATTTGTAATTTTTTCTTAATATAAAAACATATTTATTTCATTAAAATTAACCTATCTATTCCATGCTACAAAGGATGCTCTTATTTTAAATTATAAGTATATAATTCAAAATTAATTAGTAATTTTCAAGATAGAGTACACACAATTTCTTTAGTTAAAATAAAATAATATTCTTATTTCCATGTGTGAGAGTTATGTAGAATGGTAGTTTGATGTCTCAAAAATATTTCTTTCATGTATACTAAATTTTTATCATTGTACATTATGAGTGAATCATCTCAATTATATATCCAAGCACATCAAAATTTTATAGACACTTGGAAAGAATAATAATCACACATTTATCATATTTTTGTAAGGTGTTCGAAAAGACTAAAAGTTTCCCTAGAAAGAACTAATTAAGGAATTAAAAAAAATGGAAAGTGTCTACCTCATTGTATGTTGACCTTTCCCATATAAAAAGATCATGGAAATGCTAAATGAGTTGATATAAGAATTTTTAAGAATGAAGGCACAAAATTCAGAACACTAATCCTAAAAGCAACAAGAAAGGCAATGAATAAAGTCTTCCTAGTTATTTTGAAAGAAACATTAAAAGGTTATAAATCCCCTTCACACCCCTTTCTAAATGAAGATAAAATAAATAAGTTACTAAATATTTCTTAGAGTTTAAGGTGGTGATTTTAATTTGATTTGAGAATAAATAAGATAAATTAGATGAAATCAAGTTTTGTTGTAAAGGTGATGAATTTTGGGGGAATAAGATGAAAATAATTTTGAACCTAGTTGACTCATTAAATGGCAATAAGATATATTTTAAAGGGGATTTATTTAAAATATGTAATAGTTAGATATGTACTAATACATTATATTCTCTATTAGATAGTTATTTCTTCCATAAACATTTCTTACAATCTTATAATTTATTAATAATAGTGATGTGTGCATGTCCCTAGACTCTTTTTGATAACCACACTATTAATGTTTCTATTTTTACTAGAGGATACTCTAATTGAAAATCATGTAAAGAGGAAGGGTTAGTTAACCTTGATATTAATTCAATGAAAGGTGGGATTATCTTGATGGTATCAAAGTTATCTTAAAGATATATTGAAGGTGTTTCTTCTATGCCTAAACACATTTAGTGAAATATAATGAATATGTGTTATCCTAGAAAAATATGTATAGCATTAAGGATAAAATTTAGACTTTAAGTTGAAAGAAAATGTCAAATATTTAAAATAAAAATGGTGGGGATGGAATACAAGCTTCAAGAATCTCCTTGTAATTTAATTAATTGCAATAATAAATGATTAAAACTAAACACGAATGGATATGTCACCAATAATTTTTAGATAAAATCACTAAAATTAGAGCCAAGATATCTTAGTTCAAGTATCAGGATAAAGGTATCAAATTCTTATTCAATGTAAACATAGCCAAGTTTGATAGATAAAAAGTTGGCCCCATTAATACTAGGGGAGCATTGTCTAATGAGATTAAGTTGACACTATTCAACTTTTAGAAGTTAGAACCCTAACATTTATATGAGGCTTGTAAAATAGAACCTTATTTGGAAGAGTAGGAGAGGAGAAATGAACCCATAATAATTATACTTATATTGAACAAAAATAATAATAATGTTTAACCATTTCAAAATTTTAAATTTGTTTCACTATGATGATCAATAGCTAATTTGTGTACAAGGAGGCCACAATTTATAGGGAAATGAAGACTGCATAAGAGGAAAATTTATAACATAGTAGCTTGGTTGTAGTTGTTTCTTTAGCATTAACTATTATCTATTTTTTCTTTTGTTGTTGAATATTTTATTTGATCTCTTAAAACTTATCAATGGTACTTGACCTTCATAATGATTATTTTCTTCTTTTTCAATTATTATCATCTTAGAAGGAATACCATTTCAATTTAGAGTAGGGAGAAATGTATTTTTCTTTTAAAGTATTTAAAATATTATATTTATTTGATGGTTCCTCTTAACCTCTTCCACTCCTTGGAAAACATTATCCAACCACTTGAAT
The DNA here is from genome assembly GCA_007258455.2 of Sequoia sempervirens. Taxonomy (NCBI): domain Eukaryota; kingdom Viridiplantae; phylum Streptophyta; class Pinopsida; order Cupressales; family Cupressaceae; genus Sequoia; species Sequoia sempervirens. Next base: position 792,172,416 of record VDFB02270651.1, read on the forward strand.
CTCCTTATATTAATCAATTTACTTCTATGATTTATGTATGTGTTTTTAGTGATTTACTCTTTATCCTTACAATTTATTCATGATATACTTTAATATAGTTATAACAAGTATATAATAGTTTTTCATAATTGGATATGCCTTAAGAAACTCTTTAAACATGAAATTATTTGATGAGGGAAGATATAAATTAAGGTTATTCTTTCTTACTTACCTCATGCTCATCCATATTTTTTGTCCATAAATATCTCAAATCAAATTGGATTTTGCAAAGAGGATAGCTATATTTTAAATATTCGCTCTTAGTGAAAGTCATTTATTTCTTTGTACAAATTTAAAATTGATTTAAATGTAATTTAATTTTTAATAGTTTTAGCATGGATATATGAAGAATAGTTTTAAATATATATATATAGTAAAGTGGTCATATTTTTATATTTTCCTAATGTACTAGAAAATTTAATAATACCTAAATTCCTTCTAATCCTAATAGAACTATTTTATTATACATTTCATTCAAATAATCTAGTTTCTTTCCTCTAAATTTATTCTTTGATTCATACATTTAGTTCACCAACCATTTTTGCAGTAATGTCATAAGACTCAAAGGAAAAATATGAAGAATTTTATCCAAGTTTCCATTGTATGCACCCTAAACTTTATATCATGAACTGTTTGATATAATTTCTCAAATAAATTTGTTTTAATGAACTCTTTGATATAATGCCTCAAATAAATTTCCAATAGTGTTTTTGACGGAGTATGATAGAAATAGTGTTTTTGATATAATGCCTCAAATAAATTTGTTAATGAACTATTTGATATATGGTGCATACAATGGAAACACTATTTCTATCATACTCCATCAAAAATTACCATGAACTGTTTGATATAATGCATCAAATAAATTTGTTAATGAATTGTTTGATATAGGTTGCATACAACGAAACACTATTTATATCATACTCCATCAAAAAATTACCATGAACTGTTTGATATAATGCCTCAACTAAATTTGTTAATGAACTATTTGATATAATGCCTCAAATAAATTAGAGGTGCCCTGGTAGAAATGTATGAAAAATGTGGAAGCATAGATAGGGCATGTATCATAGAAATAATGTATGTTGAAAATGCTTTAGAAACTTTCAAAAAAATGCAGTTTCAATTCAACAAATTTGAAAAAAAAATCATTTAGGGTTTCAAAATTTGACAAACAAATGCATTTTAAACTCTACGAAATTTGAATTTCACATACTTGGTGCTCAATATGCAATTTGGGGTGATGAACTTTGGAGAGACGAAGCTGAATTTGAGTTTTCCAGAGAGATGAAGTTGTTTGCGGATCACGTTCTTCATTCGCCGCATGCACAAGCACAGGGAAAGCAACTGGTAAAAAGCGAAAATGATAATGTTTTTTTTTAATGTTCTATTTAAGGAGGTTCGGTCAAACCCATGTTCGACTAAACCCCTTTAAATATTATTATTTTCATTTAGGGTTTGGGGGTTTGGTCAAACCAATGGTTCGACCAAACATATTATGTGGTTCGGTCGAATCATTGGGTTCAACCAAACCCATTGATTTTGGGGAAAGGAAAAAAATTGAAATTTCCTTCCTCTCAAAATTTGTAAACCACTATTGTAGTTTCACCTGAATGAGAAGACTCAAGAAAACTCTCCAAACTAGAATCTAAATAGAGGAGTGATATCTCCTCAAGAATGTCCTCCAAACCTGTAGAAGTAGTCAAGTCAGCAATACCTAAAATGAAGCCATCCTGTGATGTCAAGTCTAGAAAACTGAAGGTGTCTTGATGAGTGATGATGGAAGCCTCAATCAATGAATCTAGACAAGGAATCAATGAAAGTGAAGGGATTCCAACTATCTCTGATGGAGAAGAAGCACCTAAAGGAACCTTTTCAACCTCTTCAAAATATTCAAGGCAATCAACTTCCTACACAACCATATCATCATGGGGTACTTGATCTAAGGAGTGGCATTTTGAATCTTGACCATCGGGGATGATGGAGTGTCTGATCCTCCATATAGCTCCCAAAGCTTAGTCCAAAGGATGTGAGGACAATCACAATGATCAATAGAACTCAAAACATCACAATCAACTTACATAGAAATGATCTCCAAGATAGTGTATCTACTGCAACTCCAAGAAAATTCAAGAATACCTTTACTTGGATGAGGAACTATACCAAATAGATGTGGAAAAAAATCATGTGATTGGAGATGGTAGCTGATCCCATCACACCATTGTTGATAGTTTCCCTTGTGCAACATAACCAAAGGAGTATATGCAAGCCCTATAATGAACTTTCTCCAAAAATACAAAGACAAATGACCTTCAATAAAAAATAAAGACTTCCAAGGATGATGTGCAACTGAAGTGATGCTACCCAGATCAAAAAATATTTTCCTAGGCTTCAAGATGTCTAGGTTATTGAACAAATGCACCAAACTAAAAAAGTTAATGCAAGAGTACCTAGAGCTAAAACTGATCAAGGAGTTTGGATGGATGAAAAAATCTATGAATCACCTTCCTAATGTTGTTGGAATCACAAAAATCCGATGAACAGTTGCAAAGTTACAAGCATTTATGTCCAAATTAGGGTTTTTTCTTCAGTTGGATATAGAACTTTCTACAAAAAATAATTTTACAGAGCTAATGTCGCCACTAGAAATTAGAAAAAATTATCTTTCCGACGATATCTAGTTTGCCAAGTTTTGATAACCTAGTGAAAACTTATAATAAAATGAAAAAAATGCCTAGATTTGGCACTTTGCAGGCTAATGAGGGGCAAAAAATTAGCCCCTGAGCACTAGAACATGGTCACTAATATGACTAGTGCTGGGAAATTGGCAAAAAAAATGTGCCCCCAGATAGGGTGGTGGGCAAGCAGAGCTACTAGCGAGGCGGAGATTTCAGGTGGTGTCGCCGGATGTGCAGAACCCTCAGTCGTTGATAGGACCGAGCCTTCGGCAATCAGAGTAGAGAGTGGCCGGTGGAAGAGTGATGTCAGCATAGGTAGGAATGACCACTGGAAAAACTTCAATGGTCAAGAGGGATGTCTGTGGACGCTAGTGGAATAGGCTAGAATGGATGCTCGTGAAGCAGGGTGTCGGTGGGTAGAAACCTCTGGCAAGATTGGTCGATGAGTGAGTGGGTTGGTCGGTCAAATCAATAAGGCTAATAGAAGTACCATCCAATCCGCAGACACAAAGTACCCCTCCTAAATGCAACCAACAAAACTTTTTCTACAAACTAAGTAATTTGAATGGGCCAACAAATGTGATTTTTTAATATTGCAAATTTTGCGATTAAATAATTAAAAAAAAATGTCAACCAAATGTAGTATATATGCAAAAATAATTGATGTCGATGCAATTAAAATAAATCATCCCCAAATGTATATGCCGACAGATTATTTTAATTATAGTCACCCTATACATTTTTTTGAAACTATAGAAAAGCCCACAAATTATTTTTTTTCCAAACATATAGAGATATTGCCCAAAATTTAAAAAAACAAAATGGCCTGCGAATAAATTTTTTTTACCTCAAAGGACAACTAACTGGGATGATTTTTTGCTGCAAATTTGTACAGATTATACCAGTTGATTTTGCAAACCCAAATACCTCTTATGGCTCCCAGGTTGATGTATCTGATTTTGATGATTGGACAAGCGATCCTCTGGTTTCGAGGCCTTCTGAAGATAATGGCGAGCTTAGATCTAACTCTATTTACTTCATAAATTAGCTTGGTCTCTGGGTGGAGTCAAGTATCTTGCAATGGAAACCTTCAAGCTTGCGATGAATCTCTTTAGCCCAACTTTCTTGATCTTGTGATGAACTCTCAATGGAATTGATTTGATACCATGTTAGAATTCAACATGCTCTGATATCATATTGAAATGATGGATGTTGAATCACCCAATGAAGTTGGGCACACTTCAAAGGATCTTTCCAAGAGAAATTACCCCACACAAAAAGTGTTGTAACTAAGGGCTACAGAGAGAGATTGCTATTGATCTACAACATTAGATCATAGATTGATATTTGATTGATATGATTGTTACAAATGAACAAAATGACTAATTATATAGGAAAAAGAGAAAACCTAAGATGCATGAGATTTTTCCATGTGTCATGATCTAACAACATGTGAACCCTATCTAGGAAATTATCAAATGTTGAGATAAGTTCTAGAAGGACAACTCATCTTCTAGAAGGAATCTTATCCCTACAAACACGGAAGGGGACATTACCCCATTATTAAGTGATTTATTAAAAATGCAACCTAGGACTAAATTATGCAAGACCTAAGTTAACTTATGATAGTGTAATAATTAATTAATTACACTAACATGAAGTAATGCCTATTTTAGTGCCTTCTTTAGAGCCTATTTTGGCACCTAATTTAGTGCCTAATGTGGTGCCTAATTTAGCACATAATTTTTCTAATCTAGCAGGGATTAAGGGTGTTAGAACAAAAAATCCTTCTCTAATATTCAGAAGCCTTCAATCACTTGCCTACATTTCAGTTGCATCAAAAGATATACTACCTTTTATTTTTCATTGTATTTAACATGAGATGCAACAATTTGTGTGACAAAATTCATAATTTCACCAAAATTCCCTTTGTATATGCCCATTTATTCCTCTAGATAATCATAAACAAATAATTTTTTCCCTTTACCACAATACTTTGTGCAAATTAAGGGTTGAGGGTTGAGGGAGTAAAGGTTGAGGGTTAAGGGTGGTTTAATGTATAGGGTAGAGGGTTGAGGGTTTAAGGTTAAGGGTAGAGGGTTGAGGGTATATAGTTCAAGGATTAGGGTTGAGGGGTTGAGGGATTAGGGTTTAAGGGTACTTGAGGGTAGAGGGTACTTGAGGGTTTAAGGGTTGAGGGTTAGAGGATTGAGGGTTGAGGGATTAGGGTAGAGAGTTTACTAGGGATGTTTAAGGGTTTAATGGTTTGGGGATTATGGTTGAGGGATTACCTAGGGTAGAGGGTATTAGGACGTTGAGGGTAGAGGGAAGTAGAGGTTTTAACAGTTTAGGGTTGAGGGTATTAGGTTGAGGGTATACGGTTAAGGGGTTACTAGGGTTGAAGGTATAGGGTTAAGGGATTAGGGTAGATATGGAGGGATGGATTAAGGGTTGAGGGTTGAGAATTGAAGTTTGATGGCAGTTTAATGTATACTAGGGTAGAGGGTGTTGGATCTTAAAAATGTAGGTTACAAATCCTAAGATGATGTCAGGCTCTATTATCAAACTTGCAATGTTTTTGAACCAATGAATGGAGCTAACCTATATGGTTGATGACTCCCTAGGACACTTTAGGCTCTGCTAAACCTAGGCGGATAGACCTTGACAGCTGAAGTGGATTAGAGTTGTATGACTTAATTTATGGATCTATCCACAGTGGCATAAAGTGGGATAGATGAAAGCTTGCTAACTGCTCCTACTAAAATTTGAAATGTGAATGTATGAATAATATTTTATGAAATTCTACAATTGAATTGTTATGACTAGTGCCTACTTCTATTAGGCTAATGGAGTCAAGAGATGAAAGGTATGTGACTTAATTATTGGCTACAATTTTAATTGCTTGGTACTTATGATTGTTTATACCTTGTATAAACATGCAAGAATGTGACTGACAGAATCTTCTTATTGATCCAATTGATCCTATCAAGTTATTGCAATTTATTAAAATGGTTTTAATCCTTCCTTGAAGGAGCCAATCAAAAGAATCACATAATGACAACAAGTGTGTATTGACAAATGAAGAATTTCCTCAATTTGAATAACAAGATAACATCAAGTTAGAGATAGTATGACAATCTTATCTATTAGCTAACTCTTGTTACTGATCCAAATGTTACCTCCAACTTACTATAATCAATCAAAAGGATTTTAATTCTTTAATAGAAACCAATTAACTTCATTACACAAAAACAACAAGTGTTTCTTGATGAAACTGAAATATCAACTTGGATACACAGGTTCAAATAACAGAGAAATAACAATGTGGAGACAACCAGATAATTTTTTAACTCAACAAACAATAGACACCAGATTCTAGCCACCAAATTAAAACTTCTTCTCCATTTGCATTATTTCAAAAAAAAATTGCAATACACATCATGATATTTTGTTGCGGCAACTATTCAACCTGTCCAAATTCTAATTTTAATTACTAATATTAATATTTTTCTTCATTTGATTTCATTTGGCATATATACATTATATCTCCTAGGGTTATGACCCTTCACTCGCTCTTCCATTGCAGCGCTTCACTTTATTTTAATTAATTGCCATTGGAAAATTAAAATACTTTAATCTTCATTATTGTATATTTATGAAAACAATTTAGAAATTATCAAATCTTTCCTTTTCTTGCAATCTTCACTCTTGACCCATTAAAATAAATATAATTACTTGCTTTATAACTCCTTTGGTGAAAAATATTTTCCCTCTTGATGAAAGTATTTTACCTTGTATTTAATTTGTGCATCTTTATTCAGCGTAAAATACTATTTGAGTAAAAATAATCTCCCATTACAAGGATTTAATTTTTCCTTTAATATCCTCTGTGAAAAAGATTTACTCTGAGTCATTAAAATATTCTCCAGGTAAAATAATTACCTCCCCCCTTGGTGAAAAATATTTTGAAAATATTTCACAACTTCTTTTTCACACAAGATAGTATATTTACCTTGCACATTTATTTTAACGTTTTAATCTAAATAATATTTCTTCCATAGTATTAAATCTTCTCAAAATATTCACCACATTAATGCAAATAGGAATATCATTTCGGAGGGACCTATCATTTCGATGAGATCTTGATGATTTATCCTTGATACCCACAGTCTCCTCGATATGTCTCCATTGGCATGACCAATTCTATCGGAGAGAACTGTGGGATTTACCCTAATTGTTCATGTCTCTTGATGAATACCTTTTTCCTTGCCCATTTGTTGCAACCTTAGGGTTTTCTTCTTTTTTGAATTGAATATGACGATATTTCCTTTTACTACTGTGACAGCCTTACCAATAGTGTGTCCTTGCTTGTGAAGTGTTTGAGGTAAAAATTTATAAATTGCTACACCAACATCAATCGTGTATCATGTAATTTGTGGGCGCCAAAGAGTTGAAGGCTATTTATTTCAATCTTTCCCTAAAAGTTCCCTGCATTCGTTGTCTTCTCACAATCTTTTGATTGCAATTTGCCTTCATATATGTATTTGTTTCTGCTTCAAATCATTTTTCCTCAACTACTTGTTTTGATAGTGTCATTGAGTATTCACCATATTTTTTTAAAAGTAGGAATGCCTTCTAAAATTTCCCTTTCAATGCCATTCTTAGTCTTTTGATTTTATCTTGAAAAACTCATATTTAATTTTTTAGTTTGTTTAAGTCTTGCATTTGTCACTATCAGCCACACTTGTAAGAGATTGATATCTCATTGTAAAGGATCCTTCTAAGCCCAATTAAGCTCTTCCATTTGTTGACAATAGCTTTGAACCTCCTCTTCACTTTAATAGCATCACTTAGGTGAACCATCCATCCTCCTTGAAATGTGTTAAAAATAATTTCATCTAATAAGTTTATTATATTCAGTAAGTAGAGTAAGTCATTTTTAATCTCATCAACTATTTGGACACTGATGAATTTATAAATATGCTTAATTATTCTTAAATCTCATTGGCTTTGCTCCTACAATAGGGGAATTTGGAAGATAGAGCCTAACTACATCATTAATGACTTGCATTGGTTGGAGATAATTTGTTCATTTTCTTTCTTGGCATCCAAACCATACACAAAATTAGATTCCTTCAATTTCAATCTTGGTTGAAACCATCCATAACATGATCTTTGACTAAATGCAAGAACATGAATCCTGTGGAATAGAATAGTTTAATGAAAGGGCTGGGCACAGAGTCTTCCTCAAGAAATAGTTCAACATTACCAAAATATTTTGTAGAGGAATTCATATAAGGAGCTCTCCCATTTAGACAAAATAGTGCCCATCAATAATACTAGAGCCTATTTCCCTAATTAACTACTTTTAATAATGTTCCTCTACAAGATTAAATAGTGTTGTGACTTTATCATATGATGACTCAAATGAGACACCACCATATTTTAGTCGATTGAAAAATCCCATATCTTTAAAGCATACAGAAAAATTGCATAACTGGTACTAGAGATTTTATTTATGTGTTCAACCCAAATGCCATTTTTGTTAGAAACCAAGATTTGAAATGCAAACTAGAAAATGCCTTCCACAAGAGAAAAATAGAAAAAGCAAGAGCAATTTGCATGAAGATGTGTAAATGAATAATATTCAGGAATTGAGAAAATACAAGGGATGAATTGCTTTATAAAAGCAATGTATGCATAACCCTAAACCTAATTTTGAACTAAAATTAGCTCAACTAAACAAAGCTTACTTATTAAGTAAACTAATTATTACCTAAGTAAACTTAATAAAGTGTAATTAAATAATTAATTACACCAACACCCCCCTTAAGTGCAACTTAGGGAGACTAAAAAACATGCACCTAATGCAAGGATGAATGCATGAATGCATGAAAGCATGAATGGGTCCCAAAAACTAGTCCATGTTAGGTACCCATGTACAAATGCAATGTAAAGAAATCTCACACAAATGGAGAAAAGGAGAAAACCTAGTGAGACAAAAATCCTCTCCAAAAGAGAGATGAAATACAATAATAATAGCCATCACAAATCCAATCAATCTCCATCCAAAATACAGCTCACCCATAAGAGATAACCTATTGCAAGAAGAAGCATTGGAAGTACACTATACAGTAACACTGGAATCCTAAATGTGGCAAGCAAGGAAATATACTTTTGTTTCCTAGAAACCATATTAGAGTCACTCAAGGACTCAAGTCAGAATCATGAAAAGCAATAGCAGACCCAATGTCAAGGAACACTAGAAAGATCACAAATTGGCACAACTCTAGAATCTATGAAGTAACAATCAATTGAAAGATGATCTAGAATTGAAATGAAGTGCAAAGAAAATGCAAACCTAATGCACACAAAAAAGGAAATAGTGGACACATTGATAAATGTTCACATCTTTCTCCATGATGAAAAATAACCTCAAATTTGTGTAGATGACAAAATCTAAAAATATGGCCAACACCAATGTGAAGTGCTCAAAACTAGCTTTCCGTCAATATCTTGTTTGCCAAAAATAGAGATCATGGCCAAAAGTTATGAATTTTTCAAAAAACTAGAATTTAGCTTACAGGAAATGGGTTTTCTAGCAAAAAAGTTTTACTTCTGATTTGATTTTTTGTAAAATCTTCTCACTGTTTGTAGACAATAACAAAAACCCAAAAATATTTTGATGCTAAGAACAAAACCCATAAATTGTTTTTTGATCCAACAAGTAGAAGATTAAAAATATATATATATTTTGTAACCTTTCGCTAATAGAAAAAATGATGCGTGCCACTTTTTGTACAAAATTTTTCTCCATATCTATGCAAGATATGAAAAATATAAAAGATATGTAGTTGAGATTTTGATCGTGGCTACACAACCCAGAAATCATTTTTCCTACAACTGAATGCAAGCTAGATTTATGAAGCAAAAATAAAAAATGGCTCCAATAAAATCGGCTTGCATCAAAGTCTTGATAAAATTTTGACAAAATAAAAGCCAATAGTGATTTTTTCAAGCGCTCTGAATCTAATGGAGATGCCTAAGCTGATCCAAAATGCTCCAGAAATAGACTCAAGGCATAAAACTCTTGAGTATCCCTAAATGTGCTCTGCAATGAATTTCTCTAAAAACTAAGAAGAGGTTGCAAATCAAGGCTTTGATACCATGTTAGAAACCAAGATTTGAAATGCAAACCAGAAAATGCCTTCCACAAGAGAAAAATAGAAAAATCAAGTGTAATTTGCATGAAGATGTGCAAATGAATAATATTCAGGAATTGAAAAAATACAAGGGATGAATTGCTTTATAAAAGCAATGTATGCATAACCCTAAACCTAATTTTGAACTAAAATTAACGCAACTAAATAAAAATTAATTATTAATTAAGAAAACTAATTATTACCTAAGTAAACTTAATAAAGTGTAATTAAATAATTAATTACACCAACAATTTCCTGATGCCATCATAAAAGTTTGTTGAACCAACTCTAGTTCATTCTACTCAAATTGAAGAACCCCAATTTTGTTTAGCAATTCAATGGGTACTTCAAAATGTGGAAAACACTCATGTGAGGTAGTAATATTCATATTCAAATGCATAAATTATGAGGCAAGGCAGTTTGGGAATACTTGAAATAGATTTGAAGAGTGATAATGAAAGAGAAGTGAACTTAAAGCTTTAACGCAGGACACTAACAAGGCTTGATAGTCAGTATGGGACTAAAGGGTAGTCATTTAACAGTGGAAGATCAAATAGGAAAGAATGGCATTCTGGATACATGCAGTGAATGCAAGTTAAAGGCTTTCAATTATATCTGATAGGAAATAGCGAAGAATCTATAGGTATTCAGCTAAGTGGACAGTAGCCAATGAGGTTGCATATTGAAATCATAGTCAATGATAAAAACATGGTTATACCCTATGATTTGAGGATGACCATCAATGCATTGAAAAAATGGGTAATCCTTTGAATTTGTTTTTTGACATTTTGCACTATGATGAAATGAGTCAAGTTCGTTCTAGAATTGATGTGGAAAACTACTCAAAACTTCTCCTTAAGCCATGAAATTGCACCGGTATGTTGAGCTATGATAGGGGAGTGCACCTATCAAATGGGTTGGTACAAAGTCATGAGGACTGAAAAGTGTTAGTGTCCAAAGTTGACTACTCAACATTTTCTGAAAACTGCCATTGTCAAACTCACATGAATCCCTCCAACATGCTATTTTTTAAAAATATCAAATGCAATTATGAGAAGTATAACTTTGGATATTAGATCATTTAGGCATGGTGAACTTGTGTGCAAGAGTTTTTTTCACCAATCATCTTAATTCACAAAATATCAGACATCAAAGTTGACCTCTACGATTTTTTTTTAGAAATGTAGTCTTCAAACTGGGTAAAATCCATTTGGATTTTATTTTGAAAAAATACTAAATGATGTTCTAAAGCCCTAAAAATTGACATGGATGCACATTGAGATGGGAATAATCAAGAGCGCCAATTGGTTTGTCATGAATCCCTTTCAGTTGCTTAATATTGTCCTCCAAATTTGACCTACTTGGAAGATTTTACCGTGTAGACAACAAACCTTCGCAAAACCCCTCAATTTTGGACTTTTGAAATCTTGTCAAAACTTATCATAAGAAGCTGAAATATGGTGTGCACATTCTGATATGTCAGAGAAACATGCTTGTAATGTGATTTTGTGTGAAAATGAACTGAATTCATCTTGTGATTTTTCAAAGTGAGCCATTTGAGCATATTTCCCAACCGTACTAAGTGCTAAAATCAAATTTTACACAAGGGAACCTAAAATTTGCATGAAATTTTAGGCTCCAAAAATTTCTCCATTTGGAGATGTATGCCCCCTTTGGGAATAGCAAGAATTCAAGTCTCCGGGAGAGCAGATCAAGTGTTTTATCCTTTGAGCAGCAAACAAACCCTTTTTTGTGATGAACTGAGATGGTTTTGTAAATACCACACCTCAGCTGATGGCACAAGGCCACCAAGAAAGAAAAGACCCCTATTTTCCCCTATCATGCACCTTGTTTTTTTTTGTTCATCAGGTTCCTCTTGAAAACATTCATGAAATCTACCCTACTACATGCATTACCATTGGAAACTTTCAGAATAACACTGTGTTTAGCTTGATCCACGTTCCTTTCATCATTCTACAGTTCATAAATTCTATTATCATGTGATAAATCTTTTCCATCTCCATCATATGAAGTGTATTCACATTCAATGCAACATTTCTCAATATTTTGCTCACTAAAATGATCTCCTAGTTGCACTGAAAACTAAAAATACTCATTGTTCAACATATAGCAGAAATTATTGGGTCTCTCTTCAATATAAGACAACATAAAAAATTTGAAACCATCATAGGGAATTTCATGCAAACTAGGAAAAAAATCTTCGGTAAGGCAATTATTCATGTTGTTCACTCCATCATCTAAATGTTTCTCATATGGCTCTTAGAAATTTTCCATACCAACATATTTTGAGATAGCTTCATCTGAGATATTTACAACATCTTCTATATCATAAATTGGCAGTGACATCAACTTCTGATCAATACATTCATCATTATGTAAATTTGAACCAACTGATGTTGAGCATTTCCTATCCATGATATGCAAACCAATGTCATTCTCAAAGACATTTGATTATGTTTTATATATCTTCTCTTGAACTGGTACAAACATAGAGTTCCCAAGAGTTTTCCCATTATTGTCAAAGTATTTTCACTATCAAAGGAAATGTGTGTTGGGCATTCAATTTTAGCATCATTCATGTGTGTATATCTTTGATATTCCACAGTCAAAAAATTCAAAATTTGCTCACTGTTGAGTGAACATGTTTCTTCATCCACCCCATTATTGTTTTATTCTTTTCTCTTCTCATCATCACAACAACACTCAAAATGATCATAGAATAACAAATCAAATGCACTATCAGCATAGTCATTTGTTCCGCAAGTTGATATATTATCCTGGTTATCTGAAAATGTTTCTTTCTCATCATAAAGTGGATTTGAATACACATGAAATCCATGTTCTGAAATACCTTGGAAAAATGTCATCTAATCTCCTGTCTTTTCATCATACAATGGATTTGAAAAAGGCTAGAGGCATGTGTGGATCATGATGGGGAAAAAAGTGAGTGATATGATAGGTATGTGTAGGGTAATGTATGGTGACAACCTTTTTATGTACCCAAAATTAATTAGAAATGAAAAATATTTTAAAGGGAGATTTACGACATACCAATATAAATTATACTTTACTTTGAATTTAATAAATGATTATTATTCATTTTTCTATTTGAATTACAACTAAATTCCTAGTCATTAGGCTGATTGAAAAACATCCTATATAGCTTTCAAGCGGTATCACATTTTTGAATCCGAAATATGTGTCACATTGATTGCTTTGCATACTATAGGATTAAAAGTAAGAAGTTCCTAACCAAGTAAAGGTCGTTAAGACAATGATTTTTATATTTTTCAAAGTTGTAATAAAAATTCATAATTAATTATTTCTTGGGGAAAAATTACAGAAAAATATATCCGTCAAAATTAGGACGTAGATCTTTCTCTTGTGTCCCCAAATCTTATAAAAAATATTAGCATATTATTATTATTATAGTTAGGGTGATCGGACAAACACTACTTATTTTTCCCTGGGAATTTAGAAGTATCTACATTTAGAAATTTCAAATTTTCTTAGAATAGATTTTAAAATAAAAAGCGGCACAAGTAGTTAAAGAAATTTTGCATTCAATTTACCCTACAGATTCTATTGTTACATATTTTTTGAAATAAAAGATAGCAATTATTCAAATTTTTCACGTCAAGCACTTCAACTCTAATTTTTGAATTTTTGCAGCAGAGGGCCTATTTTTTTATGATGATCACACTTTATCTACAATTTAAAACCATTTTTCAGATGTACAAATTTCTTGTTCATCAATTGTATCATCATGGTACTTGTTGGTGTAATTAAATGTCTTTGTACCTTGTCCTAGGTCATAGTACACACTTAGTTAAAAGTTTCTTAGGGACCATAGAGGTTGTTGGAGAATTTCCACTTTTGGTGAACGACATCTCATTCTCATCATTTCCACCTTTTATGGATATATCATGTGATTATCTCTCCATCTTTGGTGGAGTGATAAGTCTTCATTGTTGTCACATGTCATAAGATTCTGACACTTGTCATAATCTTATGCCCTCCTATGTTCTCACCTTGGCTATATAACCAAGGGGTCTCTATCATTGTAATCAATCATAATCAGTCATATCATATTAATGACATTGAATACAATTTATTCTTGTCATAATCTTTCTCTCTTTCTTGTGCTTTCCATTTGGTCCATAGATCTTGGGTGGCAGCCATAGCCAATTCTAACATGGTATCAGAGCGTGTTGGGTGCCATTGGAGAGTCATTTTCTGAAGAGAGATTCTAGATCTGAGGAGGTTCCGTTCGAGGCTCTTTGTTGCAGGTTCAAATCTGAGCTTGCTGGTGCAAATCTGAGCTCACCATTGTGTCCGGAAGGTTCGAGATAGTCGATTTTTCCTTTTGTTTCGTCCAAATCAGAGATACGAGGCCAAATCTATGAGGGTTTGGAGAAGAGTAGTTGCAGGATCCCGAAGGTAACAATTTTGGAGCATTTTAGGTCAATCCGATCTGCCATCGCGTCCAAAACCAAGATCATTTATCCAATTCCTCCATTTTGGAGCAAGTCATCCGGTGAAGCAAAAAAATTTTACCTGAGAGCCGTACGGCCCCCAGGTCGTCATTATTGCGCAATGGTACGATATTTTTTACAAATATTTTTCGGCTAAAAATTTTTGAAAATTTTTTTTTGTAGGAAAAGATTTTTGTTATAGCCGAATATTTTTGTTAAAAATCATTGTAATTTTTTTATTAAAATCAAAAATCATTTTAAAAAAAAAAAAAAAGTTTAAAGTCTACGGAGCAGATTGTACCCGCGGACAGTTGCAGGGTACCACATGTACCCGCGGCCCTGCAGACTTGCCACACAGACACCAGTACCCCGCGCGGGCCCACTGCTCCGGCCACAGCTCCCCGACATTTACCTACCGGCGGCGACAGAAAACAATCCGGCAGAAAAATCAAAATCCGGCAACAACTCAAACTACCGGCAGACAGTTAAATTCACCGGCAAGAAAAAAAATTTCCGGCAAGAGATTCTGAAGAATATTCTGAGAAGGTGACGTGGCGAAGACGGCCGGAAAACCGTCAAAATTAAGCCAGCTTTCCGAAGAATATTCTGCACAGAGGGAATATTCTTTTTTGACGGCCTCCAGCCCGTCAAATTTAACCCTGTGAAATGATTACATCAAGCGCACATCAGCATGACGTCAGTAGGGTTTTGAAATTTTTGCCCCCTTCACCGTTGGGCTTTTTGATTTTTCAGTCGAACTTCAAACGCTCATAACTTGCTCATTTTGACTCCTTTTTTCAAGCAATTTTTTTTTATTTGGGCTAGAATTTCGTGCTCTATGCATTGGTACAATCAGTTTTTGGTTTTGGTGCCTGGTTTTTCCAAAATTTGCAGATTCTCACAGATGTTGCTGCTTCGTCCTCATTTTGAGAACTTCGGGAGCTCATATCTTGCTCCTACGGTAACATTTTTGTGTGCAATTTTTTTTGAAAGTGCATGATTTTTTGTGTAATTATTAGTGGTATGATAAGATTGATCTCATTTTGTACCAAAAATTGTATTTGATACTATGGCCTATTTTGGCATTTGTAAGCACTAAGATCAAGTCTAGCTTGCTGTTTTTGGCATTTAGCAACTGTAAACGCACTAAATATAAAGTGTCAAATCGGATATTGCTTGGGGGGTTCTTTTATTGAGTGAATTTGGGGGGATTCTTCTTGTGGTTGTGGTTGCATTCCTCTTGATTTGTGTTCTTGTTTCATCATGGAGCCATCTACAATTCCACTTCTAACACCTTACAACTATCCTACATGGAAATCAGAAATGAACAAATTGCTAAGAGTTAAAAGATTGTATAGGATAGTTCATGGGCTTGATGGTGAACCACAAAATGATGAAGTTAAAAAGAATAAGTGGTTGAATAGTTGTGAAGAAGCCATTGGCTATTTGTGCTTGTATGTCTCTCCTGAGTTGTTGTTTCACATTGAGCAGTTGGATACACCTATGGCTATGTGGACTACATTGTCAGAATTGTTTGGGAAAACAGATGAAATTCAAGGACATTTGTTGGAGAATGAATTAATCAGTCTCAATCCATGTAATTTTGACAACATACAAGACTTCATCACCAAATTCAAGTCACTAAGAACACAATTGAAGAATTGTAAAATTGAGAAATCAGATACACAATTGATCTTAAGTGTTCTTTCAAAGCTAGGACCTGAATATTCAGTGTTTGTGTCTACTTTCTATGCTACAAAGAATGCCTTTGGGAGTCAGTTTAAGATGCCTTCCTTTGAAGATTTTGCTATGCAACTCACTAGGGAGCAAGATAAGCTTATTCAAATGGGCACTTTGAAGTCTTCAAAATCACATGCCTTGGTTGCAAAGGATGAGAAGTCTTCAAGTGGCAAAGAAAAGACAAAGAACAAGCCTAAGAAGAACACACAAACCACATCAAATTCCACAGAAGAACATAAAGATTCATCTTCAAAAGAGAAATCATCTAAGAAGGAGAGACCTTTTTGTGCATATTGCAAGAAGGATGGACATGAAGAACATTATTGTTATAAGAAGGACATGGATGAGTTGAAGAATCTTCTAAAAAAGAATCACATTGATTTTCCTTCTAGAATGTCTGAATCTTCTTCTCCTTCTACTTCAAAGCAGTCTAAAAAGGACAAAGGTCAAACATCAGGATATAAAGGACAAGCTCTTTGTGCTCATTTCAAGTCCAGGATCAGGAAGATGGCTTCTAGATTCAGGAGCATCACATCATATGGCATCTTCACAGACTATCTTCTCTTCATTTCAGCCTTGTTCAATGTCTCCTATCTTGATGGGAAACAATACATACATGAGTGTAACAGGGAAGGGATCTATTAGCATTGGGGAGAACACTTTTAGGATGTCTTGTGTGTTTCCTCATTTGATGAACAATGCTTTCCATATATCAGATTACACATGGTGGAGATGGGAGAACTGTGGAGTTTACTCCTGATTCTGTTATTATTCGTGACTTGGAGACTAGAGATGTCATTGCTCTGGGGTGGTTGATCATTCATCTCGGTTGTATTCCTTTGCACAGTTTGCTTCTATGATGACGATGTTCCTTTGTGATCACATGAACTATGATTCTGAGGAGACATATGGTTTTTGAACTTGGGCATACTCACATCAGATCCATTGCCAGGCCATGCACTTCATCTCCTCCACCTACTATTGCAGTTGATGATACTTGTGTTGCTACAGTTTTGGCTCCTAGTGATTTAGTGCAGCAGAATCCTGATTGTCTTCCAGATATGGCTACTTTGGATGATTTCCTAACAGGTATTTCAGACTTGTTTGTGGAGTCACATCTTTCTGATTTGGAGGACACTCTTGATAGCATCATCTTCTCTTTGATGAAGATGAACCTTCTTCAGTTGTTGTGAGGGAACACCTTGACCCTCTTGTTCATTCTCTACATGATCATTCTTCACAGATTGGCGTGAGTGTGGATTCTTTTGGACAACATTTGGAGGAGGCTTCTTTGTCTTCAGAGGGGATATCATTGTCTTTGGATTGTGCTTTACATTCCTCTCTCTACTAGATGTTGGGTTTTCCTCTTCAGCAGTGTGGCCTAGAACGCCTGATTGGAGTGGTTCAGCTTTCTACATTGACATGGAGACCCTTGGCATTCTTCAAAGACAACACCATCATCCATGACATCCTGCATACATCCTTGGTTTTGTTTCTTCCTAAGGGGAGGAACGTTGTTCGGCAAGATTGGATCATCTTCAGTATTCAATGTCGAGCTTCTACCATTCTTGCAGGAGACTCAACATTGAGGGGGGGCTACCTTGCTTCTCTTCTACTTCTCTCTTATGGGGGGGTCTTTTTCCTCACATGGGGTTTTTACCTTCTCATTCTTCCTTGAGAGCATTTCTATTTTGTATTTCATCTCTCTTTTGAGGGGGAGTTTTGTCCCATGAGGTTTTCTCCCTTTCCTTGTTTGTGAGAGATTACATTGTTTGTACATGGGTACCTAACATGGCCTAGTAGTCGGGACCCATCTTGCATTGTTTGCATTTGTGCACTACTCCCTAAATTGCACTTAAGGGGGGGTGTTGGTGTAATTAAATATCTTGTACCTTGTCCTAGGTCATAATCACACCTTAGTTAAGTTTACTTAGGGACCACATAGGAGGTTGTTGGAGAATTTCCACTTTTGGTGGACTTGACATCTGATCACCTCATCATTTCCACCTTTTATGGATATATCGTGTGATTATCTCTCCATCTTTGGTGGAGTGATAAGTCTTCATTGTTGTCACATGTCATAAGATTCTGACACTTGTCATAATCTTATGCCCTCCTATGTTCTCACCTTGCCTATATAACCAAGGGGTCTCTATCATTGTAATCAATCATAATCAGTCATATCATATTAATGACATTGAATATAGTTTATTCTTGTCATAATCTTTCTCTCTTTCTTGTGCTTTCCATTTGGTCCATAGATCTTGGGTGGCAGCCATAGCCAATTCTAACAGTACTCAACTGAAGTTTTATGTGTTATTTGTTCATTGTCAAGTAGACTTTCTTCTTCTATCATATTTTCCATTGCTCCATCCTCTTGATCTCCATAAAGGCTACAAGTATCCCTTTGTTGTAGATCAAAATCCACAGGTTCATCTTCACAATCTAAATATTCAATGGATCCCTCATAGCATGCACTGTCACAATCTTTTATGTAGGAGAGACCTTCTATATCTTCATCTTCCTCATGTAGGCTATCATATGAATTATTTTCACTTGCACATGTCTCATCTTCTAATTGTATTGCTTGATCAGTTTCTCCATATCCATTAGTGGTACCACTATTGGATTCAACATTGATAGTGTCCTCATACCTTTTCTTATCTACAATGTTAGTCCATTCATTTATTTGGTCAAAATCAACTAGTTTCCATTATTCGGGCCAATAAATTGAATTGGACTCATATACTTTCATGAACTTCTCAATGAACTAAGACATACTAGGTGGGAAATTACTAGGTATTTGCCACAAATACATCCCATTCTTCTAAGAAAAGAGTTCCCAAATTCTCCTTTATGTCTCCTTGTGTTAAGAAAGTTGTCCAAAAGACTTTTCTTTCTTTCTTGAATACGTAAATATTCATTATTTTTCTTCACAAATTGTTGATTTTGATATATACCTCACTGCAAATTTTGATTTACACTTCCACGGGGGATGACATTGCTTTTCACATTCTGATATGGATTTTGGTACTGATATGGATAATGCTCAAGATATTGATTGTATTGAAGATCTTGGTAGCTTATTAGTCTTTGTCTAGGAGGGACAGGATAAGCATTCATTTGACTTGATGATTGCGGCGCATATTTGTCCTACTATGAATGATATGCATTACCTCCATTGCCAAAATTCCCAGTTATATTATGAGGCACTTGTGGAGTCCAAGGACCATTTGCATTTGTATATCCATCCTCATTGTAGAATGGTATATTTTGTGATGCATTTTGAACACGTTTGTTTCTCAATTGTAGCAGTTGGTCCAATTGTAGCAGTTGTTGCTCCAATTCTTTACACTCTCTTATTAATTGTTTCCTTTCAAAAAATTCTTCTAATCCAAAATTTCTATACATTCTTCATCAAGTTTTTACCAGAGTCACCACCTACTTTTCCCAAAAGTAGGAAAATGAAATGGATTTTGAAACTATTCTTTTTTACCCCAACGAAATCCCCTTTGAAATCAAATGATTTGGATTGATCCCCAGTAGAGTCACCAATCTGTTGGATCTCAAAAATGAAGGTTACAAATCCTAAAAGGATACTAGGCTCTATGATTAGACTTGCAACATTTTTGAACCAATGAATGGAGCTAACCTATATGGTTGATGAATCCCTACACTTTAGGCTCTGCAAAACCTAGGTGGGCAGACCTTGACAACTAAAGTAGATTAGAGTTGTATGACTTAATTTATGGATCTATCCACAGTGGCATAAAGTGGGATAGATGAAAGGTTGTTGACTACTCCTACTAAAATTTGAAATGTGAATGTTTGAATAAGATTTTAGGAAAATTCTAAAATGGAATTGGTATGACTAGTGCCTACTTCTATTGGGCTAATGGAGTCAAGAGATGAAAGATATGTGACTTACTTACTAGCTACAATTTTAATTGTTTGGCACTTATGATTGTTTATACCTTGTATAAACATGCAAGAATGTGACTGACTGACTCTTCTTATTGATCCAATTGATCATGTTAGGTTATTGTGATTTATGATTTAAGGGTTTTAATCCTTCCTTGAAGGAACCAATTAAAAGAATCACATAAAGATAACAAGTGTGTATTGACAAATGAAGAATTTCATCAATTTGAATAACAAGATAACATCAAGTTGGAGACAGTATGACAATCTTATCAATTACCTAACTCTTCTCACTAATCCAAATGTTACCTCCAAGTTATTGTAATCAATCAAAAGGATTTTAATTCTTTAATAGAAACCAATTAACTTGATTACACAAAAACAACAAGTGTGTCTTGATGAAACTTAAATATCAACTTGGATATACAGGTTCAAATAACAGAGAAATAACAATGTGGAGACAACTATATAATTCTTTAACTCAACAAACAATAGACACTAGATTTTAGCCACCAAATTAAAACTTCTTCTCCATTTGCATTATTTCAAAAGATTTTGCAATACACATCATGATATTTTGTTTTGAAAACTATTCAACCTGTCCAACTACCTACCTACTAATTCTAATTTTAATTCCTAATATTAATATTTTTCTTCATTTGATTCCATCTGGCATATATACATTATATCTCATGGGGTTACTACCCTTCACTCGCTCTTTCATTGCAGCGCTTCACTTTATTTTAATTAATTCCCATCAAAAAATTAAAATACTTTAATCTTCATTATTGTATCTTTGTGAAAATAATTTAGCGATTATCAAATATTTCCTTTGTTGGAAATCTTCACTCTTCACCCATTAAAACAAAAATAATTACCCGCTTTATAACTTCTTTGGCGAAATATATTTTCCCTCCTAATGAAAGTATTTTACCTTGTATTTAATTTGTGCATCTTTATTCAGCGTAAAATATTCTTTGAGTAAAAATAATCTCCCATTACAAGGATTTAATTTTTCCTTTAATTTCCTCTATGAAAAATATTTACTCTCATTCATTAAACTATTCTCCAGATAAAATAATTACCTCCCCCCTTGGTGAAAAATATTTTGAAAGTACTTAACACTTCTTTTCACACAAGATAGTATTGATCTAAATAATATTTCTTCCATTCTTAAATCTTCTCAAAATATTCACCACATTTATGAAAACAGAAATATCATTTCAGAGGGACCTATAATATTGATGAGATCTTGATGATTTCTTCTTGATACCCACAGTCTCCCTGATATGTCTCCATTGGCATGATCAACTCTGTCAAAGAGAACTATGGGATTTACCCCGATTGTTTGTCTCTTTGATTAATACTTTTCACCTTGCTCATTCGCTACAGCCTTAGGGTTTTCTACTTTGTTGATTTGAATATGATGATATTTTGATGCAGGAGCATCTAGTGGTGTGATGGCAATCTTGCATCACCCAAAAATATTCTTTCCATTTAGTTTCCTTTTGTTTTCTTTTTGTAGATGTTTTTGCATTTCTGGATACCCTTTTCATCGAATAAGAGTTCCTAACTTTCAGAATTGCTTTTCTACTTTTTCTGCTCAACTGCTATTTTTAGCAGGTGTGAATTTGAAGGCGTGGGAAAACAAAAATTTATGGGAAGGTTCAGGACTGCAAAATAAGGACTTTGGCAAAAGAATCAAGTTAAGATCATTCACGGTTTGAAAGTTATTCAAGTTTTAGTTTCTACTTTTTACCCGAAAAAACCTTCTAAGTCTTGTTTGAGGCACTAAACGGTCCTGTATGGGCCCAAAAATCATTAGGACTAGAATAGCTAGTTCTTAGCGCATTCTTCACTATGATACATTTTCGACGGTGCAAACGGTTCAAAAAACGGAGTCCCAGATCAAAAGTTATGGCTTCCGAAAGTTGGCTGATTTTTGGAAAATTGCCAATTTTCAAATTAGGACTCAATTTTTGAATTTGAAATTGTAATTTTGGCACCAAACCGCCAAAACTCATAACTGGAATGTTGTTTTGGCTCCAAACCGAAAAGGGGCTATTTAGGGGCTAGTTTCTAATTTTTGGGTAGCTTTTTGCTAAAAGAGAGTTCGCATGTTGTGAAAGGGGAACTTGGGTAGTTTTTGAAATTTCTGTAATTTTTTGTAGCTTGCATGTATCAAAAAGCTCGAGGATTTGAGATCCTCTACATGTAAGAGTTCCATATTTTTGAATAAAATATTATTCTCTATTCTATGAGTATTTTTTTGTGTCTTTGGTTTTCTCCCTCATCATATTTCCTTTTACAACAGTGACATCCTTACCAATAGTGCATATTCGCTTGTGAAGTGTTTGAGGTTAAAATTTATGCATTGCAACACCAACATCTATCATGTATCATGTAATTTTTGGGTGCCAAAGAACTGAAGGCTAATTTTTTCAATCTTTCCCTACAAGTTCCTTTCATTTGTTGTCTTCACACAAACCTTTGATTGCAATTTGCCTCCATGTATGTATCTATTTTTGCTTCAATCATTTTGCCTCAATGGCTTGTTTTGATAGTGTCATTGAGTATTCACCATTTTTTTTCATAGTAGGAATGCCGTCTAAAATTTCCCTTTCAACGCCATTTTTAGTCTTTTGATTTTATCTTTAAAAACTCATATTTAATTTTGTAGCTTGTTTAATTCTTGCATTTGTCTCTATCAACTACACTTGTAAGAGACAGATATCTCATTATAAAGGATCCCTCTAAGCCCAATTAAGCTCTTCCATTTGTTGATGGTAGATTTGAACCTCCTCTGCACTTTAATAGCATCACTTAGGCGAACCATCCATCCTCCTTGAAATGTGTCAAAAATGATTTCATCCAATGAGTTTCTTATATTTAGTAAGTAGAGCCAATCGGTTTTAATCTCATCAATTATTTGGACGTCGATGACTTTATAAATACACTTAATTCTTCTTAAATTTCATTGGCTCTACTCCTACAACAGGGGAATTTGGAAGATAGAGCCTAACTACATCATCAACGACCTGCATTGGTTGGAGATAATTTTTTCATTTTCTTTCTTGACATCCAAAACATACACAAAATTAGATTCCTTCGATTTCAATCCTTGTTGAAACCATCTATAACATGATATTTGACTAAATACAAGAACATGAATCCTGTGGAATAGAATAGTTTGATGAAAGGGTTGCGCACAGAGTCTTCCTCTAGAAATAGTTCAACATTACAAAAATATTTTGTGTAGGAATTCATATAAGGAGCTCCCATTTAGACAAAACAATGCCCATCGATAATACTAGAGCCTATTTCCCTGAGTAACTGTTTTTAATAATGTTCCTCTACAAGATTAAATAATGTTGTGACTCTATCCCATGATAACTCAAATGATACACCACCATATTTTAGTCGATTTAAGAATCCCATATCTTTAAAGCATACAGAAAAATTGCAGAACTAGTATTGGGGCTTTTATTTATGTTTTCAACTCAAATGCCATTTCCTGATGCCATCATAGAAGTTTGTTGAACCAACTCTAGTTCATTCTGCTCAAATTGAAGAACCCCAATTTTGTTTAGTAATTCAATGGGTACTTCTTCAAAATGTGGACAACGCTCATGTGAGGTAGTAATATTCGTATTCAAATGCATAAATTATGAGGCAAGGTAGTTTGGGAATACTTGAAATAGATTTGAATAGTGATAGTGAAAGAGAAGTGAACTTAAAGCTTTACTATAGGACACTAACAAGGCTTCATAGTCAGGATGGCACTAAAGGGTAGTCATTTAATAGTGGAAGATCGGATAGGAAAGAATGACATTCTGGATACATGCAATGAATAGAGGTCAAAAGCATTCAATTATATCTGATAGGAAATAGTGAAGAATCTATAGGTATTCAACTAAGTGGACAATAGCCAATGAGGCTACATAATGAAATCACAATCAACGATAAAAACATGGTGATGCCCTATGATTTGAGGATGACAATCAATGCATTGAAAAAATTAATAGTCGTTTGAATTTTTTTCTGATATTTTACACTGTGACGAAATGAGTCAAGTTGCTTCCAAAATCAATATGGAAAACTACTCAAAACTTCTTCTTAAGCCATGAAATTGCACCAGTATGTTGAGCTATGATAGGGGAGTGCACTCATCAAATAGTTTGGCATGAATTCATGAGGATTGGAAACTACTAGTGTCCAAAGTTGACTACTCAACATTTTCTGAAAACTACCATTGTCAAACTCAACTGAATCCCTCCAACATGTTATTTTTCAAAAAATATCAAATTTGATTATGAGAAGCTATAACTTTGGATATTAGCTCATTTAGGTATGGTGAACATGTGTGTAAGAGGGTTATTCACCAATCATCTTTATTCACAAAATATTAGACATCAAAGTTGACCTCTGCGAAAGTTTTTTAGAAATGTAGTCTTCAAACTCGGTAAAATCCATTTGGATTTGATTTTGGAAAAATACCAAATAATGTCCTAAAGCTCTTAAAATTTACATGGATTCACATTGAGATGGCAAGAATCAAGAGCACCAATTGGTTTGTCATTAATCCCTTTCAGTTGCTTAATGTTGTCCGCCAAAGTTGACCTGCTTAGCAAATTTTACTATGTAGACAACAAACCTTCGTAGAACCCCTCAATTTTGGCCTTTTGAAATCCTGTCAAAATTAATTGTAAGAAGTTGGAATATGGCATGCACATTCCCATATTTTAAATAAACACGCTTGTAAGGTGTTTTGTGTGAAACTGAACTGGATTAATTTTATGATTTTTCAAAGTGAGCCATTTGGGTAGATTTTCCAATTGTACTCCTAAGTGCTGAAATCAATTTTTACACATGGGAACCTAAAATTTGCATGAAATATTAGGCTCCAATAGTGGCTTTATCTAGGGATGTATGCCCCGTGTGGGCATATCAAGAATCCAGGTCTTTGAGAGAGCAGACCAAGTGTTTTATCCTTTGACAAATAGACTCAAACCCTTTTCTATGATGAACTGAGATGGTTTTGAAAAAACCACGCCACAACTAATGGCATAAGGCCACCAAAAAAGGAAAGGACCCTATTTTCCCTTGTCATACAACTTGTTTTGTTTTGAGTTCATCAAATTCCTCTTGAAAACATCCATGCAATCTACCCTGCTACATGCACTACCATTGGAAACTTTCATAATAACACTGTGTTCAGCTTGATCCATGTTCCTTTCATCATTTTGCAGTTCATAAATTCTATTATCATGTGATAAATATTTTCCATCTCCATCATACAAAGTGTATTCACATTCAATGCAACATTTTTCAATATTTTGCTCACTAAAATGATCTCCCAGCTGCATTGAAAATTGAGAATACTAATTGTTCAACATATAGGAGAAATTATTGGGTCTCTCTTCATTATAAGAGGACATAAATAATCTAAAATCATCATAGGGAATTTGATGCAAACTAGGAAAACAATCTTCAACAAGGCAATGATTCATGTTGTTCACTCCATCATCTAAATGTTTCTCATATGGGTCTAAGAAATTTTCCATACCAACATATTTTGAGATAGCTTCATCTGATATATTTACAACATCTTCAATATCATCAATTGATAGTGACATCAACTTCTGATCAATACATTCATTAATATGTAAATTTGGACCAACTGATGTTGAGCATTCCCTATCCATGATATGTAAACCAATGTCATTCTCAAAGACCTCTAATTCTATTTTATATATCTTCTCTTGAACAGGTGCAAACATAGAATCCCAAAGAGTTTTCCCATTATTGTCAAACAAATTTTTTTCACTGTCAAAGGAAATGTGTGTTGGGCATTTAATTTCAGCATCATTCATGTGTGTATATCTTTGATATTCCATAGTTAGAAAATTCAAAATTTTCTCATTGCTGAGTGAACATGTTTCTTCATCCACCCCATTATCGATGTATTCTTTGCCATTCTCATCATCACAACAACACTCAAGATCATCATAGAATGAAAAATCAAATGCACTATCAACATAGTCATTTGTTTCGCAAGTTGATATATTATCCTAGTTATCTGAAAAATGTTTCTTTCTCATCATAAAGTGGATTTGAATACACATGAAAATCCATGTTCTAACATACCTTGGCAAAATGTCAGTTGATCTCCTTCTATATTTTCCTCATACAATGGATTTGAAAAAAAATGAAAACCATTTTCAGGTGTACAAATTTCCTGTTCATCAATTGTTTCATCATGGTACTCAACTATAGCTGGATGTGTTATTTGTTCATTATCAAGTAGAATTTCTTCTTCTATCATATTTTCCATTGCTCCTTCTTCTTGATCTTCATAAAGGCTACAAGTATCCCTTTGTTGTAGATCAAAATCCATGGGTTCGTCTTCACAATCTAAATATTCAATGGATCCCTCATAACATGCATTGTCACAATCTATTATGCAAGACAGACCTTCTATATCTTCATCCTCCTCATGCAGGCTATCATAGGAATTATTTTCACTTGCACATGTCTCATCTTCTAGTTGTATTGCTTGATTAGTTTCTCCATATTCATTAGTGATACCACTATTGAATTCAACATGGATAGTGTCCTCATACCTTTTCTTATCTACAATGTCATTCCATTCATCTATTTGGTCAAAATTAACTGGTTTCCATGATTTGGTCCAATAAATTGAATTGGTCTCATATATTTTCATGAACTACTCAATGAACTCATACATACTAGGTGGGAAACTACTAGGCATTTTCCCACAAATACCTCTCATTCTTGTGAGAAAAGAGTGCACCTAGATTCTCCTTTATGTCTCCTTTTCTTAAGAAAGGTGTCCAAAAGTCTTTTATTTGTTTCTTGAATATGTAAATTTTCATTTTTTTGCTTCATAAATTGTTGATTCTGATATATACCTTGTTGCATATTTTGATTTGCACTTCCACGAGGGATGACATTGCTTTGCACATTCTAATATGGAGTTTGGTACTTATATGGATAATGCTCAAGATATTGATTTTATTGAAGATCTTGGTAGCTTATTAGTCTTTGTCCAGGAGGGATAGGATAATCATTCATTCAACTTGATGACTGTGGTGCATATTTGTCCTGTTGTGAATGATATGCATTACCTCCATTGCCAAAATTCCCAATTATATTATGAGGAACTTGTGGATTCCAAGGACAATTTTCATTTGTAAATCCATCCTCACTGTAGAATGGTATATTTTGTGATGCATTTTGAACACGTTTGTTTCTCAATTGTAGCAGTTGTTGGTCCAATTGTAGAAGTTGTTGGTCCAATTCTTTACACACTCTTATTAACTATTTAGCAATTCAATGGGTACTTCAAAATGTGGAAAACACTCATGTGAGGTGGTAATATTCATATTCAAATGCATAAATTATGAGGCAAGGTAGTTTGGGAATACTTGAAATAGATTTGAAGAGTGATAATGAAAGAGAAGTGAACTTAAATCTTTACTGTAGGACACTAACAAGGCTTGATAGTCAGTATGGGACTAAAGGGTAGTCATTTAACAGTGGAAGATCAAATAGGAAAGAATGGCATTCTGGATACATGTAGTGAATGCAAGTTAAAGGCTTTCAATTATATTTGATAGGAAATATTGAAGAATCTATAGGTATTCAACTAAGTGGACAGTAGCCAATGAGGTTGCATATTGAAATCATAGTCAATGATAAAAACATGGTTATACCCTATGATTTGAGGATGACCATCAATGCATTGAAAAAATGGGTAATCCTTTGAATTTGTTTTTTGACATTTTGCACTATGATAAAATGAGTCAAGTTCCTTCTAGAATTGATGTGGAAAACTACTCAAAACTTCTCCTTAAGCCATGAAATTGCACCAGTATGTTGAGCTATGATAGGGGAGTGCACCCATCAAATGGATTGGCACAAAGTCATGAGAATTGAAAAGTGTTAGTGTCCAAAGTTGACTACTCAACATTTTTCTGAAAACTGCCATTGTCAAACTCAACTGAATCCCTCCAACATGCTATTTTTTAAAAATATCAAATGCAATTATGAGAAGTATAACTTTGGATATTAGATCATTTAGGCATGGTGAACTTGTATGCAAGAGGGTTTTTCACCAATCATCTTAACTCACAAAATATCAGACATCAAAGTTGACCTCTACGATTTTTTTTAGAAATGTAGTCTTCAAATTGGGTAAAATCCATTTGGATTTTATTTTGAAAAAATACCAAATGATGTTCTAAAGCTCTAAAAATTGACATGGATGCACCTTGAGATGGGAATAATCAAGAGCACCAATTGGTTTGTCATGAATCCCTTTCAGTTGCTTAATATTGTCCTCCAAATTTGACCTACTTGGAAGATTTTACCGTGTAGACAACAAACCTTCACAGAACCCCTCAATTTTGGACTTTTGAAATCTTTTCAAAACTTATTATAAGAAGCTGAAATATGGTGTGCACATTCTGATATGTCAGATAAACATGCTTGTAAGGTGATTTTGTGTGAAACTAAACTAAATTCATTTTATGATTTTTCAAAGTGAGCCATTTGAGCATATTTCCCAACCGTACTAAGTGCTAAAATCAAATTTTACACATGGGAACCTAAAATTTGCATGAAATTTTAGACTCCAAAAATTGCTCCATTTGGAGATGTATGCCCCCTTTTATGCAAGAATTCAAGTCTCTAGGAGAGTAGATCAAGTGTTTTATCCTTTGAGCAGCAGACAAACCCTTTTTTGTGATGAACTGAGATGGTTTTGTAAATACCACACCATAGCTAATGGCTCAAGGCCACCAAAAAAGGAAAGACCCCTATTTTCCCCTATCATACACCTTGTTTTTTTTGTTGATCAGATTCCTCTTGAAAACATTCATGCAATCTGCCCTGCTACATGCATTACCATTGGAAACTTTTAGAATAACACTGTGTTTAGCTTGATCCATGTTCCTTTCATCATTCTATAGTTCATAAATTCTATTATCATGTGATAAATCTTTTCCATCTCCATCATACAAAGTGTATTCACATTTAATGCAACATTTCTCAATATTTTGCTCACTAAAATGATCTCCCAGTTGCACTGAAAACTAAGAATACTCATTGTTCAACATTTAGCAGAAATTATCGGGTCTCTCTTCAATATAAGACAACATAAAAAATTTGAAACCATCATAGGGAATTTCATGCAAACTAGGAAAAAAATCTTCGACAATGCAATTATTCATGTTGTTCACTCCATCATCTAAATGTTTCTCATATGGTTCTAAGAAATTTTCCATACCAACATATTTTGAGATAGCTTCATCTGAGATATTTACAACATCTTCTATATCATAAATTGGCAGTGACATCAACTTCTAATCAATACATTCATCATTATGTAAATTTGAACCAACTGATGTTGAGCATTTCCAATCCATGATATGCAAACCAATGTCATTCTCAAAGAAATTTGATTATGTTTTATGTATCTTCTCTTGAACTGGTACAAACATAGAATTCCCAAGATTTTTCCCATTATTGTCAAAGTATTTTCATTATCAAAGGAAATGTGTGTTGGGAATTCAATTTCAGCATCATTCATGTGTGTATATCTTTGATATTCCATACTCAAAAAATTCAAAATTTGCTCACTGTTGAGTGAACATGTTTCTTCATCCACCCCATTATTGTTTTAATCTTTTCTCTTCTCATCATCACAACAACACTCAAAATGATCATAGAATGACAAATTAAATGCACAATCAACATAGTCATTTGTTCCGCAAGTTGATATATTATCCTAGTTATCTAAAAATGTTTCTTTCTCATCATAAAGTGGATTTGAATACACATGAAATCCATGTTCTGAAATACCTTGGAAAAATGTCATCTAATCTCCTGTCTTTTCATCATACAATGGATTTGAAAAAATTGGGTATGTGTAGGATCATGATGGGAAAAAAAGTGGTGATATGATGGGTATGTGTAGGGTATGTGGCTAATGACCTTTTTTATGTACCCAAAATTGATGAAACAAAAAATATTTTAAAAGGAGATTCTCAGCTTTCCACCAATCTAAATTATACTTTACTTTAAATTTAATAAATGATTATTATTCATTTTCTAATTGAATTACAACAAAAGTCCTAATTGATAGGCTGATTGAAAAACATCTATAGCTTTCAAACGATATCACATTTTTTGAATCTGAAATATGTGTCACATTCGGTGCTTTGCATACTATAGGATTAAAAAAAAAATGAAGTTCTAACCAAGTAAAGGTCGTTAGACAAACGATTTTTTATATTTTTTAAAAGTTGTTATAAAAAATTCATAATAAATTATTTACTTGGAAAAAAATTACAAAAAAATATGCATCAAATTGGGACATGAGTACTCTACTTGTATCTAAAATCTTATAAAAAAATATTATCATTTTATTGTGGTTAGGGTGATCAGACAAACACTACTTATTTTTTCCCTGAAATTTAAGTACTACTACATTGAAATTTCAAATTTTCACCAAATAGATTTTTAAAAATAAACCTCATAGTTAAGAAACTACATTCAATTTACTACAGATTCTATTGTTACATATTTTTGAAATAAAAGAGATAACTTATTCAAATTTTTACGTCAACTTGCCTAACTCTAATTTTTCTGATTTTTTTGCCGCTTAAGGGCCTATTTTTTCTATGATGATCCTGCACATACCCAATTTGAAAACCATTTTCAGATGTACAAATTTCTTGTTCATCAATTGTGTCATCATGGTACTCAACTGAAGTTTGATGTGTTATTTTTTCATTGTCAAGTAGACTTTCTTCTTCTATCATATTTTCCATTGCTCCATCCTCTTGATCTCCATAAAGGTTGCAAGTATCCCTTTGTTGTAGATCAAAATCCATAGGTTCATCTTCACAATCTAAATATTCAATGGATCCCTCATAGCATGCACTATCACAATCTTTTATGCAGGAGAGACCTTCTATATCTTCATCTTCCTCATGTAGGCTATCATATGAATTATTTTCACTTGCACATGTCTCATCTTCTAGTTGTATTGCTTGATCATTTTCTCCATATCCATTAGTGGTACCACTATTGGATTCAACATTGATAGTGTCCTCATACCTTTTCTTATCTACAATGTTAGTCCATTCATTTATTTGGTCAAAATCAACTGGTTTCCATTATTCAGGCCAATAAATTGAATTGGGCTCATATACTTTCATGAACTGCTCAATGAACTAAGACATACTAGGTGGGAAATTACTAGGTATTTGCCACAAATACATCCATTCTTCTAAGAAAAGAGTTCCCAAATTCTCCTTTATGTCTCCTTGTGTTAAGAAAGTTGTCCAAAAGACTTCTTTCTTTCTTGAATACGTAAATATTCATTATTTTTCTTCACAGATTGTTGATTTTGATATATACCTCACTGCAAATTTTGATTTACACTTCCACGAGGAATGACATTGATTTTCACATTATGATATGGTTTTTGGTACTGATATGGATAATGCTCAGGATATTGATTGTATTGAAGATCTTGGTAGCTTATTAGTCTTTTTCCAGGAGGGACGGGATAAGCATTCATTTCACTTGGTGATTGTGGTGCATATTTGTCCTACTATGAATGATATGCATTACCTCCATTGCCAAAATTCCCAGTTATATTATGAGGCACTTGTGGAGTCCAAGGACCATTTGCATTTGTATATCCATCCTCATTGTAGAATGGTATATTTTGTGATGCATTTTGAACACGTTTCTTTCTCAATTATTGCAGTTGGTCCAATTGTAGCAGTTGTTGCTCCAATTCTTTACACTCTCTTATTAATTGTTTCTTTTAAAAAAATTCTTCTAATCCAAAATTTCTATACATTCTTCATCAAGTTTTTACTAGAGTCACCACCTAGTTTTCCCAAAAGTAGGAAAATAAAATGGATTTTGAAACTATTCTTTTTTACCCCAACGAAATCCCCTTTGAAATCAAATGATTTGGCTTGATCCCCAGTAGAGTCACCAATCTGTTGGATCTCAAAAAAGTAGATTACAAATCCTAAAAGGATACCAGGCTCTATGATTAGACTTGCAACATTTTTGAACCAATGAATGGAGCTAACCTATATGGTTGATGAATCCCTACACTTCAGGCTCTGCAAAACCTAGGTGGGTAGACCTTGACAACTAAAGTAGATTAGAGTTGTATGACTTAATTTATGGATCTATCCACAGTGGCATAAAGTGGGATAGATGAAAGGTTGCTAACTACTCCTAAAATTTGAAATGTGAATGTTTGAATAAGATTTTAGGAAAATTCTAAAATGGAATTGGTATGACTAGTGCCTACTTCTATTGGGCTAATGGAGTCAAGAGATGAAAGATATGTGACTCACTTACTAGCTACAATTTTAATTGTTTGGCACTTATGATTGTTTATACCTTGTATAAACATGTAAGAATGTGACTGACTGACTCTTCTTATTGATCCAATTGATCCTGTCAGGTTACTGTGATTTATGATTTAAGGGTTTTAATCCTTCCTTGAAGGAACCAATTAAAAGAATCACATAAAGAAAACAAGTGTATATTGACAAATGAAGAATTTCATCAATTTGAATAAAAAGATAACATCAAGTTGGAGACAGTATGACAATCTTATCAATTACCTAACTCTTCTCACTAATCCAAATGTTACCTCCAAGTTATTATATCTCATGGGGTTACTACCCTTCACTCGCTCTTTCGTTGCAGCGCTTCACTTTATTTTAATTAATTCCCATCAAAAAATTAAAATACTTTAATCTTCATTATTGTATCTTTGTGAAAATAATTTAGCGATTATCAAATATTTCCTTTGTTGGAAATCTTCACTCTTCACCCATTAAAACAAAAATAATTACCCGCTTTATAACTTCTTTGGTGAAATATATTTTCGCTCCTAATGAAAGTATTTTATCTTGTATTTAATTTGTGCATCTTTATTCAGCGTAAAATATTCTTTGAGTAAAAATAATCTCCCATTACAAGGATTTAATTTTTCCTTTAATTTCCTCTGTGAAAAATATTTACTCTCATTCATTAAACTATTCTCCATGTAAAATAATTACCTCCCCCTTGGTGAAAAATATTTTGAAAGTACTTAAAACTTCTTTTCACACAAGATAGTATTGATCTAAATAATATTTCTTCCAGTCTTAAATCTTCTCAAAATATTCACCACATTTATGAAAACAAAAATATCATTTCAGAGGGACCTATAATTTTGATGAGATCTTGATGATTTCTTCTTGATACCCACAGTCTCCCTGATATGTCTCCATTGGTGTGATCAACTCTGTCAAAGAGAACTATGGGATTTACCCCGATTGTTTGTCTCTCTGATGAATACTTTTCACCTTGCTCATTCGCTACAGCCTTAGGGTTTTCTACTTTGTTGATTTGAATATGATGATATTTTGATGCAGGAGAATCTAGTGGTGTGATGGCAATCTTGCATCACCCAAAAATATGCTTTCCATTTATGTTCCTTTTGTTTTCTTTTTGTAGATGTTTTTGCATTTCTCGATACCCTTTTCATCGAATAAGAGTTCCTAACTTTTAGAATTGCTTTTCTACTTTTTCTGCTCAACTGCAATTTTTAGCAGGTGTGAATTTTAAGGCGTGGGAAAACAAAAATTAATGGGAAGGTTCAAGATGAAAAAATAATCACTTTGGTGAAAGAATCAAGTTAAGATCATTCACGGTTTGAAAGTTATTCAAATTTCAATTTCTACTTTTTTCCCTAAAAAACCTTTCGAGTCCAGTTTGAGGCACTAAATGGTCTTGTGCGGGGCCAAAAATTATTGGGACTAGAAGAGAAAGTTCTTAGCACGTTCTTCACTCTGATACCTTTTTGATGGTGCAAACGGTTCAAAAAACGGAGTCCCGGATCAAAAGTTATGGCTTCTGAAAGTTGGCCGATTTTTGGAAAATTGCCAATTTTCAAATTAGGACTCAATTTTTTAATTTGAAATTGTAATTTTGGCACCAAACTGCCAAAACTCATAACTGGAATGTTGTTTTTGGCTCCAAACTAAAAAGGGGCTAGTTTTTAATTTTTGGGTAGCTTTTTGTTGAAAGAGAGTCTGCATGTTGCGAAAGGGGAAGTTGGATAGTTTTTTGAAATTTCTGTAATTTTTTGTAGCTTGCATGTATCACAAAGCTCAAGGATTTGAGATCCTCTTCATGTAAGAGTTCCATATTTTTGAATAAAATATTATTCTCTATTCTGTGAGTATTGTTTTGTGTCTCGGGTTTTCTCCCTTGTCATATTTCCTTTTACAACAGTGACATCCTTACCAATAGCGCATCTTCGCTTGTGAAGTGTTTGAGGTTAAAATTTATGCATTGCAACACCAACATCTATCATGTATCATGTAATTTGTGGGTGCCAAAGAACTGAAGGCTAATTTTTTCAATCTTTCCCTACAAGTTCCTTTCATTCATTGTCTTCGCACAAACCTTTGATTGCAATTTTCCTCCATGTATGTATGTATTTTTGCTTCAATCATTTTTCCTCAATGGCTTGTTTTGATAGTGTCATTGAGTGTTCACCATTTTTTTTCATAGTAGGAATGCCTTCTAAAATTTCCCTTTCAATGCCATTTTTAGTCTTTTGATTTTATCATTAAAAACTCATATTTAATTTTGTAGTTTGTTTAATTCTTGCATTTGTCTCTATCAACTGCACTTGTAAGAGACAGATATCTCATTATAAAGGATCCCTCTAAGCCCAATTAAGCTCTTCCATTTGTTGACGGTAGATTTGAACCTCCTTTGCACTTTAATAGCATCACTTAGGCGAACCATCCATCCTCCTTGAAATGTGTTAAAAATGATTTCATCCAATGAGTTTCTTATATTCAGTAAGTAGAGCCAATCATTTTTAATCTCATCAATTATTTGGACGTCGATGACTTTATAAATACACTTAATTCTTCTTAAATTTCATTGGCTCTACTCCTACAACAGGGGAATTTGGAAGATAGAGCCTAACTACATCATCAACGACCTGCATTGGTTGGAGATAATTTTTTCATTTTCTTTCTTGACATCCAAAACATACACAAAATTAGATTCCTTCGATTTTAATCCTTGTTGAAACCATCCATAACATGATCTTTGACTAAATACAAGAAAATGAATCCTGTAGAATAGAATAGTTTGATGAAAGGGTTGTGCACAAAGTCTTCCTCTAGAAATAGTTCAACATTACAAAAATATTTTGCGTAAGAATTCATATAAGGAGCTCCCATTTAGACAAATCAATGCCCATCAATAATACTAGAGCCTATTTCCCTGAGTAACTGCTTTTAATAATGTTCCTCTACAAGATTAAATAGTGTTGTGACTTTATCCCATGATAACTCAAATGAGACACCACCATATTTTAGTCAATTTAAGAATCCCATACCTTTAAAGCATACATAAAAACTGCAGAACTAGTATTGGGGCTTTTATTTATGAGTTCAACCCAAATTCCATTTCCTGATGCCATCATAAAAGTTTGTTGAACCAACTCTAGTTCATTCTACTCAAATTGAAGAACCCCAATTTTGTTTAGTAATTCAATGGGTACTTCTTCAAAATGTGGACAACGCTCATGTGAGGTAGTAATATTCATATTCAAATGCATAAATTATGAGGCAAGGTAGTTTGGGAATACTTGAAATAGATTTGAAGAGTGATAATGAAAGAGAAGTGAACTTAAAGATTTACTACAGGATACTAACAAGGCTTGATAGTCAGGATGGCACTAAAGGGTAGTCATTTAATAGTGGAAGATCAGATAGGAAAGAATGGCATTCTGGATACATGCAATGAATGGAGGTCAAAAGCATTCAATTATATCGGATAGGCAATAGTGAAGAATCTATAGGTATTCAACTAAGTGGACAATAGCCAATGAGGCTGCATAATGAAATCACATTCAAAAATAAAAACATGGTGATGCCCTATGATTTGAGGATGACAATCAATGCATTGAAAAAATGAATAGTCCTTTGAATTTTTTTTGACATTTTACACTGTGACGAAATGAGTCAAGTTGCTTCCAAAATCGATATGGAAAACTGCTCAAAACTTCTTCTTAAGCCATGAAATTGCACCAGTATGTTGAGCTATGATAGGGGAGTGCACTCGTCAAATGGTTTGGCATGAAGTCATGAGGATTGGAAACTATTAGTGTCCAAAGTTGACTACTCAACATTTTCTGAAAACTACCATTGTCAAACTCAACTGAATCCCTCCAACATGCTATTTTTCAAAAAATATCAAATTTGATTCTGAGAAGCTATAACTTTGGATATTAGCTCATTTAGGTATGGTGAAAATGTGTGCAAGAGGGTTATGCACCAAGCATCTTTATTCACAAAATATTAGACATCAAATTTGACCTCTGCGAAAGTTTTTTAGAAATGTAGTCTTCAAAGTCGGTAAAATCCATTTGGATTTGATTTTGGAAAAATACCAAATAATGTCCTAAAGCTCTTAAAATTGACATGGATGCACATTGAGATGGGAAGAATCAAGAGCACCAATTGGTTTTTCATGAATCCCTTTCAATTGCTTAATGTTGTCCTCCAAAGTTGACCTGCTTAGCAGATTTTACTGTGTAGACAGAAAACCTTTGTAGAACCCCTCAATTTTGGCCTTTTGAAATCCTGTCAAAACTAATCGTAAGAAGCTGAAATATGGCATGCACATTCCCATATTTCAAATAAACATGCTTGTAAGGTTTTTTGTGTGAAACTGAACTAGATTAATTTTATGATTTTTCAAAGTGAGCCATTTGAGTAGATTTTCCAACTGTACTCCTAAGTGCTGAAATCAATTTTTACACATGGGAACCTAAAATTTTCATGAAATCTTAGGCTCCAATAGTGGCTTTGTCTAGGGATGTATGCCCTGTGTGGGCATAGCAAGAATCCAGGTCTTTGGGAGAGCAGACCAAGTGTTTTATCCTTTGACAAATAGAGTCAAACCCTTTTCTATGATGAACTGAGATGGTTTTGAAA
The DNA here is from genome assembly GCA_007258455.2 of Sequoia sempervirens. Classification (NCBI taxonomy): domain Eukaryota; kingdom Viridiplantae; phylum Streptophyta; class Pinopsida; order Cupressales; family Cupressaceae; genus Sequoia; species Sequoia sempervirens. The sequence goes on from VDFB02270651.1 coordinate 792,209,567, forward strand.
AAACCACACCACAACTAATGGCACAAGGCTACCAAAAAAGGAAAGGACCCTGTTTTCCCCTATCATACAACTTGTTTTGTTTTGAGTTCATCAAATTCCTCTTGAAAACATCCATGCAATCTACCCTGCTACATGCACTACCATTGGAAACTTTCAGAATAACACTGTGCTCAGATTGATCCATGTTCCTTTCATCATTTTGTAGTTCATAAATTCTATTATCATGTGATAAATATTTTCCATCTCCATCATACAAAGTGTATTCACATTCAATGCAACATTTTTCAATATTTTGCTCACTAAAATGATCTCCCAGCTGCATTGAAAACTGAGAATGCTAATTGTTCAACATATAGGAGAAATTATTGGGTCTCTCTTCATTATAAGATGACATAAATAATCTGAAACCATCATAGGGAATTTGATGCAAACTAGGAAAACAATCTTCAACAAGGAAATGATTCATGTTGTTCACTCCATCATCTAAATGTTTCTCATATGGGTCTAAGAAATTTTCCATACCAACATATTTTGAGATAGCTTCATCTGATATATTTATAACATCTTCAATATCATCAATTGATAGTGACATCAACTTATGATCAATACATTCATTAATATGTAAATTTGAACCAACTGATGTTGAGCATTCCCTATCAATGATATGTAAACCAATGTCATTCTCAAAGACCTCTGATTCTTTTTTATATATCTTCTCTTGAACAGGTGCAAACATAGAATCCCCAAGAGTTTTCTCATTATTGTCAAACAAAGTTTTTTCACTATCAAAGGAAATGTGTGTTGGGCAGTTAATTTCAGCATCATTCATGTGCGTATATCTTTGATATTCCATAGTATGAAAATTCAAAATTTGCTCACTGTTGAGTGAACATGTTTCTTCATCCACCCCATTATCGATGTATTCTTTGTTATTCTCATCATCACAACAACACTCAAGATCATCATAGAATGAAAAATCAAATGCACTATCAACATAGTCATTTGTTTCGCAAGTTGATATATTATCCTAGTTATCTGAAAAATGTTTCTTTCTCATCATAAAGTGGATTTGAATACACATGAAAATCCATGTTCTAACATACCTTGACCAAATGTCAATTGATCTCCTTCTATCTTTTCCTCATACAATTGATTTGAAAAAAATTAAAAACCATTTTCAAGTGTACAAATTTCTTTTTCATCAATTGTTTCATCATGGTACTCAACTACAACTGGATGTGTTATTTGTTCATTTTCAAGTAGAATTTCTTCTTCTATCATATTTTCCATTGCTCCTTCTTCTTGATCTCCATAAAGGCTGCAAGTATCCCTTTGTTGTAGATCAAAATCCATGGGTTCATCTTCACAATCTAAATATTCAATGGATCCCTCATAACATGCACTGTCACAATCTGTTATGCAGGAGAGACCTTCTATATCTTCATCCTCCTCATGCAGGCTATCATAGGAATTATTTTCACTTACACATGTCTCATCTTCTAGCTGTATTGCTTGATTAGTTTCCCCATATTCATTAGTGATACCACTATTGAATTCAACATGGATAGTGTCCTCATACCTTTTTTTATCTACAATGTCATTCCATTCATCTATTTGGTCAAAATCAACTGGTTTCCATGATTTGGTCCAATAAATTGAATTGGTCTCATATACTTTCATGAACTGCTCAATGAACTCAGACATACTAGGTGGGAAATTACTAGGTATTTTCCCACAAATACCTCTCATTCTTCTGAGCAAAGAGTGCACCTAGATTCTCCTTTATGTCTCCTTTTGTTAAGAAAGGTGTCCAAAAGTCTTTTATTTCTTTCTTGAATATGTAAATTTTCATTTTTTTACTTCATAGGTTGTTGATTCTGATATATACCTTATTGGAGATTTTGATTTGCACTTCCACGAGGGATAACATTGCTTTGCACATTCGAATATGGAGTTTGGTACTTATATGGATAATGCTCAAGATATTGATTTTATAGAAGATCTTGGTAGCTTATTAGTCTTTGTCCAAGAGGGATAGGATAAGCATTCATTTGACTTGATGGCTGTGGTGCACATTTGTCTTGTTGTGAATGATATGCATTACCTCCATCGCCAAAATTCCCAATTATATTATGAGGCACTTGTGGATTCCAAGGACAATTTGCATTTGTAAATCCATCCTCACTGTAGAATGGTATATTTTGTGATGCATTTTGAAAACGTTTGTTTCTCAATTGTAGCAGTTGTTGGTCCAATTGTAGAAGTTGTTGGTCCAATTATTTACGCACTCTTATTAATTTTTGCCTTTCAAAAAGAAATTCTAATCCAAAATCTCTATGCATTCTTCATCAATTTTTTCCTAGTGTCGCCACCTCCTTTTCCCAAAAGTAGGAAAATGAAATTGATTTTGAAATTGTTCTTGTTTTACCCCAGTGGAATCCCTTTGAAATCAAGTAAATGAAAATGTGAATTTTTTATTACTCTATACCAAAAAATGTTTGGATTCAATGTCGATTTGGCTTGATCCCTAATAGAGTCGCCAATCTATTGGATCTCAAAAATGCAGGTTACAAATCCTAAAAGGATTCTAGGCTCTATGATCAGACTTGCAATGTTTTTGAACCAATGAATGGAGCTAACCTATATGGTTGATGACACCTTACACTCTAGGCTCTACTAAACCTAGGCAAGTAGACCTTGATAGTTGAAGCAGATTACAGTTGTATGACTTAATTTATTGATCTATCCACAGTGGCATAAAGTGGGATAGATGAAACTTGCTGACTACTCCTATTGAAATTTGAAACATTGTGAATGTTTGAATAAGATTTTATGAAATTATAAAATGGAATTGGTATGACCATTGCCTACTTCTGTTGGGCTAATGGAGTCAAGAGATGAAAGATATGTGACTTACTCATTGGCTACAATTTTAATTATTTGGCACTTATGATTGTTTATACCATGTATAAATGTGCAAGAATGTGACTAAAAAAGTCTTCTTATTGATCCAATTGATCCTATTAGGTTACTGTGATTTATTAAAATTCTTTTAATCCTTCCTTGAAGGAACCAATTAAAATAATCACACAATGACAAGTGTGTATTGACTAATGAAGAATTTCCTCAATTTGAATAACAAGATAACATCAAGTTGGAGATGATATGACAATCTTATCAATTACCTAACTCCTCTTATTGATCCAAATGCTACCTCCAAGTTCCTATAATCAATCAAAATGATTTTAATTCTTTAATAGTAACCAATTAGCATGATTACACAAAAACAACAAGTGTGTCTTGATGAAACTAAAATATCAACTTGGATACACAGGTTCAAATAATAGAGAAATAGAAATGTGGAGACAACTAGATAATTGTTTAACTCAACAAACAATAGACACCAGATTTTAGCCACCAAATTAAAACTTCTCCAAATTTGCATTATTTCAAAAGATTTTGTAATACACATCATGATATTTTGTTTCAGTAACTATTCAACCTGTCCAACTACCTACCTACCAATTCTAATTTTAATTACTAATATTTATATTTTTCAAGTCATTTGATTTCATCTAGCACATATACAATATATCTTGTAGGGTTATGACCCTTCACTCGCTCTTCCATTGCAGTGCTTCACTTTATTTTAGTTAATTGTCATTGGCAAATTAAAATACTTTAATCTTCATTATTGTATCTTTGTGAAAACAATTTAGTGATTATCAATTCTTTCCTTTCCTAGAAATCTTCACTCTTCACCCATTAAAATAAAAATAATTACCCGCTTTATAACTCCTTTGGTTAAAAATATTTTCCCTCCTAATGAAAGTATTTTACCTTGTATTTAATTTGTGCATCTTTATTCAACATAAAATACTCTTTGAGTAAAAATAATCTCCCATTACAAGTATTTAATGTTCCCTTTAATTTCCTCTATGAAAAAGATTTACTCTCAGTCATTAAAATATTCTCCAAGTAAAATAATTACCTCCCCCCTTGGTGAAAAATATTTTGAAAATACTTCACAACTTCTTTTTCACACAATATAGTATATTTACCTTGCACATTTATTTTAACGTTTTAATCTGAATAATATTTATCCCATAGTCTTAAATTCTCTCAAAGTATTCACCACATTAATGCAAATAGAAATATCATTTTAGAGTGACCTATCATTTTGATGAGATCTTGATGATTTATCCTCAATACCCACAGTCTCCCTGATATGTCTCCATCAGCATGACCAATTTTGTTGGAGAGAACTGTGGGATTTACCTCAATTGTTCATGTCTCTCTGATGAATACTATTTTCCTTCCTCATTCGTTGTAACCTTAAGGTTTTCTACTCTGTTGATTTGAATATGATGATATTTCCTTTTACTACAGTGACAACCTTACCAATAGTGCATCTTTTCTGGTGAAGTGTTTGATGTAAAAATTTATGCATTGCAACACCAACATCAATCATGTATCATGTAATTTGTGGGTGCCAAAGGACTGAAGGCTATTTATTTCAATCTTGCCTTAAAAGTTCCTTGTGTTTGTTGTCTTCTCACAAACCTTTAATTGCAATTTACCTTCATGTATGTATTTGTTTCTACTTCAAATTGTTTTGCCTCAATGACTTGTTTCTACAAGGTATGTGTAGGATCATCATGGAAAAAGCAAGCCCTTAAGTGGAAAAAAAAATAGAAAAATCAAAATTAGGCAACTTGACGTAAAAATTTGAATAGGTTATCTATATTATTTCAAAATTATGTAAGAATAGAATCTGTAGCAAATTGAATGTACTTTCTAAACCACTAGGTTTATTTAAAAAAATATATCTATCTGGTGAAAATTTGAAATTTCAATGCAGTAGTACTTAAATTTCAGGGAAAAAATAAGTAGGTGTTTGTCTCACCACCCTAACCGAGATAAAATGATAATATTTTCTTATAAAATTTTAGATATAAGTAGAGGACTCATGTCCCGATGTGAAGCATATTTTTTTGTTTCTTTTTCAAGTAAATAATTAATTTTCAATTTTTTATTACAACTTTTTAAAAAATATAAAAACTCATATGTCTGACCACCTTAACTTGATCAAAACTTCATGAAATTAATTTATTTTTTTAAGCCTATAGTATGTGAAGCATAGAATGTGACACATGTTTTGGATTCAAAAATGTGTTACCATTTGAAAACTATAGATGTTTTTCAATCAGCCTACCAATAAGGACTTTAGTTGTAATTCAAATAGAAAATGAATAATAATTATTTATTATATTTGAAGTAAAGCATAATTTATATTGGCGGAAAGGTGAGAATCTTCTTTAAAAACACTTTTCATTTCATCAATTTTGGGTTAAAAAAAAGTCGCCAGCCACATACCCTACACATACCCATCATATCGCCACTTTTTGGTCCATCATGATCCTGCACATACCTGACAGTGTCATTGAGTATTCACCATTTTTTTTCATAGTAGGAATTCCTTCTAAAATTTCCCTTTCAACGCCATTCTTTTTCTTTTGATTTTATCTTGAAAAAATCATATTTAATTTTGTAGTGTGTTTAAGCATTGCATTTGTCTCTATCAATCACACTTGTAAGAGACTAATATCTCCTTGTAAAAGGATCCTTCTATGCCCAATTAATCTCTTCCATTTTTTGATGGTAGCTTTGAACCTCCTTTGCACTTTAATAGCATCACTTAGGTGAACCATCCATCCTCCTTGAAATGTGTTAAAAATGATTTCATCCAATGAGTTTCTTATATTCAGTAAGTAGAGCCAATCATTTTTAATCTCATCAACTATTTAGATGCCGATGACTTTATAAATACACTTAATTCTTCTTAAATTTCATTGGCTCTACTCCTAGAATAGGGGAATTTGGAAGATAGAGCCTAACTACATCATCAATGACCTGCATTGGTTGGAGATAATTTGTTCATTTTCTTTCTTGGCATCCAAAACATAATCAAAATTAGATTCCTTTGATTTCAATCCTTGTTGAAACCATCCATAACATGATCTTTGACTAAATGCAAGAACATGAATCCTGTGGAATAGAATAGTTTGATGAAAGGGCTGCACACAAAGTCTTCCTCTAGAAATAGTTCAACATTACCAAAATAGTTTGTAGAGGAATTCATATAAGGAGCTCCCATTTAGACAAAACAAAGCCCATCAATAATACTAGACCCTATTTCCCTGAGTAACTGCTTTTAATAATGTCCCTCTACAAGATTAAATAGTGTTGTGACTTTATCCCATGATAACTCAAATGAGACACCACCATCTTTTAGTCGATTTAAGAATCCCATATCTTTAAAGCATACAGAAAAATTGCAGAACTAGTATTGGGGCTTTTATTTATGAGTTCAACCCAAATGCCATTTCCTGATGCCATCATAAAAGTTTGTTGAACCAACTCTAGTCCATTCTTCCCAAATTGAAAAACCCCAATGTTTTTTAGCAATTCAATGGGTACTTCTTCAAAATGTGGACAACACTCATGTGAGGTAGTAATATTCATATTCAAAAGCATAAATTATGAGGCAATGCAGTTTGGGAATACTTGAAATAAATTTGAAGAGTGATAATGAAAGAGAAGTGAACTTAAAGCTTTACTGCAGGACACTAACAAGGCTTGATAGTCAAGATGGGACTAAAGGGTAGTCATTTAATAGTGGAAGATCAGATAGGAAAGAATGACATTCTAGATACATGGAGTGAATGGAGGTCAAAAGCATTCAATTATATCTAATAGGAAATAGCAAAGAATCTATAGATATTCAACTAGGTGGATAGTAGCCAATGAGGTTGCATAATGAAATAACAGTCAATGATAAAAACATGGTTATACCCTACTATTTGAGGATGAAAATCAATGTATTGAAAAAATGGGCTATCCTTTGAATTTTTTTCTGACATTTCTCACTGTGACAAAATGAGTCAAGTTTCTTCTAGAATCGATTTGGAAAATTGCTCAAAACTTCTCCTTAAGCCATGAAATTGCACTAGTATGTTGAGCTATGATAATGGTGTGTACCCATCAAATGGTTTAGTACAAATTCATGAGGATTGAAAATTTTTAGTGTCCAAAGTTGATTACTCAACATTTTATGAAAACTACAATTGTCAAACTCAATTGAATCTAGGTCCAGCATGCTATTTTGTAAAAATATCAAATGTGATTCTAAGAAGCTATAACTTTGTATATTATCTCATTTAGGCATGGCTAACATGTGTACAAGAGATTTTTTCACCAATAATTTTCATTCACAAAATATTAGACATCAAAGTTGACCTCTACGAAATTTTTCTGGAAATATAGTCTTCAAACTAAGTAAAATCCATTTGGATTCGATTTTGAAAAAATACCAAATGATGTCCTGAAGCTCTAAAAATTGACATGGATGCACATTGAGATGGGAAGAATCAAGAGCACCAATTGGTTTGTGATGAATCTCTTTCAATTGCTTAATATTGTCCTCCAAAGTTGACCCACTTGACATATTTTATTGTGTAGACAACAAACCTTCGCAGAACCCCTCAATTTTGGCCCTTTGAAATCTTGTCAAAACATATCGTAAGAAGCTGAAATCTGGTGTGCACATTCCCATATGTCAAATAAACATGCTTGTAATGTAATTTTTCATGAAACTAAACTGGATTCATTTTGTGTTTTTTCAAAGTGAGTCATTTGAGAAGATTTTCAAATTGTACTACTAAGTGCTGAAATCAAATTTTACACATGGGAACCTACAATTTGCATTAAATTTTAAGCTCCAATAGAGGGTGGAGCTGGTAGAGGGTGTAAGAGTTTAGGGTATATGGTTCAAGGATTAGGGTTGATGGTCTAATGTATAGGGTAGAGGGTATAGGGGTTGAGGGATTATGGTTAATTAAGGGCATTTGAGGGTTGAGAGAAGAGAGTAGAGGGTTAAGGGTTTAAGGGTGTAGGGATTAAGGGTTGAGGCTAGTTGAGGGATTAGGGTAGAGAGTAATTTACTTGGGTTTAAGGGTTTAAGGGTTGAGGGATTAGGGTTGAGGGATTAAAGTCAACAATATAAGAGGGTATTGGCTAGTTCAGGGTAGAGTGATGTAGAGGGTTTAACGGTTTAGGGTTTAGGGTTGAGGGTTGAGGGTATACTAGGTTAGAAGGTTTAAGGTTGGTTTAGGATTTAAGGGTTTAGGGTTGAGGGGCGTTAAGGGTTGAGGGTAGAGGGTATATGGTTGGAGGTTGATTAATAGGGTTGATGTTCCAATGTAGAGGGTATAGGGTATAGGGGTTTAGGGGCTTAAGGGGGTTGATGGGTGAGGGATTAAGATGAGTTGAACGTATAGGGAGATCAGAGGTTAGGGGTAGATGGTTTAAGGTTTGAGGTTTGAGGGTTTAAGGTTTAGGGTATAGGGTTGAGGGTATATGGTTGAGGGATTAGGGTTGACGGTACAATCATGTATGGGGTAGAGGGTGCAACTAGAGGGGTTGAGGGCTTATGTATATGGTACATACATTGAGGGATTAGGGTTGAGGGTCCAAAATTGTATAGGGTAGAGGGTATAGGGGTTGATGGATTAGGGGTTGATTAGGGTTGAGGGTAGAGGTTAGAGAGTTGAGGGTTAATTAAGGGTTGAGGGATTAGGGTAGAGAGTTTAGTAATTGGGTTTAAGGGTTTAACTAGGGTTGAGGGATTAGGTTCGAGGGTACTAGAGTGTATATGGTTCAAGGATTAGGGTTTAGGGTCCAAAGTATATATAGGGTTTAAGGGTTGAGGGTAGAGGGTTTAGGGTATAGCTAAGATGTTTAAGGGTATAATATGGTTGAAGGTTGATTAGGGTTGAGGTTCCAATGTAGAGGGTAGAGGGTATAGGGGTTGAGGGATTAATTAGGGTTGAGGGTTTAATGTACTATAAGGTAGATCAGAGGGACATAGAGGGTATAAGTGGGTTTAAGGGTTGAGGGATTAGTAGGGTTGAGGGATTAGGGTCGAGGGTATAAGAGGGTATTGGTTTGAGGGTAGAGGGATGTAGAGGGTTTAATGTTGGTTTAGGGTTTAGGGTATAAGAGGGTAGAAGGTTTAAGGCTAGTTTAGGGTTGATGGATGTTATTAAGGGTTGAGGGTAGAGGGTTTAGGGTATAGCTAGGACGTTTGAGGGTATAATATGGTTGAAGATAGGGAGCGGAGTGGAGGAATCAATCACAAATTCCTGCTCTAGGTCTTGCTTGCAAGACCTCCTTGGTGTTTTGCTTCACCACCTTAACCTATATGACCATTCTCATGTTTAGGTCTCCCTAGTTCTCTTGGCCAACCCCACTACCATCACCTTTCAACCAACCAAGTCAATCTTGGTGCAATAGCTCTAACTCTTCCTTAGCCTTTAATCTGCCCAAAAGACTAACAATACCTCAACACTCAATTAGATCTTTACAGGGGTGTAGAGATGTCTCCAATAGTTTCAAACCATCCTCCTAGGGTTCTTGAAGGTTCACCAAACTCCACCTTTTCATCATTTTCACCAAACCCTCATCTAGGGTTAAAAAGGCTACTAGCCACGAGCCCCAATTAGGTCTCCATCTCTAAGGAAATAGGTCAGTCCTTAAAAGTTTCCCAAAGAACATAGGATCTTTCCTTAGGTTTCCTGGCCCATATTCCCACCTCCCAAAGATTCTTGGGGTCTTGGACCTTCACTGTTTGTACACAGGCGTAACCCTTAGTTTTAGCAATTTAGGCCTTTTTAAAGCCATTTCCTAACCATACAAAAATTTGTCAGTTTATTCAACCACCAAATGGACTAATGAAGCCTCCTCCTTAATTCCAAGTATTTGCAAGGAATTTATCTATCTCTCCACACCGTGCCTTGATAGGGAAAGGTCACCCCTACAAACCAAGTGCTTTGCACTACCTGTCTTTCCTAGCCGGGCACTGTCAAGCTCATCTAGGAGAAGACTTTCTTCATGATTTCTTGACTCCTACAGACTCCTAACCCTAACCTATTTATAGACATGGAGCCTAGCCACATTTCCCACAATCCCGTACACTAGGTATAGTGGAAATGTGAACTAAAACCCCATTTTTCACAGTCTGCCAGTCAGAGCAGCAACTAAAAAAAAGAACAAAGTAATTACAAGCTAGCTTGAAACGAATAACCTAACTATCTACTATTCCAAACAATTCTTGAAAGAAAATTTTCACTACATCCTACTCTATACAAAATGCCATGATCAACCCATTAACATACTATTCAAGCAAAAGAAACAAGAAATGCACACTAAGATATCACTGTTTTCTTGATTTCAAAACTAAATACAAACTCGAATGCTTCCAACCCCAATTCCAAGTCAAGGTCCTCTTTAAATATGGCCACTAAAATAGTTAATCTCAGCCTTAACCACTCCTTAGCCATTTGTATGCTAATCCTCTTATGGAAAAGTTGCAAAATGGAACATTTTGCAACTTCTTACTAATTTCCTAGAAGTTGAGTAAGAGGATTCCAAATCTCATGAAACCTTCCAAACATAAATCTAATGATAAAACTTAGTCCTAAACTATCTCATCAATCCAATGGTCAACATGACCTTCATGGTAACATACTAAAGATAAAAATTCAAAAACTAGGTTGCCTAATTGCCTAGTGTTTCCTAGTGTCCCTTAGGTGCTCCTGCACCAATATGGTTGAAGGTTGATTAGGGTTGAGGTTCCAATGTAGAGGGTAGAGGGTATAGGGGTTGAGGGTTTAGGGTTTAAGGGTTGAGGGTTGAGGGATTAAGGTTGAGGGTTGAGAATTGAGGGTTTAATGTATAGGGTAGATCAAAGGGCAGAGGGTTTAAAGGTTGAGGGTTGAGGGTTGAGGGTTGAGGGTTGAGGGTTGAGGGTATATGGTTGACGGATTAGGGTTGAGGATCCAATATTGTATAGGCTAGTAGAGGGTATAGGGTTTGAGGGTGCATATATGGTTGAGGGATTAAGGTTGAGGGTCCAATGTATAGGGTATAGGGAATAGGGGTTATGAAGGATTAGGGTTTAACTAGGGTTGAGGGTTGAGAGTAGAGGGTAGACGGTTCTCCAATTTTTTGAAAAAGTTGGCGCTATTTATTGGGATGGCGCTATATATTTTACATTGAAGGTGTATCCTATTTGAAGAAGACAAACATGAAACTACCAATCAATGGTTGATATCAGACTTCAAACCCTTGAAATTTTTTGGTCCATTGATACCTTTTTCCTTATTTTATCACATTATAATAATACTTTACCTATAGAAGTCTACCCCACACTGTGTAATACTTTATACGAATTGTACATAATTTATTTATGTGTGTGTTGCATAATATCTACTACCGTGTGTGGTTAAAGTATTTTTTATTCTACTTTTTTACAAGCATGTAAATATTATTTTTTTTGCAAGCCCTAAATTACAAAGTGCTAGAAGAAATTACTTTTTATTCTACTAAATTGACTATTCTATCATTTTACTCCTTGCTTGGTATACATTTACAAACCACTTGGTTAAAAAAATACTCTATGCATATACATGTTGCTTTTTTTAAGTATTTAATTATAAGGATTGTACTATTTTTTTTGGTATTTAATTATAAGGATTTGTCTTCTTATTTTCTTTTCCATTTTAAAATTTTGAATAGGAAAACTGGACATTTAGTAATTATAATTTTTTTTAGATAATATTAGTTTAGTTTTTTTTTAATTTTAAAACTATTTAAATAATGAGAATGGGAATCATAATGTACATTATTTTTGCATGTACATATTGTTTTTGTTTAGTATTTAATTTTTTTAAAAAAATTGGTATGTAAGAAGGAGATTGTATTAATCAAAATTCAAAAAATTACAGATTGTCTGCTATTGCAGGAATATTCATGAAACCCTAGCAATAGATTTCCCAACTAGCCAAAAACCCAAGTAGACAAGATAGAACTATGCTTTAGAATTTTCAGGCTACCCAAACCGCCCATTTTGAGCCTCACCAAAGTCCAATACAACCACCAAAACATCACCAAAAAAAACCAAACACCACCAGGAACCACCGATGATCGTAGAAGCCAAAAACCAACACCATCCCACCATGAGCCCGAGGTCACAAGAAGCCATTGAGATGGGCGAAGTCATTGAATTCCTCCACCCACTCCAAATCCTTAGTGTCCACCAGCTCAAGAGATTTTTTCAGATACTCCACCCCAACCACAACCACTATTTGATTCCTGACTAGCACCAGTCCTTTTGGCTCCAATAGAAGCAAAAAAAAATGGACCATTGCACCAACAGTTTTGATAATTTCCAAGTTTTTTAGACATGACACCCAAAAGTCAATAATAGAGGTTGAAATAACCTCATCCATGCTTCCCATGAGATTAGGCTTGAAGATATTTCTCATCATTTCCCAAACTAAGTTTTTGGGGGTGCTTTGATCAAGCAAAGATGCCAAAAAATGAGAGACTATGTGGAAATTAACTTGAATCGTTTCACTATAGGCCACATGCTCTCAGCCCAAAACCATTTTCACCATGGCCACTATCAAGGGATCAAACTCCAAAAGAATCCATTTGATCCTCTAGTCCGTGAGTTTTTTGAAACCTGCCTAACTGACACCGCAATCTAGGAATATCAAAGTGTCTTGCCCAAAGGCGGATAGTGCCTCAGCCGATTTAAACACTGCATACTTTGCATCCTCCTCCATTATTCTTTCTCACCCAAGCAAAGCCTCTGGAATGAAAACTCTAGAAAATGCAGAATACAGAGATCACCACCTTCGTTGGATCAAAATGAATGCCATCCTTTCATGGCATTCATTTTAATGTGTAGCATTCATTTTAATGCATATGTGCCACCCTTTGAGTTGCCGAAAAGTCATGTCGAGACCACCAACTAGGAATGTCGTACCCCTCTGGTATAAATGAGGATGATGTTTGATTATGTTTTTGTTTAGTATTTAACTAATTATAAGTATTTGTATTATTTTTATTTCTATTTTAAACTTTAGAATTAGTAAGTATAATTTTTATTTATATTATATTAGTTGAGTTTTTAATTTTATTTTTAAACTGTTTAAAATTATGAGAATTGTTTTTCCCATAATTGGGAATTATAATGTACATTATTTATTTTACATTATAATTTTATTTGAAAATAATATATATGAGATTATTTGAAATTATTTTTCACAAATTACAAATGAAAAATTACAAATGAATTAAATAAAATAAAATAAGGGCTTTTTTATAAGTATGAGCATTAATGAAGGGTAGTTTGAGCTCAAATTTTAACAATGGCCTAGCATACAAAGCTAGGTATATAGGACAACATCGTTGGAGCCTTAGGAGATAAAATTTCCATAGCAATTCCCATGTCCTAGAAGAGTATGTGTTGATGTTGTTGGAGCTAAAAAATCCACATTGGTTCTCCCACACACCTCCATTTTCACTTATCCTCCCATATCCACCATATGTTCCATTTCCATTTCATAATAATTTAAATTAGTATAAGCTACCAAAATAAGGCCCTTGATCATTACAATAAAGTGAAGTCCCTACTTGAAATGATCTCCTAGTAGCTCATGGCATGTTGCCAAGACAATGCCTTATTGGAGAGAGTCTCATCATAGTCTCTTCAACACAAGCAGAAAGGGTTGATAAGAAATGTAGATGAGACTCTTGAATGTCTTAGAGACATATTCAAATTTCTTCCCATCATCCTAAAGAGAAACATGTCTAAGAGACTTGGGCATGTCGAGGAGAGAATCTAACATGTCTCACTAACAAATCATACAAGTGTCAACATTCAGGAAATAGAAAAACATATCTTAGAGACTATGAGGTTATCATAAAATAAACATTAAATCACTGGAAAAACAAGCACTGATGAAACAACAATGTTGAAGAGACATCGACATGTCGAGGAGAGAAGCAAAGAATTATCTTCGACACTCAAGGAGCAAAGTATCAACAAGACACAGAAATGTCGAACAGACATTGGATAAGGTCTCATCGAAATCCTAAAAATAATGTGTCGAGGAGACACAAAAATATTGAGAAGACATTATCAAAAGTCTCCTTGACATTCTAGCACAAAATATCGATGAGACTAAGGGACATTGGAGAGAGATGACCTCGGGTCTCCCTAACATAACAAAGTCACATAGACATCATCAACAACTATTACCGCTAAGAAAAAAAATAAAGATATGTTGAGGAGACATAAGCTTGTCAGTAAGAGAAATCCACCAGTCTCATCAACAAAAAAGAAAATCATCAAGGAGAAAACTAAGAAGTAAATATCGAAGAGATATTGCGATATCGATGAGAGAAGCTTGAATGTCTCTTAGACATTTCTCAAAAGATGGCTAAGGATATCGAAGAGAGATACAAATGTTGTGATCAGAGTCTCATCAAAAAAATATGAAATAATTGTCACCGGATTGATTTGATAGATTAATTCATTGAAGAGACAACTACCATTAATATGCAAGTTTTATAGGAAGGTGGCACAAGTGCCATTTATGAACCATAGTTGGTTTAAGCATGATTAAATTTGATAAAAGTAGCCTCTAAGAAACAATATTTCACTGCACGATGTGGCTAAGCATCCAGAGGATGGAGTTGGATGAAAGAAAGAAGCTCAATTTTTTTGGCATTCACTCAAGTAAGTACACCTTGGCTCAACTGAATGTAAATTTTTGAATATAGCTTGAAGTATAGCATTGTTAGGTTAGAATGGATAAAACCCTAGAAAAGACAAGAAAAAAGGAAAAAAATTGAAACTAGACCTCTTATTCAAGACTTAATAGATCAGTGTCTTGGGTCTGGGCCTAAAGCACAAAGAACTTCTTAGTTAAGCCCATCATGTGAGACCCTAGTAGACAAGCATAATAATTTTGGAGATGTATGGACTCCACATAGATGTTATGATTTGTTCATATATCATTATAGGAAGAAATACAAATATAGCCCAATCTCAAACCCATGGAATTTGAATTTAGGGAAACTAGTAATGCCAAATTTTTTTGTGAGCATAGAGTTAATTAGAGCACTAGCAAAAAATTATAATCCCAAAACAAGGGAATTTCATTTTCCTGATGGGTCACTTTTTATGGTCATAATGATGGATTATATTTGCATGGTTTTCCAATTAGACACTTCTTTGGAAAATAAAGTGCAGCTGAGAGACTTGCTAGAGAAGTATCGCTCTATGGATACAAGTTACAAGAGGTGGAAGCTACCTTTGCACAAACCCAAGGGTCTAGGAAATCAACCTGTGAGGTTTGCTAGCAATGAAAGGCCCCCATTTTTTGTAGAATTGTTTGAAGAATATTATTAGTACACATACTATTCAGCTAGCCAAGTGTTGGGAATTGAGGCCCCTTCCAACATGAGTATAGCTTCCATGGTTCTAGTTGTGGACATTTAAATTCAAGATGCCAGACCCTATTATTATGCAGAGTATCTATTGGAGACCATTAATAGTGCTCTTAATACTATTAAGAATAATAGTGAAGCTATCAATTTCAAGTACTGTTCACTTCTTATGCATATGATACTATATGAGGGCCAGGTTATGGGACTCTGGGGAGAAGAATTAAGAGTAAAATATCTCGATAGCGATGGTAATTCAAGACCAATGCAAATGTGGACATCAGTTTGGGATAGTAGATGTGGGAGATCCCACTACTTGTACTTTGAGAAGCATTTTGTCAAACCCTTGTATAAATTGCTTAGTAGTAAATGTGATTATAATCTATCCCCCAAAGTACAAAGGCTTCTCCAACCCAAGGAGAAAGGCCATGATGGAAAGATAAACAATAATTGGGGAGATTGGTATGCTTTTTAAGATTGTACTGTCATTAGGGTGTATGGATTTGAGGCAAAACCATATTTGATGCCTAAGACTATGTCAGATAGAGTTGCTTATCTTGAGATTATAAGACAATTGTCTTATTCAACCTTTATGCATTTGAAAATCTTTGCAAGGAAGACATTCATGCCTTCTACTTTGTGCTTTGGTGATTTCCCCATTATTGTTGAATTAGGGTATGACCTAGTTGGAAGTAAGTTAAATTATTATGTCTTGCTAGTTGGAAATGAGAGGAAGAATTTTTACCTTGAGCACCTTATAAGTGATGCCAAAATTTCTCAGAAACTGAAAGGATATGAGCATAATTTTGATGTTGATAATGTTTTTAGGAATTGTGAGGATAGTCATGCGATCATGAGAGAAAATAAATACAATAGGATTATTATGGCTGAGGCCTGGAGATTGAAAACTAACCCATCTTATGTAAAAGCTTTTTATGAAATTTAGGACCCCATGGAGAGAGCTGAATAGTTTCTTCTGCATGAAGAAGAGATAATAAAGGATGTACCTCTGGTGGCATTTGAGAGAAGAAGAAATGTTGACTCTTCGAGGCAAGCAGAAAATGTAGCACCATTAGACCATTTATCACCTCAGCCTACTCCACAGGTAAGCTTTTTAGTTAATACACCAATCATGGTAGAAGATGATGTTGAAGAGGAGGATGAAGTCACATAGATCAATATTCCTATCATTCCTCCATATGAAATGCCATTGGAAAGGAGTGTAGTAAACTTTGAAGGTTATGGTGAGCTATCTGATGATGTGAAGCATCAAGCCGGTCAAGAGTTCATTGCAGATGATTCATTTGTCCAAACTCCTAAATGTAAAGCTTTCATATATGAATATAAAGGAAAGGTGGTAAGGGAAAGGTTGAAGGACATTGACCCTGAGAAGGAAGCATATGCTTTAAAAGAACTTCAACATGAAATTGATAGAGAAATGAAACATATGATTTTTGAGAGAGGAAGGGAATTGTTGAAAGAGGTTGGGGTTATGCTCCTTCTTGGATGGGGTATGAGCTTGACCATTGTATTTGATAGTTTTCTAAAAAGAAAAAATAAAACCCTGCACTTAACAAGCAAAGCTGGTGACAAGATCTACACTAGATCAGGATTTAATCCTAATAATACTACCTTCCAAATATGGGCACTCTATCTAGTAGGGGAAAAGCCTTCCCTAGTTGATCACGATCAGATTTTTGGACATCTTTTGGTGTAGAGAGTAGGAAAAACAGATCCCATGGAAACTATCAATTTGAATGTGACTGTGGCCAAATTCACAAAGGATTAGATTAAGAAACTGGTAAGGGATATGTTGGACTCAAGGAACACTTAGAGGGGGGATGAATTAGTGTTCAACAATATTTAAATTTCATTCCAAATCACAAACCATTTACAACATTTAAAAAAAAGTTAATATGCATGCACATGAAGGAAACAATAGACACACCATAACACCAAAATTTTTATGTGGAAACCCTATTAGGTGAAAAACCACAGTGGAGGCTAGTCCACTATTTATACTCTGTTAAAAGTATGAAGAAAAAGGGGAAGACACTTGCATTCAGACACATTGCCTAGAGTTCACTGCTCAAAAACAAGAAGGCTCACTACCTTATAATATTTTTTATTTACAACAAAAAGTGTGAATTGAGAAGATAACATCTACATATGCTTGGATTCAGTTCCAGTGAAGCTCACTAATTAGATTTTGGACCTCCTGTCTGATTTTGCACTTTACTCTATTATGCTATCATTCACATCTCAAAAATCCTCTATGCACAAGTGCAACTATGCATGATCAATCTACAACCCTTCTAATATTTGCACACTTCAAACATACCTTCTACAACAACACATTCACACTTCAAATGATCACTCTTATATATCTGCTACCAAATATTTTCATTCATATGTCAGCTTCAACAAAATAAAAGATATTCTCCAATGGTCGGCTCATATCTCATTTAATATTCGATGTGCACCCTCGAAGTCAGCTAACGTTATGTTGTGACCCAAAAACAAAATTCTCAAGCATAGAAACATTAAAAAAATACTCCTTATACATCTACGACATGCTACATAAATCAAGTCGGTCATCATAAGAAAATAAATAGAAAAGAAATTTTGTCAGATCTCCTAACTTGCACACCGATCAATGCAACAACACAAAACTTAACAATAAGATAATAGAGATACTTAACAACCTTCCCCAAAATCCACAACACAAAATGATGATCTAGTGAAGCATATAGATTGAATTACTAGCCGGATACCCTATTCTTCAATCTCACTATCGGTAATACCTTGTTCTTTACTCTTTCTACCAGTATGAACAAATCTTGCTTTGTGGACCTTAGTAATGACATAGGTTGCCATCAATGACAATGATAGAAGCCATCTCCCCAAAATTCCAATAGGATAACTAGGGGTTGATAGAAGAAAATGTAAGGTTGAAACAAGAGCTGATCAACTACATGGATAGACTACCCTCTTCTTCAGGGCTCTATTCTCCATTGGTTGAACATGAAAGGAAAGTGCTTGAGGCAATGCCAGAAACAACATATTGGAAAAGAAGGCATGAGAAAGTGCAGAAGGAATAGGAAGACTTAAAGGGAAAGCTTAAAACCAATACCTTTTAGATGGCATCAGAAATAGTCTACATGAGATTCGAAGACATGTAAAAACATGCTAAAAAAGTTTGAAAAAATCATGATAAAACATATGAAGCATTAATAGAAAACACCAAATTGAGTGATAGGAAGAAGGAGGTAGAGTCCTAGATCATTGCAAAGAAAGAAGATAATTCTCCTATGCTACAAGAATACCAAGAACTCATGAAAGCTCATAGGGACTTCCACAATATTCTAACATAGGAGTTGAGTGATTTCAGTCAGTCATTGAGTATGGCCTTTACCCAATTTATTTGAAGAAAAAAAATTGAAAGATCAGGATAAATGGAAGAATGAAATTTCCAACTATTTACCACTTATTTTTGATGTGATTAATGATGAAGAGGAAGTGCTTAAGAGGATGCACCAACAACTTGGGAGAATCTTCGAATTGGAGTATGCTATGAAAGAAATCATATATAATGTAGACACTCATGCTAAAAGTGGGTATGTAGAGAATTTTTCAAAGGTGAACTAGTTCATTTTAGGGTCCAAGTAAGAGAGGAGTGATAGGGGCTAGAGTTTGATAGTTTTGGATACACAATCATGGTGCACGAGCCTTGAACAGGTCTTAGATGACCACAGGTGCTTGCTAGAGATTAATGGACTACAATGCATCCACTAGTAAACTCTTAATATTTTTATGTTTATTCTATTTATGTTTTAGTTATGAAACATTGCTACTTTTTGTAACAAGCCTGAAGCTTGTTGCTTCCCATACAAATAGGGAAACTAGGGCCTAATTTTGAGATATCATATCATCATAATCACATTTCATTCCATTAAAGTAGGCATTAGTAACAAAATAGATTGCATAATTCGCCCATCCATACCATATTTGAAAGACTTCTGTTATAATGCTTATATTTTGAAGTAGTACAATGGAGTAAACTATTCATAAATCATAATTCATTTTTAGTGTTCAATTTACTATGTTGATTTTAATTCCCATTTATTACTTTGTTGTCTCCAAAGTGGTATGTTCAAGTTATTTAAATCTATTTGATTTATCATAGCACATTTGATGTTATTGTGTGAAAGAGTTGATTGGTTTCTAAGTTGATGTTGTGATGTGCCTAACAATGATATTTTACATAGATTTTAATGTTTTTTAATTTCAAAAAAAATCCCATAGTTGTGTGAGATTATCTCCTTGGTGAGTTACCTCCTTTCATCCTTAATTTATGAAACCATTTCATTTTCTATGAGTCATATTGGTTCAAATTATTTTACTAAAACATTGACTTTATGTTTGTAGTCTATAGAAAAGTTTATCTTCAATCATATCAAGCCCAGTTTTATTCTCATAGACAAGCACATATATATGATAGAATTAATATCTACCCATTTGCATTTTTCATGAAAAGATCATAGATTTTTGAATTATCCTCTACCCATTTTCCTTTTGTGTAAATAGGTAAATAGATGATTAAATTATCCATTGCCCATTTTCTTTAGCTATTGAAAAATTTAAAAAAATTACATTATTTCTCTGTCCATATATTAACTTGATAAAAAAAATTATTGGAATTTGTCTATGGACTAGATTAAATTGCAAAAAAAAATTGTTAGTGTGTAAATTTTGAGTGACTGTAGTTCTGGCCATCCTTGGGAATACATATATTCAAGATTTCCTATGCATGTTGATGGAACCCCTAAAATTTTATGTGTTCCATTTCCAAAATCTTGATGAGTTTAATGAACTATGGGTTTTGTCTCCTGCTACTATAAAAGGGGTTTTAGGTTTACCCAAGCCTTATTTTAAAAACCTTTTGAGTCCATATCCTTGCCTAGGTTTTAATTTTTTGTGGACTCCTTGTGTCGATCATAAATCCTTTAAGTCATGACTCTTGACATTGAAACCCATTGAGTGACTGACCCTCTGGTCCTATTTTATTGATTGATCTTATTGGATCATTATTTTTGAAATTTTCCTAAGTCAGGCTGAATATTTACCACTAAGAAATCTTGTCTTTTATGTCTTAGGTGTGGCTTCTTCAACATAGTGGTGTCCCTTTTAAGATTAACATTTTTTGACATGTGCAAATATAAGAACCCCTAAATTTCATTCAATCAAATACAAAAAATTTGAACCATAGCCCACATGCCTATTCCAATTTGTCTCTCATTATTTTATTCATTTGGGCTCATAGGCGAAGGCCATTTGTCCCTAACGATTGGTGGGCTAGGCATCATTGATAAAGTGTGCAACTGGTCATTGAAGAAGATCAACGATGGGAGATAAGTGAGGTGGCCACATCTAGATCATTTCCCGCATGCCTATTTTCTTTTCTTGATTATTAAAATAATCACACGAGCTAGCGGGTGATTGCCACTTGTCTTTGCTAATGATGGGCCCAAGGATTAGTATTGTTGAGGTTCAACTAAATCAATAGTCGATAGAAGGTGACATGGAGTAATCTTGACCACTCCTCTCCATCCCATGTGGGCCCCATCCTACTTGCTAGATTCCCAATGGGGAAGTGGGAATCTATCATGTGGAGTAATCCTGAGAACATGGAAGCATAGATGTGGGAAAATTTTTAATTGAAATTTCAACATGGGGCATAGGAAGTAAAATATGCATTACTAATATGCATATATTGCACATGCTTACAAGATATTTTAATTTGAGCCATAGATTTTGTATGAAGGATGAAGTTGTTGCTAGCTAAGGAGTGTGTATGACGAGGCCGAGAGATCCAATCTTAGCCTCTCCTCATTTCCCTGGTGATGAAAGTTGCACACTAGTTATGGCTCATGGGGGGAGAAAAGGACATGCAAATTATGGATATAAAGACAAAGAGATGGTGGAGTCTGCGTACTACAAGCAAGTGTTTCCATCTGGCCTCTAGTCATTTGATAAGTGTTGTATTTGTGCACAGTAAGATCTTTCATAATAAGCTGGTCAAATTTGGATCATGAATCAATTAACTCTCCAAAAATATCAATGACTAGTATTCAAAACTTAGTTGAAGGCAAGCAAGTTTTTTTGGTTCATGCGAGTGAGCCTTAATAACTAAAAGGACATTGAGCTACAAAAGTAAGGAATTGCATAATTATTATTTTTTATCTCAATGGCATAATTCAGTATTAAAAGTATACTCAATACACTCAAGGAGCTCATGTTGTGGTTTCTCAACATTTTCTAGCATTGGAACTAGGGTTGTCAACTTGCAAGAAAACCATTAAGTCAATTGTTGCTTTCCTTCTAGCATTATTGATAAGTTGTGATTTATCAAACTTAAGTCTTAGTTTGGATTTTTAAGGTTTGGTGTTCATAAAAAATACTTTTTTAATTCTGCATTTGCAATCTTATGCAATCTGGAAAGAAGTACATTCTCCTTTAGGATCAAGGCTTGATCATACCCAGAAGTTTGGATGGATTGTTGAACTACCAAAAGCTCCTGATTAACCTCCTCCTTTTCCATGAAGATGTGACCAAAAGAAGACCAATTTCATTTTCTAACATTATTCTTCATATTTGCATGCTTTTTAGCCACTCTATACATTGTCGTCCCATCCACCTAAATATTCCACCACTCAAAAATTAGATTTTTGAGGTCAAGATGATAGGTCCACATCTTCTCAAACCTAAACGAAAAAAAATTCTTTCTTCCCAACCAATCCACTGACAAAGACAGAGGGAAATGGTCCAACCCAAGTCTAGCCAAAGCTAAGAGAAAGTGAGAGAAAGAGACAAGCCAATCAGGGTTGATAAGAGCTCAGTCTAGCTTAACCTAGATAAGAGCATCCCACACACCCTGGTTAGACCAAGTGAACGAGGCACCTATAAGATCAAATTTAAGGAAATCACTATCATTGATAAGGTTCATAAGATCATATCTACTATCATCCATAATTTGCAACCCTCCCAACTTATCAACATCATGCAAGGTCATATTAAAATTCCCCATCACCAACCAGTTAACAATAGGAAGTGCCATCTTGAATGACCCAATATTCTTCCAAAACTTCTTTCTATTAATCTTACTATTAGGATCATAGATATTCGAGAGGTTCTAGGAGAACCTGTCCCACATAGTATAAAATGAGGTAGAAACTTGATTAGAATCCTGAAAACAATCAATTCCCTGAACCAACTTAAGATTCCAAAAAGTAACAATCCCTCCCATGGCACTAGCCACATCAGAGCAATGCATACCACAATCCTTAAAAATCTTATGCTTAAGTTTAGAAATTTTATCCGTACCCATTTTAGTTTCTTGAATTAAGACAATGTCAATCGATGATCCTTTACCAGATTATCAAGAAGATCATGCTTATTAGGGTGATTTAATCTTCTCATATTCCATGATATGATCTTCATGATAGTTTATGGGGGGTTCCCTTAGAGCACATCTCCAACAAAGTTCTCTGAGTTCCATCAGCAATGGCCATTCAACTCTCCTTATCCCTTGTGACATTTCAAGGAGGGTGACCTCTACCTCTCGACTCTAACCCATAGTTAGACCTTTTCCTATTTCTCGTTACAACTCCCAAAGAAGGAAAATCCTTCTTTCTATTTCAACCTCTCACTGAAATGTAGGGCAAGTTATCAGGATCATCAGAGGCTCCATTATCCTGGGAGACCTCCATACCCTTAATCTTGGAGCATTCTTCCAACAACATATTCCCATAGCTTTGAGTCCCCAAAGGAGGGGATCCCAAACCCTCATCCACAGACACCTTGTCTTCTACAAGAGCCTCATAGCTAATCAAATTAATGGACTCCACCATATTAGGAATGGGGTAGGAGATAATGTCCTCACCCCCCTTCACCAGTTCCATATTAGATCTTTCTAAAACCTTCTAACCCTCAGGAATCTTAAGATTTTGACCCTCAACCACATCCATTTCCATAGGATCCTTAGGCACCTCAACCAACTCTCCACTCGAGACCTCTTTCACCAAAGAATCCGAAGAGGGATGAATCTCCAGATCCTTCTCCTTTTCCTTCCACTGTTTAGTCATCTACTTCAACATCTTAAGGGGGAATTTCTTGGCCCAATGTTTAGCTTTCTTATAATGGAAGCAAGCAAAAGGGATGGATTCAAATTCCACCACTTGCTCTCATACCCGAAACTTAGAGTTGATCTTCACCACAGAAGACACTTCTATAGCTTGTTCCACATTAACACAGAATCTGGCATAAAAAGAATGCTTCCTAGAAGTTTTCATTTGGTCAATCAATAGAAAACACCTAAAGGTACTAGCTATCCCTTTAAACACCTCTTCATCCTAGAATTCAAAAGGGAGACCAAGAAGTCTCACCCAGACAAGAGCAGTCAAGAAGGAACATAAGTTAGGATTGAAGCCTAGTTCCCACCTTTTCAACATCAAAGAGGACTTCCCAATGAACTAGTGGCCACTCATCAGCACCACCAATAAATCATCCTCATAGTTGAATGTGAAGCTGAAGAAACCTTTGGCCATAGCATCAACATCAACATGTCCCTTAGGTCTCTAGCGATTGAAAGAAAACTTGCAAACTAGCTCAATGTGAGGATGCGGTCCCACAAATTTATCCAATAATGACATGTCCATATTTGAAACACTTTTTTCAACAATACAATCCAGGACCAAGATAGAGTATTCTCCAGCCTTAGCATTTGTAGCAAAGGCCACCAGAGGAGAGGAACTTTTACCTTTCGGCTTCCCACCAAATAGGCTAGACCATTTAAGAGACATGTTTGAGAGGAAACCATCCATAGTCTTTTCAAACCCAAGACTCAAGCCATTTGATGTTGTTTCCAAATCAATAGAGGATAGACTAGGCCTAGACTTTTTAGCACTGAGATTCCCTTTTTTAGAAAAGGATGCTAGAAAAGTCGCAGGACAAGCAACCTTCGAAGTACCTTTCCCCCAAAAATATTCATTAACCACAATAGGGAACCCACTTCTCTTACCTGCATCAAAGGACCTGGCTGACATCACCTTCCCATCAGCAAGTTGTCCACCATTAATGCCTGTAGCACCTCCAAGATTTCTGACCTCATCAAAATTTGAAATTTCACCACCGCCATTGCCACCACTCGATTTACAATTTTATGATGAGTAAACCTTAGTTTCTAAGGTATAGTTAGTTGGATATTCTTTGATTAGATTAAAATGGGAAGGGGTCATACCCATTATAAAATAGTCATAGAGGCCAAGTGAGGGGTTCATGAGAAGTGAAACACCCGGAAAGAAAAAACAAAAGAAACAACAATTAACAGACCAACAAGAGAAATGAAAACAACACACAAAATAAAACTAGTAGGGGATTGAACTAGCTATTGGTCTCCCAGAAGCTTGATACCACTAATGGCCCACCACTCCTTAGTTAGTATGTGGATTTTCTCATCTAACGATAGGGGTCCCTTCTAAGTAGGTTGGGTCTCCTTGGTACTAGGCTAAGCAAAACTGCCCTCTTCCTTTCCTTTTTTCTGTGAGTGACCAATTTCATGACCAACCTCAACCACCCTTTTTCCATGACTATTCTTGAGTTCCTACTTGAAAACCTAAATGGTAATAGTGGTATTCTTCACAATCTCCTTGTTGTAGTCAACAATCTCTTGGAGACATTTCATTGTTTTGTCTTGGTCACTATGAATAGTGGAAATTTCCTCCTATAATTCCACTTTTTCCTCCTCCATACCCACAAGAGCTCTAAGCTCATTGACTTCCTTCTCCCAATTAGCCCATTTTTTGAAAGACTTGGTGAGGGAGGAAAGAATATCCCAATTCCCACCATCCTCAACCTCCCCTGGCCAAGACACCTAATATTTAAGCACCTTATTTTCAAGCACCTGAATTTTTCCCTCGCAATAATAAGTTGACCCAAAATCCACTTTAGAATGTCATTCTATAAATTGACAATCACTGAAATTTCATCTAGTTTATGTCAAAGGGGGACACAAGAGGCAAAAATTTCATTACCTAGATTGGGTTCAATGGAGGTCCCTTCCAGGTTAATACAGAGTATAGGGGATCTTTGAGGGCTAGAAGGGTTAATGGCAGGGGGGATTTGGAAACATCAAACACATTATCATGAAAAGGGGAGTGTGTGGGAGAGTTTCCAGGGGTAGGTTTCCAAGACTCATCATTTAAGTTAGTCGAATTATAGTAAACAAAGGTAGAAATGGGGGTGGGTTTAGGGAAAGAAACACAATTTTTTGGGTTGGGGGAGTTCCTTAGTGATAGGGGTTTTACCCCATTCCCTAGTCATTATGTAAGTTGTGGGCAAGGTTTCCTCCAAGGCACAAGTGGAAAGGGGGCCCTCAGAGTGGTTGGGAGGATTGCGAATGATAAGAGTGTTTCTTCTGACAGATGTTGGGGAGGGGGAAAGAGTTTTCTAGTGATGGAAAAGGAAGAAAATTAACCCTTGGTGAATGGGGAGGTGTATACTTTTACCCTGAACAGTCTTGATGGACTGTTCAAGGGAAGAAAGGATCCAAAAAGTGAAGTTCATCTTGACAATATAATAGAAATGGTTTAACATTTGAAAGATATGAACATGGAAATGAAAACGACCCTCCAATGTGACATACCTCATAAGCACCTCCATTATTTTGCTCCACACCCTAGGGAGGTTGGCTCTATTGAAACCATTTTGCACCCTATTAACTCTTTTCCCTCCTTTAGGAACCTCTGCATGTATGTTTGGTAGTACCCTTTAGAATTTCAAGGGATGCAAGCACCATCCAAAGAAAGCCTCATGATCTCTATAGTCAACTCAACATTCTCAAGGAAGGAGCACCCACCAACGCTGACAATGCCCTCATTCCATGAATTGGAAAATTCTATTGACAAATTAGGCTCATTCCCTTTCATTCCCTCCATATACAAGGCCAATTTACCTCATTAGAGAATAGCCCAAACATTCCTATCATTCGTCCACATCTCATAGGAGGGGGGTTCATCCTGGACCAGCTTTCCCCCCATGAATAAATTCATAGAAAATAAAGCAAGAGAATGAGTTATGTAGAAACATCAACAATATTACCTAAGCCAAGAATAGAAAGGCTTATGAAAACACCACCCAGATAGGGTGGTTTTCCATAATTGAAAACCATGGTAGATGACAAAGGGAACTAACAAGACATACAACTCAATCTCATTGTTGTAGTACTTTGACATCATGATTAAGTGAGTCACACACATGCCTGGGTATTTAAGAGATATTATCCCAGATAACCAAATTTGGAGTAAAAGTCCCAAGGTTAGCAAGTTCAGTCACTACTTTGTTTCCATTTCTATACATGTGAGTAGATCTACTATTCCCAAGAGTAATCATGAGATTGCATGTTGATAGGATGGGGTCATAGAGGGACCGACAAGTTTTAGCCATTCCAATTAGCATAAGCATGGTGTTTCTGGAGTTGCCTTCAATTGACAAGTTGGAAAAGCTAGCATTCATGGCGATCTGAATACCATAGTATGCCGTTTCCACCTCCGTAAATTTGGAGGAGTGAATGCCAAGATTCACTGCATAATCCAAAACCATTTTCCCATTATGATCTCTAATGACCCCACCCCCACTTGCCCAACCCGAGTTACCTTTGGTTGAGGCATAAAAGTTAAGCTTCAGCCAACTGGGCTTGGGGGGACCAAGGAATACTACTTCAATATAGAGGGATATAAGATATCAGAGCATTGAGGGCCTCTAAAGGATTCCAGGTTGAGGAAATAGAGAACTCCAAATTTTTAATATTCATTTTAGCTTTGTAGGAGGTCATGGTGAGATTCTCAACAATTTGACAAGCAACCTTATTGGCCACGACCATCCAAGGATTTTTTTATCTCTAAATATCCTATTGTTATGCTCTTTCCAAAGTTCCCACCCTATGAAAAAGATCTTTCAACCATGGCTCGATGAGCATGGGGTGACAAACCGGTAGGATCCAACTATCTAGAACCCCCTTAACATCTTTATGCTAGAACCAAGTGGCATTGAAAAGAGAATTTTTTTTTAAACCTAAAAAGAATAGGTAGAATGAAATAAAATATGGGAGATGGATTTGGCTTCATCTTCACATAGGAAAAAATGATTTCCAAGATGGTGGCCTTTCTTCTATAAATTTTCCAAAGTGAGAATCCATTTATGGCAAGCAGTCCACTAGAAGAATTTGACTTTGAGTAGAGAGTTGTTCCTCCAAACCTTCATCTAGTTAAATTAAGGAACCCATGAACTAGATATAATGTTGTATCTAGAATTAATAAAGTAGTCCCTATTGAACAAGACAACTAAGAGGGGGGTGAATCAATTGTAACAATTTTTAACCTTTAAAACTTTCACTAAAAGTTAGATCTATAAGAATTCAAAAAACCTTTACTTTGTTAATATGTTTAATCACTAAATGCAGAAATAGAAACTAAAAGTAATGAAACCATGCACACAATAATACCAAATTTACGTGGAAACCCAACGAGGCAAAAACCGCGGTGAGTATTAGCTCACAATATAAAGAATTTCAAAATTGAATATAAAGGCTCACTGCCAGATAGGCTCACAACTAGGACATGGCACACTGTCCAACAAGGGCTCACTGTCAGAGGGCTCACTACCATATAATTACAAAGAAGATAGAAGAGGATTGTCATAAAGAGAAAACTATCTCAGTGCAATAGGAAATCCACCGTAATTTTCTCACACTCTTGCAGATTCACATAGAAGATGTTGGATTCCTTCAACTCACTGCCTTTCAAAACCCTAACATGAAATTTACACTGATCTGCTCAAACTCACATCACACACACTATCTCACATCTATATCACATTTTTCTTTCATATACCTTATATTTCATCAACATCTCAACTTGTACTTATACCATCTTCAACCTTGAAACCCATCCAAGGTCAGCCACACACCATTTTTATTTACAAATCCAAATTAGGTCATCTCCAAAATATTCTATGGTGGAATTAGAATGAGGGAGACCCAAAAAAATACTTAATTAGGACCTAAATAAGTCCCAACATGCCTCAACATGCTTTCATGAACTTCGTAAGTAGTGTTTAACATAAGGTCGGCCAACACCAATATAAAACACAAAATAATTAAGCACACATGTCCTTAACATGATCCATTTTTTCCAAAAAACAAATTTCACTTGAACACGACCTCATCAACTTACTCTTAGAACTGCAAGTCATAAAACCATAATTTAGAGAAATCCAGAGCAACTATATTTCTCCCAGACCACAACCAGACACACAAAAATGCATAGTCCACATACTGGTGAAGATATCTCACACTGTACAATGATCTAGAAGACCAGATTTTGAATATAGCAACTAAAAACAACCATGATCAATGCCTCAAATTTGTACAAGCATAGAAATATAGAGCATATCTTGGAGCATACACAAAATACCTATAGACCTTCTTTATTACAATTTTCTCAATATCCTCGAGATATGCAATCAATAACCAACTTCCATGACATAGTTGACATCAATATCAATAGCAACCAATTGACATCAAAGAAAACTCCTTCATACTTGCAATAGTCCCCATCCTTTGAATTCACCCAAACCAAAGAGAATGTTGAATTGGAGTTAAAGAACTTGTGATTGTTAACATATTTGAGAGTTAGTTGGATATGTTAGCAACTAGTTATGGTTTTTATTCTAGTTGTAGTGATTATTTTTTGATAGTTACTTAGGCATATTTTTACTATTGGATTTAATTTTTGTGTTTGAATATCGAGTTGACATAGATTTATGCCTCTATATGATAATTAGTTTGTTATTTTTGGATTGGATCTTATTTTTTATGCATTGGTATGATAGAGGGTGAGGTAGGTCATGTTTGAGATGATATTCACCTTGGTTATTGTTGTATGTATCTTCTAGAGAACATGGAGTACCTCAATTTTTCAATGGTACATTTTGGCTATAGGGATTATTTTCTTAATGTTTGAATTTACTTTTGACCCCTTATGCAATGTATACAAGAAGTAGGAGAATGTTAGGAAAAGGTGTGTTGTTTAATTTGTATAATCTAAAAATTAATAATTATTTGTAATACACCTAAGGGATCTATGGATCTGTTCATCACATGGTTCAACATTCTTGGGGCACTTTCTATGTTGTAACATGGAGATAATTATTTAATGTTGGTTATACATGTGAAATATATTTAATATTGAAAAAACATAGTACCAAAATAAAAAAACTTGGTACCAAATGTAGACATGTAAAAATGACCTAACACTTATTGCACATCCTAAATGACATTTTCTCATCATCATTATTATCACCTAATATCAACACATTTTGCATCAATTTCATCAAAAACCCTAATTTCCTCTATTCATTGAATAATATTACATTCTTTAATTAATTCACGTTTTCATCATTTTGACTACTTAAATAAATTTCATTTATTTAATAAAGTCCTCATCTAACTTTATTCCTCCTGATTAATTATATAACACCAATTATTTAATCATGTCACTAATTCACTTTATTCCCTTGAATCAATTAAATTATTAAAACTTAATAGTTTAATTAAAACACTTCCCCCTAAACCTAAATAATTAAATAAATTATTCAAAACATCATCAAAAAGGTCAAAACAAACAAATACAACTTTGTTTGTAAAATTCAAACATGACTTGCACGTTCAAACCAAAAAGATGAATTAATTAAATCAATTAATTAATTATCCTCGCCTACTTTTGTGATTGAGAAAATTGTGATCCCCTAATTGCTCACTCTAATTGGGTAACTGATCCATATATTCCTGTCAAATTCATCTATTCTTCAATCCCACTAAAGGCTCAACATGATTTCTTCAATTCCACGAATTATTTAATCTATTTCCTCAATTCCACTAAACATTCAAATTGATTTCTTCAATTGTTATGATTATGTAATCAAAATCCACAAATTATTCCCATCTAAATCCCCTCAATGGTTTTGAACCATTGATCAGGATATTCTACTATGCGATCTTGCACATTCATTCTGAAACACAAATTCTATATAACAACCTCAGCTCTTCTCAAAAATGATCAAAGAATCAACATATTTTACACAATGAAGTAATGTTGAGATCATATTCAATCTTTTGACAAGCTTTATACACATCTTCAATCAACATCATATGTATATGTTGAAATAAATCTCTTAACAATATTTACACACATCTTTGATCAACACAAGCACAACTTTGAAGCTTTACAAATGGAGGCTTCATATTGATACAACAAGGATCCAACATCTTTGTGAATATACTTTGACATGGGATGATAATGCTACAATGTTTGAATTCATTTTATATTATTTTGTTTCAATTGCTTTCTTGAATTCATTGTTCTCGTAGTTTCATTTCGTGAGTAATGGGCATGAATCATGATCTTTGTTTTGAATTAGATTAGTTTCAATTCATTCATATTTGATCTTAATGCACACTCTATTTCCCCCTTACACATTCTAGCACACCTAGTGGGACCACAGTCTTTTGTACTAACTATTTTATGAGTGAATTTTGAACAGTTGTAGGTTCAAAAAATGCAAGTGAAAAATGTTCATGCATAAGCTATAAGAAATTCACATAGTCAATCTTTCATTTCGATTGTTGCCACCTTGTTTTAGCCATTTTCACCATTTCAACCACTTTTACAAAAATAACAAGGGTGCTCTTGCATTTTTTAGCCACTTATGCTTAAATAACAGAAGCTGCTTCTAATTTTTTTAGCCATAGTTGCTTCTAACAGGGTCACTTTTGCTTAAAATTTTGCTTTTTCTCTGTTGCTTTTTTATCTGAAATATGAGAAGATGTTTTTCATTTTTCTAATGCTAATAGGTGATTTTTGGTGATGTTGGTGTTTTCTAACTTCATTGTGCAGATCTTCTAGGATATGGAATACGTTACATGAAAAACAACTAACACTTTTCTTGTAGAGAAGGAAAATGATCAAAGTTTTAAATTTTCTTAGAAGATTTCATAGTTAGGAAAATTTTAATTTGGTGCATAAAATGAACCCCACAACTTACATGTTTTTAATTTGGTGCTCTAAAAAGAATGTTAAAAAACATTTCTAGATTAGAGAAAATTTTCAAATTGGTGGTTTAAAAAGAACATTTTAGAAGCTTCTTAGATTAGAAAACTTTGAATTGGTTCTATAAAATGAACCCCACAACTTGCATGTTTTTAGTTTGGTGCTCTAAAAAGAATATTATGCAAAGCTTTTTAGATTAGACAAAATTTTGAATTGGTTCTTTAAAATAATTTTCAAAAAGATTTCTAGATTAGAACAAAATTTCAAATTGGTGCTTTAAGAAGAACATTTTAGAAGCTTTCATAGTTTAGGAAATTTTTTATTTTGGTGCCTAAAAATGAACCCCACAAATTCACACACCTTTGGTTTGGTGCTCTTAAAATAACATTTCAAGAGTTTTCTAGATTAGAACCACACTTATTTTTGGTGCTCTAAAAGAAATTGCTTGTCTTTTTTACCAATGCTTTTAATATGTTGATGAAACAAGTGATTTCCTTTTGCTGACCAATTAAGAAAAGGCTTTAGAAACACTTCAATTGGTGATTAAAATTGGACAAATCAATTTTCTGACTTGCACATTTCTATCTACATTGCTTGATATCTCAAACACTTCAATTTTGGTGCAACATAAAAAATGATTTGCTAGTATTTTTCAAACTTTATTTGGTTGGATAGCACCACTCGAAGGGCTTAAAAATAACATTTCCATGAATTTTACTCTATGTATTCTATGTTGGAAAACTAGGTGTCTATCGTCTCCCCTCACACCTTTTGGCGATCTTGGGTGACAAAAAGCATCTTGAGTTTTGCACATTGTTTTCATTTCAAAGCATTACTTTTAGAGGGCCTGCCTCCCGATTTGTGAAAGGGGATGACCCAAGAAATACTTTCATTTTGGTCCACTATAGAAATAATTATGGGTGTGATGAAAATCATCAAACACTTGGTAACATAATGATTGCTATGCAAGTGCAACATGCCTAGAAGAGAATAGGGGAACCCAAAACTGAAAGTAGAAACTGAAACAAACCCAAACCTAAACTAAAGCGGACCTACACGAACCCAAAGTAGAAAGCCGAAGCAAAGTAAGGAAACCCTAAAGAAAACTAACTCAAAAGAACCCTAACCTAAAGCAAACCAAAAGAAGGAAGGAAAAGCAAACCAAAAATAGAAAGACAAAAGAAAAAGAAAACTACCAACAATAGAGCAAACTGCATTTATTCAAATCAGAGCTATGCACAAAAGATTCAAAATGAATCATAATCAGATAGGGTATACTAAAATCCACACCTATGTGATCCATCAATGCATGTATAGGCAATAAGGTGATGGTAGAAGTCCTCAAGAATGCACACTTATCTTTATACTTAGAAAAATAAGGATCAATAGTGTTGCATTCAAACTCAACCTCATCCACAGGAATAATCAGCAACTGAGGCAACTCATTGAAACCATGATTAATCCATATGCAAGTTGTATTTCCTACACTTCCATAATCAAATTGATAAGCTTCATATTTTTTAGTAAGGAAAGAAACAACCTAATGTGACAAGTCAAAGATCACATGGGGAAGAGAAAAAGGAATTTAATATTCCTTGGAAGGATAAAAGGAATTAAAAATTCCTTGGGAGGTTGATTAGGCTAGTTAATGAAGGATTAGAGGAGGGTTAGGTGGCTAAGAGAGATTAGGTGCCAACTTGCAAAAGTTAGAGGATGTGACACATCCTAATCAAGGATTAGGCATGTGCACATTCCTAATGATGGAATTAGGAGGTTGATTGAGATTAAGAAAAGGATGTGACATGTGGGTCATATTTATTTAATTCATTTGATGAAAAGGAGGATTAAAGAGATAAGGTATTTAATTATTAACTAAATACGTTAGGGATTTGGCAGAATTAAGGGTATTAATTAAATAATAGTAATATTACTTAATTATTGCAAATAAAAGGATGTTTAGACGAAAGGGGATAAATTTGGATAAATTAAGTGTCCAAATTTGGATGTCTACATTTTTCCCCTCTTTGAGATGGTGTTACGAAGTAGCTTCATATCAAAGAAGGTTAAAACAGAGAACCCAGAAGAAGATGGTTAGATCGGAAAAGATGCCCTAGTTATCAAAGGAGTGACTAGGAAGAAAGATGATGGGGGTGAAGATGAAAGTTGGGGATGAAGGATGCACCCTTGAGAGGACATGCGGGTTCAAGAGAACATGGGTGTCCTCTCGAAATGGATGAAACGGTGAAAGGGGAGATAAGGAAGAGGATGCAGAGTGATGGATAAGAGAGAGCAATAAGAGAGAGGAGATTGGGAAGGGAGAGTGATGAAGGATGAATGGATTGGGGGGATTTTGATAGATGAGAGGATGGGAGATGAAATGAAATCCAAATGCAATTTTCCATCTTTAGGAGCACTAATTTTTTCTATAGCAGAAGACACGATACACCAAGGTATAAAGGACCATGGTAGATTAGTGTCTAATGCATGAAACACACAACAAACGAGAAGGCTATCCCAACACCCCAAAGTTGCGATGACCTTGGTCAGGCCAAGTATTGGGATAACCACAAGCACACAAGGATGCCCCACTGTAACACAAGATCTCAGGGATCTTGGTGGGTACTACATGGGACAATCGAGAAGACAACAACAAAGAGAAAAAGATCAAGATATGCCCCTATGTTCACCAGTCAAAATGCACCATAATATGATGGATCATGGCGGCCCTGACAAGTGATAATAGGGAGCTTAAATGATAAACAAAAGCCAAAAGTATCAAAATATCACAATCAATTTTAAACATCCTTTTCCATAAGATCAAGGGGATGGATGGTATTGATGAGGTATGTTAGGAAGGATGCATCTTGTTGAGATTGATGATGAATACTAAACCAAAAGATCAATATGACGTGGGATATTCAAAACTAATTGGATCTAATGATACAAGTGGATCTTGTTTGTGAATAACTAGCTAGATAAGGGCATAGCTTGACGATACGACAAAAGAGATGAGATAGAAGACTGAAGACTGACACACCCTAAGGACCTAGGGGCTCGGGGACCAATCAAAGATTAGCCTTTCCTACATGAAAGTGTAGAGCCCTGGTAGTTTGATAAATATTGATGACTGACCATGTATAAAAGTGGAAAGAGGATGATTTAGATCGATGATGGAACCCCGGGAGTGGATCAAATGATCATCCATGCCTACATGAAAGTGCAAGGGCAATGTAGTTCAATAAAAGGTCAAAGACAAATGATGGATAAAGGATGATGAAATAACCCTAGATAAGGGGATAAAATGATAGGACCGACATGATGGGACAGGATAGACCTGTTGGATAAGATCATAGGATGGTGGATACACAAAGCTCAAGGATGGGATAGTTCTCCAAATCAGCAAAGATGAAGCGAGTGGATGACATGATGGATAGATGAATGATGAGAAAGGATAGGAGATTGAAAATATGTGCAAAAGAAGCAGAAGTGATGATGATGAGATAGATGGAATTGGATTTCGTGGGGAGTATCCTATAGCTAGATACCAATGACAAGGGATTATGAGATAGGATGAGGATAGAGGATAGGGGGAGGAAAAGGATTGTTTGGATGGATTGGATAGAGGGATAAGGAGTTGGATGAGGAAAAGGTTATTGGATAGATAAATGGATAGATAATAATTTGGGTGATGGAAAGGATTTTTGTGATGGATGGATAGAGAGATAAGGATGGGTAGATGGAAGGGATTGTTTGATATATGAAGGATGTCTCCAACGACTATGTCACAAAGGAAGATATATTCCCCCACTCTAAATATGTCATGTGTGAAGAGGCATGAAGTATGGAAGATAGAAGGATGGGTAGATAAGGGAATGAGATGGATATGGATAGGGTGTATGGATAAGGAAGGGATATTTTTGGTGGTATGATGGGTGGGAAAGCAAGGTAGATGAATGTGAATAAGGATTAGGATAGTCTACGGATGAGGGGAATGTATGCCAAGAGGTGTCCAAAGCATGTTTATATGTTTTCCCCTATCGATATCAAGATCACAAGGAGGATGGATGGATTGGGATAAAAGGGATATGACAAGAAGGATGCATAAGATAGGTTATATGGAGGAGATGAATGAAAAGGATGTATAGTAGGAAGATGGGTGCATAGCTGGAAGCATAGCGGATGGAGGGAATGAATATCAGGAAGTTGCCCCCAAGTGTGGATGGGGATTTATGCATGAAGCCTATTTTCCAGGTTTTCATCATGATACCTATCCAAGGTGCTTGTTTTCCAAGTTATCACCATTGGAAAAATTATTTCTTTTTATTCTTCTCTTTTTTTTCAATTTTTCTAATTTTTTGACCTTTTTTTTGGATTTTTTTTGGATTGTTTGGATTTTTTAGATAGAATGTGGATGGAAATGGGTAATGATAGGGATGTGGATAAGTGGATTTAGAATACATGTGATAAGGAGAGGGATGAAGGAATCAAGCATCAAGTTCCATACGAAGTATTAAGAGCCCATATGTGAAGCAACTGTTTGATGTTGGTACAACCTTATTAGGATAAATGGATTATGCAAGAGGATGAATTAGAGGGATTTGATGGGGAAGATATGTGGGATAATGGATGGGATGTTGGACAGGGTATAGATAGAATGATGGGGTTGGTGTGTGATGGGGTGGTGATTTCAGGACCAAATTGGCACATGTGGTGGTGTATGTGAAAGGATATGAGGATTAATGGATTGAGAATGTGGGGATAATGGAGGAAATGGGATAGAGAATTTTTAGAAATAAGGACCCAAAATAGATTTGGGAGATGGAGGATGTATATGATTTGCTTTCAGAATAGAAACTTTGGATGTTGTTATGGATGCTTTATTTGAAGGCATTACATCTTTTTGCTTTGGGATCCACATGGTTTTGATCTTTGCTTTAGTGAGCCTTTTCTGGTCTATGGATTTTATTTGGATTCTAGATTTTATTTTTCTTTTCTTCACCATGTCTTTAGAGGGGACATGGGGAGCTTTAGATTCATGTGGATCTTTAGATTTAGGCATTTTTGCATTAGCATCCAAAGTGCTTTTAGGAGGAATGGGATGGGTGTGAGTACATGGATGATGTGGAGGGGATGTAGATGGAGTGATGGAAGTAGGATTATGGGGATTATGTGTAGATGGAGGATGTGTAGATACATGCCTTTGTTGATCATGATTATGGGACATGCGAGTGGGATGTTTATGATGGATTACATGGATAGGTGATGAATGGATGAAAGGATGAGATTGAGGAGGTGATTTTGGGATATAAGGACCCAAAACAGACGTAGTGGATGGAGTAGATGAAGGATGGGAGATGGTGGATGGAGGTATGTAACGACCCAAAATGGATGGAGTAAATGAAGTAGGAATATGGACGATTGTTTTGAGGTGATATGATGGAGGAGGAGGGATGGCAGCATATGATCTAGTGGAGTGATGTGAAGAGCCTAGATTTCTTTTGGAAGAGACTCATTGAGGACATCTAGAGTTTGTACCAACATATTTATATTGTGAGTCTTGGGAAATAGGTCCAAGACCTTGCATACAGATTTTTTCTTTGACCTGGATGGGCTCTAAAATACCTTGCTCATGAAGGCCTAAACCTTTTCCTTGATAGTTCATGTTCTTGAGCATGTGATCCATGATAGGATTTGTGTTATTATGAAAACATAATGCAAGTCCATTATTAGGTGGAGGATGATGGGTGGTATATACATTGTGTTTTTCTTCTACAAGGATGCCACCATGTAAGAATGTGAGAGTACCAAGGGGATATGCAAGCGATATGGGGATAGCAGTTTTAGGTGATGATGATGGATCATGAGAGGGAGATGATGGGATAGCAGCATCTAGATCAGGATGAGTGAGTGATAAGGAGTCAAGAGATGGATTAGGCAATGTGATGGGATTTGGATTTTTGATAGCATGTGATAAGAGCTCATGTGATGAAGTGACAGAATCTTGAATTACAAGGGGGTCATGAGATGGAGTGGATGGAAGAGTGTGATCTTGAGTAGGACTAGATGGGATGGTAGGATCTTGATCTGGAGAAGGGGATATGTTGGCATGCTTTGGAGTAGGCTCTTGGCATGACTCATCGTGTGTGGGAGGAATGATATTGGAGTCTTGGAGGGAATCTTCAAGTGGGGAAGATGGAGGGATGGATGATTCAAAACATTCATGGGAATGGATTTTAGTGATACCGGGAGTGGGAGAAGTGGATTGGATTTGGGTGTCTTCGATGGATTGGATGGATCTAGGAGTATGGGGAGTTGATTGGATTTGGTTATCGCTAATGTGTTTGATGGATTCTGTAGTAGGAGATGGGGGTTCAATGGATTTAGTGATGATTTCAATGGTGTCAACAGTTTGAGTGATATTCGGGGTGGTATCATCAACGATAGGTGTTGGGTGGAGAAGGGTCTCGTCACTAATGATCGTGGATGATGGGTTGGGATGGTTTGGGATGGCATGATTCCATGACTTCAAGGTGTGTAGTGGGGGATGTCTTCTTTGTTATAAGTCCTTGGAGAACTTCTGGAGTGAGAAACTTGAATACTCTAGGCTGAGATGGCGAGGCAGGAGTGGATGAAGGATTACAGATTGGTGGGGGATTAGGACTATGGATTGGTGGACTAGGATGAGATGGGGGAATGGGATTGGATGTAGGACTGGGAGTAGATCTGGGATTAAGATTAGATGAAGGGTTAAGATAGGGGTATTGGAATGGTGAATTAGGACAAGGGCATGCGGGTGGTGGATTGTAGTAAGGATATTGGGATGGTGGATTAGGATGGGAAGATTGAGATGGCAGATTGAGATAGGGAAATCTACATATTGGATTAGGGTAAGTTGATGGTTGTGTTTGACTAGGATAGGAAGGTGTGAATGTAGGATTAGGGTGAGTAGATTGGCTTGGAAGATTAGGGTAGTGGGTATATGTGGATGAAGGATTGAGATAGGATGATGTGGATGGGGGATTAAGATAGGGGTATTGTGATGGAAGATTAGGATAAGAGGATGATGTAGGTGAAGGATATGATGGATATGATGGATATCCCTTGTCAAAGGTAGCATAAGGAGCATGATTAGGCATGGATGAAGACATAATGAGATAACTCAAAGGGGTGATTGGATTTTGGAAAGCGGGTGGAGAAAGCTTACTAGCAATGATAGTGTCCAGGGGATCTATGTCATATTCTTCTTGATCGACAAGACATTCATTATCGTCATTGATGTAATTAGGTTTTCCCTTGAATACTATTGATGGAGGATAAGGATTCATGATGATGAAAGGATAAAGAGGATGGATCAAAGATTTTGGATGGAAACGGACTAAAGCTCAAATTGGTATTTAGGTCAAGCTCAGATTGGAAATGGATTAAAGCTCAGATTAGGATGATTGGATGATGTGATTGGATTGATTTTGATGATCGGATTTGATTACCAAAGGATGATCTCAACATTGAATCTTCTTTGAAATGGAAGTAGATTGATTGGGTCAAAGGTGATTGGATAGGGATGTGATTGGATTGGATTGGATTAGATAAGATCGATCGATGATTGATAAGATTAATGAATGGATCAGATAGGATGATGAAAGGGATTGGAAAAAACTATTCAGATATTACCCTAGGTGACTTAGGATACTGATTGATCGGATTAAAGGATAAATGGATGATTGTGGCGACAAATCCACTTTGAGATTGAAAGTGAATTGATTGGGCCAACGATGATGATTAACCTAGGACGGATGACAATCCTAAGTAGATGTTGATGATGACAATCAAATTAAAATACCTAGATCAATTTAGATAATAACCTTAAACAAAATTCAGAGGATTTGGATGGGGAAAGCGATGATGGATACCTAACCCAGAGATGCTCTCTATGTGATTCAGATGATAGATGAATGATCTTAGAAGAATGTCAATGGACCAAAGCTCAGATTGGGATTGGATTTGAGGACATGATATGATTGATTCTAAACCAAGTTCAAGGGTTTTAACTGGATGACGCAAGGTGTTGACAATCAAATTTTTACCAAATTTGGCAGTTTTCAAAAATTGACAAATTTTACCATTTTAGGAAACTTCACAGACATACCTTTGAGAGCCTGATTTTTTCCCAAAAAATACCCAAAACTAAGATAGGATGAATTGCCAACTAACATCCAAAATCTGAGACATGCATTCAGATTTAGTCACAAAAACTATTTTTCAAAAATTAAAAAAAAACACTAAGTTGTGATTTTGAGGGTCAAGATGAAAGTTTAAGGCCCCAAAAATGTGTCAAAATGGGGATCAACTATCTAATGGTCAGTTAGGAATCCACATGACACCTCATAATGCAACCAGTCATAAAATTTGAGCCCAAACAAACACCCAAGTCAAAAGTTATGGCCTCCAAAAGTTTTTGCATAAAAATCAAAACCCTCAAAATAAAGTCTAGGTGATTGGGATGGATGATTTCATGATAGATATGGACTCTAATGTTGTTCTAAGAAGCACTTATGTGGTTTTGGTTGATGAAATGATGATTTATAGAAAATGTGTTGATGACAGGCAAACAAGTGCTCGAAACGACCAAACGAAGGGTGAAATTAGTTGTTTGAGGGGCAAGTTCACCCCTGGCTGGGCAGGTTTTCCCCTGGAGGTTAGGTTCACCCCTGGCTAGGTAGTTTCACCCTTGTAGTTTAGGTTCAGCCCTGGCTAGGTAGTTTTTCCCCTGGATAGTCAAGTTCGCCCCTAGCTGGGTAGGTTTGCCCCTAGCTGGTCAGGTTCGCCCCTGGCTGGGCAAGTTCACCCCCGGCTAGTCAGCTTCACCCCTAGCTGGTTAGGTTCCCCTAGCTAGGAAGGTTCACCCTTGGAGGTCAGGTATGCCCCTGAGGTGAAAAATAGGCACAAATAGCTACTTGGAGTAGGTAAACAGGCACACGAAACAAGGAAATGGATGTTTGGATGAAGAGGATGAATGCTCAGAACAGGGAATGGATTCTCAAAACGAGGAAATGGAAGCTTAGAATGGATGAAATATTACTCAAAATGAGTAAACAAATGATCGAGAGGGATGAACGACTACTAAAAATGAGTAAACGACTGTTAAGAATGGATGAACAATTCTCAGAACGAGAAGATGAAGGTTCGAAATGAGCGAATGATTACTCAAAATGAGTAAACAGATGAATGAAAGGTATGAGCGACCACTTGAAATGAGTGAACGACTGCCAAGAATGGATGAATGATTCTCGAACGAGAAGATGAAGGTTTAGAATGAATGATAGATTACTCAAAATGAGTAAATGGATGAACGACCGTGCTCAAAACAAGTAAGTGACTGTTAAGAATGGATGAACGATTCTCGGAATGAGAAGATGAAGGTTCAAAATGAACGAATAATTACTCAGAACAAGTAAATGATTAATTGAAATGGGTGAACGAGAGTTCAAAATGATAGAAGGAGGTTCGAAATGGATGAACGTTTACTCGGAAAGAGTAAACGAATGATCAGAATGGCAGAACAAGAGTTCAAAATGATAGAAGGTTCAAAATGGATGAACGTTCACTTGGAACAAGTAAACGAATGATCGGAATAGGTGAATAGCTACTCGGAATGATTAAATAATGACTCTGAATGGATGAACGAGTACTTGAAATGAGTAAACAAATGATTGAAATGGAAGAATGAGAGTTTGAAATGGATGAATGTTTACTCAGATTGAGTAAACGAGTGATCGGAATGGTAGAAGAAGAGTTCAAAATGCATGAACGTTTACTTAGAATGAGTAAACGAATGATCAGAATGGAAGAACGAGAGTTCAAAATGATAGAAGGAAGTTTGAAATGGTTGAGCATTTACTCGAAACGAGTAAATGAATGACTGAATTGGTAGAACGAGAGTTCAAAATGATAGA
The DNA here is from genome assembly GCA_007258455.2 of Sequoia sempervirens. NCBI lineage: Eukaryota > Viridiplantae > Streptophyta > Pinopsida > Cupressales > Cupressaceae > Sequoia > Sequoia sempervirens. The sequence goes on from VDFB02270651.1 coordinate 792,251,043, forward strand.
AGAAGGTTCGAAATGGATGAACATTCACTTAGAATGAGTAAACGAATGATCAAAATAGGTGAACAGCTACTCGGAACGACTAAATAATGACTCAAAATGGATGAATGAGTACTCAGAATGAGTAAACGAGTGTTTGAAATGGATGAACATTCACTCAGAACGAGTAAACGAATGATCAAAATGAAAGAATGGCTACTTGGAATGAGTAAACAATGACTCGGAATGGATGAACAAGTACTCAGAATGAGTAAACAAGTGTTCAAAATGGATGAATGATTCCCAGAACAAGTGAATAGATGATTGGAATAGATGAACAACCACTTGAAACAAGGGAACATGTGATCAGAACAATAAAACAGGAGTTTGAGATGATGAAAAAGGGTGACACAACTAACTATTCAAGGGGTAGGTCTGCCTCTAGAGGTCAAGTATGCCCCTAAAGGTCAAGTATGCCTATCTGACCAAAGGTTGGTCAAAACTAACTAAAATAGGTTGAAAAGGGGTTGGTTCAGAGGTCAGGTACGCCCCTACAAGAGGTCAAGTTCACCCCTAAAGGTCCAATACACCTGTGGACAATTCTGAACTTGTTTTTGGACAAAAGCCTAAGGCAAAGGACCTAAAACATAGTAAACAACATTTAGAGGATAAGGTTAACTCGACTGAATAGAAAATTACTAGTTTCACACAAAGAAGATAGTTCAGATAGCATGATCCTAAGTCTAGTAGAATGGGTATGGCCAACAAAGTCTTCTATTCTAGGATACACATGGTTGCTAGGGAGTCCTCGATATACACCTGGTATGTGAGGCCCAAACTGTGAACACCAGCCTATCACAAGAGTGATTCAGGAACCTTAGTGAAATACTAAAGGCTCAGACCAACTCTTCATGTCATCCCAACACTTTGACCATAATGACATGACTGGATTGAAGTACAGCTTTTTCTCTCCCTCCTTTATATACCCTACCGATACGCGTGGTTGGAATCATCCCTTGGGGTGATGAAATCCCTAAGTAGGTCTCGCTAAGAAAAGAAAAAGGGTGACTCAAAGGACTTGGTAAGCTATGATTTCTCTTCACCCAAGATCACCAAATGGAACAAGGGGATTGGATACATCAAATAGCTTACAACACACAAGGTAAATTGACACCCCTAGTTAAGCTATGTGCCTAAATTATCAAGAAACAATTGATAAATAAATAGCCCCACAAGGAAACTTGTTAGTGATTTTTCTTCTTGTTCCTTGCCAAATACTGATTAGATACTTGTACAAACACAAACAACACACATTAGGGGGTCAGAAATACTCAAAATGTTCAGCTAAAAATAGTGCTTAAATTTCACTTTTTACCTTCTAAAAAAAGTTGTTTTTGGTTAGGTTCGCCCCTGGAAAAGGTCAGGTTCACCCCTAGAGGTTAGGTATGCCCTTGGACAGGTCAAGTTTTCCCCTAGAAGAGGTCAGGTTCACCCCTAGAGATTAGGTTCGCCCCTCTATAAAAAAAATTGAAAATCTTTTGTTTCTGTTCTCTATGGAGGTTACTGTTTGTTGGGTCAAGTTCACCCCTGGAGGTTAGGTACACCCCTAGACATGTTAAGTTCACCCCTGGAGGTTAGGTACACCCCTAGACAGGTTAGGTTCACCCATGGAGGTTAGGTATGCCCCTCTGCTAGGTCAAGTTCGCCCCTCTGCAACCTACACCTACAAATAGTGAAAAAATAGAAAATGTGAAAGAACAAGACCTGTTTGTGGGTTCCACCGAGCATGCTAGATTAGCAAAAATATCGTTCCAAAAATGAGCAGCAAGAAAAAATATGCAAGAAACAATATAAACACCTAAGACCTCAATATTTGCCTAGTTAGATTCAAAACAAAATGAGATTAAAAAAAAAGAAGCTGATTATATCTTGTCTCGAATTGATCCTTTGGTTGGCCCTTGATGGTTGATTTTGTGTATGCTCCTTGGATGGAAAAAGATGTTGATGTGAAATGAAAAATGAATGAGAAATGGATGAAAATGCTATGATAAATGCAAGGAATGCAAGTTTTTAGCTAAGTATGGCTCAAATGAAAATTTTGCAAGAGTTTGGTTAGCACCATGATCAACCCCCTAAATGAGAGAAAAGAGGGGATATTTATAGAGGAAGTTGAATTCTCTAGAGAATTCAATGTTTGATATTAAACCAACAAGGTCAAGATGAAGGGTTATGGTGAGTTGAGAACTCATAGCCCTCACACCTTGACATGTAGAATGTGAGATGGCCTAGAAATGGTGATGTGTAAATGAGGTGGAAGGAGGGTACATGATGTGGAGGAAGGACAAGTACCTTGGGAGATGAGAAGATTCCTTAGAGGAATAAAAAGTGAATTATCATCTCCCTTAGAGGAATAAAAAGTGAATTTAAAATTCACATGATTGGGGAATCTTTTGGATAAGACAAGGTTCCAAAGGGAGAGGTGGAAAGTAACTTGGATAAGACAAGGTGTCTAAAAAGGTAAGCACTTGTTACATGTGACTTGATGTGACAAGTCAAAGATTCCATGGGGAAGATTTCACATGTGACTTGATGCGACAAGTCAAATATCACATGGGGAAGATTCTACATTTGACTTGATGTGACAAGTTAAAGATCACATGGGGAAGAGAAAAAGGAATTTAATATTCCTTGGAAGTATAAAAGGAATTAAAAATTCTTTGGGAGGTTGATTAGGCTAGTTAATGAAGGATTAGAGAAGGGTTAGGTGGCTAAGAGAGACTAGGTGCCAACGTGCAAATAAAAGGATGTTTAGATGAAAGGGGATAAATTTGGATAAATTAAGTGTCCAAATTTGGATGTCTACAATGAGAAAACTCCATAAATTCTTCTGTTGGCACTGATCTAGATTCTTGGTTACAACCATCAAGAACATCAGTTTCCTTATCGACAACATGGGCTCCTTTATCAACAACATTAGCTCCTTTATCAGCAACATCATCTCCTTTTGTTTACTTCATGAGACATTCATCAACAATTTGAAGGTTCCTTTATTGACAAATCAACCTTTGCCCGAACTACCTTAGCATTTGCTACTATGCCTTCCTTAGATTCAACAACTAGTTGGCATTCCATGATTGAAGACTCTTTAGATATAGCTTCATGTGCATCTCTTGCATGTTGTGACAACTGTACTTGTTCTTCCACCTCCTTTACAGTTGTCTCGCATTGAAAACATGTGAATTTTGAATTTTCCTCATTATGTATCCTGCAGCACACTAGTAACAACTCCTATAGGCAGACTTCGTAATTTAGGCTTGACCAATCTTTTATAATTCTAGAAACAAAATCTTCATATCTCATCTATATTGGATCCTCATTCTGGACAGGAGGAGCTTGTATAGTAACTCCTTTCTCTTACAACTCTCATCCTCCACTATATTTTCAAAAATTTGACTAACTTCTATAAGAACATACTCCTTGATCTTTATAGGTAGCTCTTCACTTAAATGTTCTTTTGTTGACTCTGATGCCTCAAATTCATCCTCCTTACACTCAGTCCCTTCTAAAGCCACTTCAACATCAGCTGCAATATCATCCTTGCATTCAAAATTTGTTGGCTTCTTCATAGTGCATTCCTTATCTGACTTTTCTTTCCACTCCAAGTGTCTCCCGACTTTAATGATAATGCCCACACATGAAGGAAAAGTGAACTCCAAATGGGCTACATTGTGAATTCTACACCATTTGGATGATATGAAATTTGGCAAACACTTACCACCACCAAGTTGATCTTCAACTATCTGTGTAAATGCCTCAACTATTACATCAATAAACTCTCCATCTATAGAGGCTAGTGGTTTGGGCAGGTTTTGCATGAAAAGGTTCCTTTGAAAAACCATCTCAATTTTGTCCAAAAAGGCTGAGCATTCAAACTCATTGTGTCTACAAGTATTGTGGATTCTACACTTGTCTGATAATTCATAATGATGCAAACCCTTACTATTCTAGAGATCCAATCTCTTATCCAAGGACTCACAAAGTTGAGCAAAATCAATTTGGAGACTGTTCCCATCATGAAAAGCATAAGACTATTTTTCCATATTGACTCAGAATTTGTCCTTTCAGATTTAGAGATTTATCATATCTCAAATTTTCAACATAAAGGCTCATTCAACTTCCAGTAATTTCACCTTCGCTCAACCCTCCTTCTAGCACCAATTTATTGATGGTGTTTTATCCACAACAACAAATCAGACAGAATATAATATCCTATCTCTCTTGAAAGTAAAATCTCTATCAGCAAGCCTTAAGAGATAACCCCAAGGTCTCTAATGTCAGGTCTTGACAATGCAAAAACAACTCAATGATAAATGTGAAAATGTTGGTAATCACAAGGGGCCTTACAAATGAACAATACTGGAAGTATACTTTCATTAGATGTAGCAATGTGGTGATGCTTTCGATCCTAAAACTGACCCATATTTCAAAAGAAATAGAAAAAAAGTAAGGGTTGAGAGAGATTCTATTCTGAACTAACTCCTAAGATCAATCACAACAATGATGAATGCTTCAAATGGAAAAATACCCAACAAAACTAATCTCTACTTGATCAAGGACAAGCCTGCAACTACACAGAAATGGTGCAATCTTATGAGGAAATCAGAATATTTTAAGACTATGAATATTCATCCACATACCCAATCACTAGCGCAATGTAAACAAGCATTCATAGTTGAACTAAGCACAAAATGAGGACCAGACTAACTTTACACAGCAACTTACAATAAGCAAATTTCTAAAAGTATGGGCTGGAGATCGATCAACATCTTAAACATTTCATCATTCACATGAAAGAACTAAAATCTATCATCTAACATTTGAGAATCAAGAACAAGAAACCATAAATTGTCAAAGTGTAACATAAAGCTTGCAAAATCAATAATCCAATTGCATTAACTTCTCCAACATTACATAAAAAAAATCCAGTCTCTCTCCTCTCCTACAACTACTAATTTGTAGAATCTAACTCCTAACTTAGCCAATTATGGCTTTCTATAGCTTCCAACCAGCTATTCTAACCTCTTACAAGTGAGAAGGCACTAGCCTTTTATAGATTTTTCATTACAATTTCAATGGCTGGGATTAAATCAATCCAAGGGCCCAAATCAATCCTCTAGAAGCATCAAGAGGTTACATTTAATTTGGAAGCCCATGGTACATCATCATCCAGTCAATTGCATTTAGTTACATTATGGCCCAATGACATTAATTTTGAGAAAATCCTCATTGGAGAATAAATACAACTTCACATGTCTCTCCTTGTTAAAGGAACCTCTCCAATTGGTATATAGCTAGTGGTATGAATTCATAGGTGGGTGCATTTAAATAATTTGACTATCTCATCTCCCAAGCACACTTCCATATGCAAGTCCCTTAATTTATTTAATCCTGAAAAATAAGTATTATCATTAGTAGCTCACATGTGAAAATCCAATCCATAAAACATTAAAATTAAGCTCAAATAAACCTTTGGAAAATTCAAATCCATCATAAAATTTTGAAAATTTAACCCTATTAAAAAATTTCAAAGTTCAGGAAATTCCTGACATGAAATTTGGGGAATCTGCCAAGAGGTGGATTTGCCGAGTGACAGGAGCTTAGGTAATCCAAGGGAGCTTGGATTTTCCAAGTGAACTATCGTTCGGGTAATCCAACGGAGCTCGGATTTTCTGAGTGATAGGAGCTCCGGTAATCCAAGGGAGCTTGGATTTTTTGAATTCTAGGATAGCTTGAAATCCCCAAAACCCCATTACATTTTTTCTAGAAGGAATTTTCAAAAAGTTCAAAAAGAAACTTAACCTAATTTTTCATTCTCTATCCATGGGTGCAAGAAATATTTACATGACATTGAAAATTCACTTCAAAATCCTCATTTCCAAAATCCATGATAGGTGGATTTCTCCTAGACCCTCGAGATGCTTTAAAATATTGCCTTCATCAAATCAAACCCAAACTTAATCACAAAATAACCTCCCAAGAAGAGAAAAACTAAAGATTGACAAAGCCAAAATGTGGAGATGTAAAAGAGGAAAGAGGGACCCTACCTCCGGTGGGGTGTGTGTACAAAAAGTGCACAACATGTTGCATGATATCACTTGCCAAAATATCAAAATAGATCAAATGAAGTCATTCAAATTGTAAATTTATCCAAGTTGTTTCCAAACAAGGAAACTAGAAAAACTAAACTAAATAGAGGTCGCTTTTGCTTCTATTTTTTCCGCAGTTGACCAAAAATTTGTTGCTTTTTCTCTTCATCTCATGAAAGTCACTGGTGAAAACCTATCAATTTTGATAAATTGAACGCACTTGATCTAAAAATTGCCACAATTGATTTTTTTGTGCCACACTTGAAAAAATTTCTTAACCGTAATCGACCAAAATCTGGTCGCTCTTGATAAAAATAGCCACTTTTTCCTGCACAAATTCACCTATCAGCAAAATTACACATAGAGGTTGCTTTTCAGAAAACTAGCCATGGTTGTTTCTTATATATGGCCACAGTCAACCAAAATTTGGCCACTTCTAACATAAGTTGTCACTTTTTCCTCTAATATTTCAACTTTTTCTCCACTTTCTTGTGAAAATAAAAAAACTAATCTGAAATTGGTTGCAAATCATTTCAAGAAAAAAATAGTTAGACTCGCAAAATAATTCATAAATCCACATCATTCCATTATCCATTTATGAAATCAAAACACTCCAATCTAGCTTTAAAGATTCAAGATCAAAACAACAAACTTTGGACTATTCGTTCACTCAAAATTCTAAGATATCAACATTTTCTTGTACCTCATGGCTAGTTCAAGTAGATTCTCCATAAAATATCCCCTAGATAGGGAAGTGAAATATCAATCCAAGTTTTCAATGTTTTTGATATCCCAAAAGTTAGCATTATTTCCAAAACATCACTCATATCTTAGTGGCTTGAGTATCACAAAAACCATATCAAAATACCATCACTTTCATCATTCACCTTATGACCATTTGGCATCCAATTGCTTCAATTTAAAAACCAAACCTTACGGTGCCTATCATACAACCAAGTCTCACATAAATTAAAGGTGAACAAATAGACATCATCAATAGTTTAAGAAGCTTCATATTTGAGAGAAATGTAACACCCACTCAATGGAGAAACATAGTTAACATCCTAGATAAAGAGGAATAGAAAGTAGATCTTGTGGTTGTAAGGCTCGTATTACCACCTCCCACATGGCAATAAACACCATCCTTTAAAACAAAAAATCCCAAAACACTCAAAAGACAAAAAATCCCAAAACAAAGCATTAGTTCATTCCATAAATTAGAAATCACCAAACTTTCCACAAAATTTTGACACTTGTTTATGACAACCACGTGTTCACAATACAAAAAAGAGATTGAAGAAAACAAAAGTAGCACTAGCATGTCCCCAACAAACACCACAAACAACAGAAGTGACCCATGCAGTTATAGACCAAGTGACCTTATAACCCCTCGAAAGGAACCCAAAAATGAACCACCAAGTGAGGAAGAGGTAATCCGTAGACAACAAGAAGCAATGGATAGATCAAACCAAAACCAAAAGGGGATGGTAATACAAGAAGTAGATTGTGAGGAAGAAATAAATGAGGAAGAATTATTTCAACACTCCAACAATCCCAAGTTACTTAAACTAATGGATAGATTCCTAAGAAGGAATCCAAATACTTGCTTCTTCAAATTAGCACAAAGTGGTGCCAAGCTTCCTATAGACTTTAATGTGGAAGGTCTTAAGGATACTCGCCTCATTCCCTTAGCGGATAAATCAGTTTTGAGAGAAATACCTAAACCTTTGGAGATTTTGAACATGCCCCAATCTTCTCATAAAGAAATTACCAACCTAAACAACAACCAATGGACAACCCTTTGTTTAGGAAACCATCCCAAATTGATCAAGCAGTGATAGCCCAACAATATCAAGAAGGTCCATCTCAATACATTTCGCAAGATAACAACACACCAACAACAGACAATACATGTCATAGAATGTATTGTATATTGATCCTTCAACAAATGTAACAATTCAACAAGGTCTACCACCAATGCACTATTCGAGTAACCTTCAAAACAGTTCATCCCAACAACAAGGTGTGCCACGTGGTACATTTCCCAATCAACAATTTTAACAAGGTGTACCGCCAACACACTATCAGGGTAACCCTTAAAATAGTCTTTCCCAACAATAAAGTGTGCCACATGGTACCCTTCCCAATCAACAATTTGAACAAGGTGTACCACCAACACACTGTAAAGGTAACCTTCTGTAAGAGAGGGGGACCAACCATGTTCAAGGCCCCAGGTCACAAAGAGCCAAGAGCGAAAGGCTGCCCTATATTACCTCAGCTAAAAGGTGTATTTAGAGATGAAGGATGAGAATGATAAGGACTATAAGGTCCTCTAATCAATCTGCAGACCCAAAACTTGGAATGGGACTAGGCGAGCTAGTTTTTGAGATCAACACTGTGCCTTAGGTAGCTCTCTACCCAAGGACAAAAGCATGGTTTTGGGATGACAGCCCAGTGTGCTGGCATCTCTCAGGTGTGCTGGAGTCCGTGAGACTAGAGGACTAAAAAAATAAGATTGAACACTGGAAAATGGACTAACAACCTAGCTAATGGTTTTTAGGAGAATAAAATAACACTATGAAATATGAACTATATAGATGAATATAATAAAGTAAGTAGATTAAAGCTAGGGTGACAAGAATGATCTCATAAAAGAGTCTGTTTTCCAGGTAGCTCCAAGAAGCACATCCACCTACACACAAAAAAGGGAAATTGTTGGGTGGTTGTATAGGGGCCTGCCTCAGTCAGACCCTCATTTTGGTGTTTCCGCCTCCACGGATAGCCAAGTTTGCAACAATGGAGAAATATATGATAAAGAAGGAAATGAAGTAAAGAACACAAAAGCACTACAAAAATAGTATGGTTCTACCCACCAAATCATAGAGGAGAAGAGTAGAAAGATTACCACCTCCACCAAGAGCTCACTAGCTAATGGAGGAGAAAATGAGAGAACTCAAGCCCCTGATGCAATGGTATTGGTTCCACACTTGCTCTACGGAGTTGGAGTGTTGATGTTGCTGCTATGGAGTGAAAAGTGCTACTTGAGACTAATGGATGCTAAGAGAATGCTTGAGAAAGTGTGTAGAGAGCTAAACTGAATGCTTAAGCTTGTGAAGAAGATCAAGTTGAATGCTAGAAGGATGAAATGAAGGAAGGAGTGAATTTGAAGGAGAGAATGAATAAAATGACCATATTCGATTCGGTTAGTCGAAGGGGGTGTTACATATCAACCTCTAATGGGAAGTGTAATGCCTCTACAAGCTCCAAATGTAGGAATCTACCAGGGACGTAGGCATGCCACACGGATGTCTATGCACCACTCAGGTGTCCTCGACAGTTATTCCTCTACCGACACATAAAACAACCGTCAAGTGGAATGAAGGCAAGGGGATTATGTGGATTTTAGCCTTTGAATTCGGTCTTCTAAAGTGAGGAGAGGTAAAAGGGGAATTTTCATAAGTGGTGCAAATTCACTCCTATACATTTTTCCCCCACTTTAGTGAGCACGAATACTAATGAGTGCTTGAGTAAAGTAGATCAAAGAATTAGTAGAGTCAGAAATGCATACTTGAACCGTCGAAGAAGCAAACCATGATCTAGAAAACTCAAGAGCGCAGGACAAGGAGAGGACTTCATAGCCTTGTAGAACTATGGAGCTGAAGAAAGAAAGTGCCCTACAAGCCCGCAAACCTGCAAGGAAGCAACCCCCAAGATCTCTCACATGGAAGAAGCCAAGAAAGTTCCTTATAGACTCGTAGATCTATAAGGAAGGTGTCCTCCAAGATCTCTTGCATGAAGGAAACCTAGAAAAGTGACTTATAGATCTGTAGACCTACAAGGAGGCATCCCCCAAGATCTCTCACATGGAGGAAGCTAGGAAAGTTCCCTACAGACCCACAGACCTATAGGGACAGTTTCCTTCAAGATCTCTCGCATGAAGGAAACCCAAGAAAGTTCGCTACAAACCTACAGACCCATAGGGGAGCCACCCCTAAGATATCTCGCATGGAAGAAGCTCAAAGGAAGTACCCTACAGGCATGCAAACCTATAGAGAGGTATCCCACAAGATCTCTCACATGGATTAAACCATGGGAAGGTAGACTCCACAGAGTCAAAAAGCAACTTCACAGGCACACTTGTGAAGCGACATGTTTACCTACAGATAGAACATGCCAGAAAGTAGCCATATAGGAAAGTAAGTGGATAGTCACACAGACCGTTGACAAGTTGGAAAACTTTCAAAGGGGTCCCCTAGGAACCTTGGCATAAAGAAGGGGTCCACTCAAGGGACGTGTTGTTTGAAAGCAGGAGTTTTCTTTCTTGAATCAATTCATCATCAATGAATCACCTCATAAAGGAGGAGAATGCCCCCATGCAAGGGGGAGGTTACAACCGCTCACACCTTGGGGGAAAATTCTCAAGTTCTTTCAAAAGGATTCCTAATTCTGAATGTTGTTTTCAAAAAGGAATTTTTATAAGGATTTCAAATAAAATATTTGATGACAACGAATGCGTTTTCTAAAAATCAAAGTGTTGAAGAAGTGGCATTGTTACACATGAGAGGGACAACTCAAGCAAAGAAGAGAGAAAGATAGAAGAATGCATGAGAAGACAAAGTAAAAATAAAATCACAAACATGGAAGAATGATGATACAAATAGAAGAAGGTTTCCCCCAATGCTTTGCATCATCCCCAATTTATCAAAAACAAAATCACAAACATGGAAGAATGATGATACAAATAGAAGAAGGTTTACAACACAAAAGCCACGCTTGTATCCAAGCACCAGCAGGGGTGACAAGGGTCATCCAAGCACACATAGCACGATCACAGGGGAACACATCACAACATGCACAGACACACACACACATCTAATCTAAAGATAAAGAAGGGACCTCCCCCTAACACTAATTGACCAAGAGGTCATCTACTTCCCACTCTAGATCATCGTAGGGGGAAGGAGCATGAGCCTATAGTGGTGAGATGTTAAGAGGAGGGGCGTCTGACCCTCTCACAACAAGGGCTAAGGAAGAGGGTCCTGCAAGGTCCTCCCCATCGAGCTCTTGTGGAACTAGGGTCAGCGACTTCTCAAAGATCACCAACAAGGTCAGAACCTCATCCAAAGAGTTAAACATGCACTTAATAGGAGTGTCATGTTTTACCTCAATGGATGGAGAAGGTTGCACCTGAGATTTAGCTTCTAGGCTCACCGAGTGATTCAGGAGTGGTAACAAACTCAGGAGAAACTGGGACTGGTTCCATCACTAGGACAAAAAAATTTAGCACGGGACCACCTTTCAGAGAAGGTGGGCTCCTCTTACGTCCTTTGTTGCTAGAAGGACCACTCTCTACCTTTTTCTTCATCGAATTAGGTGAACTCCCCACAAATGAGGCAAGAGGTGTGAAGGAAGAGGAGGAGGAGAGAACCGCAGTAGATACAACTGAAGTGTTTATCATATCTACAATTTTTGGGAATGGTTGGAAATTTGAGAGGGACATTAGGAAAGGTGACTCCATGAAAGGACTGATGAACACCTACACCTTCTTAGGTTCAGGCACATTCGTACTCATAGTAGAAGCCAAAAGCAAGAAAAAAATGGTTTGGATTGAAGTAGACGGAAGGAGAGAGGAAGACATGGCAGGAGGCCCTGATACAGGGGAGGTCATCTCCTCTTCCTTCCTCTGTAAGGTGGCTTGCTTAGGCATGAGATCCTTTCATTAGCACTTGTTCTCACGTGCAAGGAAGTTTATGTGACTCTTTGAACTGAAGGCCGGAGGCTGCAAAGGGATAGAAGGCCCCTGCTTAGCCATGGGAGTGTCCACTATTGCCATTTCCAATGGAGAGACAAACTCCTAAATAGGAGCAAGAGGAGTAGGTTGAGAAACAATAGGGAGTCAGCTCAAATTCCTTAGTAGCGGGCTTCTTCCCACTTACTACTTTGGGAGCAAGAGTCATAGGATGTCACGGATCAAATTCCCTTTGGGAACCTCTCTTTCTGTCATATAGATAATACTAGGGCCTAGGAGGCTCATTAGGGAGGTCTGATATCTTGATCTTGAGCCTACGCCAAGGAGGGATCATCAAATTCAATGGGTAAAAGCTAGGCTTACTTATCCAATACTCTTCCAAAGAAAGGAGAGCAGATGAGTTAGCCTGGGAGGAGGCAAGCTTCTCCTTTCCTTTTCAAGAAGAGGAGGCAGTTGATTGGTATGCTATAGGAAGAGATAATTTTGGTTTTCCCTTTCCCCTGGTCTTGTACTTTACATAGTTCTTATAAAGTAGGTTCATTCTTGGATGAAAGGGACCAACCGGGGTAGGCCAAAAGTGGTCTAGTGAGTATCCCCCACAAGACACCAAAGGCTGGTATCCAATGTCATGCACTACATGCACGACACCTTCATGAAAAAACTTAAAAAATTTATGAATAATGAAGGTGATCCCATTCATGGAAGCTAGCCAAGTTATTCCTAGCTTCATCCTAAATAGATCTGACTCTAGAATGACATCAAAAACTATGTGAACAGCCATAGGTCCAACTAGGATGCACAAATTTATCGATCCATATAGCTTTAGAAAAAGACCATCATGCGTGTGGTTGGTAGATTTATTTTCTTCATATTCTTTACTATGGAGTGAATTCAACCACAATGTCTCCTTTGTGACAACATTCACTCAACTCGTGGGATCTACTAGGACCCCTATCTCAATGTTTCCATTGAGGCGAGTGAGAATATAGAGGGGAGAGGACTTGTTGTTTAAGGGCAAGTCCTACAATGTGAGTGTCACATCCGGGGAGCTAGGCATAGGTTGTATGGTAGGAGCAACCATGACCATGTTAACATAGGCCTCGAGTTGAGTGATAGAATCAATGGGATCAACAATCATGTAAGCAGAATGTGATAAAAATGGTTTTGTGTATATCTGTGATTCACTATTCGCTTTTGCCACCAATTTTTTTGTATTTTTCTTGCTACCATCGAGATGAATAGTACCGTCCTCGATGCAATCCTGTACCTCATGATGTAGGCTTGTACAGAGTTCAGTATCATATTCGTTAACTCGATGGTACTGGTAGTAGGTACTTCCATCATACCAATTAGGGTAAGGTTCCTTAAGAGGCTTAGGGCTTGGAAAAGTTACAATCTTATCTTTCAACAACTTTTGCAAGATGGAAGAATAGGATTATGATAACTTCATGAACTTCTGGTTACGTCTGAGGTTGTTGTCATTTGTAGTGGATACTACATTTACAATATCTTTACCTTTTCCAAAGATAGGTACAATGGGCTTTCCTTTAGAATGGAAGTGCGAGGAGGATCCCCTAAACTGAACCATCATCTTCTAATATTCTCATAGGGCTGCACACAAATGCACAAAAGAAGGGTATTTCATAAGGAAAACTTCTCTTGCCAAAGCCTTTGTAAGTTCCCTATGAATACCTTCAATACATCAAAATCTAGCAACAGATACAAGATTTGTGAAAAGAGCACTTGATATCACATAATAAAATTAGTGGTCATTTCATTATCTCCTTTTTAACACTGATTGAGATCCAAAAAGGTCATCTTTGGCCCAATGTTAGCTTGGAACTGCTGAAGGAATTGGTTTACAAGTTGATCAAATGAGAAAATAGAATTATCAGGAAAGGAACAATACCATTCAAGTGTTACATCCTTGAGAGATCGAGGGAATAGTTTGGCCATCAACGCATTGTGATGGAAGAAGTTTGTGCACAAGGCGTTAAGGTGGAAACATGCATTTGTGGGTCCACTTTCTCATCGTATTTCTCAAATTTAGGAATCTCAATTCCTTGAGGGAAGGGAGTGTTCAGGATTGAAACCAACAATGGACTATACTGGAAGAAGGGTTGGAAGATAGGCTAGGTAGAGGCTTGGGAGAGACTCGCTAACTAGCTCTGCATCTTACCCATATTCTGAAGAAGAGTGTTCAGAATAGGGTCATTAGAAGATCAAGGGCCAAAGGAACCTCCTCCAAAACTGCCATTAGAGCCACCACCAGAACCACCGATGTGACCACCGCTGAAACCACCACTAGAGCCACTGCCACTAGTAAGACCTTTGTCAAAGCCACCTCCATTTCTAAAGCCACCACCATGGCCTCCCCCAGAACCACCTCTGCCAGCACCGCTTCCACCACTGAAGCTGCTGCCGCTACCAAAGCTCCCACTGCTCATCCTACCAAAGCCTCCACTGCTAGAGGTGACAAGAGGGGTGAAGCTAAAACCCAAGGGGATCTTGTTCACTCTAATAGTTTCAAATCCCTCGGAGGTAGAGGGGATACTAATCGAGGGTATGGCATCGGCCATGTACATTAACGTAGGAGGCATCAATAGTCCTAGTTGTCTCTCATGGTCTTCAAAGGTGACTCCTCGTACAATGTTAGGATTGTTTGAAGGAGCATATGTATCGATCAGACTATTGAGACTAGCCAAGAGCTCTAAGCATGTTCAATATTTTCCAACCATATACTTCAACTCACTAATGACCCAAGCAGCCCTAGCTATCTTCGGGTTTCTTTCCAAGTGATTTTCTAATTCACCCAACCCTTTCCTAAGGGTGGAGAAATATTCTGAAGGAATTTGAACAGCCTCATACTCATCCACTAATGATGGTATAGGAGACACAGGAGGAGTGGGGACATGGTCGGTCTCGTCAAAGAATCCTATCTCGCCCCTCAACAACTGCTCTTACGTGGCTAGACCAACGACGTGACCAGAGAAAAGGCCTATAGAGAAACCAATAGTGGCCTTCATCCTTTCCATCGAAAGGTGTTGTATACTTCTCCTAATAATATACCCATAGATCATGGATTGGGTTGTGATGCTCATAAACTTTCACAACACTCAAGAGCACATCAATCACAAGGTACAAGAGGAAATCCTTAACACCAACAGATGAACAAACGTTAGTTCACGTCAGGTTCACCAAAAATGTAAGAGAGGGGGACCAACCATGTTCAAGGCCCTAGGTCATGGAGAGCCAAGATCGAAAGGTTTCCCTAACTTACCTCAGCTAAAAGGGGTGTTTAGAGATGAAGGATGAGAATGATGAGGATATAAGGTCCTTTAACCACTCTATAGACCCAAAACTTAGAATGGGGCTTGGCAAGCCAATTTTTGGGTTCAACACTATGCCTTGGGTAGCTCTCTACCCGAGGAAGAAAGCACAGTTCCAGGACAATAGCATGGTGCACTGGCGTCTCTCAGGTGCACTAGTATCCATGTGACCAAAGGACTAAAAAGATAAGGTTGAACACTGGAAAATGAACTAACAACCTAGCTAATGGTTTTGAGGAGAACAAAATAACACTATAAAATACGAAATGTATAGATAAATATGATAAAGTAAGTATATTAAAGCTAGGTGACAAGAATGATCTCACAACAGAGCCTATTCGCCAGCTAGCTCCAAGAAGCATGTCCACCTACACACAAAAAAGGGAAATTTTTGGGTGGCTGTATAGGGGTCTACCTCAATTAGACCCCCATTTTTGTGTTTCCACCTCCACGGATAGCCAAGTTTTCAATAATGGAGAAATATATGATAAAGAAGGAAATGAAGTAAAGAACACAAAATCACTACAAAAATAGTAGGGTGGTACCCACAAAATCATAGAGGAGAGGAGTAGAAAGCTTACCACCTCCACCAAGATATCACTAGCTAATGGAGGAGAAAATGAGAGGACTCAAGCCCCTGCTACAATGGTGTTGGTTCCACACTTGCTCTACGAAGTTGATGGAGTTTTGATGTTGTTGCTATGGAGTGAAAAGTGTTACTTGAGAGTGATGGATGCTAAGAGAATGCTTGAGAAAGTGTGTAGAGAGCTGAACTGAATGCTTAAACTTGTGAAGAATATCAAGCTGAATGCTAGAAGGATGAAATGAAGGAAGAAGGAGTGAATTTGAAGGAGAGAATGAAGAAAATGGCCATATTTGGGTCGATTAGTCAAAGGGAGCATTACAAATCAACCTCCAATGGGAAGTGTAATGCCTCTACAGGCTCAAGACACAAGAAACTACCAAGGACATAAGTGCACCATGCGAACATCTGCACGTTATGTAGGTGTCCCCATCAGTTATTCCTCTACTGACACACAAAACAATCGCCAAGTGGAATGAAGGTAGTGGGATAATGTGGATTTTAGCCTTCGAATTCAGTTTTCTAAAGTGAGGAGGGGTAAAAGAGGAATTTGCATAATGGGTACGAATTCACTCCTATACACCTTCAGAAAAATTTGTCCCAACAACAAGGTGTGCCACATGGTACCCTTCCCAATCAACAATTCCAACAATAAGGTGTACCACCAACGCACTATCATGGTAACCTTCAAAATAATTTGTCCCATTAACAAGGTGTACAACTGTCACAACCCCTATTTCTATCACTCATATTTTTGCAATGTTAAAATTAGATTAATTGATGATGAAATAAAATTACAAAGAAATAAAAATAATTCATTATAATTTAATTATAGAATTTATCCTTCAGATAAATGATAATGTGATGTAATTTAAAATAATTATTTTATAATTGCAATTAAAAGTTAACTCTTTGGTAACTATTTTGAATAAATAATTAAATTGTAAATAAAAGATATTCCAGTATTTATTCAAAATAGATATTTAATTTTTGCCGATAAGGGCGTGGTTCGGTGGTCAAGTCGCTTGGTTGTAGTGACGGC
Source organism: Sequoia sempervirens (assembly GCA_007258455.2). Taxonomy (NCBI): domain Eukaryota; kingdom Viridiplantae; phylum Streptophyta; class Pinopsida; order Cupressales; family Cupressaceae; genus Sequoia; species Sequoia sempervirens. The sequence continues at coordinate 792,267,868 of VDFB02270651.1, forward strand.
CACCAGGATTCAAACCTTCACTGGGCCAAAGTGCTCGCAGGCCTTGTGCCTTCGCTGGGCCTTTGTGCTCGCGGGTTTGGTTGTTTCTTGTGGTTTGTTGTATCCGGTTCATAGCTCCGGTCAAAAAAAAGCGTTTACCCCTAATATTATGGGTGCATTGCACCTTTCTAAAAAAAAATAAAAATAGATATTTAATTTTTGCAATTAAATGGTATAATATTAATAGCTAAGGTTAAGCACTTTGTTTGCAATTAAAAATAAGATTTCTTTATTTACCGAGAATAAATATTGTGGATGGAAATAAATTTTATTAATAGGATTTTCAAGATTAGGTATTTTGGATTGGGAGAAGAAATCTTTAAAAAGGGAATGAGAGGAATAATGAAAGGAATAGTTAGTTGATCTTTCTTGATTATGGGGAAAAGAAATAACTATGGGGAAGAGGGTTTTCAGAAGCACAAGAAAACTATAAGCGGGGGAAAGATGAGGAGAAAATAACAAAAGGGAAAGAGGAAAAGAATCTATAGGAAGACTTTCAGCAACAGGGACGGAGAAGAGAGGAACAAGAAGATGAAATTCAATTGCGAAGCATTTTCTAGGTTTCAATTCTTTTCCAATGTGTTTTTAATTTCAACTGGGTGAATAAATAATTGTTTGTGGAAAGATTTGAACCCCTCTTAAAGATCTCTTTCGGAAAAACACTGCAAAGTTAATTAAATGTTCTATTATCTAGTTACTGTAAGAGATTCAGCCACATGGCTACACAAATATGTGTTTCATCCTTTATTTTTATTAAACTATATATATATATGTATATATCTGTATAAAATTATAGTTATATAGATATAGATTTACATATATTTTCACTCTGCTATTGTGAATCGTGGATTAAATTCCAAAGTTATTGAACTAATAAGTGCAATTACTCCCTTTTTATTCTGGCTACACACCTCTGAGTTCCAGACTATTGCATATTTATATAATATATATACAAAAATTGTTTATACATATGTAAGTATATAACAATATAATAATTTCTTTCGTTTTCAAATGAAAACTCAGAATTGGGCATATGTTGAATACACTAGTTCAAATTTTATTAAGTATTTATGTCATATATCGAAGGCAGTGTATTACTATAGAGGAGGCTTTTTAAAGCCCCTATCCATCTGTGTCCCATGGGGATGGCTGCCAGTGGAGGCAGCCACCCCTCCACAGGTTGTGACCTATGGAGTGGGCACTACCCCCACAAGCTGCGCACCCCCATATGGGGGCCAAACTCATAAATTATTTCTCCTCCCTTAAAACTTCTATGTTATTCTGTGTTGGCACTGCTTGATTAACATTTGTAATTTCAAGTGTATTTATATGTGTTGATGTATATCAGGTATTTCTCTGGGAATATATAATAATGTCATGGTTGTGGCTATATATTATTTCATTGATGGAAACTAGAAATATATTCTTATAATACATGTGAATATGAATACAAGTTGTGTATATACTTCAGATCATCAAATGACTGAAGTTGTGACTAGGGTTGGATCCTTCTATGTGACAACTATCTTAGGTGTAAGCCTTGCCAAATGCAAGGGATTTTTCGACCATGGGAGGGGACGACTAAAAGAATATCCAAATGGTTAGAAAAATGTATGAATAAACATAGTTTTAATAAATTTATGGAGGCTTGCTACATCCATCATTAAATAGTAGAAAGTGCATTGATATTGTAGGCTGCATTTCAAAAGTTCGTATGCCCAAGAAATTGGTGAGCTCTAGTTTTCAACCAAAAAAATTTTGACCATTACACCATCATAATCATTTACTCTCGAAATTTAAGCTTCAAGCTAAATTTAGTTTCTAAAACTATATGTATTTTTTTTCAAAGTTTCCTTATGATTATAATACCCTACCCCTAAATGTCATTGGTAAAAGTTGGATGCAATTATTGTTGCATTTTATATTCTCTCTCATTAAGATGTTATGTGTTTTGATTTCCATTTCTTCATTATTTATAAAGGTAAAGATATTATTTGTACGCTCCTTATGCTCCATGATTTAAATAGTTTTGAAATGGATGCTCCTATTTAACATGAACATTTGTTGGGTATATACTAGTGTTTACTTTTAAGATTGAGAATCTTATTTATTTAAATCAATTGTGTGTCTTGGAAATTATCTTATGGATAGATCTTAGTAGAATTTAGAAAGGTAATAGTCATCCAATTAAGTTAAATTGAAGAATGTTTTGTCAACCTTTGAACTTGTTGTGTGGGGAATATTATAGGTCTATGATTAAAGTGGTGAATTTGGTTTAAGTAAGAATTTGGAAAATTAATGTTTTCATAAAAGGGAAATTTGGAAATTAAGACCTCTTGGCTATTGAATTAACTAGATAAGTATCTCATTATATTCTTGGTGATCTTTTGAGAAACCCTTGACGAGTACATCTAGTCAAGTAGTGGGGAGTTATGTTCTTGAATGCAAAAAAAAATTATGAGAAGGTAGATCAAACTTTGACATTACGTGGACCGTATCTTAATGAACAAGGAATGTATCTTAAAAGTGTTGTGAAATAGATAGACCTAAGAGTCCTATCACCATCTCTTATGGAGTAGACTAGTAATTGGTTCTATAGACTTCCATATTGTTATTGAATTAGACGTTCTTGGAATGAAATACTTTTAAAAAGTTATATATAATTTTTCTTTGCTTCATTGTTGAAGGATGAGACCTAGGTCAATTTTGATACATTAATGTTATGTTGAGGAATAGAGAGACCCTCTAAAGTTGATGACTCTATTGATCAGAAATATGTAATAAAGTTGTAAATGATCATGTCAATGTGACAGCTTGATCATTGTCATTGAGGCATCTTGTATTCAGTAAAATTTTTCATTAAGCCAGTGAGGCATTTATGTGAGTGGTTTTTCATCCCTACAGGGGTTTTCCACTTATGAAATCTATATGTTATGGTTTCCTTCTAGATGCATTTATGATATTTCTATTTCCTTCAATGTTACTTAACAGTGTTTGAATTTAAATGTATTGTTGAGATGTTAATTCCTATGTAAGCCTACATGGCTAAAACTAAAGAAGGTACAGCCTTGCATGATACACTCTGATTCATTGATGTAAGTTAAGTTCCATTTGTAATTAGTGATGAAAGTAATTTAATTATTCCTCTTTTCTGCATCCACCAATTTATTTTATCAAATTATTTTGTAATTTAAGGGTGATAATTGGAAGGTGTGATTCACGAACTTTACAACCACCAATGCACTACCATGGTAACCTTCAAAACAATTCATCCCAACAACAAGGTGTACCACCAACACACTAACATGGTACACCCTTCAATAGAATCAACCACAAGGACCTAACCCTCCTTCCACACAACATGGACCTAACCCTCCTTACATTCAACAATGACCTAACCCTCCTTCTACACAACAAGGACCTAACCCTCCTTACATTAAACAAGGACCTAACCCTCCTTACATTCAACAAGGTCTTAACCCTCCTTCAATCCAATAAGGACCCTACCCTTCATACATTGAACAAGGATTTAACCCTCCTTCCACCCAACATGGTTACCAAGGTCCTATAACTCCACAATACCCAACCTATGACTAGAAAAACATAGTAGGAAAACAAGGTTACTACACACAAGATCCACAAACAAATGTACCAAACATAGAGGTAGACATGTAACTACAAGCCATGAATCAAAGGATATCAAACATGCAGATTGGAAAACCCAAGAAGACCTACACTCTACAAGATATATGTCCATTCCCTTTTGATCACTCTATTGTGATGCTCCCCTTCCTTAAAAATTTTGAAATACCCAAGTTTTTCAAGTACATGGGAATTCGTGATCCATTTGAACATGTACGAGATTTCTCAGTATATTGAATGGAAGTGAAAAATAATGATTCCTACCTAATGAGACTTTTTCCACGCAGTCTTACTGGTCATGCAATGGAATGGTTCTCACATCTACCACTAGGTTTTAAAATTTTTGACGAACTAACTACTAAGTTTGTAAACCACTTTTTGTTCAACATATAACAGGATGTCACCATCACTAACCTCTACAATATTAAGTAGATTCAAGGACAAATCCTTTACATCCTACCTACAAAGATGGAGACATAAAGATAGTAGGTGTTAGTGGCCTATTCCTGACAAAGAACTGGTGGATATCTTTGTTTCCAATGTTTGAGAAGATATCAATTATCAACTCACCATGTTGTGCCCCACTAACTTCGAAGAGACTATTGAAAAGGGACTACACATTGAAAGAGCTCTCATAGCAAGGGGAGCATGATTAAACTAAACAACTCAAAAGACAACTCTTCTAGTTCAAATCAAAAGCCTAAGATTTGGGCTAAGAATAAAAATGTTACGAAGGATGGAATAGTTGATGTTAGATTTGTATGGAATGTACAAAATCCCAATGTACCCCAAAACAAACCCCAAGTTGCACAAACAAGCTACGCTCCCAACAACGTACAAAACAATCAACTTAGTTGTCCCCAAAATAATCAAGTGGTTAACCAATAGACAAATCAGGGAGGATAAAAAGGGAAATATGATCAACCAAGGAGGAAATTTATTACCTTAGGAGAACCACTTGAGACATTCATGTGAAAATTAGTTCAACAAAACCCCATCAAGGTCAATCACCACCCAAACTATGAAGTTTCAAGTTTAAAAACATCCTCCAGTATAATGAAAAAGACTTATGTGAATTTCATGAGATCAAGGGACATGTGATGAATAACTGCATGAGACAAACACATAATATAAGACTTTATTCACAAGGGAGAAGTTGATATCGATCACCATCCTGGAAACAAAGACCTCCAAATCTACACAAATCCAATTTTGCACCATGCTAAGAAGAATGACAAAGCGAAAGAACAATACTATCACAATGCCAACTACACCTATGGTGACACTGTCTTAGGTACCCTCTCCCAAGAAGATGACACTAAGTTCAATGTATTAACTATACGAGGTAGGTACCCCAAATGTAATGTAACTTCCCATCGAGGGAAAGTCACAATACAAGGAGCCCCACCTAAACCCACAACTAAGTCATCCAATGACTATATTATTTTGGAACAACTGAAGAAGACTCTTGCTTTGATTTCCATCCTAAAGCTGCTAAGATTATCACTTGTGCATAAGGAAATACTAGAGAAAGCTTTGGAAGCACTGGTCCCTAAGGACCTAAATCCTGATCAGTTTCAATCCATGGTTGGAAAAATCACGACCAATCATCATTTAGTTTTTTTTTAGAAAGACCTTTCACACAAGTCATTCCACAACCAAACCCTCTATATAGAGGTTAGTGTCCACAAACATATAATCAAAAGAGTATTGATAAATAACAGTGCAAGTTTAAACATCTATGAAATTTGTTAAACAGCTGGTGTATTCTAATGATGTAATTGACAAAGGCAAAAGCATAAGTATTGTGTGGTTGATTTTATGCGTGTTAAATATGTAAAAACAAATGAATCAAACACATCAATAAGACATTATATCAAAAATAGAATATTAAAATAATAGATATTGCAAACTCAGTATCTTGTTATTGATGTCGTCCTATCGTCCTCTATCTCCAGTATTTTCATTGATTCCAGCTGGCTCTCAGATTGTATGCTAGGCCCAACAAACAATCTTCCTAGAGAACAAGATTGAATATGAAATGCATGTAATGCTAAGACATGATTATTTTGATGTTAAACATGATTGCTAAAATGAAATATTATGATGATGCTATGAATAATAAAACTATAATGATAATGCTATAATGCTATAATGCTAGAATGCAATTAATCTCTAATTCATCTATTGTAAGTTGTAACCCTTGCTTGGATTGGCAGTGCTATTTATAGAGTTTTTGAGAGCTTTTTGATTGGTTGATATGATCAACGATTGTGAAAATTCTTGGCAGATTGAACAGTTGAGGATGGATAAGACTGAAGAAAAATAGAAGAAAACAAAAAGCAAGATTTTGTTTTCTTTTTTGTAAAAGAGGTAAGATAAGATGATAAAGATGATTTGTAAAAAAATATCTTTTTTTGAGATTATGGAAAGATTTTGATGAAGATAAATAATGAATTATTAAATTCAATTATTCATTTATGGGTGACACAGAGATTTTTCTTAAAATAGAATATTTACCCCAGATGTGAAGAATAATGGAAGACTCCATAATTAAATAGAATATTTAATTATGATTTTGAAAAGATATGGAAGATATTCAATTAAATAAAGATATTTAATTAAACTTTTAAGAAATGGTATGAAAATGAAATTAATTAAATAAGATATTTAATTAACTAGAAGAAAGATTTTGAAAAGAAATAATTAAATTTAATTAAATAAAAAAGACTTAATTAAATTCAAAAAGTGATAATTAATTAAAATAAATAAAGTGTATTTATTTAATTAATCAAGTGGACATATGAATGTTAAGTAAATAAATAAAAATTATGGGCGGGGGCCCTAGCTCGGTTGGCTAAGTAATTCCGTTGTGGCTCTGCTGGTCACGAGTTCTAGTCTCCCCCGTCCCGTGGTACCGGAGGGCGTGTCGCGCCAGCGCCGCCGGTCACATTAAAAAGTTTACCAGGCGCACTACAGTTTATAGGGGGTCGTGCTACCCGATTCCTGCAGTCTAAAAAAATAAATAAATAAAAATTGATTTATTTAATCATGATAGAAGAATAAATTGAATGAACAATATAATTAAATTAATTAAATTTAATCATATGTAGAAGACTTTAGAGAAATTAATTAAATAATAAATATTTAATTAAATGCCAGGATTAATCAGATATGACCAATTTTATACATCTACATTTTGCCCCTCTTTGAAGTGATGTGTGAAATGTATTGCTTCAAAGAAAACATTCCTGCTTTCAAAATTTGTTGTGTTTAACTTTGCCCCTTTCTGAAAAAAATATGCCCCCGACCTGATTCTGATATGTTTCTAATTGAAAGATGATGTTGTTGTTAATGATGCCCCCTTGGGAGGTAAATCACTGATGAGGATGAGTTGTTGATAATGTTGGAAAATTTTGATTTGATGATGAGATTCGGATTTTGATGTGAATTTAGTGATTTAGCTCTCGAAAAATGATGTATAAGGATGCCCCAGTGTAAAAATAAAGTCAAAGTTAGATAAAAAGATAAAAATAAAATAACATGCCACAAAACTCACCTTTGTTTGACCTTTAAAAGGTAAAAAGGGAGAAAAGGACAAGTCAATTTGCACTTTTTGACTTTTAGAATCCTGTTGCTTTGATAGTAACCTGGGGAGATGGAGATTTTGTACCATAGACATAGATTCGACCGGGCCCACCGATACCAGAGACTAGCTGCGTATGGACCACCGGTGAGTCAATCTAACCACTTTTGCGTTGAAAATTTCTATTTTGAATCAATTTTTTATGTGTTTTTCCATGGATTTAGGTGTAAACAGTCTATTTTAGCACATTTAGGAATGTTTTAGCGCTTTCGATAACTGTTTTAGGGCTTTCGATGTTTGTTTTAGCACATATAGGATTTTTTTTGCATGTTCCCTATAGAAACTAGTTTAGTGCATTCGATAGAAAGAGTAGTGCTTATAGGATGCCATAGGAAAATTAGGGTTTTAGCACATCTAGGAAAAACATTAGCGCATTTAGGGTTGTTGCGCATCCAAGAAATAAAGTGGCACTTTTGATTAGAGTTTTAGCGCTTATAGGGAAATAGCGCCTAGAGGAAATGTTTGAGTGCATCCAAGGCAAGGAACGGCACATCTGAGTTTTAGCACATCTAGGATATAGAATAGCACATATGAGTTTTAGCGCATAAAGGCTGTAGATTAGCGCATTTAGGAAATGTGCCCATTTGATAAAAATGATGATATTTTTATTGCTTCTTTGGTCAATAGATATAAAAATGGGTGTCATCATGTTGATATGGATAGAAAATCTGATTGATAACTTTGTTTCCCAAAATAGAAATCAAAGAGTAGATAGTTGATAACTTTGTTTCCCCTATACGAAAAACAAAGAGTAGATGACTGATAGGACTTCTGATAAATTTTCTTTTTGCAATAGAAAACAAATAGTAGATTATTGATTGAAAACATATTTGCATTCATGACTAAAATACAAATAGGATGATGTTTTGATTGTTGATAAATTTGCATTCTTGAAAAAGAAAAAAAATAGTAATTGATGGTAGAGCTGATTGATATGATATCCAGATAGATAGATTGTGTATTGATTGCCTGATATGAGTCACCTAGATAGAACTCTTGATATGGGTCACTTGATATGAGTCTAATGAGTATGTGTCACTAATATGGATCATAGATAGATAGACATGAGTCAAATTGATTTTGCTTGATTGAGATTGAATCATTGATACGATGTTGATTGATTGTTTTTGTAATAACTGAAAATAGGAGGTTTTCAAAAACCTCCAGATTAGGGAGCATCACTCAGTGGGGTGGGACAGGATACTCGAGCTGACACCAGATGATGTAGTGTTCATAGGGTCATGTGGATTGATATCTTTGTTGGCCATGCCTTCGATTTGGGTCAACAAGGGACTGTTGACCGCACTGGCAGAGAGGTGGCATTCGGAGCACAACACCTTTCATTTGCTGATGGGTGAGGTGACTGTGACTCCTGAGGATGTGTATAGGATTCTTGGTATTCCAGTGGTAGGCACCCTTGTGTTCTATGATCACAAGGAGCTAGGTGGTATAGATGCTCTGAGGAGAGTATATGGCGATGCGCAGATAGCAGGGTACTGGGTGCCATGGGTTGATTTCAGGGGGTATCCGGCCTTGCCTACAGTTTTGGGTGCATTCATTAGAGGTCTCCTATGTCTGGATCACTAGTCAAAGGGACTATCAGTGGGATGGGGGAGGATCCTTGAGCAGATGTTGGTACAGCCATGGAGATATGCCTGGGGGAGTTGCATGTTGGTGCATCTATATCGTGACCTTCATCAAGTAGTTTACAAAGGTGCATCGAGTATATCATGTGGGGTGGCATTGCTCTAGATCTGGTCATGGGAGCATATTGTTGTGACAAGACCAACCTGTCCCAGAGTGAGGTCACCAGGGTGACCATATGTGTATGCGTATGCCATGTTCCTTATCTAGCCCAAGTTGGGCAAGTTGGATTACTGGGGATGATGTCTGGATGATATGGATGTCGTGATATGGTGGCCATACCTAGATTGTGATCCATGGAATACGGATCATTTAGAGATTTCATTCATATGTATGCCTTGGTTTCTTATAGGGAGGACCCCATTCATCCTTGAGAGGTTCTTGGCCATGTGGGTACAGTGATAGTTTGTATTTACACAAGGTATGCCTTAGGGTGTTGCTCACTATGCACAGAGCAAGGATGAGGTAGGATGGGGACCTGGCATTTCATATCAGATTGCCTATACATAGTATGTTGCTTTAGTGCCTGAGGCATGGGATGATAGGTGGGATATTGTTGATGCTAGGATGTCTAAGGAGTACTCTGTTTATTTTCATACACATCCATTTCCATGGTTGACATGTCCTGATGAGCCAGCACCCATTTTGGTGGTACCACAACCAGGGGCAGGGAGACAAGAGGATGTGGCAAGTGGTGAGTAGGCAGCGGTGGGGGGAGAGGATGAAGAGAGTGGAGAGGAGGAGGAGAGCTTAGATGGGGATGAAGGGCAAGTGCTAGTGAGACCTAGGCCATATATTTTGGGCAGTTTGTAGATCATGCAGAGGCCGAACACTGGGATTGGGCGGGGGGACAGTGATCAAGGTTGCCTCCACCTCTCAGTAGGGATATATAGATACTCTATAGGCCCAGGTGCAGACACTGTAGGGATAGTAGGTGTAGTTGCAGAGCCAATTGGTTCAGGCACAGGGTTTGGCCGCATAGTTACAGGCACAGCTGGCACAATCCCAGGCACAAGCACAGGCACATCCTCCTACCCCAGACCCACAAGTAGCCCAGTTGATTATAGAGAGAGATGCATTGAGACGAAGGGCGGTAGAGGTTAAGGGTGTTCCACAAAGGCTAATGGGCACCATGGAGAGTGCATCATTGCAAGAGGCCATTGCACAGGGCTTCGAGATGGCCAGAGAGGCTGAGTATTATCGAGTCTAATATGAGGAGTTGTGTCCTCCTGATCGCAGAGAGCCTTTCCCATGGTCCCATAGTAGGACCAGAAGCAAGACACGGACAGCTACACAGAGCATGGGGGTTACCGAGCCTCAATGGGATCTAGATGTAGGGACTAGTGGCAGGCCACCATCCTCAAGACCGGCTCCATCAGGGGGTTCCACCAACCAGCCTTGATTTATGTATGCAGGATTTATGTGATGAATCTCATATTCTTGCAACATGTATATTGATTTTTGATCATATCTCATGTATCTTTCTGGACTTTTATATGTCATTGAACTGTTGGACATTTGTATGTGTTTTTGATGAGCGATGATGAGTTTTGATGATGTGTTGCATTTGATATGATGATAAGAGATGGATATGCATTTATTTTTCCTTGTTTATGTGATATGGATTTTGATATATAGTTTGGATGATCTACTGACTAACATGATTTGCAGGATGATGTGATATAATAATGATATGCTGATGTGCAATATGATGTGTACTAATGATCTCATGCAGGTGGATGATGATGGTAACAATGCAACGTGTTGAGATGATATGATATATGATATGAATTGGTAATGATGTGGAAATGTAATGTTTGTATGAAATTCTTGTGTTTTTGATTTTCCAAAATGTTATAAATGATGTTGATGTGATGTTGTGTTTATGAAATGCATGATAAATTTGCAATATGATATGTAATATGAATCAAATGTTGTATGAAAAATGATAAATAAAATGGTATTGAAAATGAGAAAAGATGTGAATGATAAATGATGAAATGTATGCTATGAAATGTAATGAATATGAAAGAGATTGATGAGATGATAAAATGAGATGGAATGATAAAACAAAGTGAAATGTAATGATATGATATGCAATTGAATATAATAAAATGATATGGAATGATAAAATGAAATGAATTTCAAATGAGATGTAATAGTAAAATAAAATGAATTATGAGATGAAATGAGATGATAAAATGATATGAGCTGATGAGATGATGATAAATGATAATTATATGAATAATAAGGATATGATAATGATGAGAAAATCATGATGAATATGAGAAGAAAAAAATGATTAAATAATGATATGATATGAAACATAATGAGATGGAATGATAAAATGAAGTGAAAATGAATGATATGATATGCAATGTAATGTAATAAAATGACATGGAATGATAAAATGAAATGAAAATGAATGATATGATATGTAATGTAATAAAATGATATGGAATGATAAAATGAAATGAAATTGAATGATATGATGAAATGAAATGAGATGAGATGAAATGCAATGAAATAAGATGAAATGTAATGATATGAAAATGAGATGATATGTAAAATGTAATGAGATAAAATTATATGGAATGATAAAATGAAAAGAAATTGAATGATATGATATGCAATGTAATGTAATGTAGTAAAATGATATGGAATGATAAAATGAAATGAAAATGAATGATATGATATGCAATGTAATGTAATAAAATGATATGGAATGATAAAATGAACGGAAATTGAATGATATGACATGCAATGTAATGTAATAAAATGATATGGAATGATAAAATGAAAGGAAATTGAATGATATGATATGCAATGTAATGTAATAAAATGATATGGAATGATAAAATGAAAGGAAATTGAATGATATGATATGCAATGTAATGTAATAAAATGATATGGAATGATAAAATGAAATGAAAATGAATGATATGATATGCAATGTAATGTAATAAAATGATATGGAATGATAAAATGAAAGGAAATTGAATGATATGACATGTAATATAATAAAATGAGATGGAATAATATTAAATGAAATGATGAAATGAAATGAGATGAGATGAAATGTAAGGAAACAAGATGAAATGTAATGATGTGAAAATGAGATGATAATGCATCATGAAGGATAAATAATTGAGAAAGGATCTAAATGATGAATGTTAAACTATATGATATGGACAAGATCTAGATGAAATGATAATGAAATGAGGATGAAAAAAATGTCCAAATGTCCTCCACATATAGTCCAAAGAGACATGACAATTGTTGATTTATCTGTTTAGCTTTGTGTAACACTCTAATGGGAATCCAGTATGCAAATATATACATTGATCTAAATGAAATGCAACTAAATAAAACTAAATATTTGTTGAGCCTTCGGGTAGCTTTCTTGAATTATCATAGAGCCTTATAAAATGTTGGAAGCATGTACAAGCATCAGAGGGGAGATTAGCACCAATGATGACTTGAGTACAACTTTCATGATTTTTGATATAGCAAGTGAACACAAGCATCAAGGTATAATTGAACCGAGATGACCTGAGCATTTCTTGCATAAACAAACAAAGACTAACCACCTTCTAATGCAAATGTGGAACTATCGTCAATGATATGCTTTGGAAATCATGTTTCATGACATATTTGCATCAAATTGATAGTTAACCTCAAGACAACAAACAAAGAAAAATCATCCTCCTTCCTTGCCACTCTAGTTCAGTACATCATTGAGTGTGCTCCAAAGAGATGATATCAAAAAATCAAACAACCATTGTTCAAAGTGTAAAACTGATATTTCAATCATTATTCAAATTTTAGATCATCCAGATATGAGTCACGATATGGTATTTTGCTGAAAAACTGTTGTGATATGGATCAATGGTTGGATAGTTGTTCATGTGATTTCATTGTTTTTTCACATGACTGAGTTCTATATCATTGTCGAGTTGTTTTGGTAGAACCTGAAAGTTGGTTGCCCCCAGTATTTGACACAACTTGTTGAAATAAATATGTACAATAATCAAGCCATGGTAAGACGTTATCGCTCTAGGAAAATGATGGCAACATGATGTTGGTACAACACTAAGATGATGGAAAGATGCATTGAAATGAAAGCCTAGTGCAAAACATGAACTAATAGATGGAGAGCTACAAATAGCGTCTGTTTTCCAGATTTTCATTATTTGATTTTATTGCATTTTTCTTATTTTTATTTTATTTTATTTTTTTGTCACTACCAAGATGCCTGTTTGCCAGGTTTTCACTAGGGTAACCATTTCTTCAGGACTTTTTCTAATGTTTTTTTATTTCTTTAGGACTTTTTCTAATGTTTTTATATTTCTTCAGGACTTTTTCTAATGTTTTTGTATTTCTTCAGGACTTTTTCTAATGTTTTTGTATTTCTTTAGGACTTTTATAGATGATCATAATTGCTTCAGACAATACTTTTTTAGGTGCATGTTGTTGATGGGTTTGTCAAATAGGTCCCCTTCTAGCATTGACAGCTTGTATGCTCCTAAACTGTATACTGCTATGACCACATACAGGCCTAGCCAATTAGGTTCAAACTTTCCTTTCTTCTCTCTATCTTGTTGATTGTGTGGGTTCTCTTTTAGAACAAGGTCACCAACCTAAAAAGTATGTGGTTTGACTCTATGATTATAGCTGCGAGACATCATTTTTTGATAGGCTTTCAAATGATCAGTTGCTCGTTGTCTCTTTTCATCAAGAAGTTCTAGTTCTTGCAATCGGGAAACTCTGTATTCATCATCTTTTATGAGACCTTTCAATGATAATCTAAGTGATGGGATCTCAACTTCTAGTGGCAAAATGGCTTATACTCCATAGACAAGAGAAAATGGTGTTGCTCCTATTGGCATTCGAACACTAGTTTGGCAGGCCCATAATGTGGGATTAAGTTGAACGTGACAATATTTCCTTGCATCATTCATAGTCTTCAATATTTTTAATATTGTTTATTTTGAGGCCTCTGCTTGGCCATTCCCTTGTGGATAATAAGGTGTTGAGTATCTATGTTGAATATGGAATCTCTCACAAAGTTTGTCAACATCCTGATTCTTGAATGGCCGTCCATTATCTGTGATGATGGAGTTGGGAATGTCATACCGACAAATGAGATAATTGAGTATGAATGATGAGATTTGTTTGCCACTAACCTTAGTGAGAGGTGCTGCCTCAATCCACTTGGTAAAATACTTTGTTGTTGTGATGATGAACTTGTGTCCATTCAAGGATGAAGGATGAATCTTGCCAACTAAATCCAACCCCCATTGAGAGAATGGCTGGAGGTTGGTACAAATGGTTGTAGTTCCTGTGCTGGTGTATGAATGATATTTTCATGTATCTGACATTTAGAGCACTTTATTACAAAAGTGAATGATTCCCTCTCCATTGTAGGCCAATAGTAACCCATTCTAATCAATTTCTTAGATAAGGTTAGTCCACTTGAATGAGTACCACAAATTCCACCATGAACTTCTTGTAAAGCCTTGTCAGATTCATTCCATTCAAGACATCGAAGTAAAGTACCATCAAGACCATGACAATAGAGAGTGTCAACGATAAGGGTATAGCAAGAAGATTGGCGGATAAAGTTGTGCTTTTTGTTATAGGATAAATCAAGTGGTAAGATCTATCATCTTTTAGGTAGGCATAAATCTTGCCATACCAAGGTGAATCGGATCCTACTAAGTGGCAAATGATTTGACTTTCAGGTGTGTCATAGGCAGGCATATATGATTGTTCCACCAGAAATTTGTAGTGAGCCTGAGTTTTTGGGAGTTGTAACAATGAAGTGATTGTGGCCATAGCGTCAGCTTCCTTGTTATCAAGCCTTGGAATTTGTATGAACTTGATGTCTACAAAATATTTCTTGAAATCATCAACCATTATCTTATATGGCAGCAATTTTTCATCTTTGGTCTAATAGTCATCATTGATCTGGTTAATGACTAACTACAAGTCATTACAGACTTGTAATTATGTGATTCTCCATTCCAATGCTATTTTGAGTCCAGTGATTAAATCTTCATATTCGGCTATGTTATTAGTGCATGGAAACATTAGATGATATGACCGAGGAATGGTATTTCCTTGAGGGGTGACAAAGAGTATGCCTGCCCTTGATCCATGTTGAGTAAAGGAGCCATCAAAATATAATGACTAAGGTTGCTTTGATTTTGCCATGAAGACATCAGCATCTAGAAATTCAATGTGCATGGGATGTTCTGCTTGTAGGGGTGCTTCAACCAGTTGGTCAGCAATAACTTATCCTTTGATTGCTTTGTGATCAATATAATGGATATCAATCTTGCTTAAGATCATGACCCATTTTGCTAACCTTCCTATCAATGTGGCCTTGCTTAACAGATATTTGAGTGGATCAATATTTGCAACAAGATTGATTGTATGATTTAACATGTAGGGTCAAAAATTTTGTGAGGAAAAGACCACTGCTAGGCAAGCCTTCTCGATGAAAGTGTAGTTAAGTTCATGACCTGTTAATGTTCGGCTGATATAATAGATTTCATGTTCTTTTCCTGTAGAGTCTTCTTGTGCTAACAACGCCCCCAAAGATGTCTATGTGGCAGCAATGTATAAGATGAGTGATTTTTCTAGATTTGGTGGTATCAGAATTGGTGGGTTCATTAAGTACTGCTTGATTTGTTGAAAGGCCATTTCACACTTATCATCCCATTTGAAAGGAACATTTTTGTGTATGTGTGAAAGGTAGACATTTATCTACTAGTTGTGCAATGAATCTTCGTATAGATTGGAGTCATCCCTGTAGGGATCTCAATTGACTGATGTTCCTTGGTGGAAACATTTCCATGATTGCTTGTACCTTAGCGGGATCTACTTCAATTCATTTTGTTGAAACTATGTATCCCAAGAGTTTTCCAAATGTGAATCCGAAAACACATATCTTAGGGTTGAGGCAAACTGTGAACTTTTCAAACCTTGCAAATATTTTGGATAATATCTCAAGATGTCCTTCTCTTGTGTATGATTTTTCCAGTATGTTCATCGACGTAATCTTCCATGAATGTGTGCATCATGTCATGAAAATTTGTAGTCATAGCTCTTTGATATTTAGCCCCAGCATTCTTTAAACCGAAAGGCATGACGTTCCAATAGTAAGTCCCCCAGGGACATGTGAAAGTTGTTTTGTCCTAGTCTTCAAGTGCAATCTTGATTTGGTTATAACCAGAAAAACCATCCATTAGTGAATACATGGAATGGCCAGCTGTCAGATCAACTATAGTATCAATCCTTGGAAGAGGAAAATCATCCTTAGGACATGCCTTATTAAGATCTCTGAAATCTTTGCACACTTTAACACTTTTGTCAAGTTTGGATACAGGAACAATGTTGGAGATCCATTCTACATAGTCAATTGATCTTATAAATCCCACATCGAGGAGTTTCTTAAGTTCTTTAACTAGTAGTGCCACATGAGGATGCATCTTTCTAATTTTTTGTTTCATGGGATTTACTCCAAGTTTAATGGACAAGTGATGCATTATAAGATCAGGATCAAGACCTGACATGTTTGCATAAGACTAGGAAAAGTTGACTTGATTTTCTCTAAGAAATTTCATGAACTTGGGTACTTTTTTATCTGTCATTGATGTTGCTAACTCTAGATTCCCTGATTTCTCTATAGTTTCAAGATTAACTACTTTTGTGGGCTCAATCAAGATAGGTGATCACTCATGATAGTGTTTCGGGAGAGTTTCAAGCATCCCATCATCTGGTGCCTTAAAAAGGTTTTCACCATCTGATACGCTCTTTGTTTGTTTTATCTTTTGTTTGATCTAACACTACCAGATTCTGGTTTTCACCATTAGATCTTTCTTTCTTTCTTTTTTTGCAGCTAGGAAACTTGACACTCTCCTGACTAAGGATATCATGCCGAAAATCACTAGTGGAACAATCATTTACATCATCTATGGAAAGGAAGTTTACAATAGATTCATCAGTTGGAAACATAGGTATATCAAGAGGTTCAAATAGATCCCAGTCAATGAGATCGATATGTATTAGTAGTAGTGGGTCATTAGGTTACGTGAAATCAGATATGGTTATGGTCATAACGGAGGTGTCTATAGGATCCGAGGTATGAGGTAGATCAATGATGGTATTGTCCTCACGATAGTCTTGTTCAATTAAATCTGACTCAGTATCACTAGAATCATAGTTGCGCTATAGTTTAGATTCATGTGGTTGGGTCCCTGACCCTTCTCCTTTGATTAGAGTAGGTGTATAGTTGTGTATCACATCAACCTATTTATCCCTCCAGAATTCATCATTATGGATGGCATCCCATTTGTATTCTCTAGAGTCTGTGTCAGAGTTATTATCGATGAAATTTTGAATTGTTGTCAAGCATGCTTTCCTTAGATTAGAACTTTCTTGCAATGTGAGTACAGTATCATTCAATTGTTTAGATGTTGTTTCTTTCGAGCTAGTATCATAGCCTAGTCTTGTTTTATCTTTTGCAGCAAGTCCTGGAGGATCAATAGGCTCGACTACTCCTTTTCGCTTTTCGATAGGACCATTACCATCATAGCCCATCTTTTGCATGATTGAATATCACTTACCATATTTATCAGTTGGTAACTTGATATTGAGAATTGTTTCATCTTCATCTTTATAGAGCCAACTTAGAATATCTCTGTCCTCAAGATCTTCCATGGGGAATTTTTCTTTGATAAAACATCTATTAAACTTTATATTTGGCCATGTTGGTGACTGTGTTGATGTTGATGCTACAGATATCTGATGTTGTGTGAGAGAAGGTTGTCCATGTGACTGAGGAGATGTAGGAAGATTAGCCAGATAGGGAGAATATTCTCCTACTCCATTGTCCTTGAACCGTAATTGCTTGTCAAAGCTTTTGGTTAACTGACTGATTTGTGTATCAACTTTGAGAGAAGTATTAGTAGGCACTTCTCGATTATTGGGAACCAAAGTGTCTTGACTAGCTTTGATGTTGGCACAAGTTTGACTATGAGAATTATTGGCTAGTATCGTGATCTCATGTCCATCATAAGGAAACTTAAGACACTGATGATATGTAGATGGTACAGCTTGCATTTCGTGGATCCAAGGACGACCCAACAAGATGTTGTATGCAAGATCATGATCTAATACTTGACAGAAAGTTTTTTTGATAACAGGTCCCACTCTGATTAGTAACATGATTAAACCTTTGCATGCTCTTTCCTCATCATCATATGCTTTAATAGTAATATTTCTTCTGGGATCAATGGAATCGTCAGAAAATCCTAAAGCCTGAATTAATTTCATGGTACATATGTTTAACCCAGCACCTCCATCTATTAGTACACGTCTGATACAAAACTTGTAGACCATGACTTCTAAGTATAATGATGAATTATGGGAATGAGTCATGGAAACATCATCTTTTTTAGAGAATGAAAGGCATGTGGGTGAGGAAAAATGTCCCAACATGGCTTGAAATTGATCCACATTTAGATCATCAGATACAGTTGTTTCAATGAGGGCTTTGTCTAGAATTTCCTTATGCACTGGGGAAATCTCCAGAAGTTCCAAAATAGAGATATGAGCAGAAGTTTTTCCAAGTTGATTGATTAAATCATATTGATGTTGAGGTGGTGGTACAATGGATTTTGGAGCACCTTTTAGGACAACTTTAGCTTGTGCCCTTGTTGTCACATTAACTTCTCCATATTCTGCTTTCTCTTTGACTTTTATAACATTAATCTGCTTGTCATCAATGTAGATATGATTGATTATATGCTCATCAATACGATTCACATTTTTTTCAGAAGACTCACCCTTTTGATAGTTGGGCAAAGGATTTTGAAATGCTTGGTGGTCTTCATTTGATTGTTGGTTCCCTTCTATTGTGACAATGTCTTTATCGATTAAATCCTGAATAGCATTCTTTAAGGCTTGGCAATTATTCATACGATGGCCTTTAAATCTATGATACTCACAATAGTACGTATCATTCCATGATGGTGGCTTCACACTGGGTTCAAAGTTAAGTTGAGGCGGTAGGGTAATAATGTTCTTTGCCATCAAGTCTTTAAGGGCAGATTCTAGAGATTGTCCCAATGGAGTGAAAGTTCTTCTGTTGGAAAAAAATGAAGATCGTTGTGGATTCATGTTTGATGTATTTCCTAAGGTGTTATTGTTTTTGTTTCCATGATACCCTTGGTTGTTGGTATTACTTATATTTGGAACCAAAGTTGGATTTTGGTTATTCCTCAAAGGAGGAGGATAGTTTCCCTAATTTGTAACCGAGTTGACATTGTTGTAGTTGTTGTTGCAAGGAACACTAAGAACAACTGGCTTAGGTGAGACATGATGTTCATCTACAACACCATCATTCACCACATTCTTGTTGCAAGTCCAAAACTTAGATTTGTCATTGTGGTGATTTGAGGAGCTAGGATTGTCTCAATCAAGTTTGATTATTCCCCTCTAGAATAATGCACTTTCAATTGTGATTGCATTTTCAATCATTTTCTAAAAAGAGGGAGGACAATGAAGATTTAGGTGATAAATCATCTCTTGATCCAAATTATTTATGAATGTAGTGATCTTTTCCTTTTTAGGAACATGACATGGATATCTAGCAAACAATCTTCTCCATCTCTGAAGAAATGTGATGAATGGTTCACCAGATTTTTGCTTAGCCTTGCATAGATCAATCATGGTTATTTGGTGTTGTATGTTATAGGAATATTGTGATATGAACTCGTTGATTAATTCCTCAAATTTTTTGACAAGCGGTGTGATTTTTTATAACCATTCCATAGATTGGCCTCCAAGACTTCTAGGAAACAAACACATTAAGTATGTATCCTCATGAGCGAAATCTAAAGTCATGTTTCAAAAGTCTCTAATATGGTCAATGGGATCTGATTTTCCATTATAATGATCAAACTTTAGAATTTCACAATGCTTAGGAAACGGGATTATGTTGAGACGTCGATCAAAAGGATATGGACAGATATCATCAAGAGTGTATGTCTTTGTTGTGGCTCCCCCTTGTAGATCTTTAATTTTCCCTTCTAATGTTTTAACATGTTGAGTCAAGGCACTAAGATCAGATAATGGTGTTTCATCAGGATTACTCTTTATGTTCTCAGTATTAAAATCATGAGGCAATTTAGCTCCTTTGTCGGCCAGATATAGGAAATATTTTTCTTTGTCGCATGCTAAGATCTTTTCTACTACTTTGAGAAATTCAAGATCTTGTTCAGCTTTTTTAAGGTGATGCTCTTCTTGTTCATCATCACTATCCTCAAGGGTTTTTCTCAGATCACTGTCAAAAGTAAATGGATCTTTTTCTCCTTCGACCATGTTGTCTTCAAAAAGAGGATATTGAATCACACTGTAAAGGGGATCACTATTTTCACCTTCCTTTTGAGTTGTTGAGGTATGATCTTGTTGAATATCTTCCTTCAGTTAATTGTATTGTGATCATGTAAAATAGGCATATGATTTCAAGATTTTCTCCTAAACTTAGATCATAGTTTGATGAGTGCAATCAAAGATGATGTTTTAATCTGATAAGATGAAAATCTTATGATATGATCAAACCTATGTTTCCTAATTCATGGTTGTGGCTTCCAATGATAAAGGATATCAGAATCCTGTTGGAAGAAGTTGAACCGAGAATTTAGAAGTTTGTGATGAAAGGTGCACTTGTAGGATTTGATCTTTGTTTTCGAAGAATGATCAATATATCAAATATCCTATTTCAACTCACTGATGTATTTGACTAGGATGTGTTGAATATTCGATAGAAGGTTGTGGTATATAGTTGAAATCAAGAGGCTGATTGTGATTATGTCGTTGAGAAAGGGCTCTTCTTTGAAAATAGGCTCATGAATCTAGAGGGTCCATAGCGTATTTGTCAGTAAATCCTCTAATAAAATCTTGGTACCTATGGAGAAATCTTCAATAATGGAGCAAGACGTTTTGACTCTTGTATAAAAAATTCCTTCATTGTAAGGTTTTCTTGTAACTTAGAGGTTTCTTGGGTTTCGTAATCCTATTGTCAATTGACTTCTTGACAAACTTGGTAGATTTCCACTCCCTAAGCATGAGAGAAAATGTTGATACGTTACTAGACCGAGAATGTTATAAACTCAGATCTGTCAAAAACAATGATTCAGGAAAAATGATAGATGCGCTTTTCTGTTGCCTATATGTGCTTCATAGATAGGGATATGCACCAGAGAAATGGCCAAATGCGCTTCAATATGTCTCATATGCGCTAATCTATATCCTATATGCACTGCAGAAAAAATGTTGTGACAGTGACCGAAAAGTTTTGTTTTCATAATAGCCAGCGTATGCGCTAAAAGACTCAATGCGCTAAAACATACCCTAAAAGTGTTGAATCCAGGGAATCCACTAGAACATACCTTATATGCGCTAGAATATACCCTATATGCACTAAAATAGTTTTTCCAAGGTAATCTTTTTGAACAATTTGTGAGCAGTTTCAGCTAAAATTTGGCATGTTCATTTCAGATGATATTTTATTTGAATTAGTGTGATTGAAAACACAACAAACACTCTAAAAATAGTTGTTTTTAAGTCCTATACTAAACATCAAGTGTATGTTTCAAAAATGTTTTTCAAGAAGTTTTTTCACAGGTTTTACACATGACAGACAGTTCAAGCAGACTCACTCTTAGTACTCAAATAGGTCATCATAATAATCAACAGCCCACGTCTTAGAATTGCGTCGACTAATACAACTGTGTCACCCCCGAAGGGGCGCCCGTGGTTTTTTCTTTTCCAGGTGCGTACTCAGAGTGACGGAAGTCGATACCGGATCCCCTGAGCAAATGGTCCTTGGTAGTTATATGGTGAGTATCTTGGGGGTAGATTCTTCCCTCCCCTTACACTGTGATTATTATGATGTTCAGAAACTGACTTCGGCTGGATACTACACTAGGTTTATAGTAAGGGTTTCTGTTTGGTGCAAAAATAATAAACTCCCTCAGGAGACCTCCCAACCTTTAGAACAAAGGCTTTGGGGATGGTAATCTTGCACACTACTGGAAAAATAGGATTTCCCCTTATTTTCTTTAAATTTTATAGTGGGGCAGAATAGCCTGGCTTTGGCTTGAACCCACTTGAGTCATTCCTCTTGGGTGAGTACTTTTTTCCACAAGAGCAGGCCCTCTACAGGATGTAATAAAGCAATAAAATTGCATGAATGTAAAAGGAAAGTCTGGTATTTTGGTCACCCAGTTAAGGGGAGAGCATAGACCTATTGCCACAAACACAATAGACACTACTTGTTTTAAAACCCAAATCACAATGATCTAAACTATGTGAAGATGTTGCTTCAAAAAAAGCATGGGATTCATTTTAACCACAAAATTAGTGTGTGGTGACTATCCTAGATTTCTTCATTTTAATCCATGTTTATCCTAGGGTTGCTTCTTTTCAAAACTAGTTGTGACTATCCTAGATTGGTTCTTTTTAAGCTAGAAAAAGGTTTTGTCTGCGAAAGGCATCAAACTCAGAAATGTGTTTAGTTACAACTTGCATGCACCAAAATATCACTTGTATGTGCAACAATAACAAGTTAATGCACCTAAATAGATCCTAAATGCGCTACAGAAATTCCCAAATGTGCTACAAAAACTCCTAAATGCACTAAAATAGAATGCAGCTAATTTCTTTTTTTGTTTTTTAGAAATATTTAACAAACTAAGTCAGGTATATGCACCTTTCTATTCCTTAAATGCGCCTAAACAGTTCCTCGATGCGCCGAAGTACCCACAAAAGTGCTAAAATAAATTACGGACACTCTGTAGAAACACACATATGCACTTCAGAAATCCTCAGATGCGCTAAAACAGAAATTTTTTTTGAAAATCCAAACCCCAGAATGTGAAATCCTGTCAAAAAACCTACAGATAAATATTAAAAATGGGGCAATGCCCCACGGTGGGTGCCAAAAATGTGTGGTCAATTTTATGCATGTTAAATATGTAAAAACAAATGAATCAAACACACCAATAAGACATTATATCAAAAATAGAATATTAAAATAATAGAGATTGCAAACTCAGTATCATGTTATCGATGTCGTCTTATCGTCCTCTATCTCTAGTATTTTCATTGATTCTAGCTGGCTCTCAGATTGTATGCTAGGTTCAACGAACAGTCTTCCTAGAGAACAAGATTGAATATGAAATGCATGTAATGCTAAGACATGATTATTCTGATGCTAAACATGATTGCTAAAATGAAAAATTATGATGATGCTATGAATAATAAAACTATAATGATAATGCTATAATGCTATAATGCTAGAATGCAATTAATCTCTAATTCATCTATTGTAAGTTCTAACCCTTGCTTGGATTGGCAGTGCTATTTATAGAGTTTTTGAGAGCTTTTTGATTCGCTGATATGATCAACGATTGTGAAAATTCCTTGCAAATCAAACAGTTGAGGATGGATAAGACTGAAGAAAAATAGAAGAAAATAGAAAGCAAGATTTTGTTTTCTTTTATGTAAAAGAGGTAAGATAAGATGATAAAGATGATTTGTAAAAAATTCATCTTTCTGTGAGATTATGGAAAGATTTTGAAGAAGATAAATAATGAATTATTAAATTCAATTATTCATTTATGGGTGACACATATATTTCTCTTAAAATAGAATATTTACCCCAGATTTGAAGAATAATGGAAGATTTCATAATTAAATAGAATATTTAATTATGATTTTGAAAAGATATGGAAAATATTCAATTAAATAAAGATATTTAATTAAAGTTTTAAGAAATGGTATGTAAATGAAATTAATTAAATAAGATATTTAATTAACTAGAAGAAAGATTTTGAAAAGAAATATTTAAATTTAATTAAATCAAAAAGACTTAATTAAATCAAAAAGTGATAATTAATTAAAATAAATAAAGTGTATTTATTTAATTAATCAAGTGGACATATGAATGTGAAATAATTAAATAAAAATCAATTTATTTACTCATGATAGAAAAATAAATTGAATGAGCAATATAATTAAATTAATTAAATTTAATCATATGTAGAAGACTTTAGAGAAATTAATTAAATAATAAATATTTAATTAAATGCCAGGATTAATCAGATATGACCAATTTTATGCATCTACAAGTGTAAGGGCTTATGAAAACCTAGAAGGAAATTCAGAAGAGACAATCAGGCTACCTATATAGATAGGACCAGCAACAACAAAATCCACATGTCAAGTATTGAACCTTGAGCTACCATATAACCTTCTTCTGGGACACCTAGGGATACATGCACTACAAGCGGTTCCTTCGACATTCCACCAATGTCTAAAATTTCCTCATGAAGGAAAGGAGGTCACGTTATATGCCAATCCTGAACCCTTCCACTACTGTGCAAAATTGGAGGAGAAATACAACAAAATCCAAAATATACCTAGTAATGATATATCATTTCACTTCTTCTCATATGTCGACCCATCAACACTGCCATCAACCTCAACAAAACTCTCATCAAGTGAGAAACCAAAATATGAGTCCAAGATTCAAGTACTTGACAAAGTTAATGGGAACTACATTTCAACAGTACCTTTTGAATTGGAATGCTTCCCCCAACACCAAATATTTATGGAGGGCCTAAGGAGATTAAACATTTTCAAATAGTAAAAATGGTAGAAAAACCCACAATCTTTACCAAGTGGGGAGATATCAATGATGAGTAAATATTCAAAGAGGATCTTTTGTCAATGATCTACATAGAAGACCAAAAAGAAGCAGAATAGATACAACCCCTTCTCATTGATCCTAGCAATAAATGGTATCAACTAGCTAAAAAAATGGGATACACTAGAAAAGGTGGCATTGGGTGACATAAACAAGGCAGACAGGAACCTATCATAGTGGAACAAAGAAAGAAGAACATGGGACTAGGCTATGGTTTGATAGATGTGGTTGCTCCAAACACTAGGCGTACCTCTTGTAAGAAAGGAGCTCCTTCTACTAACATTAAGACATCAGATATATACCATCTTATAGACATTGATTTACCCATTGAAGACTTATTTGAAAGCTTTAGCATAAGTATATTCCCTATCTAAACTAGCAAACCTACATTCAAAGACTATACTTATGAAAAAAACTCTAACGAATATGAATGGGATTCTCCTTCCTTTGTCACCTCTAGCGACAATGACCTAGATACCCAATGGGAGAATGATTCTAGAGCCATATTGACCATTTTGACAACTTCCATAATCTTTGTAGATAACGATGACAACCTATCCCTTTGTTACCCACAGCTAATAGATTGGGACCAAAAACACCATATGCCTATTTTAGATCAATTCCAAAATGATGAAGCTATTGCAGAGTTTATGGGGCTTCAAACTGATATACCATCATGATATCATAAGGAAAGGTTTATCATGGAACTCGAATAGCAAGCATATTTCAGAGGAGAGATTGTGTCCTCTACTCACAAAATTAAAAAAGATAATGTAAAAATAAAAATAAGATCCCCCTAGGGAAAGCCACGATCTAGCTCTATCCGATCCTAAAAAGAGAAAAATAAAGGATGAATCTATGGGTGAAAACCTCCCCGAGGCACCTGAAGATGGAGGATTCAATCTCCCTATTTTTGAATATCAAGAGAATTTGATACTCCTAGTTAAAGAAGCGAAACCTATAAATGTTGATATAGTAGAAGCACCCAAAATCACATACCATGCAGCATCACTTGATCCTGAAGAGAAAGTGAACTTCTTAGCATTCAACAAAGAAAGGAAGATAAACTCTGCATGGACATATACAAACATGCCAAGGCTACATCCAGTATTGGTCGTACACCACCTAGCTATATTTCTTGGAGCTAAACCCATCAAGTAGAAGCTACGAAAGATGCATCCCTAGATAGCACTTTTAGTAAAGATAGAACTGAAGAAATTATTAGATGTGGGTTTCATCAGACCAATTGATTACCCTTAATGGATCTCAAATCTAGTACCCATATAAAATCCCACTACGAGCATAAGAATCTACATGGATTTCCAAGATCTAAACAAAGCTTCTCCAAAAGATGACTTCCCTCTATCAAGCATTGATATGATTGTAGATCTAATAGTAGGGCATGAAATGTTGTCACTGATGAACAGATTTTTAGGATATAATCAGATAAAGATATCCCCTAATGATCAACATAAAATAGCATTCACTTGCGCATGGGGGGCCTTCTGTTGGAATACATGTCATGCCATTTTGTTTAAAGAATGTAGGAGAGACCTATCAGTGAGCAATGACTACAATCTTTCATGATATGTTGCATACAATTATGGAAGATTATGTGGATGACATACTAGTGAAGTCCATCAATAGAGAAGACCACCTGACCAATCTTGTAAAGGTGTTTGATAGAATCAAACAATATAACTTGAGACTCAATCCACAAAAGTGTGTATTTAGAGTAACATCTGAAAAACTACTGGGGTACATAGTATCAAGAAGAGGAATCGAAGTAGATCCTACAAAAGTAAAATATATACAAGAGATGCCCCCTCGAAAGACATTAAAGCAACTCCAAATTTTACAAGGGAAACTAAAATCCATTAGGTGATTCATCACACAATTGGCAGACAAGTGTCACCCCTTTACCCATCTCCTACACAAAGGCTTCACATTCAAGTGGGATGGTAGATGTGATCAAGCATTCCAGCAAGTCAAAGAGTATCTACTTACTCATCTAGTACTAATGTCGCCTATTCTAGATAATGTAATGATACTCTATATGTGTCTACAACACAAGCAACATTAGGAGCTTTCTTAGCATAGCTAGATGATAATAACAAAGAAAGAGTGGTCCACTACATTAGCCGAACACTGGTGGGATATAAATTGAACTATTCAACTATAGAAAGAGCATGTCTCTCTATTTTCTTTGCAGCACAGAAGTTGAGACACTATATCCTGAATAGAAAAGTAAATATAATCTCAAAAGTAGCTCTAACAAGAAGGATTTCTAAATGGGTGATGATTTTGAGTGAGTTTGACATAGAGTATGTAGATAGGAGAGTCATCAAAGGATAGATCATAGCAGACCAACTAGCCAAAGCACCAATGGAAGATCACCAGCCTCTCATAACAGACTTCCCAGATGAAAGAATATTGCTTTAATAGAATAGACAAGCTATTAGACCTTGTATTTTGACGGGTCCCAAACTCAACATGGCTTAGGAGTGGGTATATTATTTCTCACACCATAGGGAGATAGCATACCTAAGGCTTACAGAATTGCTTTCCCATGCACAAATAACATTTCAAATATGAGGCCCTAATCACAAGACTCAAAATGGCAATCAAATGGAGGATAAAAGAACTATAGGTTTATGGATATTCTCAACTGGTAATCAAGCAAGTAAATGATGAGTATCAAACAAAAGGTGATTAGTTGATGCCATATAAAAGGATGGTGGATAGTTTCAAGCAATTATTTTTATTATCACCTTTGGACAGGTTCCCCAGATCAACAACAAAGTAGATGCAATGGAAATGATAGGTTTGCTTCTTGATATCCCATAGAACATCTCTAAGTACAAATTCCTTCTATAGCAACTACTCGTACCATTATTCGATATCCTAGAATCAAAACTAGTGTGTGTTGTTGTTGGTCCCAACTCGCCATGGTACCATGATACATTTGACTATATCCAAAATGGTATCATACCCCCTCATCTGACAACCACCCAAAGGAAAAACTTTTCTAGTAGGACTTCCCAATTCACAATCCTAGGAGACACCTTATATCATTGAAGTTTAGAAGGTACTTTACTCTGATGTCTTGAAAAAGAAGAAGCACAAACCACCCTACAATAGGTACACGAAGGCGTTTGTGAGTCCCACTCTAGTGGACCCAACCTATCATAAAAAGTTACTAAGAACAAGATACTATTGGCCCTCTATGGAACAAGAATTTATTTCCTACACCAAAAAATATTGCTAATGTCAGTAGCACAATGACCTCATTCATGCACCAGCACAAGAGCTAAGACCTATTATGACACCATGGCCTTCTTCATAGTGTGGATTAGACTTGGTAGGTAATATCTCTACCACTTCCTCAAATGGACATAAGTTCATTATTACTACAACTAAATACATCACGAAGTGGATAGAGCCAATTCCATTAACCTACATCGCCAGTAAACAAGTATCCAAGTTCAACTTGAATTATCTTATATGTTGATATGGAATTTCCCAAACCATCATAATGGATAATGGGATCTCATTCATGAACCAAGATGTCAAAGATCTTTGTTCCAAGTTCTCTATCCACCACAAATTATCCACACCCTACTACCCCCAAGGAAATGGTTAGGATGAATCATCTAACAAAACTATCTTGAAAATACTAAAGAATATTATTAATGACACTGGTTATGATTGGTATTTGCAACTGAACCCATCCTTATGAGCTTACCGAACTAGTATTTGTACACCCACAGGTGCCACGCCAGTTTTCTTGGTCTACGGATCTAAAGTTGTCTTACCTATCGAAGTAAAAGTCCCCTCACAGTGCTATGAATATCACTAAAAGACATGATCAACAATGAAGAGTATTGGGTATCCAGATTAAATGAGTTGGAACTCCTATATGAAAGGCATTTGAGCACTTTAAACCATTTGCAAGTTTATCATAATTGGCTCAAAAAAAGCTACAATAAAAGGATCAAAAACAAAAACTTTTAGATTGGTGACTTGGTACTCAAAGATTATTAGAAGGTACAGTTATGAGCTAAATCATGATGGAAAAGATATGTTTGAACCCAACTAGTTAGGTTTGTTCATCATCACAGCAAGCTATGGCTCTAGATCTTATCAATTGGCTACTCCTGAAGGAGAACTTTCATCTAAATCACTCAACAGCAACCACCTCAAGAAGTTCTTCACATAAGAACATCAGAATACACCAAGAAAAAGGGTAAAAAAAAAAAAAAAAGATAAAAAAGAAAAAAAAAAAGCAAAAAGCAAAAAAAAAAAAAAGAGAAATAAAATGTTCTTTAAGTGAAAACCACTTTGTGGCACTTCTAGAACAATTACCGTAGTGAAAACCTAGCGAATAGGTGCTACATTTGAATAATACTTGCATCATTATCTATTAGTGACATCTAAGGCACCCACCCATTCATTCCATAGTAAAACATGTGTCCAAACATGCCTCGATACTAATTAAGGAAAGTAGTCTTGTCTCAAACTAGGGGAAACTTCTCAAAATGGGTAGTGGATTAGATCCTTGTGCATTCCATCATGGTCAAAAAACTATCAAAATCCAAAAACATCTAGAAAACAAACAAAATCAAAACAAAGTCGTAAAATATCAAAATACCAAAAACATGTTCTTATCAAACTAGTCAAACTATGTGGTCTTTGCGTGTACAATGTAGGAAAGTCTTATCATCCTCTGAGGCCTTAGGTCAATCCCCTTAGGTTTCTACCATGCTTTCTTTCAACTAAAGTCAAAAAATTGAAAATTCAAAAACATTCACAAAGATCAAAATCATGTTCTTATCAAACCAAGAGAACTATGAGCCTCTACGTGTACAACATAGGAAAGGCTTATCTTTGATGAGCCCCTGAGGCCCTAGGTTAGTCCCTTGAAAACAACAAAAACAACATCATATAAACTAAGAAAATAAAAAAGGTCATAAAACCCATCATCACAATTTGCAATAAAACTTTTCATCCACAATAAAAAAATCATCATCCTCACCCTTTTGAAAAAACAGAAAAAAAAACATAGCAAACATCAAAAGCTAGAACTTTTAAGAAAACAATCAAAAAGGATTGATTACAAACAGACGAAAACAATGACAAAAGTGTTAACTACTTATCTATTGACAATTCACCAACAACATCTTGAGATATTCCTTAAAATGGATTTTTTCCTACAATAGACATCATCAACACTAGATAATAGCCTAAAACCTCAAAACAAATATGGCAAGTGATACTGCAACATTGTTTTATCTTTTTATAGTCTTATCTTTCTAATTTATTTTATTGACTCATTCCTGGGATCTCTCAAGGATGTCCATAACAATTTAGAGAGGAAGGAATTGGGGAAATTGAGCGTCATTCGGTTTACTATTTGTAAGATGTTTTTGTGATACTACCATGGCGAATACTTGCTTTGTTTAGTGTATGGAAGTTTTTTTGAGACAAATCACATAGCAATTGCATGTTAGGTATTTAATACCTCTCTGTGTAACTAATCTGAAAGGTTTTAACACAACTCAACCATATATACTAATAGGTTTTCCGTATGTTTGGTATGAGAAAGAATATATTCTTTTTATGTTGAGTCAAATTTCATGCAATGGATACAAAGGACCACCTTGGCTATTAATACCCCGGTGCATCGTGTTTGCTTGCTACATCAAAAAGGATTGTTAAAGATACGAAGCCTATATGCAAAGAAAAAGCACAACTCATCAATAACTAACAACATCAAATTTCTATCCATCATCCAAACATTTCTTCTAACTAACATTCATAGATTGCCTCACAATATCATTAGTACCACCTCCATCCTGCATCCACAATGTCGTCAATACATATCATGATGATAATAAAGCAATAAAAACATCATGTATCGTGTATAGTCAACATCCATCATATACATAATAAAACATCATATAGCATATAGATATATCGATCATCCATCCATCCATGTCATATACGTACATCAGAAAAGTACAAAAGGCATGTATAGATCATACATCATCATCTATAATCATCATATAACACATAATTGAGCTTAATCAAAACATGTATATCTCATATATATCATCATCAAAAATGAGAATGTCAAGTACATCATCATATAAACATGTGTTATATCATAATGCAAAAAAATACATATATATGAGGCCTCAACTAGGCCAATGAATGTATATAACAAATCATGTCTACAATGTAAGTCTCTAAACAATAAAAAAACATAAATATCAAATACAAATAACTACTACCCGGCCGAAAGTGGAGATATTTTATGGTCATAGCTCTAGTATGGAGAGGGTTGTGGCATAACTAACATTTGATCAAGTTGTCTCACTAACTGTTCACCAAAATCAACTACACTAGTGGTTGTGCTAGGCTCACCAAATCTCAAACATCTACATGCTCTAGGGATAGTAGCCTCATATATAGAGTCTGATAATATGTAGCCTCTCTCATATAATGATCCTACTCTACTTGGAGGGCATCTCGCTCTATCCTGAGAGTGTCCCTCTTAGCTATGATAACCTACACCTATGCCTCAGCCACAAGACAACATCGAGTCTCAGTATCTCGTTGCTTCTTGAAGTCATCTCACTCCTGCCTTGTAGTGTCCCTCTCTGCCATCAAAGTAACAACCTAAGCCTTCACAGCATGTCATCGCACTACCTCTACATTTCTAGCAGCTATCATCTATGCTAACTACACTATTCCATCTCTAGGTGGTGGAGGAGGACTCAGAACCTGTCCCTAATCTGCTACATATAGTCATCATGACCACCCTGCTCTCTATCATGTTTGGATCTATCCAACTACTCAACAACAATCTGAACATGCTTTCACTCACCACGGGGACAGTAATATCTACCCTCCCAATGGCCACTACACCAACATTCAATTCGTAAACCTTAGAGGCACTCGATGATCCCACCAATTATCATAGTTTAGTGTGGTCCCAAGATTTGCAAGTCCAATGGGTCATCCCCATCCAAACAGGACAAGTGATCTGAACTCTGTGAAAGTTACATCCTGATTTTCCTATAGCCCCCATACCCAGACCTCTCTAGTAGTCATGGGTGATCCCACAATACTGGTTTACAATTTTTGGCCAAACTGGACACTAAACTAATTTTTTCTAACTAAATCTTCACTTTTGGGCACCTATAGCGGCTAAACCGTGAGGAATTTGAAGATGATGCAAACTCATGATTTGTGAAATTTTGTCTGAAGATTCTAAATATATTTTTTTCAAAAATTTTAAAATAATATTGCACTTCTTTTTCCATCTCCTTTGAAAACTAGTTTTTTTCAGTAAACACCATTTTTAAGGAGTGATGCTCACCGTATATACAACATAACTTTTTTTCCATGAAGGATAAAATTCTCATTTTTTTGAATTTATATTTGTAACTATGATATCTAGCACTTTCATTTGGTTTCATAGTGTTTTATTGAGTTTTGTTTTAATCAAGTTTTGAAGTCAAACCAATTAGAATTTAGACATAGGCAGATTGTATAAAACATAATTTTTTTTGTACATGTATAAAAATTCAATTTAATTTTTTTTGTTGGGTTAAGGACTTTAATATCTAGTGCACTGATATTTTTCAATTTTGTTTTTAATAATATGCTATTTTTCCACGTGCAGAATAGAGACCTTGATTTTCGGTGAAAAACCTACATTCACAAGAAATAAAAAATAAATATAATAATAAAATTAAATTTATTTAAAATTATACTTTTTTGGAAGCTTATAATAAGGAATACATACTTACAAAAAATAAATTTTAAATCAATTCATTTGATCCCCCAAAAGGTAAATCAAAAGTGGTTTCTTATTAGCATTTTGATAGGTGTAAAAGAGACTCCATTATAGGTATGGTCTAACACTAGCGGTGTTCTATCCAAGGGGGTTTGATCTAAGATGGTTCGATCAAACCCTCTTCAATTGGAATCCTTTAAATGGAACTTTTCAAGGCTTAAATCATTATATTTTAAAAAAATATGTGATTTCAGCAAAAATCAAGATCTCCCAGAAATTGTAAACCAGTATTGTGGCATCACCTTCATGCCAAAATGAGCCTCATAAGCATCTAGAAACTGGCCCTGTCTCTCACCAAACTGGAGGCAAACACGATTAGGAAGATATCTCTCTAACAAGGAATGAACACAAACAATAAGCCACCAAGTCTATCTATAATATGGCAACTTCTCCTGATCACCATGCCATACCTTGCATCCCAACCACGGTCTCCAAACAAAACCAAGCATGTTATCTACCATGTGGCACCAGTAAGGTAGCTTCCCAAGCCATGTATAATGTATAAAATCACCATATCTATACAAATAAGGATCCCCTAGATCTTGATCCAAAATGCCATTGATCAGGTCGGGTAATGGGGATATGCTCCCAGGCCCATACATGTAGTAAAATCACACCAGCAGAAATGGATCTACCTCCTCGGTAGGCGACCTCATACATATCTTTGTATAAATGTGTAAGGAAATATAGGCCCCATGCATATCTAGTATCATTCTCAAACATCTGCTCGATGCATACACCCCAATCGATGGGAAACTGTCTGCCTCTTCAATCAAAAACAATGAGCCCCCAAACCAAAGCACATAGAACAAGTGAAACTGGATCCGCACTACCAATCAACTCAGATCTAGGTCTACCTCATATTCATGAACCTGCAGAATCCTCACACCAAGTACTTAACACATAGCACATGTACCTCACCATATGAAACAAGTCACAAACTCTTTGTGGATCGGAACACGCAGAATCCTCCATACATGTCCTCTAGGGTGACTATTGGTGTAAATAAATTCTTGTACCTATTTCATTCATTACTAGGGACTTATTTACACAAGTTAAGTTTACTTAGGTCATAGGAAGGAATCTTTCTAGAAGATGTTAGTTGTCATTAGTTTTTATCTTATCTTTGACAACTACTACATGTGAACCTAGGTAAGTGTGATTAGTTTTCTCATGTCATATGATTAAGACACTTGTCATAATCCTATGACATCTTGCATCTCACCTTGGCTATATAACCAAGGGGTTTCTCTCATTTATAATCAATCTACAACAATCATATCATTGACATTGAATATAGTTTATTCTTGTCATATTCATCTCTCTTTTGTGCTTTCCATTTTGTCTCAAGATCTTGGCATCCACAGCCAATTCTAACATGGTATTAGAGTGGGTTGGGTGCCATTGGAGTCTTTTTCTGAAGAGAGATACCAGATTTGGGGAGGTTCCATTTTTGGCTCTTTGTTGTAGGTTTATATCAGAGCTTATTGGTGCAAATCTAATTTCACCATTGCATCTGGAAGGTTTGAGAAAGTCAATTTTTTCCTTTTATTTCGTCCAAATTGGACATTCGAGGCCAAATCTATAAGGGTTTGAAGCTGAAGTGTGGTTGCTAGATCCAGAAGGTAGCTGCATTTTTGGAGCATTTTGGGTCAAATCCGATGCTGGCATCACATCTAGAAGGGCCAAAAACCTTAAAATCGGCTGTCAATTCATCCAAATCAGAGCAGTTGTTTGGTGAGGCAAAGAAAATTTCCCAAGGAGTCGTACAGCCCTCAAGTCATCATAATTACAGTCTGGTATGATTTTTTTTCAAAAATAAAAATAAAAATTTTCAATGTATTATTTTGAAAAATTAAGTGGGCCGATCAAATTTTATTTGAAAATTTTTAATAGAAAAATCAAAAATAAAAAGGGGCCAAGTTTTGTATTTTCTACGGACTTTTATTGTGTTGTACTAGACCTGCGCAGAGCAGGTACCGCCAAGTATGATTGCTGCCACATGGCAACTCTTCACCGATCCATGCGAGTACCCACAACCCCCACTCGCGAACCCCTCCTAGCCATTGTCAGCATTCACTGGCAGTCACAAATTTACCAGCGTCGGCATCACTAAACTGGTGGGCATTTCATTAATCAATTCAGTGTACAAATTGTTGAAGATTTTATCGAAATATTCAAAATTCCAACCAGCCCACAATGTCTCAACATCTGTGGGAAATTTTCTTTTTTTACAGGCGCACATACGTCAAATTTATGCTAGTGACTTGATGATGTCAGCACCACGTTAGCGGTTGGTTGAAAATTTTCTTACCCCTCTCCATTGAAGTTTTGAGTTTTGCAGTCCAACTTTAAAGCTTCATATCTTCATTTTGGGAACTTCGGGAGCTTATATCTTGCTCCTACTGTAACATTTTTTGGTAAAGTTTTTTTTTTAAGTGCATGATTTTTTGTGTACTTTTCAATGGTATGATCATATTGATCTCATTTTGTACCAAAAATTCTACTTGATTCTGTGGCCAAATTTGGCATTTGCATGTACCAAGATCAAAGTCCACTTCATTGCTTTTTGGCAGTGGCAATTGTAAACGCACTAAATATAAAGTGCTAAATCAAATATTGCTTGGGGGGTTTCTTGATTGAGTGATTTGGGGGGTAATCTTACAGTGATTACTTGCATTCTTTTTCTTGATTTATGTTCTTGCAATGGAGAAATCTCAAATTGAACTCCTAACTCCACATAATTATGCTACATGGAGAAAATCAGTATGGAACTATCTCATGATGAAAGGTCTAATAGGTCATCTAAAGGACACAATTCAAAAACCTACTAATGCTAAAGAATTGGCAAGGTGGGAGATTGATCATGAGAAAACACTTGGATGAATATGTTCATTAGTCTCATTTGATTTGCAATTTCATATTGAATCGTGTAATACACCTAAAGAGGCATGGGAGATTTTTGAAAAATTGTATGGTAAAACAGATAAGATTAGAGGCTATCAGATTCATAATGATTTGATGAATCTTGATCCTAAATTTTTTAACCACATCTAAGACTACATTTCCAAAATCAAGCAATTAAGAACACAGTTGAAAGAATGCAGTATTGAAAAAGATGATTTACAGTTAATTTTGAATGTGTTATCCAAGCTTGGTCCTGAGTATTCAATGTTTGTTTATGGATTTCATACCCATCGACTTTCTATGGGAGCATCATATGTTGATCCTAAGTTTGATGACTTTGCAAATCTCCTAATCCAAGAGGAAGCTAAGTTAATGAACATGGGTCTAATCAGGTCTTCCAAGCCACAAGCATTGGTGGTAAGTGAGTCTAAGGAACAGAAAAAATCAAGGAATCTTGATAAGAAGCAAAAGAAGAAAAAGAACAAGCCAAATAAAGAATTAGAATCCTCATCCTCAAAAGCATAATCATCTAAGAAGGAGAGACCTTTTTGTGCATGTTGCAATAAGGATGGACATGAAGAACATTATTGTTATAAGAAGGATATTGATTAGTTGAAAAATCTTCTAAAAATGAATCACATTGATTTTCCTTCTATAATGTTTGAATCTTCTTCTCCTTCTACTTCAAAACAGTCTAAAAAGGACAAAGGTCAAGCTTCATCATCAAAATACAAAGGACAAGCTCTTTGTGCTCTTTTAGGTCCAAGATCAGGGAGATGGCTTCTAGATTCAGGAGCATCTCATCATATGGCATCTTCATAGACTATCTTCTTTTCATTTCAGCCTTGTACTATGTCTCCTATCTTGATGGGAAATAATACATACATGAGTGTAATAGGGAAGAGATCTATTAGCATTGGGGACAACACTTTTCAAGATGTCGTGTGTGTTCCTCATTTGATGAACAATCTTCTTTCCATATATCAGATTACACATGGTGGAGATGGGAGGACTATGGAGTTCACACCTAATTCGGTCATCATTCAAGACTTGGAAACTAGAGAGATCATTGCTACAGGGGTGGTTGATCATTCATCTCGGTTGTATACCTTTGGTTTGCTTCTAATGATGACAGTGTTCCTTTGGTTGTTGATCACATACACCATTATTTAGAGGAGGCATTTGGCTTTTTGAACTTGGGAGTTCTCACATCAGATCTAGTTCTTGAGCCATGCATTTCATCTCCTCCATCTACTGTTGTACCTGATGATGCTTGTGTTGCTACAGTTTTGGCTCCTTATGATTTAGTGCAGCAGGATATACATAGTCTTCCAGATATGGCTACTTTGGATGGCTTTTTGACAGGTATTTCAGACTTGTTTATGGAGTCTCATCTTGTAGATTTTGGAGACATCATCGATAGCATTCATCTTCTCTTTGATGAAGATGCTCCTTCTTCAATTGTTGCGAGGGAACACTTTGACCCTCTTGTTCATTCTCTACATGATCATTCTTTGCATATTGACATGAGTGTGGATTCTTTTGGACAACATTTGGAGGAGGCTTCTTTGTCTTTAGAGGGAATATCTTTGTCTTTGGATTATGTTCTACATTCATCTCTACTAGATGTTGGATTGTGCTCTTTAGCAGTGTGGCCTAGAATGCCTGTTTGGAGTATGGAAGCTTTCAGCATCGACATGGAGACACTTGAGCATGCTTTAGAGACATCATCATCCATCATCCATATTCTTGATATCTTGCATACATCTTTTGTTTTGTTTCTTCCTAAGGGGAGGAATGTTGTTCAGAAAGATTGGATCATCTTCAACATTCAATGTCGAGCTTCTACCATCATTGTAGGAGACCCAACATTGAGGGGGGGCTGCCTTGTCTCTCTTCTACTTCTCTCTTATGGGGGGGTCTTTTTCCTCACATGGAGTTTTTATCTTCTCATACATCTTTGAGAGCATTTCTATTTTGTATTTCATCTCTCTTTTGGGGAGGAGTTTTGTCCCACTTGGTTTTCTCCTTTTCTTTGTTTGTGAGAGATTGCATTGATTGCATTTGCATATGTACATGGGTACCTAACATGGCCTAGTAGCCAGGACCCATCATCATCTTTGTGTCATTTGCATAATAATTTGCTACTCCCTAAGCTGCACTTAAGGGGGGTGGTGGCGCAAATAAAGTCTTGTACCTAGTTCATTCATTACTAGGGGACTTATTTACACAAGTTAAGTTTACTTAGGTCATAGGAAGGAATATTTCTAGAAGATGATAGTTTTCATTAGTTGTTATCTTATCTTTGACAACTACTACATGTGAACCTAGGTAAGTGTAATTAGTTGTCTCATGTCATATGATTAAGACACTTGTCATAATCCTATGACATCTTGCATCTCACCTTGGCTATATAACCAAGGGGTTTCTCTCATTTGTAATCAATCTACAACAATCATATCATTGACATTGAATACAGTTTATTCTTGTCATATTCATCTCTCTTTTGTGCTTTCCATTTGGTCTCAAGATCTTGGCATCCATAGCCAATTCTAATAGTCACGATGGCCTCCCTAGTTGTTAAGTGAAATGATGATGTCTTTGAATGCCACCTCTCAACCAGAGCAGTCATCATCGCTCGATTGCATCTAATGGTCAATATGTAACATATGTGTCATAGCCCTATAGCATTTAGAACATCTCACTCCAACTCATGGAACCCAGCACTTGATCAAATCAAACAACTCATGTGATCGTCGCTCCCTCGACATAAGTGGTTTGAGAACCGCCTACAACTATTCAACCCATGACATTAAGGATTTACTATAAAAATGTGACAAAAACCTCAAATTGCAAACAAACTAACTCAAAAATCTATGCAAATTAAAAGTGATCACTTTTTGTCAAAAGCATTAAAAATAGGAGAAAACGATGAATTTTTGTTGAAAGCAACAAAGACAAAAGCAAAAAAAGTCAAAAGTGCATATATTTCCCAAAGGTGAATTATTTTCACATAGGCAGACAAAATGAAACAATAAATTAAAAAGCAAAAATTTCAAGCAAGAGCGAAAACAAAGGCGAACAAAGATGTCAATAGCAAAACTATATGGCAACTGTGAGCAAAAAATGCAATGGTTTGGTTATAAAGAGAAAAAGTGATAAAAATGACTCAAAAGCGAACAAAACACAAGATTACCTCTATCAACTACTTTTGACTTCATGCATTAATTACACAAAAACATAAAGTTGAAAACAAGAGAGGAAAGGGTACATACCGAGGCACCGACGCCTATAGGCCATTCAAACTCATGAACCGCATCCTCACGATGTGGGGCTCCTTGAATCCTCGCCATAACTCCTTAAAAATTGACAAATCATGAAATCTAGAGGCAAGAATTTTCTATTGGCTCAAAGTGCAAATGAGGAGATTAAACCCTAATCACCTATTTTAACCCTTGAAACCCTATTTTTTTAACTATAAAACCTTCCTATGTTGAAATTACGACCTCCCAAGAACATCTAAACTATCAACGAGAGTCCTACATGCTTAATTTTTTTTTCTCTACATATCTAAACTAAAAAAAAAACATTATCACAAATTCAACCTACAAATTGATATTTTCGACCAACCTCTCGAAGGAGCAGCCCAACGTCCTACTATCATTTTGTTGATCACTGGGGCACACTGGGGCATATATTTTTTTTCAAATCTTTTAACTTAACATCAAAATCTTTGAAACAAAGCAACCAGTACTTTATCTCAAAGAGGGACAAAATATAGACATGTAAAAATGACTTAACACTTATTGCACATCCTAAATGACATTTTCTCATCATCGGCATCATTATCACCTAGGTAATATCACTACATTTCACATCAATAACATCAAAAACCCTAATTTCCTCTATTAATTGAATGATATTACATTATTTAATTAATTCACTTTTTTATCATTTTTTACTAATTAAATAAATTTTATTTATTTAATAAAGCCCTAATCTAACTTTATTCCTCTTAATTAATTAAATAACACCAATTATTTAATTATGTCGCTAATTCACTTTATTCCCCTAAATCAATTAAATTATTAAAACTTAATAGTTTAATTAAAACGCTTTCCCCTAAACTTGAATAATTAAATTTAAATTAATTCAAAACATAATAAAAAAGGTCAAATCAAACAAATACAACTTTTTTTGTAAAATTTAAACATGACTTGCACATTCAAATCAAAAAGACTTTCATGACTGCTCAAATTATGATCCCTCGATTGCTCACTCTAATTGGCTGACTGATCCATCTATTCCTGACTGATTCATCTATTCTTCAATCCCATTGAAGGCTCGACATAATTTTTTCAATTCCACAGATTATTCAATCTATTTCCTTAATTCCACTGAGCACTCAAATTCATTTCTTCAATTGCACCAATTATGTAATCAAAATCCACAAATTATTCCCATGTAAGTCCTCTCAATAGTTTTGAATCATTGATTAGGATATTCTACTACATGATCTTGTGTGTTCATTTCGAAACACAAATTCTATATAACAACCTCAATTCTTCTCAAAAATGATTGGAGAATCAACATATTTTACACAATGAAGTAATGTTGAAATCATAATCAATCTTTTGAGAAGTTTTACACACATCTTCGATCAACAACATCATATGTGTAGGTTGAAGTAAATCTTTTAACAAGCTTTACACACATCTTTGATCAACACACACAAGACTTTGAAGCTTTTTCTATGCACAAATGGAGGCTTTGCATTGATACAACAACGATCCAACATCTTTGTGAATATACTTCGACACGAGATGGTAACACTACAGTGTTTGAATTCATTTTATATTGTTTTGTGTCAATTGCTTTCTTGGATTCATTGTTCTCGTAGTTTCATTTCATGAGTAATGGGCATGAATCATGATCTTTGTTTTGAATTAGATTAGTTTCAATTCATTCATATTTGATCTTATTGCACACTTGATTTCCCCTTTACACACCAAAAACTAAATGAAAGACACCTAATTTTGTAAACTCGTGGATGCCTTTTATAGATTAAAGCAATAATTCTTTCATTTTTTAATTTATTTTTAGATTGCAGGAATTGATCAGGTATCTAATCCCTATAAACTGCAGTGTGCCCGACCATCCCCTATAAATTGCAGTGCGCCTGGTAAACAACTTTTTTCATGTGACCAATGGCGCTAGCACGACACACCCTCCAATACCATGGGTTTGGGGGGAGACTAGACCTTGTGACCACTTGCCTACAATAGGATGCTTTAGCCAATCGAACTAGGCCACCCATCCCCAATAATTCCTTCACATTTCTAAGTGTCTTCATATTTTATGAGACTAGAAGTGGTTGTGTATGGTATTATCACAAGTGCTCAAAATACTTGAATGCTAACATGCATTGCACCATGTTTAATGATGTAATTATTCAAATAAAAAAAAAATCACATATTACCTCCTTAATAATTTATAAATTTTGTTAAATATATCTAAACCTCATATTTTAAAACCATAAAATATTAAACTTCATATTTATGAATACTTACAAAAGAATAATTACAAATTCTTGAGTTTTGAAACTAACTAAATAAATAGAATTTAATTTTTAAACAATTATGTATAAATAAATTATTATAATTATTTATTTCTTTTACATTAATAGTTCTTAAAAATCTAAATTTCAAATAATTTTAAAAACATTAAGTTAAGTTAAATTATTTTTAAAATTATAAAAAAATAATTCAATTATATTTAATAATCAATTATTAGATATAATAAATTATGCGTTTTATTATTCAATTGAAAAATAATTATTTTAATTAAAAAAAATTTAAAGAAAATAAATAATTATTATTCTACACAATTACCAATAAATTAATTAAAAATAATAGTGAATATTATAAATTACAAAATCATTGAATAAAAAATTAAATATCATAAATTTTTTTAAAGATAAAACATCTTAGGAAAATTCACCACCAGCAATTCACCCTCAACAATTCACTTCCAACAATTGATTGTCGTGGAAAATTCACCACCAACAATTGATCGTCTTCATCACATAAACAATTAAGAAATTGCTGCTGATGAATTTTCCATGGGGATGGTGAATTTTCCTAGAGATGAATTTGTCATGAAGATGAATTATTAGAAG
Organism: Sequoia sempervirens; assembly: GCA_007258455.2. Lineage (NCBI taxonomy): Eukaryota > Viridiplantae > Streptophyta > Pinopsida > Cupressales > Cupressaceae > Sequoia > Sequoia sempervirens. Next base: position 792,309,569 of record VDFB02270651.1, read on the forward strand.
TGAATTGATGTAATGAATTGCTGACAATGAATTTGCTTGAAACCAAATTAACACCTTGTTAGTGACTCCTTTCGAGAACAGATTCTAATTTGTTAGCTATGATCGGTGACCATGCTTGACAACCTCTTGCTTAGCACTGCGATCTCCTCTTTATGGCGGATTCTGTGCCTTTAACAAATTGTGATTTACTCTTATTTTAGCAGCTATGGCTGTGAGAGCATTTTTTACATGTATGATCTCCAAATTATCTACCTTCAGACTGGCTAGAATGACTTCAAATACATGATGACTGTACAAACCTATGGTACGGGGTCTCTCACGAGGAAAACACATCTGAACCATATTTAGCGCGTCTGCGGTCGAATGCGAAAAAAGCGGTCAAATTTGGGTGTAGGGAGTTGCAGAGGCGGTTATCAGATAATACATGGAATGCTTCACATAGACAGGTCGTTTATCCTCTTTCCCACCGAATTCCTCTTTGCATTTATTTCCTATAAACAAGCACGGTTTGACTTCCCTACCTTGATTCCACAACACGACATATGCAAATGGTATTTGAATTCAAGTATTCTCTCCATCCTAGCAGTAAATTATATGTGCGACCAATTTTTTTTTCCTTAAATTTAAAATTTTCTCAATAAAAAAGAAAAATTACCTTTCATATAAGGAAATTTATCTAAACATATAATTCGTTTATTATTATTATAGAATTTGATATAATTACAAACTAGCTATTGCACTTTTTGTGTGCAATTGGATACGCCGAATTTTTGGTTGGAATAGTTATATTGTTTGAAATGGATCAACCTTAGTAAATTTGGAAAATATAATTTGATAATTAATTGCTATATGCGACAAGTGGTCATTGCAAACCTTGAGCTCTTGTTGTATTATTATTTTGAAATGCAACTTTTTTTAATTTGCATGTAATAGTGAACATATCGGTTGAGTATCAAAGGTTATAAGCAAAAATCTCAAATGGTTTGGATATTTGTTTAACACTTTTCTTGGCTTTGACATGAACAATCAAGATGGATTCAAATTATTCAATGGTTTGGTTATGGTTGAGGAGGTATGGAGGAATATTTCATAAGGGTTTGTGCCACTACTATATTTTGTGTTCCTAACTCTGATACAACCATTGGAGATGACATAAGTACTATTGGTCTCGCTGACATTGTAGAACCACTCTACAAGATATTAATGGGCAAGTTGGGATATATGATTTCAAACTCACAGAATTGTAACAGCATAACATTCAATCGCAAGGATATGTGAAGTAAAAACAATATACCATAATAGCTATGGAAATAGAAGTAGAAAAGGTGTGGAAGATCAATGAGGATTTTTTTTTGGTAGATATTAGTTACATACATTTGTTTAGTATATGAGATCAATTGGTAAGTCATTTAGAAAATGATGTTGTTCATGTAACACAGATCTGAAAGGAGAAGTGATAACTTCAAATCAATTATGCATCCACTTACAAGGATTCAATCACAACTAAAATAAAACTTTTGAATGAGGACAATAATCAAGCCCCATTACCAATAGGTTCATGTTATGTTTGCAGTAGGGAGAAAGGTAGAGATAGGGAGAAACAAGGATAGAAATATGGAGATAGAGGGGTTAAGAGTGAGAGAGAGAGAGAGGGGAGTAAGGAGATAGAGATAGGGGATATAGATATAGAGGAAAATAGGGAAAGAAAGGAAGATAGAGATGGAGATGGAGAGCGAGAGGGATATGGAGAGGAGAGGGAGAGATAATGATAGAGATGGAAGATATACATATATAGAGAGATAAGTAATAGAGATGGATGAAGATATAGACAAGTATAAGAGAGAGGTATTAGACAAGTATTAGAACATTTGACTAGTGTCCGTCAACTCGTCCTATATTAAACAAGTGGAAAATATAGGATTTTTTCCAATATTTTTAGTGCATGCACACTTTTACTATTCTGTCGGCCAACTTTGTCGTCTTATTTCTCCTCCTTTCGAAAGTTCTTCACATAGAACATAATATATAATGCCCAATATTTTTATCAATATTGGACCAATAGTTGTGACTTTAAAGTTGTTAGTGTTGATGATGACTACCCATAATTAAACAAAATGTATCCTTTGATCTAAAAAGCAACCAATCATGTGATTCCACATCAGCGCTCAATAAAACATGTGTGAATGCACAAGTATTGGTCTCACTTTTTTTTGGGCCTTTTTGGACACCTTGATAAAAAGCATGCTGATGTGGCATCATATTTGATGATGTGGCCCTGAAACTTTAGTTATAACTAGGGGACTTGCCAAGTAAGCTACTGTAAAAAATTGGGAGTGATTCGAAATTTCCACGTAGGATAATTAAAAGTGCGAAATTAGGGTGTAATAAACAAAATTAAATCAAGGATAGAACATTTTCTAACAAATAACCATGTTCTTGATTGAAAATAATTTTTAAAATCAAATTTACAATTGATTGTACTTTCTTACCAAATAGAAATGATGGCCGGGAGTAGGGCTTAAATTTGATGGTCGACCTTGCCTGTCAACAAGTTTCCACTTCCATCTGTCCTCGTAGTCATGATAACATTTTTGGTTAATTGAAATTCAATCAACACAAAAGAATTTGTATTGAAAAATATATAGGGAAAGAAAGAATATGACATACCTGTAAGAAAGATGAACACATAAAACTTCGGGCCAGAGACAAGAAAAAATTTGCTTCAAAGCAATTGATCTAATTTCAAAGCCGCTCAATTTTGCATAGATGAACCATGTTAATATCTTCTTGCAGATAATATCTCATCGCAAGTGGTAAGTAACAGTTGAGCAGTTATTAGCATTCACGTTCGGTCATCAGAGAAGGATAAGATTCATGCATTTGCAAGTTAACTGTCACCTCAGTTCCGTACAGTGACGTACTAATTTATGTGCATGGTCAGGATGAAGGGAACCTCTGCAACCGACGACTCCAATGGTCAATATTGCATGCCCCCTCTGCAATTTGAGATCCTCGATAGACAAAAAGAATGCTGGAACATATCAAAGCGTCAGGCCTCAATATTTTTTGTTTTTTCTGTCTTGCCCTCAAATGCCCGATCCTCTCCCGTACTTCTTCCCTGTCTTGTCCTGGAAAGATAGATTCCGCAAAAGTTTCTGACATCAGAAAATGTGAAAAACTGGAAGGAAAAGGAACGGTCAATATCAACTTGCAGTGACCTCCGTAGAAAATATCAACTTTCTTTATTCGGCGAAAATTATACCGGCGACTGGCGCGAAAGTAAAGCGGACTGCGTGCAAAGCGGATTCCGTGAAAAACAGATGACGTGAGAACCGGTTATCGTGGTGCCGTGAAAGGTGGATGGAATATCCAACAATTAGCAAACATTCATTCGTCTCTAGGATGGCTTTAGCCATCGATTTTAAAAAATAGTCTGGCGCAGTTCATAGTAGGATATGCCTTCGGCGTAAATAAAGCACTTGTACTTAAAGAATTAGGTCGATAGAAATCTATAATTTAATATGTTAGAGAGTATGTGATAGAAATCTATAATTTAATATGTTAGAGAGTATGTGTTTGTGCATACACATATATATTGTATTTAAAAATAAAACTATTAATTACATAAAATGATGAAAATTTATAATTAATAATTATTAGAGTTGTATATAATACAAAAATATATTAGAATTTATCTTAATTGACCTTCCACACTTCTTGGGCGTACCCATTACACACTAAGGTGTGATTGCTAGTTATATTTTATTTAAAACAAGATATGAATTTAAATGAACTTATTTTAATTAAAAAAAAAAAAAACAAACATTTTTTATTAATAATATATAATATAATTATATCACATGACTAAACTAACTTCACAACTACCCTCCCAACAACAAAATCCCGCCCAACTACAGACCCTCTTCCGATGACCTTCCTCCCTAAAAATATCTAATCACGAAATACATGTTTTACCTCCACCTGTCAATGGTAAAATGGCGGCGGGAGTGCTACTTAAAGAGGTCCTTTCGATGTCTATGTCTTGAGCAGTGAGCCGCTAGTACTAGCCTCTTTCACAATAATGAGTCGCAGGACATATCTGTCAAAGGATGAGGCGCACAATTCCACAATTCCTATAATTGACTCCTACAATTTTAAATGTTGTGAATTTGTTTGTTATAGAATTGTTCCGGTTCAACTAGGAATTGTTTCTTATAGAGTTGTGCCGGTTCAACTTTTGCTTCTTATAGAGTTGTGTCGGTTCAACTATTGTTCTGAATTTGTTTCTTACATAATTGAGCCAGTGATTATGGTGACACATATAAAATATAAAATGGTTATTTTGTTTGTTCTGAATTTGTTTCTTACAGAATTGAGGCTAAGAAGTTAATTTTATTATAAATATCTTAAAAAAATATAAAATGGTTACTTTGTTTTTTCTACCACCTATCATTATAGTTTATCACATCTTAAATTTGATAGCATGCATATATACATAATAATTATAATTAAAAACTTGATCTAAGATAATATTATCTTGAATATTCCAAACATTATTAATTTAAGTGTAGAGTGAAGCCTTTCAATATTTTAATACCTTCAAAAAAAAATTATTATACATCATTTTTCCCATGTCTTCCATCAAAACATATATAATTAATACACACAATTTTAATTTTATTTGAGATTATAATTTATTGAAAATATTGAAACTACAATTTATTATACGAGATATTAATGTAAAGTGGTTAAAAAGGGAGTTTGTACGTGTTCCTTCGACTAGAAGAAAACATAGGTTTTATAAGATACATTGTATAAGCAGGCATTAAATGATTTCTTTTTAAACTTTATCGATGTGGTTTTGAAACCACGATGTAAATATGTAAGAAGTGTAAATTGTGAGTTTTTAATGATTATGGAAGTGCATTAATTTTTTTGATCTTTGGTGTGAAGTTTGTGGTGTAAAAAATTTTTAAAAAGAGCATCAAAAATTTTGAAATCTTATTTTAAGAGAGTTTTTTATTTTTACATTAGAAATTTATGTTTTTTTTTTTTTTTTGAGATTCAATTTTTCTTAGAATATTCTATTAACTTTACCAATTTTGACACAAATCATCCATGGGTGACCTCCAGGGACGGACCAGTGCTTCACCTCTGTGAGCATCACTTAGATGCAATGAGTGCTAAGTGGACCATTCGATATCATGAGAGATGGGTTCTTGTTGAACCACTACTCATGAAACATGGGTCAATGAGTTTGACTCGAAACTACACGGTTGAATCCTGATAGCAATATCATAATTTGACACACTGTGGAAAAATACCTCCTACTTAACAAATCATCCATATTTTGAGATTAAAATAAGAACTTATGCAAGGCTATGACTTTGTCAATCAATAATCTAGGGCACTTGTCTTGTTTGATAATGTCATTAATTTTTAATGAAACAATATTCCTTTATCACCAAATCTACATAACTCCATGAGATAACCCTGTTGTAATTTATTTTATTTTTTTAAATTATTATATTATTTATTTAAATATTTAAAAAATGAGAAATGTTCAAATGTGCTCCACAAACAAGATTTGAACCATATTTAAAATTGAACATACGTAGAATTACTAGAACCAAGTAAAAACAAAATTAAATTGATATTAGTAATTGAAAGAAAAATATTATGTAATCAAAAATAAATAAAAATATTTTGAAATACATATATCTTAAATTTTTAAAAAACTTTAAAGAAAGTAGATAATATTTTGGTTGATATGTTATCTCTAATATCCACATGAGGATTTTTTATTTTGATTTTATTCCAAGCTTCCCCTCCTTCACTCAATCCCTCTCTAAATTCATGGGTTCCTGTCCCTTCGTACCAGATCTTCCTTAGTCTTGTCAACCGTTCCAATCCCTCTGGGACTTTCTTCACCCTTGAACATCTCTCTAAACGGAATCTCTCCAGGACGGCCATCGCTCCGTCCTCCAAATCCGGCAACTCCTCCAAAAGAGGGAAGTCTGCTATAAATAGAAAGCGTAACTTGGGAAACGCAGATGACTTTCCCAAGGCATTTGCTAGTTTTCTACAACTCTTATTACCCTCTAATCTCAACTCTATCAAGTTTGGCATTGCTTCTAATGCCGGATAATCGCTACAATCATAACCTCTTATTATGAGTTGCCTCAAATTTGTTAGCCTACACACCCAACTTGGCACGGCAATGTTCCGCAAACAAAGTGTTTGAAGATCCTGCAGGGCAATGATATTGTGTCGTTGACTCGATTCTGTGCAACAACGAGATACTATTGATAGACGGCGCATCTTGAGTAGCTGAGGAAGGATTCCATCTTCGATACTCACAAACTCCCTTTCATGGTTTACATACAATCTTAATTCTTGGAGGCGGGTTAATTTGGCGACATCCTCCAACTTTAAAAACCTATCCTCTTCAACAGAGAACCTTAAATGATCTGATCTCAGTACTCGCAAAGACAAGAGCTCTGATATTCCCTTGGGTAGATGACTTGGCAACTCACTGTGGCAATACTGTATGTTGAGATGTTGGAGACATTTGAGTGCACTTATCCACTTAGGCAGCCTTTGTAGATGTCCACACCAAGATAGATTGAGCAAGACAAGACTCTTAAGGCTTCTCACACAGATTGGTACCTCCTCAATATTTGTCCCTGATAAATTTAAAAGCTTGAGAAGTTTTAGCTTTCCAACACTGTGGGGCACTGTGGAGATCTTAGTTTCGCTCAAGTCGAGGACCCTTAATAATCTCACTGGGCTGAAAAAGTTAGCCTTAAACTTTTCAATGGGATTATTATAAAATGATAGAGTGCGAAGAGACTTGGGACAAAAAACCCTGCTCTTTGTTATCCCTTTTTTGGCTAGTAAAATTATTTTCGTGGATTTGAAGACATCTTCAACAACAAACGTGCATCTGTTTTCTTTAGATATATCAATTGCCAAATCAAGCAGCAAGTCATGGATTTTACAATATTTGGTTAGAGCCCAATTCTCCCATACTTCAAGCAAGCAGAGATTGGCCAACTGATATAAATAACCCCAAGCAACATCCAACTGGTCTTCTCCTTGGGCAATAAATCCTTCCGCTATCCAGAGATTTACGAGAAATTCACAATCTATTTCCTCATCATCAGGAAAGAAGGACAAATAAGAGAAACAGGGCTTAAGAGCTGTAGGCAAGGAGTCATAGCTCAATCTTAGAATCTGTATAACTGGGTCCTCGATAAGATTGACAACTTCAATAAGCTGACGCAATTTGGAGTTCCACTGACTTATTTCTGTGCAGACGGAAAGAGAAGCTCCTGTTATCTTGAGAGCCAATGGTAACCTCCCGCATTGCTTTACAATTTGAAGAGCTATTACTTGAAGGTGATCCGGTGGGACATTACTACGGAAAGCATGAGCACAGAACAGCTGCCAACTCTCTTCCTCTGATAAAAGCTCCATCTGATAAGGGGAAGCACCAAGGTTTTGGCAAACATCCTTGCTTCTAGTTGTAACCACCACTTTACATTGGCTCTCATGGCCGATTGGAAGACCAAGGCTCGTCACGATATTATCTTCTGTGGCTACCCTCCAAACGTCATCCAGCACGATGAGAGACTTTGCTCCTTTCAAACCGGCATGAATCAGCTCCGCCGCTCGCTCGTCACTTAAATCTTTCACCCTAACCTCTAAATCTTCCATGTGCGACGCTAAATCACACTGCAATTTATGAACAGAATATGACTGTGATATGGGAAGCCAGACTGAATGGTCGTACCTTTGTTTGATTCTGTCAAAAACGGTTTGTAGAAGAAACGTCTTCCCTGCGCCGCCCATACCCACCACGGCAATGACTGGAACAGTTGATTCATCTATCAAGGAGATGAGCTGTTGAACCTTCGGCTCAATGGCCACAGGGTGTGAATCGCAGGGCAGGAGACTATTTCCCTTCCACACTCTTACACTTGCACTGCTTGATGGCTGTTCCAAGGGAGACGACACTAAATCACGGAAAAGCTTCAGCTGCTCTCCACCTTTCATAATTGATCTGATTCGTTCTTTCACTTCTTGAATTCTTTTTCCCATTCTATAGCGGAAAAATAATTCATCAGGATTGCAAACACAACACTGAGTTGGACTGCGAACAGCACACTCTTCCACAATGTCCTCTGCGTCCCAGGCAACATCCCGAACGCGGTGCAGCCATGTTTTGACGGGCTTCTCTTGCCCAGCCTGTGAATTTGCGTATTCCAGACAACCACTTATACTTGTGAGCTCCTCCTTCAACCAGTCAAAGTCCCGGGTGAAGTTGAACACTTGCGCTGCCTCTTCAGCTGCTTGTTGCACTATCATCTCAGTTAGTTTGCAAATAACACCTTGTGCAATTGCACCAGCCATCCTCAATCCTTTATTAGTACACACTCCAAACTACAACAGATCGAAGTGGCTTGGCGATGCGTTAAGTAAACTTAAAAACTTTAGATCTCTGTGTTCTATGGTAGAATTGCCCCGAAACTTTCGAGAGCAAAAAGTCTTGTATTACCTATAGTGTTTAAAAGGAAAAATATTAAAAAGAAAAAGCAAGTGGATGCTTGTAAATTGACAGTCTACAACGAGTAGTTCCTCTTCACGTGGAACGCACTGAAGATGTTGACATAGACGTAAATTTTTCAGATCCAATCAATGGAAAACAAAATTATCTTATTAATTTAAAGTACTTTTTGAATCACCATTATTTCAATGCCGTATCAACCCACGCAGTCCACCTCTTTCGCAGCAGCTGCGCTGTTCATTCATTCAAAGAAACCTTTCAAACTCTTGAATGGACTCCGAAAAGAATCTTCAATAATCCTTAATGAGGTTGTTGAGATTACACTTTCCAACAAAATTTTCAACATTGAGATTACACTTTCCAACAAAATTTTCAACAATTTGGAGAAACATTGAGTATGTGTGTTAGAGGGGATTGTTGAAAATTTTGTTGGAAAGTGATATTTGGAGAAACATTGAGTATGTGTGTTAGAGGGGATTGTTGAAAATTTTGTTGCAAAGTGTAATCTCAACAACCTCATTAATGTATGCAGTTGCACCTGTCCTCTCTTTATCAGCATGTGATCACAATCATATCTCAGCATTAATGACCAAGATATGATCTTATCTTCACCAGCCACTCCAATCTATTGACTGTTAGCTATCTCTTTTATTGACTCTTAGTTGTTGGTGCTTGATTGCCTATATATTGTTGAGTTTGTATTGCTATAAGCTGTCAGGGTAAGTTGTAAGTGTATGAGTTCAAGTTCAGTTTCGGTAATGTTTATTTGATTAATATAATATTTTCTATGCCTTTCAAATTTATCATTTGGTATCAGAGCTATACGGTAGATGATCTTGAAGACATAGTGAGCAGAAAGATTCAGGGTGATTTAAGGTTGAAAAAAATAAAGTGATCATTAGAGAGTTGCAGTTGTCTAAAAAGGTGGAAGAGTCAGTCACCATCTCTGAAGACAGAAGATTTTTGTTCAGGCAAAGCAATTTCTTAAATCATATTCATTCCTAGGCGTACAATGACAAAACCTTAGTTTCTGGATATTTGGAAAAGCTCTAGCTTTCTAGGCAGTGAAGAAAAGCCCTAACTTTTTTCTAGGTATTTGTAGTTCTCTCCCATTTAGCAAAATGGTTGGAGAAGATAATAGGAGTTGGCAATAGCCACCTATATTTGATGGTAAAAATTATGATGTCTGGGCAAAAAAAATGAAAACCATTTTAGTAGCAAATGACTTATGGGAGTTAGTAGCAAATGGGTTCATAGATGTGATTGACCCAAATGCATTTACAACATTGAGCAATGCTTAAAAGAATCAGTTGAAGGAGACAAGAAAAAATGATGCTAAAGCCCTCAGTTTGATTGAGGCAGCCTTGACAGAGGCTATTTTTTCTCAAATAGCAGCAGCTAGTTATGCAAAAGAAACATGGGAAATACTTCAAACCACTTGCAAAGGGTCTGAGAAAGTCAAGTCAGTGAAACTCCAGCTGCAAAGGAGAGAATTTGAGACCATGTAGATGAAGGACAACGAGTCCATTTTAGATTTTCATACAAGGGTTTCCACCTTGATTAACCAATTGAGGATAAATGGAGAAACCATGGAAAAGCAGAAGATTGTGGACAAGATTCTCATAAGCTTACCCACAAAATTTGACCCAGTGGTTATTGCAATAGAAAAGGCAAAGGACCTCTCAACATTGTTAGTTGAAGAGTTAATGGGTTCACTTCAAATCCATGAGCAGTGCCTAAATAAGTCTACAAATTCTTCCCAGGAGCAAACTTTCAAAGCTAAAGCAAATGTGAGAGGTAGGGGAAGAGGAAGAAATGGCAAAGGAAGAGGTCAAAGAGGCAGAGGAAAAAGAAACTTCGGAAGAGGAGGCTCAAACAGTCAAGAGGAGGCCAGCACCTCCCAATCTGACTTCCAAAACACAAAGAAGAATCGCAGCTCAAATCAGAGATTTGATAAGAGCAATGTGCAGTGTTACTATTGTCACAAGTATGGTCACTATGCAAGTGAATGTAGGAAGAAACAATGTGACCAAGGGAGTCAAAATAAAAATGTGGAAAATGAGAACAAGGTTAAAAATGAAAAATAGTCACAAGTGTTCATTGCATGCAATCTTGTAGAACGGGGCAGTGCTAAAGATTGGTATTTGGACAACAGTTGTAGCAACTACATGAGTGGTAACAGAAAATTATTTGCCTCCATAAACACCAACATTAAGTTTAAAATCAAAATGGGGAACAATCAGAAGGTTTAGGTCATGGGCAAGGGCATAGTGTGCCTACAAACCAAGCATGGTGAAGAAAGACAAATACATGACATATTTTATCCCCCAAGAAAGAAACACAATCTCTTGAGCATTGGATAGATGGTCCAAAATGTTTATAGAATGCTAATGGAGAAAGGGGAATGCATCATCTATGACGAAGATGGAAGCAAGAGAGTTATGACAGCAGTTCAAATGACAAAGAACCAGATGTTTACCCTCAAAATGAAAATCTCATTACAATCAAAAGGCCCATAGTAGTCAGCCTTCAGAATAGTCATCCAAGACCCATCCAAACTTTGGCATTTGAGGTAAGGGAATCTAAGTTATTCTAGTTTAAATATTTTAGCTAAAAAGGATATGGTTAGGGGCCTACCAACAATTGTAGAGCCCAATGGAAAGTGTGAAGCATGCATCCTATGTAAATAGCATAGGCAACCCTTTCAATCAGGGCATTCTAGGAGAGTAAGAGCACCATTAGAGTTGGTGCATTCAGATTTGTGTGGTCCCATGAAGACCCCAACCCTAGGTGGAAATGTTTATTTCATGACACTCATAGATGACTATAGTAGAAAAATCTGGGTGTATTTTTTGAAGAAAAAATCAAATGCATTTGAGAATTTTAAAGAGTTCAAGGCCCTGGCTGAAAAGCAAAGTGGCCATTTTATCAATGTCTTCAAAACGAAAAAAGGGAGAGAGTATATATTTTAAGAGTTTAAGAAATTTTACAAGTCTCAAGGTATTCAAAGAGAACTCACAACCCAATATACTCCTCAACAAAATGGAGTGGCTGAAAGAAAGAACAGAACCGTCACAAAGATGGTAGCAAGCATGTTGAAGGAAAAAGGTTTTTCTAATGAATATTGGGGTGATGTTGTAGCAACAGTAGTCTACATTTTAAATAGGTGTCCCATAAAGGCCATTCGTGATAGGATCCCACAAGAAGCGTGGACAAAAAGCAAATGGAGTGTTGAGAATTTAAGAATATTTTGATGTGTGGCATATGCACTTGTGCCAAAAAATAAAAGGCATAAATTTGATGACAAAGGTAAAAAATGCATTTTCATAGGCTATAGTGAAGAATCCAAAGTCTACAGATTGTACAATCCCATCACCAAGAAAGTGGTGATCAGCCAGGACATTGAATTCATTGAGAATGTGTCATGGGATGGAATGGTGGGCAACAATATAGGTATTTCAATCTCACTGTCTTTTGAGGATGAAGAAGTTGTAGAAGGTAGATGTGTTGGAAATCTATGGCAAGCTGATAGTTTAGAAAACAGCAGCAGTAGCTCCAGAAATTCTTAATAGAGAAGATGCTCCAGAAATCTCTAGCAGGGTAGATGTGCTGAAAACTTTCAACAAGGAAGTTGCTCCACAAACCTACAACAATAGTCTTCTTCAACAGTCTAGCAGTCAAGAAGCTCCAAAAATTATGATCCTACACTTGCATCATTGATGCCATGGAAGACTAGAAGTGAGGGAAATTTATGACAGCACAAGGTATGATGATTTTGATGAGAATTCAGATTTTGCTATGTTTTTTTATAGTCATTCAATATATTTTGAAGAATCTGTGAAAAAAGAAAAATGGTGTAAGGCCATGGATGAAGAGTTGGATGCTATAGTGAGAAACAAAACATGGGAGCTCACTAATTTACCCAAAGGGAAATCAGTCATTGGTGTTAAGTGGGTCTATAAGACCAAATGTACTGTTGATGGTAAGGTTGAAAGGCATAAAGCAAGGCCGGTTGTTAAGGGATACAAACAACAGTCTGGAAGAGATTATGATGAAACATATGCACTAGTTGCAAGGCTAGAAATAGTGAAGACATTTCTAGCAATTGCAGCCCAACACGAATGCAAAGTACTTCAAATGGGCGTGAAATTAGCCTTCTTGAATGGAGTACTAAAAGAAGAGGTGTATGTGGAGCAGCCACTTGGCTACAAAATTCCAAGGAAAGAAGACAAGGTCTACAGGATCTGGAAATCTCTTTATGGGCTGAAACAAGCACCATGAGTATGGTACAACAGAATTGATTTGTACCTTCTGAGCAATGGCTTCAGCAAAAGTGATAGTAAGCCCACACTCTACATCAAGACAGCTAATGGTGAGATTCTTATTGTTGTTTTGTATGTAGATGATTTAATTTTCACAGGGAATAGTAATCTTTTCATTGTTGATTTCAAAGAGGCAATGAAAAATGAGTTTGAAATGGTAGACCTAGGTTTGCTAAAATATTTCCTAGGCATAGAGGTCCAACAAACAAATCATGGCATCTTTATTTCACAAACAAGTTATGCTAAAAAAATCTTGAAGAGATTTAGAATGTTGGATAGCAAACCAGCCCCAACCCCAACAGCTATAGGTCTAAAATTAAGCATTGAAGAGGACAACAACAATAATGTTAACCCAACCCTCTACAAGAGCATGGTTAGAAGCCTCATGTATTTGACAGCAACAAGACCAAATTTGATGTACGCGGTAAGCCTAATTTTTAGGTTCATGGAGCAACCTAAGGACACACACTGGCAAGAAGGAAAAAGAATTCTTAGGTATATTAATGGCACAAAAGGCTATGGCATTATGTATACCGCATCCAATGAGTTTTAGCTAGTTGGGTACACAGACAGTGATTAGGCAGGAAATGTAGATGACAAGAAGACCACATCAGGATATTTGTTCCACATGGGTTCATAAGCAATATCATGGGCATCAAAGAATTAGCCCATAGTTTCACTCTCCATAGCCGAAGTAGAGTACATAGCAGTAAATGCACCAACATGTGAGGCTATTTAGCTTAGAAGAATCCTTGCAAATTTGAATGAGTAGTAAGAAGATGGTACAACCATATTTTGTGAAAACATGTCTTCTATTTCATTGACTAAGAATCCTATCTTTCATGGGTGAAGCAAGCATATTGAGATCTAATATTATTTCATAAGAGAGTTGGTGGAGCATGGAGAGATTCAACTTTAGTACTATAGATCTAAGCATCAACTCATTGATATTTTCACAAAGGCATTGCTAAAAGAATCATTTGAATGCCTAAAAGATAGGCTTGGTATGTAGGAATTCATTAGAACTATAGTTCTGGAAAACTCAGAAAAATGTGGATGTGTCAGAACTTCAGTTCAAGATAGTTCCAGAAATCAGAATAGGTGCAAATAGGTGTGCACCAGAATTCTGCAGGTGCTCCAGAATCTCGTTGTTGCTTTGAAAATTTTGTAGAAAGATGAAAAAAAGGGACTGATATTTTGAAAACTTTGCTCCAAAAACTTTTCTCTGGAAATCTTAAATGATGATGAAAAGCAAGATGACTCAAAATTAAGGGGGAGTGTTGGAATTATTGGAAACAAGCTACAATGAGAGGCGAGGGTGAATCAGTGTTGTCCAAAATTTAAATTAATTACTTTGATCCTTAATCCACTTACAACATACATTCAAAAGAAAACATGCATGAACAGAAAATAAGCATCCACAACACCATAACACAAGGATTTTTACGTGGAAACCTTGTTAGGGGAAAAACCATGGTGGATGGCCATTCCACAATATTATGAGTATACTCAGATGAAAATATACAATAAGGGAATGCACATACATTCAAGCTCATTGCCTAGAGTTCACTGCTCAAAATGTGAAGGCACACTGCCTTACAAAAAATTTGGATTAGATCCAAAAGATGAACTAACTGAGTAGCTTCTTCAAAAGCCAAATTACAGTTCTGATGAGGCTCAATTACAATCTTCTACCCTTCGACTCTTCACACTTCTTCATTCGACTCTACACTCTCCAAAGCTCCCTTTCTCTTTTAGGTGAGGTTTCTAACCTCACTCAGCCTGTACCACTATCTTCAAATACGACAGTATTTTTTTGCAAAAAATTTTGTTGCAAAATTTTGTCTTTGAGAAAAATTGCCTTAAATGAAATGTGGGGAGGGTTTAACTAGTTTTCTTTTCATCTACAATTGACTTTGCACTCCTAATCTAGTGTTTTTCATTGCACAACATTTACTCTGCATTGTGCTTTTCATATTTTCTTCCTTATTCGAAATATGAAATAAGTTTGATTGGTTTAAATGGTTTTTCATTACTATTAGACTTGTTCGACGACATATGGAAAGGGTTTGATTGGTTTTCATCCATGCACTTGTATTCGTGTGTTTTTCATTGCACAAAATTTAACTCTGCAATTTTCTTTTTACATTTGTTTGTTATTCCAAAATATGGAAATGGATAAAATGTATTTGCTTGTTACTAGGAAATATTCATAGGGTTTTAATGTTTATCATTTCGAGGGTTTCTGCCATGCACTTGCATTCGTGTCTTCCCCATTTCACAAACTTTAACTTTGCAATTTGCTTATAATATTCTCATGTTATTCCAAAATATGAAAATGGTATGAATGATTTTCATTTCGAAGATATTTTGGCATGTTTATGTATTATTTTATTCTTCCATGCACAATATGTCTGTGAAATTCTTTTTTCATTTGATTTTTACTAGCATACATGGAAAGGGTTTCACTGGTTCAAAATTATAGGGTTTTCTTCCATGGACTTGTTTCCTCTCTTTGACAATGCACAAACTTTAACTCTACAATTTTCCTTTAATATTTTTTTGTTATTCCCAAATATGAAAATGGATTGATTTGCTTTCATTTCAAAGATATTTTTCCATGCAAATATATTATTTTGTTCTTATATATGTATTTGTCTATATATATATATACACACATATATATATATATGTATGTATATATATACATATATATATACATATATATATATATGCACACACACACACACACACACACATATATATATATATATAATTCTTTATGTGATTGTTACTATGAATTTCTTTTTATATATATTTATGTTTGACTCTCCATAATTCATTGCTTGTCTTTGCACTAAAGAAAGCTCCCTTTGTCTTTCAGTTGAGGTTTTCTACCACACTACGCCTGTACCATTGTCTTTTGTTTTGACAATGTTTAACCAATGTTTGTTCATGTCTCACTAAACAAATCCACTCTAAGCCATTTCAATTCAAATAATAAAATTGAAGAAACTTTTAACATGCATATATTTTAAACAAAATTGCATTACAAATTGTCAACAATTGCATTACAAACTATTCATAAAAACCAAGCATTGAATTACAAACTGTCAAGATGCATATTAAAAAAAAGAAAACTGTATATATATACACCTCATGAAAAAAGTAGTTCAAATCTTTAGCAGGAATCTTTCCTCAATGGTTGTCATTTACCCAAAAGCAATGTTACAAGCCAAGGAGGAACTCAAATTCCTCCTCCCATAACAATAGCCTCAATCCCTACCTATACCACTCCCCAAGTCACAACAACAATGCAACAAATTAGTAATGTGATTCCTTCCTTGGGTATTCCTGCTAGCATCCCTAGTTCCTATATGGCATCGCAAGTTATATCTCCTACATTACCACCCATAATCATTCCATTCACTTGTCCTATGACCACATAGACTCCCTCACCATATATATATATATATATATATATATATATATATATATATATATATATATATATATATATATATATATATATATATGTATGTATATGTATATGTATATGTATATGTATATGTATATGTATATGTATATGTATATGTATGTATGTATGTATGTATGTATGTATGTATGTATGTATGTATGTAACCAACTGGATCTTCAAACAATTTCTCATAATGATATGAGCCATAAAGATTTTTAGGTAACATAGTAGACACCATGACAAACCTTCAATTTGATCCACAACTCAAAAATATGATCGATAGGCATACAGTTCACTAGGTAGATGAAATACTTTGTTCTTCATTTCATGTACCAGTGAAATAATGTCTTGAATATTAACTACCGGTATGAGCATATAACAAACTGCAGATCTCAAAACTGACTTAAGTTGCCATCAATGACAGCACAAAAAGTCATCTACAGTGTCTCTTTCCAACAATATCCCCCTTTGGCATTGATGGAAACACTTAGTGAAAAATGACTAAGTGTCAGACCAACAGAGAAATACACTGCACTTGAAAACTACAAAAAATAAATTCCCCCTATGAAGACTAACCATACACAGCTCTCCCCCTTAGAATGATAAGACATTTTTCACTGCACTCTTCTCCCCCTTTGACATTAATAGAAAAATTTAAAAATTTGTGTGTATCCACACTGTTACTTACAGAAGTTTGAAGACATCTACAAATTTTTTCTTCAAAACATGAAGACTTGTGCTCCATACACTTTTGTAACTCATCAGGATGGTAATATGACCACTTAGTAGGTAGGATAGAGCATCTGCGACTTGAAGATTCAATGGATTAGGGGTGATAATAGCATCTTTTGCCTCTATAATGTTTGTAAATGTCTCAATATTTGGACCAATTTTTCCTCTGAGTTTACACACTCTCCCAATAATCTTTTCATTTTCCAATTTCAGAATCTTTATCTAAGCAAGTAAAGATGTTACTTTATTCTCTTGCTTACAAACATCATCACCTAGAGGATCAATAGCATCAGAAATAATTACCAACTATTTTTCAACATCCTTCACATTCATTTCATTTGCTTCAGTGAACTTGGACAGAACTAAACAAGACTTATACACATTTTCTCCTTCAGACAACATAATTTGTGCACCTTTTATTTAGTTGGTTAGTAGAGCCTTGTCTCTTGCAATCAATTCCTTCAGACTGCCAAATCTATTTTCTTTAAACTCATTATTCACTTTAATTAATGCTGGTTTCTCAAGAGATTCAAAGTGTGAACTTACATAATCCATTATCTTCCTTAGTTTACCAGAAGAGGAGTCAAATGGTTCCATGTGATGAGTAGGCATCAACTTCTATAATACTCTAGATGCAAGATTTAACAATTCACTATCCTCCTTGTGAGATTGCAGAATTCTCTCACTTGCTTTGGCTTGAGCAATTTTTGTAACTTTCATCATTTGTATGGGTGACAAGGTAGACAGATTGATTGAATTCTCATCCAATTCAGCATCAGAGTCATCCTTTTCCTCTATCAAAGATCTCTTCACTGCCTTGGTAGTGTTTCTTGCCTCCACTATGTTTTCCAGACCTTTTCCTTTCTGATCCTTGGATACTTCTGGAATTGTCTCAACCTTTTCCTCCACTTTTTTTCAACCTGCTCCTCCTTTTCTTCAGATAATGGTACCTTGGGAACCTCAGTATCCATAGGTGTCTCAATGTTTTCCTTATTAGGAGTAGGGGGGAAATCCTCAGATATATTTACATTTTCTCCATTCATATTTACGTCTTCATTTACATACTCCTCCACATTTATCTCCACATTCTCTAGAATATCTCCAATGTCCACTTCTTCAAGGTTGACCTTGTTTCTTGACAGAAAATCCTCAAGAATTTGCTTTGTTTCTTTTACCACAATATTTGTTTCTCCAATCATTAACTTGTTCACCGTTAGTTTTTTTTTGAATTCATTTTTAACCTCTACAAGTAATGAATCCATTTCTTCTAACGACATTTTAGGGAAAAAATCTACAAGAACTCTTTTTCTCAGATTTTCTTCTTCAGTTCTAGTAGCATCTCTTCTAGACTCTAGAATACTGTGCAACTTCTTAGGTAAACTAGATGGTATTTCAACAAGAACTTTGTTAAAGATATTCAAATGCTTTATTGTTGCATCTTCAAGAATTATTTTTCTAGCTTCATCAAAATTTTTATAAAAATTACAGAGATGGTTTAGATTACCATCATTAATGGCTAGGTATACCACTCCATCCAATGTCATTGTAGGCTCATCAACTTTATCCTTATTCCCCTTCTGTTTCTTTCTGGAAGATTTATTTTATTCTAGCTCAACAAATTGAGCTCTGATTTCTTTCACTTCTCTTAGCACTTCCTCTAACTCTGCTTCTTCTTCTTCATCATCTTCAAAGGAAGCTCTATAAGATCTTGTGCTTTTTTTTTTCTTTCTTTTCTCGGAAGCTTTGGTTTGGGTTGACTGAGTTGTGGTGAAACTTTTGGTAGACCTAGTGTGGGATGAAGGTGTTTCCTAACTAGCAAGTTCTAACTTTTCCTTCTCCTTTTCTGCTTTAGCCTCTTCTCTTTTTCTTCTTGCTTCTTTTAGTTTTTCCACCAGTATACCCACTTTCTTTTCAAAGTTTTCTACTTCTTTTCTTACTCTTCTGGTAGACTCTGGTCTTTTCAAGTCCAAAATGAACTTGCATACTTTTCTCTACATAAGTACCAATCCTTTCCTCTTTCTAATCAAGAGGTGATTGAAGTAAATGGTCTGCATACAATTTCAAAAAAAAATCATCTACTTCATAACCCATTGGCATTATCCAAATTGTTCTTGGTTCAATAGCTTCCATATAACATTGATCAATGTCTACTATGAAATAGATAGTATCCTTGTACTATTCCACAATTGAATTGGGAATCCTTTCCCTAGCATGCATCATCTCCTGGAAAGTTTTGAAGTAACCCCAGAGTGGCATTTTGAGTTTGATGATCACCGATGCCAAACAACAAATTTCTAATTTGGACAACTACTAGCTCATCACTTTGCCAATATATTTTATGAATTCCCATAACTTCTTTAAAAAAATAGAAGAACAGGCATACCAGTAGGTTTCCATACTTGAAGGAATTCTTTTTGTCTTTCTTGATTTTTACCAAATTCTCCATTAACTAGCTTCTAAGCAATTCATAGAGATCATATTTTGCATTATGCTTCACCATTTCATCTGCAACATAGATGGTTGTACCAGATACAAAGTTATCCCAGCTTGAGTGATAAATTTTGTATCCAATCACCATTGATGCAAACTTTACATCAGTTTCAGCAATATCTGCAATTGTCATTGCCCTCTTATTCCATTGAAAACCTATTGCCTTCGTGATTGTATCATTCTTCATGAATTTCAAGACTGGAAGTCTGCCATAAGCATTCAATACTATAACTACTTGAATAGCTTCTTTTGTGATTTTGAAAGGTATATCCAGCCACATGAATTGATCATGGACACGGCTCAGCACATATCTAACCCATTCATTTTCTTCAAATATTGGAAATCTTCCAAATTGCATGAGCTTCTTTTCTTCTAGGGTTTTGAACTCGGGTTTAACAATGAGATCCTCTTGAACTATGCTATTGGAATACAAATTCAGCAATTGGGAGCTTCTAAGATCTTCAATGTTCGCATGCACATAAGCCCCAACATCTTCTATATATAACACCCCGTATAGTACAAAAGAAAATGCGCTCAAGGCTTCAATTTCCTCAAACTTATACAAATTTCATTTAAATTGAGGATGAAGTTTATCTTTTACTTCTACAACCAAAGGTTTCACCATTTCTATGAATTAATAGGATTACAATAATTTATAAAAAATACCTCTTCGTCAGATCAAAGATTGCACACCGAATTTACTTGACTTTAGGAATCAAGCGATAATCTCCCCTAAGATTTTCTTAGATCTCCTTAGAGTGATCCAAACTCTTTCTTCACTAGGATGCAAAGTGGTGAATGAATGACAAAAAGCTACTTTTATTGTATGCACAACTAACCTTTTTACCGCATTAAATTCCTTTACCCTAGCACATCCGGTTACTCTGTTTCTTATGTACAAAGAGAAACAAACTTCCTGCATACCTCACAAACTACATGATACAACCTCCAAACAATGGAAAAACATTTGTACAACATCAATATACCTAGCGAGCTTATCTGCAATCCGGTGTCAGTTACTGGTGAGGGGTTTGGAATATTTTTCTTTTAATGCTCCCCCTGGGCTAGAGGCTAGAGACTAATTCCCAGATGAGTTCCTAGTAGCAGATTTAGGTGCTGGTGAATTTGTTTTAGCAGAGGGATCTTTCTTAACCCACATCTTCTACATCTATCTCCTGATCTCATCAGTAGTAACCTTCCCTTTTCCTTTAATATCATTTGTTTCATTCTATCTTACCCGACCTCTTTTGTTCCAGTAGAAACATGATTAGTGTGACCAAATTTATTACAGTTGTAACACAGTATGCTTTTCTATCTAGACCATCCATTCCACTGATTTTTTCTTGATTTGCATTGCTTGGCTATATGTCTAGGTTTGTTGCATGTATAGCATATAACTTCTTTCTAAAAGTTATTTATCACAATTCTACACTCACTTGACTTGTGACCAAACTTATGATAGTTAAAGCACTAACTTGAGAATGATGATCTATTTGCATTCATCCTACTTCTGCACTGAGAAGCCATATGACCGAATTTGTTGTAGGAAAAATAATATCCATCAAATCTCTAAGCATTTGGTCGTCTTACTGGATTTCTTTTGGTTCCATTCGTCTGATTTCTTTGTATGAGTTTTCCTTGTCCAAGATTCCTATGTTCAAAATTTATTTGTTCGGATCTTGAACTCTCTCCTTCTTCATAGCCAAAACCTCGTTTGTCACCATCAGTCCTTTGTCCTTTAATCAGCTCATCAAGCATGGCAGAATTGGCTTTGAATTTCTCCTTATACTCATTTGTAGCAACAAGTTGGTCTCTGAGCTCATTAAGCTATTTTTCAAGTACTTCTTCATGGTTCTTTGATTGCTCCAATTCATCATCCAGTCGACTGTATTGTTCAGATTTTTCTTTTAGAGACTGCACCATCTTTTCTTCATTTGTTTCCTATCTTTAATTTCTTTGGTCATTCTCATTATGAAAGATTCCATTTCGCGCTTCAGGCCAACATTCTCTCTGGACATCTTATCACATTCTTATGTTTTCTCCTTCAAGGAAACATTCAACTTTTCATCTTCTAAGCTCTTGTTCTTCTTGATCTGATCACATAACTCCTTCCTTAGACTCTCCCTTGATTCATTGATTTTTTCTTTCAGTGACTCAGTTAATTTCTCTACACTTGCAAGGCTTTCCTACAAATCTCAATTCTCTGATTTAGATTGATCAAGATCATCCAAGGCCACCATAAGTTGTTGTTGAAGACTGCTTGTATCCATCTCCAAGATCTCCTTAAGTTGTCAAAATTTTCTAGAGGAACTAGCTCTGATACCAATTGTTGGAAACAAGCTACAGTGAGAGGGGGGGCTGAATTAGTGTTGTCCAAAATTTAAATTAATTACTTTGATCCTTAATCCACTTACAACATACATTCAAAAGAAAACATGCATAAAGAGAAAATAAGCATCCACAAAACCATAACACAAGGATTTTTACATGGAAACCCTGGTAGGGGGAAAACCACAGTTGATGGCCACTTCACAATATTATATGAGTATACTCAGATGAAAATATACAATAGGGGAATGCACATGCATTTAGGCTCACTGCTCAAAATGTGAAGGAGCATGCACTTATAGAAAATTTGGATTAGATCCAAAACATGAACTGACTGAGTAGCTTCTTCAAAAGCCATATTATAGTTCCAATGAGGTTCAATTACAATATTCTTCCCTTGTGATAGATACTTCACTTTTGCTCTGCACTTCTACTTTGAATTGTTTCTCACAATCTATAATGCACAAGTGAAACTATGCATAATATCACTCACTCACACTTTTCAGGCAAGACACACACATACATACACATCTAGATATCTTTCTTTTCTCACAAAACCCTTCTTATATATCCGCAACAAAAAAATTTTGATACCTTCAAGTCAGCTCCAAATAAAATAAAATATTTTTCATAAGTCGGCTCAAAACAAGAATAGTTCATGATGTGCACCCATGCAAGTTAGCTTACACTTAGCTTGGACTAAAACAAAAATCCTTGAGCACAAAAATTATTACATCAATATAGGTTTTGTATATCCACAACACGCTACACCAACTATGTCAGCTTCCAAAAACTGTCGAACATAAAGATAAACCAACCGGATTTTCAAACAATTTCTCAGAATGATATGAGCCATAAAGATTTTTAGTTAACATAGCAGACACCATGACAAACCTTCAATTTGATCCACAACTCAAAAAGATAATTGATAGGCATATGGTTCACCAGGTAAATGAAATACTTTGTTCTTCATTTCCTGTTTTGGTGAAATATTGTCTTGAATATTAACTGTCGGTATGAGCATAGAATAAACTGTAGCTCTCAAAACTAACTTAATTTTCCATCAATGACAACACAAAAATTCATCTACAGTGTCTCTTTCCAACAGGAATATCTAATTTAGAGCTACAACAGGAAAGTCCATTTAATGCACCATCAGATGAAATCCAATTTGGATTGTTCCCCCCTACCATGTTTGACAACCTTTATGGCCAATTATTGTTTATATCAATGCATTTTATTTCGATAGGTTATTTTGAAATTGGGCGGAAGATTTTTTGGAAAAGGAAAGTAAGCCAAAAGATAGAATAGAATTTTTTTTTTTTGTAAAAGGAAAAAGTAAGTTATAGCAGTAGCAAACAAGGAGGAATGTTTAGGAGAACCTGCAGCAGCAAAAGACATTGACAAGGAATAGTGCTCCAGTGCTTTGAAATATCTCTAGCATGCAACAACAGCACAGAAAGCTCCAGTGCACCTAAATATGTGCAGTTTTTGTATGAAGTGAATATAGAGTTTTAAGCTCTAATTTTTTGAATGTAATCTTTTTGTGAATGAAATAGAAAATAGAAACTATATTTTTGCCTTGCTATGTTTGTCTCCTTTCTGCTGTGTTTGTGTTTTTCATTCTTTTCCCACTTGAGTTGGGATCTCATTTCCCAGAAGATTGGTCAACCCATTGATATTGTTAGAAAGAATATTTGGAGAAAAATTGAGTATGCATGTTAGAGAGGATTATTGAAGATTCATTTTTGAGTCCATTCAAGAGTTTGAAAGGTTTATTTGAATGAATGAACAATGTAACTACTGCGAAAGAGAGGGACTACGTGGGTTGATATGACATTGAAATATTGTCGAAAAGAATATTTGGAGAAACATTGAGTATGTGTGTTAGAGAGGATTATTGAAGATTCATTTTCGAGTCCATTCAAGGGTTTGAAAGGTTTCTTTGAATGAATGAATAGCTCAGTTGCTGCGAAAGAGAGGGATTGCGTGGGTTTTACTTGTAAGCTTGAAAGATACGACAGTGAAATAATGGTGATTTGGGGATTCAAAAATTACTTTAAATTAATAAGATAGTTTAGTCTTCTATTGATTGCATCTGAAAGACTTATGTCATGGAGTTATCATTGTAGACTATCTATAAATTCACAAGCATCCACTTGTTTTATCTTTTTAATATTTTTCCTCTTTAGGGAATAGGGGCCAAAAGTAGGTCAGGTCAACTTTGGAGGTTCACATGGACCAAAAGAATTTAAAAATTTGTCTGCCACATCACCCTGCCACTTGTGCATCAGGCCCAATATTAACAAAAAAAAATTGAGCAACCTGCGACCTGTCAAGCACTATTTACACCAAATAGGCCCATTTTTTCCTCCACTCAAAAGAGGAGCCCATCCAACTCCTTAATCGAAAAACACATCTATGTAAAGTGGATCGGATGGTCGCGTGTCCATGACAACCTCACCACCCTAAATGAATAGTTTAGAGCATTAAACAATCATCACCTCCTTTGTTTCCTCTACTAACCAAGTTTCCTTGTACACCCTTCGCATTTACTAAAACTATTGGGCATATAATTTGGAGAACAAGGTTCATTCAATGCTCCACATTCTCACATATCCCACTCACTTTCAGTCCTTTTGTTTCCAAACATTCTCGAGTGTTTGTTTGGTTTGGCACCAAAACTGGTTCGATTCTCCATGCTTCATTGTTCGACTCTTCACACTTCTTCAGTCGACTCTACACTCTCGAAAGCTCCCTTTCCATTTTAGGTGAGGTTTCTAACCTCACTCAGCCTGTGCCACTATCTTCAAATATGACAGTATTTTTTTGCAAAAATTTTTGTTGCAAAATTTTGTCTTTGAGAAAAATTGCCTTAAATGAAATGTGGGGAGGGTTTAACTAGTTTTATTTTCGTCTACAATCGACTTTGCACTCCTAATCTTGTGTTTTTCATTGCACAACATTTACTCTACATTGTGCTTTTCATATTTTCTTCCTTATTCGAAATATGAAATAGGTTTGATTGGTTTAAATGGTTTTTCATTACTATTAGACTTGTTTGACAAAATATGGAAAGGGTTTGATTGGTTTTCATCCATGTACTTGTATTCGTGTGTTTTTCATTGCACAAACTTTAACTCTACAATTTTCTTTTTACATTTGTTTGTTATTCCAAAATATGGAAATGGATACAATGTATTTGCTTGTTACTAGGAAATATTCATAGGGTTTTAACGTTTATCATTTCGAGGGTTTCTGCCATGAACTTGCATTCGTGTCTTCCTCATTTCACAAACTTTAACTCTACAATTTGCTTATAATATTCTCATGTTATTCAAAAATATGAAAATGGTTTGAATGATCAATTTTCATTTCGAAGATATTCTGGCATGTTTATGTATTATTTTTTTATTCCATGCACAATAGTCATGTCTGTGAAATTATTTTTTCATTTGATTTTTACTAGCATACATGGAAAGGGTTTCACTGGTTCAAAATTATAGGGTTTTTTTCCATCAACTTGTATTCCTCTCTTTGACAATGCACAAACTTTAACTCTACAATTTTCCTTTAATATTTGTTTGTTATTCCCAAATATGAAAATGGATTGATTTGTTTTCATTTCAAAGATATTTTTCCATGCAATTATATTATTTTGTTCTTATATATGTATTTGTCTATATATATACATACATACATATATATATATATATATATACAGATATATATATATATATATATATATATATACAGATATATATATATATATATACATATATATATACACACACACATATATATATATAATTATTTATGTGATTGTTACTATGAAATTTGTTTTACATATATTTATGTTCGACTCTCCATGATTCATTGTTTGGATTTGCACTGAAGAAAGCTCCTTTGTCTTTCAGTTGAGGTTTTCTACCTCACTATGCCTGTACCATTGTCTTTCATTTTGACAATGTTTAACCAATGTTTGTTCATGTCTCACTAAACAAATCCACTCTAAGCCATTTCAATTCAAATAATAAAATTGAAGAAACTTTCAACATGCATATATTTTAAAGAAAATTGCATTACAAAATGTCAACAATTTCATTACAAACTATTCATAAAAACCAAGCATTGAATTACAAACTGTCAAGATGCATATTAAAAACAGAAAACTGTATATATATACACCTCATGAAAAAAGTAGTTCAAATCTTTAGTAGGAATCTTTCCTCAATGGTTTTCATTTACCCAAAAGCAATGTTACAAGCCAAGGAGGAACTCAAATTCCTCCTCCCATAACAATAGCCTCAATCCCTACCTATACCACTCCCCAAGTCACAACAACAATGCAACAAATTAGTAATGTGATTCCTTCCCTGGGTA
>VDFB02270651.1:792335970-792348406 GCA_007258455.2 Sequoia sempervirens
ATTCTTCGATGGTTTGCAATTTCAATTCATTATTGGCTTGGTGATGGTGAATTGCATTTCCAAGGTAAACACTCAAGGATACTATACATTCTTATTTTAAGTTAAACACTTTCCTTACTATAGTTTTCTTATTAATCACTATTTTCATATATGTTTGTAGGATTCAGTTGGAGAAATTCACCATACCATTGGCCATCTACAATTCATAGAGGTGAGGTTTTTAACCTCACTAAATTTGTACCATTGTATCCTATCATTCCCTTTACTTTCTTCTTATCACTTATTTGTTTTGTTATGGGTGTGTTGTGTTACTTAAGTTGAATATTATTATTTATTTTGTTGCTGATTTTGAACATAATATTTCAAGTTTTTATTTGATTATCCATAGATCAAAGGTTCTCTTGTGTTCTAAGTGCATCAACAATGTGCTCCATGAATTTTATGGCATCTAGGGTGTTTATGAACACTTCCAATATTTGTGTTCATAAACACACTCAATTTGTCAAGGAAATATATGGTTCTCTTCATGCATCACTGTTACTTTAATGGGTGTAATCTTTTCATTTAATTTCTATCTATACATACACTATAACTCTCAATCTATATATCAATGTATGTATCTATATATCTATTTATCTTTGTGTGTGTGTGTATACATATATATATACACATACATACATACATATATATGTATGTATGTATATATGTAGATACATGTGTAGATACATATATATAAATGTAGATACACATTGACATATATGTAGATACATATATATACATTGTTCAATTTTATTGTTTAATCAACATTGTTCATATATATGTAGATACACATACATACATGTGGATACATGCATTTATATATATATACACATTGATATATATATACATAGTTCAGTTTGACTATTCAATTGCATTGTACATATATATATATATATATATATATACATGTAGATACATATATATACATGTAGATACACATTGATATATATGTACTTACATATATATACACATGTACATACACATTTATATATATGTACATACATATTGACATATTAGTGCACAGTCAAGGATGGAGGGTCTAGGCATAGGACTATCCAACCTTGTAGCAAGAGTAAGTACAACGAAAACTCAAATCTAAATGAAATAACAATCACACATGGAAATATAGAAAATGATTAATTATTCACTAGCAACATGCCCTGCCTTCCGGCTTATAGATTATTGAATGATATGGCATTAAGCCCAGAATTACATGTGGGTCGAAACCCTATCTACTATCTATAGATATTTATGTTGTTGTTGATTATGATGATGATGATGATCTCTAATGCACTACACAATGCTTATATATATCAATTACCAGCTCCATAAAAGGTTTGTGTTGGCCTCAAGAGGTTCCAAAACCCCGAAATTGATGACATGTGGGAAGGTCGACCAAAACATATGCTTCTCATTTTATTTTTGGACAAACATGATGCAAATCAGGATGAAGGCCCCTCGATGAATGTGCATCCTTATGAAATAGTTTCCTAAGCTCCACAAGTCATAGGATAGGTACACACACTTGAAAATCCAAGACTGGTCAGTGAATGCTCTCTGTCCAAATACAACTGATATTCTATTAGCGATAACTTCGTACTGGAATCTCCAAAACACTTGAATTTTGGCTATGATGTAGATGTAGCAATGAAGATCATATATCCTACTCCATGACCTCTAATGTTACAATGCGGTACAATGTAGTATGAAAAAAATTAAAACAAATGAATGCCAATATTTTTGGTTGATGCAAGATTGATTGGCAACCAACGATGCTCCTACATCAGAAATCTGAGGTTGAAGAAAAGTGAGCCTCTCACTTTCTAGGGCTTAGAGGAAAACCAATGTGGTCTATCTTAGCCTGAGAAATCCATGATGAATCTTCCTTTGGTCTTCCTTTCCATCTGACTAGATACTCCTTGTATTTCCTTCCTCTAGTATGACATCCAACTCTATTGTCTAAAATATCCTCAATTTCCTCTTAATGATGTGCTATCTAGTCTAGTAAACCAACTTCTTTGTCCTCCAGTGACTCTCCTTCATGATACTAGTATAGGTATGCAATGTTGAATATAGGTGATATGCCAAATTCCTCTGGTAGTTCCACTTCATATGCATTTCCAGGATCAAACTTTCTAATGATCTTACAAGGTCCAAACTTCTTCATCTTCAAATTTTTATATGTCCCAACTAGAAATCTCTCTTTTCTCAGATATACAATTACTTCCTCTCCTACTACAAACTCCTTATGTCTTCTCTTCTTATCTATTGTCTCCTTGTATGTATTGTTAATCTTCTCCACGTGCTCCTTGACTTGAGTATGCATTGTTTCCATGAATCCTGCAAATTCTTCTACCTCTACACTCCTTTTATTCTCCATATTGATATCCCTTAATTTTTCTAGTCCTCTAGGTTGTTGTCCTATCGCAATTTCAAATGGTTTCTTCCATGTTCTCCGGTTTACTAAATTTTTGTATGAAAATTCTTCTTACAGTAGTATTAAGTCCCAATTTCTTGCCTTACCTTCAGTCAAACACCTCAACAAGTTCCCCAAACTCCTATTTACCACCTCTATTTTTCCATTTGTCTGTGGGTGAAATGTTGAACTGTACTTCAAATCTGTCTTCATCTTCTTCCATAATGTCTTCCATAAATATCCAACAAATTTAGTGTCCTTGTCTAATACTATACTCTTTGGTAGACCATGTAATCTCACAATCTCCTTGAAAAATAGGTTTGCAACATGTACTACATCATTGGTTTTCTTACAAGGTATGAAATGTGCCATCTTAGAAAATATGTCCACAACCATAAATATAGAGTCAAATACTCTCGGTGTCTTTGGTAGTCCTAACACAAAATCCATGATAATTTCCTCCCATGGTCTCTCTAGTACTATCAATGGTGTGTACTTTCCAATGTTCTGATTGTTTCCTTTGGAAACTTGGCAAACCCTGCAACTTTGAACATACTTCCTGACATCCTTCTACAACTGTGGCTAAAAATAGTTCTCACTCACCAATGCTATGGTCTTATCAATTCCAAAATGTCCTACTCATCCTTCGCAATGCTTTTCCTTGATGAGATTCTCTCTCATTGAACTTCTATGAATACACAACTGATTGTTCTTGAATAACATACCTTCCTAAATGAAATAATCCATCCATTTTCTTTTGGCCATCTCTATAGGTTCTTTGTAAGCCTTCCATCCCTATAAAAAATCAATGTCCTCCTGATACATATGCTTCAATTCTTCAAATCCCAATACTTTAATCCTTGTCTTTTTCAAAAAACTCCTCCTACTCAATGCATCTATAACCTTGTTTGAATTACCTCTCTGGTGTTTCAACACAAATGTATAACTCTGCAAGAATTCCACCAATCTCATATCCCTCTGGTTCAACTTTCCTTGACTATTCAAGTATTGTAGAGTTGGATGATCTGTATACAACATATACTCCTTAGGTAACAAGTAATGTCTGCACTTCTTCAAGGCTTGTATGATGGAATAGAATTCCTAATCATAGACCAAATATCTTCTCCTAGCATCATTCAATTTCTCACTGAAGTAGGCTACTGGTCTACCTTCCTGACTTAACACAACTCCTATTGCACTTCCACTAGCATCACAATATACTTGGAATACCTTATCAAAGTTTGGTAATTCCAACATAGGTTGTTCTATCACCTTCTTATTCAAAAAATAAAAAATCCTTTGCACTCCAGATGTCCACTTGAATTCCTTCTGGTCACCCCTCATTGTCTCCATCATAGGTTTGAAAATACCACTAAAGTTTCTAATGAACTTCGAGTAAAAACATTTTGGTTCATGAAATGATCTTACTTCTCCAACATTTACAGGTGTAGGCCATTCAACTATTGCTCTAACCTTCTCAAGGTCCATCTTCAATCCTTTCACACATAACACAAATCCCAAATACACTAGTTCTTCCTTCATGAAGCTACACTTCTTGATGTTTATTAACAACTTCTCTTCTCTTAGCCTTTGAAATACTTGTCTGATGTGCTCCAAATGTTCTTCCTTAGTCTTACTGAAAATCACAATATAATCCAAATAAATAATGACAAACTTACTCAATAATTTCTTTAGAACTTCATTCGTCAGCCTCATAAATGTACTAGGTGCATTAGTTAGTCCAAATGGCATGACCAGCCACTCATGCAATCCATCATTTGTCTTGAAAGTAGTCTTCCATTCATCCCCCTCTCTGATCCTGATTTGATGGTATCCACTCTTTGGGTCTATCTTGGTGAAATAATTTGCTCCACTTAGACTGTCCATGATGTCATCTATCCTAGGCAACAAGAATCTATACTTCACTATGATATTATTGATAGCTCTTGAATATGTACACATCCTCCATTCCCCCTCTTTCTTAGGTGAAAGTACAGTTGGTATTGCACATGGGCTCATACTCTCTCTGATCAACCCTTTCCTCAACAGTTCCTATATCTATTTGTTCAGCTCGGCATTTCTATTGGTGTCATCTGGCATGCAACTTTGTTTGGAAAACTAGCTCCTAGAATAAGATCTATATGACGATTGATACTCTGGATTGGTGGTAATCCTTTAGGTACATTCTCTGATACAAGATCTTGGTACTCTATTATCAATTCAATGACTTACTTTTCTAGTGGTTCTTCTTCTGTGTTTCTTCCTGCATCTAAGGCTCCAAACTTCCTTGGAATCAAAGCAAAACACATGTTTTCATTTCTCAATCCATCCAAAAAATTCCTTCCATCTACCAGATTGATTCTAGTTGTACCACATCACTTTCAGGTTCATCTCCCAAAGGTGTCAAGGTAATTCTCTTTCCATTGGACGTTATGGTATAAGTATTCTTCCTCCCATCGTGTATAGCCTTATTATCATACTGCCAAGGTCTACCCAACAACATATGACATACATCCATTGACATAATGTCACACAACACTTCATCATGATATGATCCTATTTTTAATTTCACTAGACATTTCTCACTTACTAGTATATTGTGTTCATCTTGAATCTAGTCTATCCTATAAGGTTTTAGATGTTTCCTTCTTTCCAAATTCAACTTTGTCACCATTTCCTTAGAAACTAGGTTATTTGTGCTACCACTATCAATAATAACTTTGTAACACTTACCTCTTGCTTTGCATCTAGTCTGAAACAAACTCTTCCTTTGCAGTGCTTCCTTAGGTACTTCTTTCTCCTAGAACAGTGCTCTCGTCATGAATAATTATTCTCCCTTGTCAGGACTTCCTCTAGAACTCGATGATTTCACTGGTTATTCCTCCACATATCTGGTCCTTGCATGATATTCAGCCTTCTTTCCTTCTTGGTGACACTAAAATGGTCTATGTCCTCCTCTACATTTAAAATAGGTTCCTCTAAAAGTTCTCTTGTCATATCTTTTCTTAGATCTTTGATATCTATCATTGTGGTAAGAATTGTAGCCTCCTATGTTATTGTGGTAAGAATTTCAGTCATTTCTCCCCTTATGGTATGAATTAGAATCCTTCTCTTCCTTTTGGTATGAATCTTTGTCCTTTTTTTCCTCCACATATGGTTTTTCTCTTCCAGAATGTGATCTTCCTCTCTGAAATCTACCTCCTCTTCCTCTCTGCCTTTGTTCATGTCTTTTTTTTAGCTTTTCTTACACCTTTAATGCAAACTAATATGCTTCCTCTACTGAATTTATCCTTACCAAACTCAGCTCTTCCTGAATGTTCATCCTCTTCCCATTGATATATCTTGCCACTTTCTCCTTGCTTGCTTCACTATTTACAGTCCTAATAATGATCTTAAGAAATTATTTAGTGTACTCTTTCATAGTCCTTTCCTTTTGTCTTAGGTTTTGCAATCTCTTTAGCAGCTTCAACTCATAGTCCACAAGTATAAATTGGTTCTTCAATTTTGTCACCATTCTATCCCATTTCACAATCTTTTCCTTACCTCTTATGTTTCTCTCCAATTGAACTTCCTTCCACCATATCGGGGCATGTCCCTTCAACATAGTCTTCACAAATCTCACTCTCTCTGGATCTTCTATTTCTTCATATTCAAAGTATTCTTCAATGTCATTTATCTAATCAATAAACTCCTCAAGGTTTAGGTTACTGGTGTACTTCAAAATCTCCATCCTAGGTCACTTTCCTATTTTAGAAATATCCTTCAACATCTTCATATGATTTTATTCTTCCTCCTTCGAGGTATCCTCAGTTAGGTTTACAACTTGAACTTCATCATCATCACTTTCATCATTAGGTCTAGGGTTTAAGCCATTTCTTCTATCTTTTTCAACATCCAATCTCACTTTCATTGTTCGCATCATTTCCATCATCTCATCCATATTTCCAGCAACATTAATAGAGGTATGAATTCTCCTCAGTGACATCTTTTCCTAGGATCTGGTGCAACTATGTCAAGTCGGCGATCTAGCTACATGGTTGCAACTACCTCACAATCGACACTCTGTTGGAAAACACAAGTAGGTTGCCTCAAGTTGGTGATCTGTAAACACAGATCTTATGCAATGCATTGCTCAACTTTCAAAAAATTGCTTTGGTGCAAATGCCTCAAGTCGGCAATCTATCCACCTTCGCTCTCCCAAGGTTTGCAAACTCACCCTGATCTCCCTAAGGTTCACAACTTTTCTTTGATACCACTTGGTGCAGTCAAGGATGGAGGGTCCATGCATAGGATTTTCCAACCTTGCAGTAGAGTAAGAACAACGGAAACTCAAAGAAATGAAATAACAATCACACATGGAAATATAGAAAATGATCAATTATTCACTGGCAACATGCCATGCCTTCCAACTTATAGATTATAGAATGATATGGTGTTAAGCCCTGAATTACATGCAATTTGAAACCCTTATCTACTATCTATAGCTACTGATGATGATGATGATCTCTAATGCACTACACAATGCTTATATATATCAATTTTCAGCTCAAGAAAAGGTCTACGTCAGCCTCAAGAGGTTCCAAAACCCCAAAATTGATGACACATGGGAAGGTTGACCAAAACATATGCTTCTCATTTTATTTTTAGGGACTCTAGCTGCATCACCGAACGTTGACTCACCATCTTCGAGTGCCCTCCTGCCATAGAATAGTAGGGGCCTCGATTTCAATCAATACAGTGAGCATAAGATCAGAGCAATCGGGAGTATTAGTGACATTCAACTCCTGAACTAGGAAATCCCTTATAGATTCTTGCATACGGTGGAACCGGGCAGGAGACCGCGCATAGAGTTGGCTTTTGACCAGGAGCTTTCACCCAGGCGAGAAAGGAAAAGTATTCTCTAAGGGATCTCCACTGTTCTCGTCGCCCACCACATGACATAGCAAACCGTTCATCTATATCGTATCTAATATGATTAACCTCGCCACGAGTAATGGCCAAGTTGTTCCCCAGATGGATCACCCTTCTGCGGAGATCCTGGAGTGTGCTGGAAATGTTCTATTTGAGTTATTTCCCCTACTATTCCAAGGGTTCGTGTTTTCAAGCAAGGTGTTTCTGTCTGTTCTTGTTCATACTCCTTACGATCCGTGACCGTGGGTGACCCTGCTGGTCGCCCATAGAATTGTAGGGGGGGCCCGGTGACGATAGGGAAATAGCTTTTCCTACATTCTCGTGTATGCTTCGTAAAGAGCGCAACGTCATATCTAATAAAACACATAACGTCGGACCATAATCATAAGAAATATAGGAAGAGCGGGGGTCAAATAAATCAATCATAATACGTAAGCTACGCTCACTCCGAATATGCGATCACACGTGTTACGCTCCGATTCGACCTAATGGGGACCGGAGAAAGCGAGACACCAGACCATAAAAGGTAAACGCTGCGCCATAAAGAGCAAACCCACCATGTTGCCCCGATTACCAACGTAAGAATCGAGCATCACCATTAGCAGAGACAGATCCAAATACAAATCTTTCAGCCGCACACATATCCAAAGGCTAGAACAGAGCCCATTTACCTCGTTTATCAGGTTGAGTCCCAGTCGTAGTTTACCCGGAACCCGTTGATTGAATTGACCTAGCAGAAGCAAAGACAGCTAGAGCAGCAGTAGAGATAGCCAAGGCGGAGGTAGCATAGGCCGTAGAAGAAATTGTAGCAGCAGAGACAAAGGGAACAGAGGCAGGAGCAACGGGGGAGGCACCTAAGGCAAAGGCATCCTCTCCTATGAATACTCGCCCTCCCACCCAACCACCCCATAGAATAGTAGGGGCCCACCCACCCCGCCTATAGAATGGTAGGGGGCACCTTCAATTGATTGATTTAGGCAACGACGAACACTAAGGAAGGCTGAATGAGGTTCGGACACAACTATAGGTAGGTTCTGAGTGAGGTTGCTAGACAACTATAGTTAGTTCCCGGGGGAAACGGGTGACATCCATAGGGGCTATAGGCACCATATGTGTTGCTATATGAATAGGTCATGTCCCAATAATGTATCTATCTACATTAGCCCTCGTTGGGTATCTATCCACATTAGCCCGGCGTGCCGGGAGAGCGTAGGCAAGGAATAGGACCAATGCTGCATTAAACTCACTTGCCAAGAGTACACTTGCGCCGATTGATTAAAGAAACATACTCACTTGTCGAGATATTGTACACTCGTCAATCAAGATAGTAGGGCCTCGCTCGACCCACTATCGATCGGTCGGCCCAACACAACTTCAATTCCCTCCCGGCCTCTCTCAGCTATTAGGAGATTCATAGCCGTACTACTAGTTCCAGGGGGTGGTGGGAGGGCGTAAAGATCAAAGGCAGTTTGGGATCCGCTTGGCCTTGAACCAGTGGAGTGCCCACATAGGCAGGCATTAGTTGGAGAAATAGTTTTGTTGATCGGATCAGAGGCGGAGGCCATGACCATACTACGATCCGGTAGAGTTCATAGTTCCAGCCATACTACGATCCGGTAGAGTTCATAGTTCCGGGGCACCCCATTCCTTCCGAGTGCCATAGCTGGAACTGAATTGCAAGGCCATCCCTTAAAATAGTAGGGGCTAGGAACCATGGCTTTTTTGCAGATCCAATTCCAGTGCTAGGTGCGGGGCGTTGGACTGAAAGATTTAGTTTGCCGGGTTTCATCGACAAATCTGCAGATGTGCCTGCAAAAAAGAGATAGGAGAGATAGGGCGACTTCTCGGCTCAGGATTGATTCTTCTGGTTTGGGCCTCAGATCGCCACATCCATTGATTTCATCCCAGTGACCCAACCCACATATCACTTGCAAAAAAGACCTCCATCTCCATTCCTCATGTAGTGCTGCTCCATCTTCATTCCGTGGTGCTAGCGGAGAGGCGTGAGACGTCTGCCCCATACTCCAAACCAAGGAATATGATGTTATGCATGTCGGAGGAGCCCCACCTATTACTTCCATTGGTTTTTCCATCATGGTTCGGGGCTGGGAGTCCTCAGATCAAGATAGAGGAGTGCCGATGAAGGGGAGATAGCGAAGATTGAATGTCCGCCCGTGTAACCATGAAGTGGACCCGGTTCGAGAAAACCCATTGAACCGATTCCACGTTTCTCGCATGTCTGATTCGTTGTGGCAATAAGCTCTTTGATCTAATGGAGAGGCACTAGAGCAGAGTTCTCCTCATGATCTTCACTTCAAGCCTAAAGAAACAATAGGGGGTCGAAAGCTATTCCGTGTAATAATGAATGGTCGTAGCCCTAGAAGCAGGATCTATCTTTATCTCTCATCGAGGCAACAGCGGCCCTTTAGAATAGTAGGGGAAGCGGCAACATCGCTTAGTTAGATAGAATGGTTCAATCGGTAAACCTCCATCCCTCCAGACATTCTGATGCACTCACTTTTGGGTTGTTTCCCGTTGTTGACTATAGATATGAAGGTGACGAAGGAAGATCCGGCGCCGTGACTCTTTTGGTTGGTTCCACCCATGCGTTGCTGTCAAAAAGAAGGAAGATGCGGCTCTCTCTATACGACTATCTCCCTACTATTCTAAAGGGGTGTCCCGCTGACTGACATGTTACCATTAGGGAGGTGATGCCCCCCTACTATAGATAGCTAGGGAGGGAGGCACGTTGAAGCCCAACTCCGCCCAACCCAATGGTAAGTAGAGTAAGGGTGCTGCTCCTGACTCAAACTATCAATCATCGCCCGTAGGGCTCTTTGGCACTGCCCAGCAGGATCTTGGTTCCACAGCTCTTGGGTGGGCTTGCTTCCTCATACACTTCAGTCTCTACGGATGAAGTCGCTTTCCCACTCTCTCCTCCCACCCACCCCAGCCTGTTCCTGGTGAAAAGAAGGGTGGGAGACGGCTATAGTGCCGGGGAAAGGTCCGTTGTTCTCCATCTTGAAGATCCGCGTTCGGCTTACTACCCTGCAGGGGTGATGCTTGAGCTGCTTTAGTAGGTCTTCGTCTGTTCACGTATGTTTTGTCCTAATGCGTCTGTCCGAATTGTGAATGCTCCAACTTAGTGAGTGAGTGCCGAGGGGGGTCCCATCGCGGTAGATCCATGTTAGTAATGCGCTCCAACCTGGTTATCTATCCTTAAGCATACAGAGAGTGTGTTACCGGGAAGTAGATTTACCCCTGGGCAGCTTCAGCTGTCGATGCCATTCACTTTGATCAGTGTTTCGTGCCTTATGCATGCAAAGTGGTCAACGTATTCTCATTGTTATCCATCTTGAAGATCCTATTTACTCATGCGGAGCTACAGGATCTTTCGTAGCTACTGGGGGTTTCTCCCTCATCTACTCAGGGCCATCGATCCTAGTTGAAACGAGGTTTTCCTCTCCTCTAGTCGCCGCCCTATCTACCCTATAACTATAGTGCCGGGGGGGGTGGGATTGCTAGTAATAGTTATCATGAGACAGACTCCAACTGGGTTTATGCCCACCGGGGGGAGTGGGAGGCTAATGTTGAATGTAGATTGGAATGAAGTCCCCTCAATGAATTTGAAACCTTATGAAATGGTTTCCTGAGCTCCACAAGTCATGGGATAGGTCTGCACACTTGAAAATCCAATACTAGTCAGTGAATTCTCTCTTTCCAAATACAATTGATATTTTGTTAGTGATAACTTCATACTGGAATCTCCAAAACAATTGAATTTTGGATATTATGTAGATGTAGAAATGAAGATCATATATCCTACTCTATGAGCTCTGATGTTATAATGTGGTACAATGTAGTATGAAAAACAAAAAGAAAACAAACGAATGCCAATATTATTGGTTGATGCAAGATTGCTTGGTAACCAGGGATACTCCTGCATCACATATACATACATGTACAATTGTATGCACATAGCTATATATGTACATACGTAATTACATAGACATACATCTAAATATGTATGCACATAGATACATATGTATTTTAATATAAGCACTACATATATCCTTGAAATGAAAACTAGTCAAACCATTTTCATATTTTAGGATAGCAAACAAATATTATAACCAAATTGTAGATTTAAAGTTTGTACAATGATGAACATAATAATAGGGGAGAGCTACAATCATATAGGTCAAATAGGTCAAATCCATCTCTACCATTCACAAGAAAATAGTGAATTGTTATGTACCAAAATAAATAAACTTGAGATAAGACATACATACATGTTATCTTTTGTAGAGGTGTAGTCTA
Organism: Sequoia sempervirens; assembly: GCA_007258455.2. NCBI lineage: Eukaryota > Viridiplantae > Streptophyta > Pinopsida > Cupressales > Cupressaceae > Sequoia > Sequoia sempervirens. Next base: position 792,347,657 of record VDFB02270651.1, read on the forward strand.
AAAGAAAATTTCAATTGGGCTACTGATATACAAAAGGATATATTACATCAAGTATTTCATTATGAAGTGTTGTGGATTTTAAACATGCCTAGTAGAACTTTTTAATGACTATATGAAATGTATATATATGCAATTTCAAATGTTAAATTATCAACATATACTATATTATATGAAATGTTGTATAAGATTATCAACATTGAATTTTTTTTCACAAATGTAGAATAGATATTATAAACATAGTAATTTTTCTAAACAAAATTGAAATAGATTATCTGCATAGAATATATTTTCACAAATGTAGAATTCATATTATAAACATAGAAATTGTTCTAAAAATAATTGAAACAGAATATCTACATACAATATAAATTTCCTGATATGTATATTATAAGACAACCATAGAAAGGTATTGACATAGTCATCAATGGGCCCCACACTAGAGCACCTTAATATGAAATTGTAAAAGAGTTTTCACCCACAAAGTCAACTAGGGTACTCATATCACATTAATAAAAAAATTTAGTTTAAATTAATAAACAAATTTAGTTCACATTAATAAACAAATGCAACACAATGAAAATGGCATCCCCAACTCCAACAAAAAATATATATATAAGGCACTATTTCAGTTGGTCCCTCCCAACCTCAATCGAATTCTCCAAGGAGTGAATATGAAGATGTGTTCTCGTCTCCTGCTGTTGCATTTAGAATTTCCGTTGCATTTAGAATTTCCGTAAATTGATTATTTGC
>VDFB02270651.1:792348506-792364337 GCA_007258455.2 Sequoia sempervirens
TTTCATTTCATGAGTAATGGGCATGAATCATGATCTTTGTTTTGAATTAGATTAGTTTCAATTCATTCATATTTGATCTTATTGCACACTCGATTTCCCCTTTACAAACCAAAAACTATATGAAAGACACCTAGTTTTGTAAACTCATGGATTCCTTTTATAGATTAAAGCAATAATTCTTTCATTTTTTAATTTATTTTTAGATTGCAGGAATCGATCGGGTATCCGATCACTATAAACTGCAGTGTGCCCGACCATCCCCTATAAACTGCAGTGCGCCTAGTAAACAACTTTTTTCACGTGACCAATGGCGCTAGCGCGACACACCCTCCAATACCATGGGTTTGGGGGGAGACTAGACCTTGTGACCACTTGCCTACAATAGGATGCTTTCGCCAATCGAACTAGGCCACCCATCCCCAATAATTCCTTCACATTTCTAAGTGTCTATTCATATTTTATGGGATTAGAAGTGGTTGTGTGTGGTATTATAGCAAGTGCTCAAAATACTTGAATGCTAACATGCATTGCACCATGTTTAATGATGTAATTATTCAAATAAAAAATTTATTACTCTTATTTTCACATATTACCCCCTTAATAATTTATAAATTTTGTTAAATATATCTAAACCTCATATTTTAAAACCATAAAATATTAAACTTCATATTTATGAATATTTACAAAAGAATAATTACAAATTCTTGAGTTTTGAAACTAACTACTTAAATAAAATTTAATTTTTAAAGAATTATGTATAAATAAATTATTATCATTATTTATTTCTTTTACATTAATAGTTCTTAAAAATCTTAATTTCAAATAATTTTAAAAACATTAAGTTATGTTAAATTATTTTTAAAATTATAAAAAAATAAATCAATTATTAGATATAATAAATTATGTCTTTTATTATTCAATTGAAAAATAATTATTTTAATCAAAAAATTAAATTTAAAGAAAATAAATTATTATTATTCTACACAATTACCAATAAATTAATTAAAAATAATAGTGAATATTACAAATTACAAAATTATTGAATAAAAAATTAAATATCATAAAAAAATTTAAAGATAAAACATCTTAGGAAAATTCACCACCACCAATTCACCTTCAACAATTCACTTCCAACAATTGATCGTCGTGGAAAATTCACCACCAACAATTGATCGTCTTCATCGCATAAACAATTAAGAAATTGCTGGTGATGAATTTTCCATGGAGATAGTGAATTTTCCTAGACATGAATTTGTCATGAAGATGAATTATTAGAAGTGAATTGCTGTAATGAATTGCTGACGATAAATTTGCTTGAAACCAAATTAACACCTTGTTAGTAACTCCATTTGAGAACAGATTCTAATTTGTTAGCTATGACCTCATATAAACGGTGACCATGCTTGACAACCTCTTGCTTAGCACTGCGATCTCCTCTTTATGGCGGCTTCTGTGCCTTCAACAAATTGTGATTTACTCTTATTTTAGCAGCTATGGCTGTGAGAGCATTTTTTACATGTATGATCTCCAAATGATCTACCTTCGGACTGGCTAGAATGACTTCAAATACATGATGACTGCACCTCAGGCAGCGTGCCTCTTTCTTTCCATTTTCTTTGGCCAGCAGTAATGATTCCTTAAGGCCTGCCAACTTTTCAACTAGTGACTTCTCTTGAAATTTTCCTTGGCTTCTGCAATTTTATTGCAAACAGGATATTGAAAATAGGATATTGGTATTTATTGCAAATGACTAGAAGAAAACATAGGTTTTATAAGATACATTATATAAGCAGGCATTAAATGATTTCTTTTTAAACTTTATCAATGTGGTTTTGAAACCAGGATGTAAATATGTAAGAAGTGTAAATTGTGAGTTTTTAATGATTATGGAAGTGCATTAATTTTTTTGATCTTGGTATGAAGTTTGTGGTGTAAAAAATTTTTAAAAGGAGCATCAAAAATTTTGAAATCTTATTTTAAGAGAGATTTTTATTTTTACATTAGAGATTTATGTTTTTTTCTGAGATCCAATTTTTCTTAAAACATTCTATCAACTTTGTCAATTTTGACACAAATCATCCATATTTTGAGATTGAAATAAGAACTTATGCAAGGCTATGACTTTGTCAGTCAATAATCTAGGGCACTTGTCTTCTTTGATAATGTCATTAATTTTTAATGAAACAATATTCCTTTATCATCAAATCTACATAACTCCATGAAATAAACATGTTGTAATTTTTTTTTAAAAAAACTTTTATTATATTATTTATTTAAATATTTAAAAAATGAAAAATGTTCAAATGTGCTCCACAAACAAGATTTGAACCATATTAGTAATTGAAAGAAAAATATTATCTAATCAAAAATAAATAAAAATATTTTAAAATACATATATCTTAAATTTTTTAAAAACTTTAAAGAAAGTAGATAATATTTTGGTTGATATGTTATCTCTAATATCCACATGATTTTTTATTTTGATTTTATTCCAAGCTTCCCGTCCTTCACTCAATCCTTCTCTAAATTCATGGGTTCCTTCCCTTCGTACCAGATCTTCCTTAGTCTTGTCAACCGTTCCAATCCCTCTGGGAAGGGATTAAATTTGACGGTCGACCTTGCCTGTCAACAAATTTTTTAATGACGGTTATCTATTCAAAAGTACCCTTAAAACATTATGATATACCTTAGTGTAAGTAAAATTATATATAAATCAAATATATGTATCATTAGAATTCTATATAAATTTTGACAGTCTATCCAAAATCTCTCCTTCCATCTGATACAATCTTCTTAAAATTTTGATTGTATTTTACGGCAAAAATCTCTAAATACAGTCATACGGCCATCAAATTTAAGCCTTGCTGCTCTGGGGCTTTCTTCACTCTTGGACATCTCTCTAAACGGAATCTCTCCAGGACGGCCATCGCTCCGTCCTCCAAATCCGGCAACTCCTCTAAAAGAGGGAACTCTGCTATAAATAGAAAGCGTAACTTGCGAAACGCAGATGACTTTCCCAAGGCGTTTGCTAGTTTTCTACAACTCTCATTACCCTCTAATCTCAACTCTATCAAGTTCGGCATTGCTTCTAATGCCGGATAATCGCTACAATCATAACCCCTTATTATGAGTTGCCTCAAATTTGTTAGCCTACCCACCCAACTTGGCACCGCAATGTTCCGCAAACAAAGTGTTTGAAGATCCTGCAGGGCAATGATATTGTGTCGTAGACTCGATTCTGTGCAACAACGAGATACTAATTATAGACGGCGCATCTTGAGTAGCTGAGAAAGGATTCCATCTTCGATACTCACAAACTCCCTTTCATGGTTTACATACAATCTTAATTCTTGGAGGCGGGTTAATTTGGCGACATCCTCCAACTTTAAAAACCCATCCTCTTCAAGAGAGAACCTTAAATGATCTGATCTCAGTACTCGCAAAGACAAGAGCTCTGATATTCCCTTGGGTAGATGACTTGGCAGCTCACCGTGGGCAATACTGTATGTTAAGATGTTGCAGACATTTGAGTGCACTTATCCACTTAGGCAGCCTTTGTAGATGTCCACACCAAGATAGATTGAGCAAGACAAGACTCTTAAGGCTTCTCACACAGATTGGTACCTCCTCAATATTTGTCCCTGATAAATTTAAAAGCTTGAGAAGTTTTAGCTTTCCAACACTGTGGGGCACTGTGGAGATCTTAGTTTCGCTCAAGTCGAGGACCCTTAATAATCTCATTAGACTGAAAAAGTTTGCCTTATTTTTTTCAACGGGATTATTATAAAATGACATACTGCGAAGAGACTTGGGACAAGAAATCCTACTCTGTGTTATCCCTTTTTTGGATAGTAAAATTCTTTTCACAGATGTGACGACATCTTCAACAGCAAATGTGCATCTGTTTTCTTTAGATATATCAATTGCCAAATCAACCAGCAAGTCATGGATCTTACAATATTTGGTTAAAGCCCAATTCTCCCATACTTCAAACAAGCACAGATTGGCCAACTGATATAAATAACCCCAAGCAACATCCAACTGGTCTTCTCCTTGGGGAATAAATCCTTCCGCTATCCAGAGATTTATGAGAATTTCACAATCTATTTCCTCATCCTCAGGAAAGGACAGATAAGAGAAACAGGGCTTAAGAGCCGTAGGCAAGGAGTCATAGCTCAATCTTAGAATCTGTATAACTGGGTCCTCGATAAGATTGACAACCTCAATAAGCTGACGCAATTTGGAGTTCCACTGACCTATTTCTGTGCAGACGGAAAGGGAAGCTCCTGTTATCTTGAGAGCCAACGGTAACCTCCCGCATCGCTTTACAATTTGAAGAGCTATCACTTGAAGGTGATCCGGTGGGAGATTACCACGGAAAGCATGAGCACAGAACAGCTGCCAACTCTCTTCCTCAGATAAAAGCTCCATCTGATAAGGGGAAGCGCCAAGGTTTTGGCAAACTTCCTTGCTTCTAGTTGTAACCACCACTTTACATTGGCTCTCATGGCCGATTGGAAGACCAAGGCTCGTCACGATATTATCTTCTGTGCCTATCTTCCAGACGCCATCCAGCACGATGAGAGACTTTGCTTCTTTCAAACCGGCAAGAATCAGCTCCGCCGCTCGCTCGTCACTTAAATCTTTCACCCTAACCTTTAAATCTTCCAGGTGCGACGCTAAATCGCACTGCAATTTATGAACAGAATATGACTGTGATATGGGAAGCCAGATTGAATGGTCGTACCTTTGTTTGATTCTGTCAAAAACGGTTTGTAGAAGAAACGTCTTCCCTGCGCCGCACATGCCCACCACGGCAATGACTGGAACAGTTGATTCATCTATCAAGGAGATGAGCTGTTGAACCTTGGGCTCAATGGCCACAGGGTGTGAATCGCAGGGCAGGAAACTATTTCCCTTCCACACTCTTCCACCTGTACTGCGTGATGACTGTTCCGAGGGAGACGACACTAAATCGCGGCAAAGCTTCAGCTGCTCTCCACCTTTCATAATTGATCTGATTCGTTCTTTCACTTCTTGAATTCTTTTTCCCACTCTATAGCGGAAAAATAATTCATTAGGATTGCAAACACAAGACTGAGTTGGACTGCGAACAGCACACTCTTCCACAATGTCCTCTGCGTCCCAGGCAACATCCCGAACGCGGTGCAGCCATGTTTTGACAGGCTTCTCTTGCACAGCCCGTGAATGTGCGTATTCCAGACAACCACTTATACTTGTGAGCTCCTCCTTCAACCAGTCAAAGTCTCGGGTGAAGTTGAACACCAGCGATGCCTCTTCAGCTGCTTGTTGGAATATCATCTCGATAAGTTGGTCAATAGCACTTTGTGCAATTGCAGCAGCCATCCTTAATCTGTTATTAGTACACACGCCAAACTACAACAGATTGAAGAGGCTTGGCGATGCGTTAAATGAACTTAAAAACTTTAGAACTCTGTGTTCTATTTGAGGATAGCCCCAAAATTTTAGAGAGCAAGAAGTCTTTGTATTATAGTATTTTAAGAGTTAAAATATTAAAAAGACAAAACTGCAAGTGGGTGCTTGTGGATGTACAGGCGGTCTACAACAAGTAGCTCCTCTTGACATGGAACGCACTGAAGATGTTGACATGACATAATTTTTACTAAACAAACCATCTTCATCCATTCTCAACTCAATATTAATTTAAAGTATTTTTTCAATCCCCACACCACCATTATTTAAAGTAAAACCCACGCAGTCCCTCTCCTTCCAAGCATATTCATATTTGAAGAGCCGTATCCTTCAAGTTTAAAAAGTAGAAGCCACCCACTCCCACTCGTAGAAAAGGAATGTTTAAAAAACAAAATATCTTTATGAACATATTCTACTTAAACAGGTCTGGAATTTGATGGTCTATTTGACTGTTTTTTTGCGTATATTACAACCTAAAAATTTATTAGACTGTATCATTTGACTTGCTATATTTTTATATAACCATAAAATTGACACTTAAAATTATTATTAAACCGTAAAAATTTATTGTATATATATATATATAATAAAATAATTTTTATGATAAAAATATAAATTAGTTTAGATTTGGAATAATTCTTTCTAATTTCACTTTATATTAATATATATAATTTATTATAAATATATTTATTAATTCAAAATCTGTTGAAAATAGAATATTTTCAATATTAAATATAGATTTTTCTAATTTTTTAAAGATTTTGACATTTTTACTAATAGTTACCATTGTTTTTTATTAATATTTATGATTTATACTATCTATTATAAAAATTATATTAATTCAAAATCTTTTCAAAATAGAATATAATTGGATTTTAGCTTTTTGAATATTTTAACAAGATTTATTTTCTACATAATTTAGAAAGTTTAACATTAAATTTAAGATTTTTAGATTTATTTTCTAATTTTACATTTTTTTAATATATATAGGATATCCTTATGAATAATCACATAACACAAATTTTCACTGTTGAAAGCATTTATTTTATAGCATTGTAACTTGTTTTTTCAATAGCATTTTGTTTGCAGTGATTCCCAACTTTGATTTTTTTCAAGATAATATAGCATCAAACTTATTGGTGAGCAATGAGTATGTTGAAATTTTATTTTCCTTTTACAAATAATTATTCTCAACTTTGATTTTTTCAACATAATACAACATTTAAGGATTAAGCAATTTTTTTTTACAGGCGATTCATAGGCTTTGATTCCTTAAAGCATTTATTTTATAGGCGATTCACCGGCTTTGATTTTTTTCAAGATAATATAGCAGCTGTGTTTTATTGGTGAGCATGTTGAAATTTTAGATAATGAGTTGAATAAGGATTAAACTATTTTTAATTTTATATAATTATTATGGATAGTTTGAAATTGATATTTAAATATGATTTTAGATAGAACAATTTGGGGATTGAACTATTTTTAATTTTATATAATTATTTTTTGCTAGATTTGAAATTGCTATTTAAATGTGTTTTTAGATAGACCAATTCAGAAATTAAATTAATTTTAATTTTATATAACTATTTCTTGGTAGGTTTGAAATTAATATTTAAATGTGTTTTTATGATATTTGCACATATGAAATCAATAAATTAATTTATAGTCAACTTATTCTAGTTAAATATTAAATTAAATGTTCATTACAATTTTACAATTTCAGGAATCAATCAACAAAATAGTAATACAATTTTACAAATTAGAGAATAAATATATGGAAAAAATAATCATGTGTAATATAATCTAATACTCTATGCATTTTTATTTACCAATAAAATTTATTATATGCAAATTGAATTTACTAATTGAGTGCATGCATAGTTTCTAAAATTTGTAAATTTTCTAACATAATTATTTTATAAAATAATATTTCATAGATTACTAATATATTGATTTTTTTTAGGTACTTTAATAATATGTCTTCAAGAAAGAAGAAACAAGCTACTATTGGAGAAATGTATAAGTGGACTAGAGAGAAGGTTTCTAAAACTTCTAGTAATTCAATGTTACATGAACAGTCTCATAATAATCATCTGAAAGAAACATTTAAAGAAATATTTGGGTCCTCTTCAAATGATGATTCAAATGAAGATACATATCAAGGTGGTGAAGGGGATAGTATTAGTGATGAAGTTGGGGAGGGGTCAAATCTCAATCAAGGGAAGCAAAAAGTTCTAAAGAGAAAATTTTGAATGGAATGGTTAGAAAAATTTGTTTGGTTAAATTATTTTGAGCATGATGGTAAGATACTTATGAAATGTAATTATTGTGAGAAGTATAAGGTGTCAGGCCCGTGGGGTATAGGGGATGGGTGTAGCAATTTACAACGTGATGCTCTTGTCACTCATGAAAAATTTGTAATACATAAAGATGCTCAAGCAAGATGGATTAATGCAATGGAGAAAGAGATAAAATCTATTTCAAATCATATTTTAGAGATAGAAGATGTTAATAAGGAAAGAGAAATCACTACAATGAAAGCAACTTATTTTGTTTGTCAAGAGGACTTATCTTTATCTAAGTATGAGAAAATATATAAATTTCTCATGGATCTAAAAACTCCTAATATGCCAAAGTCTCAAGAATACTCTGCATACACAAATCAGAAGGGTGCAAATGATTTTCTTTTTTGCATATCAAAATATCTTGAACAAATTCAAATAGAAGAGATGTTGAAAAGCCCTTTTTTTCACTAATGGCTTATGAAAGTACTGATAGAAGTTTAGAGCAACACCTTGTTGTTTATGCAAGATATTTAACTTTAGAGGGTCATGGGGAACCTATTTCCATGTTTATGAAGATCATGGATGTGCCAAATGGAAAAGGGAAAACTATATATGATACCATTGAAACCAGTTGATAAATGATAGAGGGCTTTCATTAACAAAACTAATAATTGTCTCAACAGATGGAGCTTCTGCAATGGTTGGGTGTGAAAATGGATTTGTTTCTCTTTTGAAACAAAATATTCCAAATCTTATTTCAGTGCACTGCATAGCTCATCGTGAATCATTAGCAGCAGCAGATGCTTCAAAAAGGATACCTGAGTTACTATTTGTTGACAAAATAGCAAATAAAGTGCATTCATGGGTCCAAAATTCACCAAAAAGAAATAATGAGTTGAATGATTTACATAGAGTTATGCAAATTGATGTTCTAAATGTTTTGCAGATCAACACAATTAGATGGTTATCTAGAGGAGAAGTCATAATAATGCTTGTGAAGCTTATGCTAGCTATCTTAACTTTGTGCAAAAAAGATAAGAAGTGTTCATCATTGTATGAAAAGACAAGGATTTATTCTATTTAGTTTTGTTTGCACATTCTTGCTGATGTTTTAGGTGAACTAAATAAATTGAATAAAATATTTCAAGAAGAAAATGTAGACATCACAGTTATTGGTTTGGCTCTTGATGAAGCAATAGGAAATTTATATAGATGGTTTTTGAGAAAAGGTACATTTGCAGAAGGTACAACTTATTTTTCCAAATTATTGATTGATTCTCAATTTGGATGTATTGGAGTCAAAGAAGAAGGTGTTGTCATTGATAAACATGACCTAAAATATATACCTATTCCAATTGAAGGATTTGTGTATGGTGATGCAGGGAAGCATATAATGAAACCATGTGTTGAAGGAATGCAACAAAGTTGTCAACATCTTGCAAAAGGTTATATTCAATCTCTCATTGATTGTTTGAATGAAAGATTTCCAGATCTTCCTCTTTTTAATGTTGCAAAACTCTTCAGTCCTTCTTATTATCCATTAGATTGTCAAACTCAAGATAACATCTCAGAGTGTTGGCTTGATAAGCTTCTCCAACATTTGCAACATACTACTTCAAATAATGTAAATGAATTTGTATACATATTCGATGTTACTAGTTGTAAGAGAGAGTTAAACTCTTTTGTTGATTCACTGCATTTGAGTTGTGAGGGTTTCAAGATGAAAGATGCATGGAGAGTCTTTCATAACACAAAATATTGGCATAGAAGCTATCCTCATATGATGAATTTATTGCAAGTTGTGCTTACTATTCCTGCAAGTACTGTTGATTGTGAAAGAGGATTTTCAAAAAAAAACATCACGAAAGATGTTAGAAAGTCAAAATTGGGTTTGGATACATTGGATGCATTAATGAGAGTGTCTTTAAATGGACCTCAAGAAAATGATGTAAATTGGAATAAAGCATATCAAATATGGAAGAATACAAAGTCAAGAAGAGTTCTTGACCTTTGATAACATTTATTTTTGTTTATTTTCTATGTAATGCATCGTTAATTTTTGCATCTCAATTTAAAAATAATAAAAGAAAATAGTTCCTTTCTTTCCAAAAGTTATTTTTTGTGTTTAAATATATGCAAATTATATAATGAAGGTTTGTATCAAATTATTATATTTTTTATTGTTTATTTGGTATTTTTAAGAAGTATGATTCCTATAAAAAATACTTAATTAATTTATATGATACATAATATTTTAAAAAATCAAATTACTTGTGTTATTAAAAATAGAAATTAAAAAAAAAATCATATTTAATATGTATGAAATTAATAAAATCAATAATATTTTAATATAAAAGATTTTATATAAAAAAAAATATTAATTAAATTTTTTTGACAGTTAAATTTTTTCATAAAACGTAAAGTGAGGCATTTAAATGAACAAACCATCACAAAATTTTCATATGATAGGTAGGAGTGGCCGTCAAATTCCAAGCCTAGACTCAAATGAATTTTCAATCATTCTCTCTAACACATATACTCAATGTTTCTCCAAATATTCTCTTGACAATATTAATGGATGGTCATCAAAGTGTGTTGTATTTCCACATATTGACTAATTGTGGGAAGAAGATTTTTTGGAAACAATTCTTCAAATATTTATGTCGTGTGGTAGGTAGCCTAACTACACCCGTTCAAGACGTGTCCGCACTATATTTTAGCCGATAGGCTATATTTTGTACTAGCTTTCATCTGGAATGTTGTTCCTAGTCTCTCACATGCCAGTAAAATTTGTCAAAAAAAAAGCATCTACAATATTTTCACTGCAATTTGTCTCATTATCATCATAAGTTGTAAAATCTTCCAGCAATAAAAAGCAAATCTTACAAAATCAAATCTTCCAGCTATAAAATGTCAAATCAATGCTAAAATATCTAAATTAGTCACCGGAAGGCATTAGCACCTCCCCTCCCACTGCCCTGAATTGCATTAAATACAGGATGAAGCATAGTCCCTTCACTCAGGTCTAAAAGACCTTTGCGTGAGGTGAAGTTTCTACATTGCATTTTGGTGAGTTATTTCTTTAGGTGCATGGAAACATATACATGGTTGGGAGCTGCTTATAACGATTTTACTCCCAACTTATCTGATTTTGCCATGCTTCAACCTCTAAGTCTACCTAGGATTTTGAGAATTTACACCACCTTCCTTTATCAATAAGTAGCCTTCATAATGTGAAGGAAAATTTACCACTAATTCCAAAAGACGTATTGGACAAGAACATTTAATTACATTATTTTTTTATCACGCCAATCCTTCTTATAAATATCTCGGTTATATTTTGTACTAGCTTTCATCTAGACTGTTGTATCACACCTCAAAACCTCTCACATGCCAATAAAATTTTCCAAAAAAAAACAAGCATCAAGAATATTTTTACTGCAATTTGTCTCATTATCAACACAAGTTGTTTGCAAGTCTAAGACCATTCAAAATGAAATCTTCCAAAAAAAAAAAAATCTTCCAGCAATAGAAAACAAATCTTACAAAATCAAATCTTCCAGCAATAAAATGTCAAATCAATGCTAAAATATCTAAATTAGTCAAAATAAGGCATTAGCACCTCCCCTCCCACCACCCTGAATTGCATTAAATACAAGATGAAGCACAGTCCCTTCACCCTAGTCTAAAAGGCCTCTGCATGGGGTGAAGCGTCTACATTGGATTTTAGTGAGTTATTTCTTCAGGTGCATGGATATATATACATGGCTAGCATTGTTTTGGAGAGTTAATCGATAGCAGTTGCTTATAAGGATTTTAATGCCAGCTTAATTATCTGATTTTACCTGGCTTCACCACCTAAGCCTACCTAGGATTTTGAGAATTTACACCACCTTCCCTTATCAATAAGTAGTCTGCATAATGTGAAGGAAAAATTGCCAATAACTTCCAAAAGACATATTGGACAAGAACATTTGATTAGATTTTTTTTTTTCACCACGAATCCTTCTTATAAATGTCATTGATACCGAAGCGCTACTTCCTAACAATTTGTAATGGACAACATAGTGTAGACACCGAAATCTGGTTTAGGCCTGCGACTTCCACATTCTTCATATTTCGTATTCTTCATGGTTATTGATTAAATAATGTCAATTATTTAATTAATTCATCTAACATTAATTCTTCTATTGATTAAATAATCTTAATTATTTAATTAATTCATCTTAACATTAATTCTTCTATTGATTAAATAATCTTAATTATTTAATTAATTCACCTTAACATTAATTCTTCTATTGATTAAATAATCTTAATTATTTAATTAATTCATCTTAATATTAATTCTTCTATTGATTAAATAATCGTAATTATTTAATTAATTCATCTTAACATTAATTCTTCTATTGATTAAATAATCTTAATTATTTAATTAATTCATCTTCTATTAATTATTCTATTAATTAAATAATATTAATTATTTAATTAATTCACTTCTCTTATTCTATCTAATTAATTAAATAAACGCTTGTTATTTAATTATGTTACTAATTAACCTTATTCATCTTGTTAAATTAAATAAATCATTATTTAATTTACTCTTTATCATATTTCAACTATAATTAAATAAATTCATAATTTATTTAATTATTCATTTAAATCCCCTTCGTCATTTAATTAAATAAATCTTATTTATTTAATTATTCTTCAAATATCGAAGTCTTGAATTAAATGGAATTATTTAATTCATTAATTCTATTTTAACACATTCTTCTATATTTTAGATAATTATGAGTTATCTAAGTATTCACTTTTACCAACTTGACATCTATTTTAATCGCTCAAATAACTATTATTGATTTAATGTTCAGTGGCGCCTTCGGCACGCTTCTTCAGATAATGCAATCCTCCAGCTTAAACTCATTTAAGTACATGCGATTAATTAAATATTTCATTTACCACTAATGTTGTGCGTATACCGAATGTGTGGAGAGAGTCGTTATAATTGCACCTTATCTTTGTCATGCAAAGATATTTCTAATGTTTTCGAATGTCAACCCAAGATTAAATCATTTATTTAATCTTTAATTCTATTTTCCAATTCAATCAATTCGTCAATTCTAATGCTTATCCTAATGCATACTTCAACTATAATTAAATAAATTCTTTATTTATTTAATTGTTCATTTAAATCCCTTCATCACTTAATTAAATAAATTTTATTTATTTAATTATTCTTCAAATATCAAATCTTGAATTAAATGAACTATTTAATTCATGAATTCTATTTTAACGCATTCCTCTATATTTAGATAAATTGTGTGAGTTATCTAAGTATTCACTTTGACTCGACTCGACATCTATTTTAATCGCTCAGTCAACCATTGATTTAATGTCCGAAAGCATGCCTTCAGAACGCCTTCGACATGCAATCCTCCGCCCCAACTCATTTCATATAGTACATGTAGATTAATTAAATATTCTTATTTAATTAATTAAATGTTGTGCTATGCTCAACAGAGTCAAGTATAATCAACAATCTTTATCTTTGTCATGCAAAGATATTTCTAATGTTTTCGAATCCAAACTGAAGATTAAATCATTTATTTAATCTTTAATTCTATCATTTATCTGAATGCATGTCTAATCTCTCAATCTCAACCGTTCGTTAATCTTTCAATCTTGGCCTGTCATTCGAATAATCAATTTTCTATAAATTGATGTGTCATTCTTCATTCCAATCTCTCTCGCGAATTTGTAACTTTGGAGAGCACTTTTGTCTTGAATCTTCGATATTTTTGTAATCACTATCTTAGGCTATACTTGCACGAATTACTTGAAAATCTGAGGGCAATTATACCATACAAGCGAAATGGAGAAGGGCAATCGAGATAATTCATGGAAATACGTTTGGAATTGGTGAGATTGTTTCAATTTTAATTACGTTTTTACTTTCCCATGTTCTTTGTTGCTTAATGTATGAATTTGCATGTTAGATTTTAGTATTGTATGCATGTGTGTGCTTCTAATCTTGATTCTTGTTGTCTATTGTGCAAAAGTTTTGTTTCATTTTCAGACGTTACATTTTGGTGAACCCGACGTGAACGAAATCCCGTCACCTTCTTTCGAACGCAGAAAAATGGGCAAATAAAATATTTTAAATATTTTTCTGGGTTTTGTAGATCTCGTTCTCAGCTTTCCAGAACTTTAAACAGTTTAAAATTTTGTTAAGATTTGAGAAAGTTATGGCCTTTTTAGTGACCGCAGTTTTTTAAGCTTTAACTGTCAAAAGGCAAATTTTGTTTTGTTTATAACATTTTTTTCTTGCAGGATTTTGTAAACAGAAATCTGGGTTTTAAAGGTCTATTCTTTAGCTTTCCATAGATATCTACTATTTAAAATTTTGTTTAGTTTTGAGGAAGTTATCACTATTTTAGTTTGATGTTTTCAATTGATTTGTGTGTTACTAATATCTGATTTTCAGCGTGTGGCCATTTGGAGTTAACAAGCTTTTGCAGGACGATTGACGAAGACAATATTAAAAATTACTAACAAATTTTTCTACAGGACGCTTGTCGAAGACCCTAGTTAATTTTGAAACAGATTGTTTGGTAGCTTAGAAAATCTTTCGTTTGGTTAAAATTAACAAGTGTCTACTGTGTTTGGTGTGAAAGCACAAGTTTGGTCACCCTTACGACTTGGTACATCGAATTATCCTCTCCCCTTGCGCATCCGTGTGATCCTGGGTGTAAGAGAAACGGTTACCAACTCTAGAACTTGGGCCTGTTCTGGTGGGAAAAAGTACTCACCCCAGGACGACTCAGATCGGTAGCACCTAAACCCGAGGGACTTCCAGCCGGTATACAAAAGTGGGTTCTTGGGGAAACCCCAAGAATTATGAGTGTGGTTCCGACGAGATGGATCCGAAAGGGGACTCACGTCGTATGGATCACACCCCACGAACGGAATGCCCGAATTAAATACCCTTTGTTGTAGAGACCAACCTATTTGTGGTCGTTGCTTGGTATTAGTGCAGGGTACAGTATCATGCCCGAAGATTACTCACTACTGATCCCCTTGAGTAGAGATAGCAATTCTTGGGATGTCACTACCCAATGAATCTGGAATTAATGTGCTCAAAAGACGTTAATGAGCTGTGGAGGGGAGTCAATGCCACCAATTTCCTAAGCTATCCACTCTCAAGAAGGAAAGGTGTTCATCACCGATCCGGAGTATTTCGGTGAGCTATACCAAGTATACAAACCCTAGGCCTTTGGCCTATTAGGATGTGCTTGTCTGTTATCACTTTAAACATTCTTTGAGTCCAAAATTGAAACTGAAAACACTTTCTCTTACGATTGTCTTTGGTTGTTAGAATTTGATTACAGAAAACTGGGTCAGTTTAAATTTCATGTCACTGAAAATTCACAGAGAGTCGCAATTGTTCACCAGAAACACGCATCTGATTTTTAGAGTCGCATCTGTAAGTTTTGAGTCGCATCAGTAATTTTTGAGTTGCATCTGTCAGTTTGGCTCGCATCTGATTTATATAGGTCGCATTTGGTTGTTTTGAGCCGCATCTGTAATTTCTGAGTTGCATCTGTCAGTGTGACTCGCATCTGTTTTAGAAACACCGCATGTGTTATATTCTGGGTCACATCTGTCAGTTTGGGTCGCATCTGGTAATTTTGAGTCGCATCTGTAAGTTTGAACCGCAACTGTTAAATTTGAAACGCATCTGTCTGTTTACCAGAATAACCAAAATTCACTGTCACTGTCCAGTTATCAGGGTTATACTAGTTTCAGTGGTCTTCATACAAACAGTCTTTGAAACAGAAACCTGAAACGATTTGCTCAATTTTGCATCCTTTAGGGTCATTTAGTCATTACCATAGTTGTCTTTAGTTAGAGTTTAGCTTCATCATAGGGTACATATCACCTTGCATTAGATTTTTAGAGAGGTCACTTTTACAAACTTTAGGAGTAGTCCACCATCTATACTCTAGAAAGGTCATAGTTTCAACGAAATCTGTCATTGAACCTAGTCTTATCATCATATACTTTGTCCTACAGAGAGTCGTCCTAACTCATC
>VDFB02270651.1:792364437-792421864 GCA_007258455.2 Sequoia sempervirens
AAAATACATTAAAATAGTGGGTGGAAGAAAAAAACAAAGCAAAAAAGGGAGCTAATCATAGGGATTTGTTGTAGTGGGAGATTGACACAATAAGGAGAGGAAGATCACCAGACAAGCTGATATCGAAGCTATTAGAAAGGAGGATGTAGAAATAAAAGCTCGTAGGAATATATTTGAGGTGAAGAAAAAAAATTGTCGTGTGCAGCCACCCAGCAAAAGATGGAATATTTAAAGCCGAGGAGATAGCTAGTCACAAATGATTTTTCTGAAGAAGCTACAAGGTTGAAAACTGTAATTACATAAGCAAGGTAAAATAAAATTTTGTTGTATTAATGGGTGTTCATCCATTTTTTTGTAAGGGAGATTTGTAGAAGAAAAGTGTTTACATTGTTAAATCATGACCAGAGGAGATAGAAAGTGTTTTTAGTTTACAAGAAGGTGAGTTTAAATTATTTGTTTCAATGGGAAAGACTGGTAAAAAAGTAAAGAAAGAAACTTAAAATTTAATATTTGAGAAAGATAGTTTGAAAGATGAATTGGTGAAGGTAAAATAATGCAATTCGGAATTGATAGAAAAGATAATGGAGTTTTCAAAAGAAATGTCTGATTATTTGTGTGAGAATAAAAATTTGGAAAAAGAATTAGAAAAAGTGAAAAGAAAAATGAAGAGCTAGAAGGTAGATTGAAGCTGCTTGATGAGGTCAAGAAAAACAATGAAGATATGGAAGGAAAGATAAAGTTGTTGGAGAATGAAATCGAGTGTTTGAGGTCAAAGCCATTGTTGTGTGATGTTGCATGTGATATGAATGATTTGTGTTCTTCATTTGATATGGGTGATGTAAAGGACGTGAAGTTCAAATGAAGATGTTTCTAAAACTAAAGTTTTTGTAGCTTGTGATGTTAATAAAAAAGGTTGGTTTGAAAAGAGTGTTGGTTTGAAAATTGTGAAGAAAATGGGATATGAAGAAAAAGGTTTGGGAAAACATGAGAAAGGAATGAGAGAGCCCATTCAACTAGTTGTGAGGCCAAAAAATGAAGGCCTAGGATATGGTGAGAAAGATAGAAATAATGTAACAAGTGTTAAAAGTTCATGCAAATCGGCTAAAAGTATGGATTTTATAGAATGTTCTCATTGTCATAGGGGAGGACATAAAAAAGAGAAATGTTGGGATCTTCATCCTTACAATTTGTGGGTTGAAGAATCATTCAAAAAAATCATGTTGGAATAAAGAGTGGAATGGACAATCTGAGAAAGATTATATGAAGATCAATTATGGATGGATTGATGGATCTAGTTGGAAAAAAGTTACAGATATGTCCAAAAAGTTACATCTCAATGTTGGCATGTTAAAAGCAATAAGGTGTCATATGATCTAAGATATAGTGAGTCTTATTTATGCTAGAGAAAGGAAGGGAAAAACTTGTGATCTAAGAGAGTCTATCTGCACTTTGAGTTGCTTAGGTTCAGTTTACAAAACATCAACACTATATTGTGAGTCTTAGCATCAAAGGGGAGTATGTCATGTGCAGTCCTATTTTATAAGCTATTTTAGTTCAATGCATGCATGAACTATATTGGTAATGCAAAACCTCTATAAAGAGAGGTCATATGTAACCAATTCTATTATCAGAGGAATAAATATTGTTGTGTGTTTGTGTAAAAAATTATTTGTTTCCTCTTTTCTTGTGTTACTATTTTAGTATTTATGTTTCTATGATTTTTATTATGTTTTCTTGGGCTTAAGATTTTACACTCTATTATTACCATCCTAAAATAAACTAAAAATTATGAAAACTAATGTAGTTGTTGCACATAATCTTGAGTATTTATGTTAAAGAAAAAGCCAATTGTGTCACATTACTCATTTAATGTGAAAGAATGTTGAACATGTGTTAGTTAGGCCACCTACCACATGATAGAATTATTTGAAGAATTATGTAGGTATTCCCACCAAAATATTCTTCACACAATCAATCAATATGTGGAAATACAACATGTTTTTTTTGTGTACTGAATAAAGTTATAAAAAATTTACAAATAGAATATATAACAGTCCAACAAGACCACTATGAAGAAAAAGAGGATAATTGAAATCAACAACTTATGAATTACATGTATGCCAAACCACAACAGATTGGAGTGGCTTGGTGATGCGTTAAATGAACTTAAGAAATTTTCATCTCTATGTTCTATGGGAGAATTGCCCATAAAATTTGAGAGAAAAAAGTCTTATATTACATACAGTATTTAGGGGAGAGGGGCCCAAAGTAGGGTGGGAGCCTATACTAGGGATGAAAGTAGTCCCATGTGGGCCCCATAGTAGAGATGATTAATAGGAAAATGTAAAATAGTTTTCACCCACAAAGTCAACAAGGGTACACGTATCACTATACCATCAAAATTGTATTATAATCGATGAATATTTGTCCAATACACAAATAGATATTCACATTCTTACATCTTAGAGAATATTCAAAGCACATCTAACACCACAAACATACAATCCATATTGCTTGTTACTAGCCCGTAGCTTTAAAACATGTGCCCAAAATATAAAATTAGAATAACCCAAGCTCCCCTATAATGTCACCACGTGCATTACATCACAACCAACTTTTGGGAAGTTGGGATGCCATGACAAGAACTAGGAGCCAACAATGTCCTATCACCAAATCTAATTCCAGAAAAACCCCCATCCCACTTGCCCACCAACACAACACTCAGATGAAAAGTAATCATTCATATGTGTCCCATATGTCAAATCGAACCTCTCTACTAGTGGTTCATCCTCCTATTTTTGCCACCTAGAACCACCAAAAAAATGGTGTTAAAGCCACCAAAATATCCTATCAAGAAAACAAGGATTACACACCATTAATACATACAAACTTTGCAATTGAAGGCATCCGATGAAGAATTCAAATTTGAAAATAAAAGGACAAGAATTAAAGACTCCACACCAAACCAACATTGAACATATAAGGAGATTTTAAAATTCAAAAATGCATTACTCAATCTCTTGCAATTTCCATTTAGCACGTCCCACTTTCATTTTCAGTTATACTATTTTCTCCGCAAATATGAAGAAAGTCTAGAGGTAGTAACATAAGCATCCTAAGAGGCTACAAGTATTCTACTGCTACAAATTCTTTATTCCTATAGATGTCAATATGTTGTATGCTATGAATATGTTCTCCACAAAGCTATAAATGTCGAGGCTTTCATACTGATGCTATTTACATTGGTTTTTTCTTTTTTGTTCTTTATGTCTAGGAATGCAAATATGTTGTATGCAATGCCAATTTTTGTCACATTGACCTATAACTCAATATATGGGGTTTAAACTTACAATTTATATGAATTTCAAGTCATTTAAGTTCAAGTTTAGCATTTCACTAGTTTTTGTTTCCTCTATACTCATCCATGCACGACATTTACCCTACATTGCACATTTCAATACATTGTGTTATTCAATGCACAACATTTTCTTTGCATTGTTTTTTTCATGTTTGCTTCCTTATATGAAATATGAAATGGGTTTGACTGGTTTGAATGGTTTTTCATTATTATTAGACTTGTTCGATGAAATATGGAAATGGTTTGACCAATTTTTAGCCATGCACTTGTATTCGTGTGTTCTTCATTGCACAAACTTTAACTCTACAATTTTCTTTTTACATTTGTTTGTTATTCCAAAATATAAAAAATGGATATATATTTTCTTGTTACTAGGAAATACTCATAGGGTTTTAATGTTTATCATTTCAAAGGTTTCTGCCATGCACTTGCATTCATGTCTTCCTCATTGCATAGACTTTAACTTTGCAATTTGCTTATAATATTATCATGTTATTCCAAAATATGAAAATGGATTGACTGGTTTTCATTTCAAAGATATTTTGGCATGTTTATGTATTATTTTGTTCTTCCATGCACAATAGTTCTATCTACAAAATGCTTTTTTCATTTGATTGTTACTACCAAACATGGAAAGGGTTTCACTAGTTCACAATTACAGGGTTTTCTACCATGCACTTGTATTCCTTTTTTTGACAATGCACAAACTTTAACTCTACAATTTTTCTTTAATATTTTTTATGTTATTCCAAAATGTGAATGGATTCACTTGTTTTCATTCTGAAGTGTGTGTAGATATATGTATATACATATACATATATGTATATATATGTATATATACATATATATACATATATCATGTGTATATATATATATTTCCATACATATATACAATATGATTGGTTTTCATTTCGAAGATATTCTGGCATGCAATCATATTATTCTATTCTTCCATGACAATAGTTTTGTCTGTGAAATGCATTTTTTATTTCACTAGTTCATAATTATAAGATTTTTTGCCTTGCACTTGTATTCCTCTCTTTGAAAATGCATAAACTAACTCTGTAATTTTCCTTTAATATTTGTTTGTTATTCCCAAATATGAAAATGGATTGACTTGTTTTCATTCAAAGATATTCTGCCATGCAATTATATTATTATGTTCTTATATGTGTATTTTTCTATATATATATATATAGAGAGAGAGAGATATTGTGCATGGAAGAACAAAATAATACATAGACATATTTCCATACATATGCATATACATACATACATACATACATACATACATACATACATACATAAATATATATATATATATATATATATATATATATATATATATATATTCGTAAATGTATATATATGTAATTGTTTGTATGATTGTTACTACAAAATTTGTTTTATATATTTATGTCTGGCTCTCCATGTTTCATTGTTCAGCTTTGCACTCAAGAAAGCTCCCTTTCTCTTTCAGTTGAGGTTTTCTACCTCAGTACACCTGTACCATTGTATTTCATTTTGAAAAATTTTAACCAATGTTTGCTCATGTCTCACTAAACAATTCTACTCTAAGTCATTTCAATTCAAATAATAAAATTAAACAAACTATCAACATGCACAATAGAGACAATTGCATTACAAATTGTTCATAGAAACCAAGCAAAAAAAAGACAATTAAAATAAACTGTTCATGCACAATAAAGACAATTGTATTATGATTTGGTGCTTGAACGGATCGCACTCGCGGGTGCTGGGTGTGGACGCGCTAGGGAATTTATGCCCTAGCTTGGTGGCTCTGTGTTTTTGGTGGCTGAGTGGGTGGGAAGTCTGGGCGGTGCGGGTAGGGGCCAAGGTTGGCTCTTTTTGCCTTCTTTCTTTTGTGCATGGGTGCAATTTCAGGGGGGGTTTTGGTGCAATCTGCTGGGGTTTGGTGTGGGTGTTGGGTCGTCTATTGTCACAAACCCCTTTCTCTTAAGTTTGATCCTTTTGATTTCTCTGTTGGCTGGGGTTTGAATGGCAAGGAATGCATTGATTGGTGAGGTGAAGGGAGATATTCCTATGGTGGAGGTTGGTGGTGGGGCTTCATTTGGAGAGGGTTTGAAAAAATCTAGTACCTTTAAAATCCATAAGATAAATGGATGTCTGGAAAGGGCGCAAGTTCATCCTGTGTTAGTGATTCAATTAGAGGCGGTAGTTGAAGATCTGAATTACTATAGTAAGCATGTTTTGATTTGTAAGTTTATGGGGATGAGGGCTTCTCTTTCTTTCTTGGACACTTGGATCCACAAGACATGGTCTCCAGAGGGTGACTTTGATGTTCTGTTGGCTGCAAACAATTTCTTTCTGGTAGATTTCTCATGCATTACTGATCAAAATAGGGCATTTGAATGGGGGCCTTATTTTTATAATCAAGTAGGTCTTTTCATAAAACCATGGCATGCTGGCTTTAATTCAGTGGAAGAGTTTCCTTCTAGGGTTCTGGTTTGGGTTTGCCTTCCTCGGCTGCCACTTGAATGTTGGAGAACTGATATATTACAATTAATTGCTTTATTGTTGGGTAAGCCTATTGGTCCTTCTCAACATACTTTAGATAAGAGGATCTTTTCTTATGTGAGGGTTTATGTCGAGATTGATCTGATTCAACCTCTGCCCAATTCTATTGATTTGACTATTGGCTCTAATTTCTGGACTCAGCCTTTGGATTATGAAATGTTGCTTTTTCGCTGTCACTTATGCCATGAATATGGGCATCTACAGTGGAGGTTTCCTTGGGCTTTTGGTGCAGGAGGTGCAAATAATGTGGGTTCCCAATCTAATCTGAGGGTGGAAAAGGGTAAGGATCCTATGTAGGGAATGGCAGCAGACAAAGATGGTTTTGTTCCAGTTAAACCTCATAATTGTGGACGGGGCCAAAAGAGGCCTTTCATGGATAGACAGGAAGGTGAGACTTTCAATAGATTTGAGGCTTTGGATGAGTTAGTTCAAGAGGAAGGGTTTACAGCTGACATGCAAACGGTGGATGGCTCTGGTTCTAAGGAGTTGTTTGAGGTACAGCCTTCGGTGATCCCTGGAGTGGATCAGCTTGGTGACCAGGATCCTTAGATGGTGTCTGGTCTAGGTTCTTCCGCTCTAGCTCTTGGTGCAGGGGATGGGGGGGTTGTTGATTTTGGTGGCCCCTCTGGTGCTGGTAAGGTCTACTCAGAGGCTCGAGATAGCCCTAATTTAGGTAAGTTTAAACCTTCTTCCTCTATTCTAGGTGTGTAGCAAAAATATTTGAAGAAAGGGATTCCTGAGAAATTAGTTAAGGTTGGCCGCAAAAAGGACCAAGAAAAGGTGAAGCTTGTTGGAGAGACATTGGTTGAGGCTGGTTCAGTAAAGACTATTGATGCTCACTTTTCCCAACCCCAACGATGATAGTTCTTTCTTGGAATGTGAGGGTATGAATAACATCCCTCGACAAAAGGCTATTCGAGATTTGATTTGCATTCATTCTGTGGATGTGATTTTCTTGCAGGAAACTAAGTTATAAGTGGATAGTATGTTAAGTGTGGTTCCTAAGATTTGGGGTCATGACCAATGTCAATGTGTGGGTGCTTTTGGTAATTCTAGTGGAGTGGCTTGTTTTTGGGATCCCCGAAAGGTTAGTCCAATTTGGTGGATCTCATATAAGAGTTCAATTTCTTGTGTTGCTTCTCATTTAGAGTCAGGGGAGAAAGTTATTTTCTCTAATATATATGCTCCAACTGATTTCCAAGGTAAAGCACAATTGTGGGATCATGTTAGACATGTGAGGTCTTTGGATCCTTAACTACCTTGGATCCTGGCTGGTGATTTTAATGCTGTCATTTCTTTAGAAGAGAAGAGAGGAGGTAGTGCTCATTTGGAGCCTTCCTTTAGGCTCTTGCAGGATAATATGGCTCTTTTGAGGTTAGTTGATGTCAAACCAACTAATGGAGTCTTCACATGGAATAATAGGAGAACTAGAGATGCTACTATTTCTGAAAGACTAGATAGATTTTTGGTGTCTAGTTTTTGGATGGGGGATTGGTGGATGATTAGCTCTGAAATATTGGATTGTCGAGGCTCCGACCATTGGCCAATTAAGCTTGTGGTTGATGTGCCTCAACGATGTGCTAGACAGACTTTCAAGTTCCAACTCATGTGGCTTCGGGATGAGTCTCTTCATGATATGATTTCTAGCTGGTGGGATCTTGGGAAGCCAGCTTATGGCACTGCTATGTACTCATTCTCAAAGAGGTTACAGGACATCAAATACAAGTTGAAAAGATGGAATAGGCAACATTTTGGTAATTTGTTTCATGAAAAATAGAAGGCTTAGGATAACTTGGACTTAATCACCAGGTAGATTTGTGATCAAGGCCTAACAAAAGAGTTGAGTTTGTCCGAGATTACTGCAACAAAAGAGGTAGAGGAATGGGAGTTAAGAGAAGATTTTTTTTGGAAACAAAAGTCTCGTATTGAATGGCTCTAAGTTGGTGATAGGAATACTTCTTTTTTTTCACAACTCAGTTAAAGACCGGAGGCAAGGTAATGTTATTTCTTCTCTTGTGTTGTCTGATGGGGAAATTTTGTCCTCTTTTGCTTCTATCTCTTCGAAATGCATTCAGTATTTCTCTTCATTATTTTTTGAGGATTCGCCTCCAGCTGAGGAGGCTGAAACAAGGATTTTGAATTGTATCCCACAACTAGTGTCTAATGAAATTAATGAATCATTGCTTTCTCCTATTACCTTGTTGGAGCTTGAGAACGTTGTGTTCTAGATGAAGAAAGGTAAAGCACCGGGGTCTAATGGATTCCCTGTTTAATTCTTTCAGGAGTTTTGGGAGGTGGATAAGTTGGACCTCTTAGAGGTTGTTAAGGAATCTTTCATGAATAAACAAATGTTGAAGTCTCTGAATGCAACTTTTTTAGCTCTCATTCCAAAGGAGGGGGCTAATTCTTTGGATCTTTTTCAGCCTATTGCATTATGTAATGTTTTTTATGAGATTATTACTAAGTTGATTGCTGAAAGGCTGAAACCTTGGCTTGGTGAGTTAATCTCTACGGAGCAGGGGGGTTTTGTTGCTGGCAGACAGATCATGGATGGTGTTGTGATTGCAGATGAGACCATCCATTCTATGGAATCCTCAAAATAAAAATCTATGTTTATCAAGCTGGACATGGAAAAAGCGTATGATCGTGTTAAATAGAGCTTTCTATTCAAGATTCTTGGAGCTTTTGGCTTTGCTAGTGATTGGATTGAATGGGTTAGGAGTTGTGTTACTTCTTCCTCCTTCTCTGTGGTGAGCCCACTGAGTTGTTTGGTGCTTCTAGAGGCCTCAGACAAGGAGATCCTTTGTCACCCTACTTATTCATCCTACTTGCGGAAGGATTGGGAAGGCTTATTTGTGCTCAGGTAGCAAGTGGCTTGATTCAGGGTTGGAATTGGGGAAATGATCTTCCCCCTCAGACTCATCTTCATTTTGTAGATGATATTGCCTTGATGGGTAGGGCAAGGGTTGAGGAGGCTTTGAACTAGCACAATGTTTTGGATAGCTACTTGGCAGCCTCTAGGCAGTGCATTAATGAGGGGAAGTCTATCATTTACTTCTTCCATACTCCTAAGGGTATCCAAAGGAGATTAGCAGGTATTCTTCATTTCTAGATCAGTTCACTTCCTTTTCTCTATCTTGGAATCCCTTTTGCCATTCATTCTCTCCCTAAAAGGTTTTGGCAAGAGACTCTTGACAAGTTTCAAAGTTTGGTCAGCCATTGGACTTGTAGGTGGCTTTCTTTAGCTGGAAGAGTGACTCTTCTTAAGTCTGTGATCCAGACTCTCCCTCTTTATAAGTGCTTTGTTCTTTTTTATCCACCAAGTTTTATTCAAGATCTCGAGAGACTGTCTCATCAGTTCCTGTGGTCTGGCAACCTTCTTCATAGAAAGTGGAGCTTGGTGAAATGGGATGTTGTCTATAGGCTGAAGCAGGAAGGGGGTCTTGGTCTATGACGAACTGATTTGAATGGGCAGGCCTTGGCTACTAAGCTGTATTGGCATTGGTGTTCACAACAACATATGTGGTGGGCTAAAATTCTTACCTTCAAATATTTGGCTGCGATGGAAAGCATGGAGGTTGTAAGATTCAGTCTAGAAGGGAAAGGTTCTATGATCTAGAGTACCCTCAAATGGGGTGCCAAGCTTGTGAAATAGGGCCTTTTTTGGATTTGTAATGGGGGTCGGGAAGCTCTCTTTTGGCATGACTCTTGGGATGGACATCCCCCTATTTTGTCTTCTCATCCCCACCTTCAGGACTTGTGCCAGATTTTTGAGGAGGCAGATTGGTGTCATGTGGCCGACTTCAAACCTCAACATTCTTTGAGTCAGATTACTATGTCCAGGTGGAAGGACCCTCAAGATTGGCCTCCTGGGGGGTTTTGGAGGATCATCAAGTGCTTGCTAAGATTCTTTCAGATCACACTTGCAACTCTCTTCTTGGGAGAGATGTGCTTGCTTGGGGTCCAAATTTGTAGGGTAAATTTTTGGTTGCCTCTGGTTATCAGGTTTTGGATAAATAGGTATTTGGGAGCTCTGAGGTTCCTTGGTGGAAGCTTGTTTGGAATAAATTTGCTTGGCCTAAGTGTAATTTTTTCTCTTGGCTTGTTGTCCAAGGTAAGTGTCTTGGGACAATCTTTGGAAACGGGGGTTCCAGGGCCCTTCCATGTGTGTTTTGTGTGGTCAGCATGAAGAATACCTCTCGCATCTCTTTTTTTAGTGTTACTTTGCTAAGGATATCTGGCATCACTGGTGGAATCTCTAGAACTTACCGTGTTGCCATGTCTCTGCCTTGGATGCTTTTTGGAGGAGACAAGGATCATCTCCTACCAAAACCTCTTTTCTTAAAATTGCTTGGAGCATTGGCCCTAGTTTGATTGTTTGGCATCTTTGGTTGGAGCGCAATAGATGAATTTTCTTGGATAAAAAATTGATCTTGGAGCAAATTTGGAGGAAAATTCTTGGGGCTCTGTAGGAGACTTTGTCTGCAAAGTGTGATTTGTCTGTGCCAATCGATCCTGGGGACTTGGGTGTTGTTAATTCCCTAGGTCTTGTTGCTGGGGATAGGAGAAATTTGGCAGTGTGCATCATAGGCGTGGGCATGAGAGGGTGGCTTGTGATGGCTTGTGGTGTCCACCTGCTCTAGGGGAGCTAAA
The DNA here is from genome assembly GCA_007258455.2 of Sequoia sempervirens. NCBI lineage: Eukaryota > Viridiplantae > Streptophyta > Pinopsida > Cupressales > Cupressaceae > Sequoia > Sequoia sempervirens. Next base: position 792,375,008 of record VDFB02270651.1, read on the forward strand.
AATCAATATAGATGGGTCATCTAGGGGTAATCCTAGGCATACTGGAGTTGGTGGTATTGGTAGAGACAGCTTGGGAGTGGTAGTGTTTTTCTTTTCTATGTATCATGGTTTGCATACCAATAATCTTATGGAGGCTAGTGCTATCCTTATGGTGATTGAGCGTGTGGTTGGCCTTGGGTGGTGGCGGATTGTTTGTGAGTCTGATTCTCAGGTGGTTATTGATATGTTGCATAAGTGATAGTTGGAGGATATGAATTGGTAGCTTGTTGTGGTTGTCAAGTAGATTATTTCTATGTGCTCTTCTCTGGAGTCCATTGTTTTCTGCCATATTCTGTGAGAGTGGAATAGGGTGGCTGATGGATTGGATAGATGGGTGTCGGAGAGGACTGATTCTTGGTATGTGGATGGTTGGGGCAATCTTCCTAATGACATGGCCCCTGTTCTTGAGGAGTGGGTTGCGGAGGCTATGAGATGCTTCTTGGGTGTGAATTAATTATTGTTTTGTTGGGCCCATTGTGGCTTATTTCTTCTAACTTTGTAATGTTGTTCTGATTCAATAAATTTTTTACCCTCTTTTATTAAAAAAAAAAAGACAATTGTATTATAAATTGTTCATAAAAACCAGAGCAATGAATTGCAAAATGTCAAGATGCATATTAAACAAATCCAAACTATTCATGCATCACTATGACTTCAAGAGTGTTTAATTTTATTTTATTTTAACTGCTCTAAACTACTTTTTTAACATCTACAAGTGCAATCTAAAGGTAAACTAAGGTTGAAACCAAAAACCAAGACTACAAAGTCAATGTCACATACACATAAAGACATTGTAATAGTCCCCAATGTGCATCAACCGGTTGTAGAAGTAAACACGAATATTGAACCTATTGAGGTTGTCTAGGAGGTTGTTGCACTAGCAATAAGGCAAGGAAGAGCATCAAAGGAAAGGGAGTAGTCATCATAGGACATGGACAGGGAACTAGAGGATGTTGAAACAAATGGGATGTCGACGAGAGCTGTTGTGAAGAAGTGGAAAATCCCAGCTACAACACTTAACAATTGGTTTTGGTAGCCTGACCACTACTTCAAAGAAGGGTCCACCAATAGTCTTGAAAAAAGAGGAGGAGGGTCTGATTGTAAAGTGGTGCATAGATATGGAAGATATTGGCCATGGCCTTGAAATTATGAATCTCAAGCAAGAGGTTACTTAGATATTTCAAACTAGACCCAACCCTTTCATGGAGGGGCTGCCTAGAAATCATGGTGGACTGGATTCAAGAGGCACCATCCAGAATTGACCTTGTGCAAAACTAAAGGTCTTGACAAAGATAGGGTGGTAAACCTTAGACCCGAAATAGTAGCTGAATTTTTTAGAACACTGACAGTAGCATATGAAAGTACCCTGGATATGGTCTTAGTAGAATTTGGAACTATGATGAAATGGGAATTCAAGTTGGTAGAAATGGAACTATGAGGCTCTTTCCATGATGAGGTAGCAGGAATGTCTCCTACATCATTCCAAAAAGTAGAGAATGGATAACAATTCAACTATGCTATGTTAATGCATCTGGCCAAAGAATACCTGGTTTCTGTCTATTCAAGGGCAATACAAGGATAGAGAATTACATTGTGAATTGTGAACCATGTGCAACTATGGAAACCCAAGCACATGCTTGGATGATGAAGGAGATTTTCTTTGAATGGATGGAAAAATCTTGTGTGTCAGTTCTTGGGGTTGTGCCACCTAGTAATATGAACCTATTATTTTTTACTGCCATGGAAGTCACGTTGCATTTTCAACTATCCAGGAGGTAAGGAGGTTAGGAATTGACCTCCTTACAGTCCTTGATCATACTTCTCATGCACTACAGCCTTTGGATGTTAGCGTGTTTGCACCATTCAAGTAATATTTCAAATTAGAACGAGCTGATTTTCTAACTAGACTCCCCAATATTGGTATCAGAAGGGCAGAATTGGTGAAGCTAGGTAGCAAGGCACTGAGAAGAGCTATGACTCTAGCCAACATAAAAGTTGGCTTTAGAAGATGGGGATATGGCCCCTCAATTCTGATGCACTCATGGGCGACATGCATCCTAGTGAAACATATGAGATTGATGACACCAAGGATGCTTCTGCAGTGCAGAACATCCTTAGTCTTTTGGGACTTGATGTTTCAACATATAAACTTTCACAAACATTGCAGACTCCAACATATAATCAAGTGCATGATGGTGCAAAGCAACAACTTGAGGACATGGATAGCCAACCCAAACAAGAAGACATGGGGAATTTCACATACCCATCTCCAACAACCACACCTCTAGAACAAATAGTACATTATTATGTAGATGGAAACAAAAAAAGTCAAGGTATACCAGACCAGGAGGAGTTTACTAAATCCCAGGTCAATGAAACAATTCAAACCCAAAGTGGTTCTTGGATCAGTAACTTCCTTAAGCTACCAACTCACAGAGTGAAAGGAAGAATGAGAAAGTCTTCTCGTGGTGCTCTTTGGGTGAGCTGACAGTCTCAGTTGTTGACTGATGACAGTTACATGACTCTCATAATGGAGCAGGAAAGAAGAAAAAAAGAACTATAAGAATTAAAAATCAAAAAGAGGAAACAAACTTAGGACAAAAGGGAAGCATGAATTTGGTCCTTGGAGTAGAAGGAACAAAAGAAAATTGAACAAAATGAGAGGGAGTAGCTGAAATTGTTGTAAAGAAAGGAAAAAGAGTGTAAGAAGGAGCAAGAGAGGGTACAAAAAGAACAAGAGAAGAAGGAAAGGGAGATTGATACTTCCCATAGAGCATTGATGTGAGATAGATGCTTAAGTAGTCCTACATCTCCCTTATCCAATAATCATAGTTACTTTTGAGATATAACCAATAATAACATCCCTTTGTTTTCTATAGGAAATGTGTGTTTGAGTCCTAGCTCATCTCAAGTTAGCTGCACTCAATTTCCAGTTGGCCTAACTTGTTCACCAGTAACGCCTTCAAGTGTAAGTTGCATGCAACTGACAAATGCAAATGAAAATCAATTTATGGAAATTCTAAATGCAACAGTAGGAGAGGAGAACACATCTTCATATTCACTCCTTGGAGAATTCGATTGAGGTTGGGAGGGACCAACTGAAATAGTGCCTTATATATATATATTTTTTGATGGAGTTGGGGATGCCATTTTCATTGTGTTGCATCTGTTTATTAATGTGAACTAAATTTGTTTATTAATTTGAACTAATTTTTTTTTATTAATGTGATATGAGTACCCTAGTTGACTTTGTGGGTGAAAAATCTTTTACAATTTCATATTAAGGTGCTCTAGTGTGGGGCCCATTGATGACTATGTCAATACCTTTCTATGGTTGTCTTATAATATACATATCAGGAAATTTATATTGTATGTAGATATTCTGTTTCAATTATTTTTAGAACAATTGCTATGTTTATAATATGAATTCTACATTTGTGAAAATATATTCTATGCAGATAATCTATTTCAATTTTGTTTAGAAAAATTACTATGTTTATAATATCTATTCTACATTTGTGAAAAAAAATTCAATGTTGATAATCTTATACAACATTTCATATAATATAGTATATGTTGATAATTTAACATTTGAAATTGCATATATATACATTTCATATAGTCATTAAAAAGTTCTACTAGGCATGTTTAAAATCCACAACACTTCATAATGAAATACTTGATGTAATATATCCTTTTGTATATCAGTAGCCCAATTGAAATTTTCTTTTAGACTACACCTCTACAAAAGATAACATGTATGTATGTCTTATCTCAAGTTTATTTATTTTGGTACATAACAATTCACTATTTTCTTGTGAATGGTAGAGATGGATTTGACCTATTTGACCTATATGATTGTAGCTCTCCCCTATTATTATGTTCATCATTGTACAAACTTTAAATCTACAATTTGGTTATAATATTTGTTTGCTATCCCAAAAATATGAAAATGGTTTGACTAGTTTTCATTTCAAGGATATATGTAGTGCTTATATTAAAATACATATGTATCTATGTGCATACATATTTAGATGTATGTCTATGTCAATACGTATGTACATATATAGCTATGTGAATACAATTGTACATGTATGTATATGTGATGCAGGAGCATCCCTAGTTACCAAGAAATCTTGCATCAACCAAAAATATTGGCATTCATTTTTTTTTTTTTTTTCATACTACATTGTACCACATTATAACATCAGAGCTCATCGAGTAGGATATATGATCTTCATTTCTACATCTACATAATATCCAAAATTCAATTGTTTTGGAGATTCCAGTATGAAGTTATCACTAACAAAATATCAAATGTATTTGGAAAGAGAGAATTCACTGACTAGTCTTGGCTTTTTCAAGTTTGTGGACCTATCCCATGACTTGTGGAGCTTAGGAAACCATTTCATAAGGTTTCAAATTCATCGAGGGGACTTCATCCCAATATACATTGCATTTTTCCAAAAAATAAAATGAGAAACATATGTTTTGGTCGACCTTCCCATGTGTCATCAATTTCGGGGTTTTGGAACCTCTTGAGGCTGATGTAGACCTTTTCTTGAGCTAGAAATTGATATATATAAGCATTTTGTAGTGCATTAGAGATCATCATCATAATCAATAGCTATAGATAGTAGATAAGGGTTTCAAATTGCATGTAATTCAGGGCTTAACGCCATATCATTCTATAATCTATAAGTTGGAAGGCATGGCATGCTGCCATTGAATAATTGATCATTTTCTATATTTCCATGTGTGATTGTTATTTCATTTCTTTGAGTTTCTGTTGTTCTTAATCTATTGCAAGGTTGGAAAATCCTATGCATGGACCCTCCATCCTTGATTGCACCAACTGGTATCAAAGCAAAGTTGTGAACCTTTGGGAGATCAGGGCGAGTTTGCAAACCTTGGGAGAGTGAAGGTGGATAGATTGCTAACTTGAGGCAGTTCCACTAGAGAATTTTTTTGAAATTTGAGCAATGCATTGCATAAGAACTGTGTTTACAGATCGCCAACTTGAGACAGCCTACTTGTGTTTTCCAACAGAGCGCCGATTGTAAGGTAGTTGCAACCATGTAGCTAGATCACTGACTTGATGTAGTTGCACCAGATCCTAGGAAAAGATGTCACCGAGGAGAATTCATACCTCTATTAATATTGTTGGAACTATGGATGAGATGTTGGAAATGATGCGAACAATGAAAGTGAGATTGGATGTTGAAAAAGATAGAAGAAATGGATTAAACCCTAGACCTAATGATGAAAGTGATGATGATGAAGTTCAAGCTGTAAACCTAACTGAGGATACCTCGAAGGAGGAAGAATCAAATCATATGAAGATGTTGAAGGCTATTTCTAAAATAGGAAAATGACCTAGGATGGACATTTCGAAGTACACCAGTAACCAAAACCTTGAGGAGTTTATTGATTAGATAAATGACATTGAAGAATACTTTGAATATGAAGAAATAGAAGATCAAGAAAGAGTGAGATTTTTGAAGACTAAGTTGAAGGGACATGCCCCAATATGGTGGAAGGAAGTTCAATTGGAGAGAAACATAAGAGGTAAAGAAAAGATTGTGAAATGGGATAAAATGGTGACAAAATTGAAGAACCAGTTTATACTTGTGGACTATGAGTTGGAGTTGCTGAAGAGATTGCAAAACCTGAGACAAAAGGAAAGGACTGTGAAAGAGTACACTAAATAATTTCTTAAGATCATTATTAGGATTGGAAATAGTGAACCAAGCAAGGAGAAAGTGGCAAGATATATCAATGGGAAGAGGATGAACATTCAGGAAGAGCTGAGTTTGGTAAGGATAAATTTAGTAGAGGAAGCATATTAGTTTGCATTAAAGGTGTAAGAAAAGCTAAAGAAAAGACATGAACAAAGGTAGAGAGGAAGATCACATTCTGGAGGAGAAAAACCATATATGGAGAAAAAAAAGGACAAAGATTCATACCACAAGGAAGAGAAGGATTCTAATTCATACCATAAGGGGAGAGATGACTGAAATTCTTACCGCAACAACATAGGAGGCTACAATTCTTACCATAATGATAGATATCAAAGATCTAAGAAAAGATATGCCAAGAGAACTTTTAGAGGAACCTATTTTAAATGTAGAGGAGGACATAGAGCATTTTAGTGTCACCAAGAAGGAAAGAAGGCTGAATATCATGCAAGGACCAAATATGTGGAGGAAGAACCAGTGAAATCATCGAGTTATGGAGGAAGTCCTGAGAAGGGAGAATCATTATTCATGATGAGAGCACTGTTCTAGGAGAAAGAAGTACCTAAGGAAGCACTGCAAAGGAAGAGTTTGTTTCAGACTAGATGCAAAGCAAGAGGTAAGTGTTACAAAGTTATTATTGATAGTGGTAGCACAAATAACCTAGTTTCTAAGGAAATGGTGACAAAGTTGAATTTGGAAAGAAGGAAACATCTAAAACCTTATAGGATAGACTAGATTCAAGATGAACACAAGATACTATTAAGTGAGAAATGTCTAGTGAAATTAAAAGTAGGATCATATCATGATGAAGTGTTGTGTGACATTATGACAGTGGATGTATGTCATATGTTGTTGGGTAGACCTTGGCAGTATGATAATAAGGCTATACACGATGGGAGGAGAATACTTATACCATAACATCCAATGGAAAGAGAATCACCTTGACACCTTTGGAAAATGAACTTGAAAGTGATGTGGTACAACTAGAAACAATCTGGTAGATGGAAGGAATTTTTTGGATGGATTGAGACATGAAACATGTGTTTTTCTTTGATTCCAAGGAAGTTTGGAGCCTTAGATGCAGGAAGAAACACTGAAGAAGAAGAACCAATAGAAAAGTAAGTCATTGAATTGATAATAGAGTATCAAGATCTTGTATCAGAGAATGCACTTGAAGGATTACCACCAATCTAGAGTATCAGTCATCATAGAGATCTTATTCCAGGAGCTAGTTTTCCAAACAAAGTTGCACACCAAATGACACCAATAGAAATGCGGAGTTGAATAGATACATATATGAACTGTTGAAGAAAGGGTTGATCAGAGAGAGTATGAGCCCATGTGTAGTACCAACTGTACTTGCACCTAAGAAAGATGGGGAATGGAGGATGTGTACATATTCAAGACCTATCAATAATATCATAGTGAAGTATAGATTCTTGTTGCCTAGGATGGATGACATCATGGGCAGTCTAAGTGGAGCAAATTATTTCACCAAGATAGACCCAAAGAGTGGATACCATCAAATCAGGATCAGAGAGGGGGATGAATGGAAGACTACTTTCAAGACAAATGAGGGATTGCATGAGTGGTTGGTCATGCCATTTGGACTAACTAATGCACCTAGTACATTTATGAGGCTGATGAATGAAGTTTTAAAGAAATTCTTGAGTAATTTTTTCATTGTTTATTTGGATGATATTGTGATTTTTAGTAAGACTAAGGAAGAACATTTGGAGCACATCAGACAAGTATTTCAAAGGCTAAGAGAAGAGAAGTTGTTAATAAACATCAAGAAGTGTAGCTTCATGAAGGAAGAACTAGTGTATTTGGGATTTGTGTTATGTGTGAAAGGATTGAAGATGGACCTTGAGAAGGTTAGAGCAATAGTTGAATGGCCTACACCTATAAATGTTGGAGAAGTAAGATCATTTCATGAACCAAATTTTTTTTCTTGGAAGTTCATTAGAAAATTTAGTGGTATTTTCACACCTATGATGGAGACAATGAGGGGTGACCAGAAGGAATTCAAGTGGCCATCTAGAGTGCAAAGGATTTTTGATTTTTTGAATAAGAAGGTGATAGAACAACCTATGTTGGAATTACCGAAATTTGATAAGGTATTCCAAGTATATTGTGATGCTAGTGGAAGTGCAATAGGAGTTGTGTTAAGTTAGGAAGGTAGACCAGTAGCCTACTTCAGTGAGAAATTGAATGATGCTAGGAGAAGATATTTGGTCTATGATTAGGAACTCTATGCCATCATACAAGCCTTGAAGAAGTGGATACAATACTTGTTACCTAGGGAGTTTATGTTGTATATAGATCATCCAACTCTACAATACTTGAATAGTCAAGGAAAGGTTAACCAGAGGGATGTGAGATTGGTGGAATTCTTGCAGAGTTATACATTTGTGTTGAAACACCAGAGTGTTAATTCAAACAAGGTTATAGATGCATTGATTAGGAGAAGGAGTTTTTTGAAAAAGAAGAGGATTAAAGTATTGGGATTTGAAGAATTGAAGCATATGTATCAGGAGGACATTGATTTTTTATAGGCATGGAAGGCTTACAAAGAACCTATAGAGATGGCCAAAAGAAAATGGATGAATTATTTCATTCAGGAAGGTATGTTATTCAAGAACAATTAGTTGTGTATTCGTAGAAGTTCAATGAGAGAGAATCTCATCAAGGAAAAGCATTGTAAAGGATGAGTAGGACATTTTGGAATTGATAAGACCATAGCATCGGTGAGTGAGAACTATTTTTAGCCACAATTGTAGAAGGATGTCAAGAAGTATGTTCAAAGTTGTAGGGTTTACCAAGTTTCCAAAGGAAACAATCAAAACATTGGAAAGTATACACCATTGACAGTACTAGAGAGACCATGGGAGGAAATTATCATGGATTTTGTGTTAGGACTACCAAATACATTGAGAGTATTTGAATCTATATTTATGGTTGTGGACATATTTTCTAAGATGGCACATTTTATACCTTGTAAGAAAACCAGTGATGTAGTACATGTTGCAAACCTATTTTTCAAGGAGATTGTGAGATTACATGGACTACCAAAGAGTATAGTATCAGACAAGGACACTAAATTTGTTGGATATTTATGGAAGACATTATGGAAGAAGATGAAGAAAGATTTGAAGTACAGTTCAACATTTCACCCACAGACAAATGGAAAAACAAAGGTGGTAAATAGGAGTTTGGGGAACTTGTTGAGGTGTTTGACTGAAGGTAAGGCAAGAAATTGGGACTTGATACTACTGCAAGAAGAATTTGCATACAACAATTTAGTAAACTGGAGAACATGGAAGAAACCATTTGAAATTGTGACAGGACAACAACCTAGAGGATTAGAAAAATTAAGGGATATCAGTATGGAGAATAAAAGGAGTGCAGAGGTAGAAGAATTTGTAGGATTCATGGAAACAATGCATACTCAAGTCAAGGAGCATGTGGAGAAGATTAACAATACATACAAGGAGACAATAGATAAGAAGAGAAGACATAAGGAGTTTGTAGTAGGAGAGGAAGTAATTGTATATCTAAGAAAAGAGAGATTGCCAGTTGGGACATATAAAAAGTTGAAGATGAAGAAGTTTGGACCTTGTAAGATCATTAGAAAGTTTGATCCTGGAAATGCATATGAAGTGGAACTACTAGAGGAATTTGGCATATCACCTATATTCAACATTGCATACCTATACTAGTATCATGAAGGAGAGTCACTGGAGGACAAAGAAGTTGGTTTACTAGACTAGATAGCACATCATTAAGAGGAAATTGAGGAAATTTTAGACAACAAAGTTGGATGTCATACTAGAGGAAGGAAATACAAGGAGTATCTAGTCAGATGGAAAGGAAGACCGAAGGAAGATGCATCATGGATTTCTCAGGCTAAGATAGACCGCATTGGTTTTCCTCTAAGCCCTAGAAAGTGAGAGGCTCACTTTTCTTCAACCTTGAATTTCTGATGTAGGAGAATCCCTGGTTGCCAATCAATCTTGCATCAACCAAAAATATTGGCATTCATTTTTTTTCTTTTTTTTCATACTACATTGTGCCACATTGTAACATTAGAGCTCATGGAGTAGGATATATGATCTTCATTGCTACATCTACATCATAACCAAAATTCAAGTGTTTTGGAGATTCTAGTACGAAGTTATTGCTAATAGAATATCAACTATATTTAGACAGAGAGCATTCATTGACTAGTCTTGGATTTTCAAGTGTGTGGACCTATCCTATGACTTGTGGAGCTTAGGAAACTATTTCATAAGGATGCACATTCATCGAGGGGCCTTCATCCCAATCTGCATCATGTTTGTCCAAAAATAAAATGAGAAACATATGTTTTGGTCGAACTTCCCACATGTCATCAATTTCAGGGTTTTGGAACCTCTTGAGGCCAACAAAAACCTTTTATGGAGTTGTTAATTGATATATATAAGCATTGTGTAGTGCATTAGAGATCATCATCATCATCATCAACAACAACATAAATATCTATAGATAGTAGATAGGGTTTCGACCCACATGTAATTCTGGGCTTAATGCCATATCATTCAATAATCTATAAGCCGAAAGGTAGGGCATGTTGCTAGATACGACCAGAATGTACATCAGTCATACCTCATGAACCAGCCTATCTCATGAGTCCTAAAGAGACACAAGAAATGGATGACACAATGAATGATTTTTGTACAAGATAACATTGATTTGCAAAGTAAGAGCAAATATTTCTTATTGATCATTTGTACCTTTATTCATATGCTCTAATACCAGATGTGCAAAGTAAGAGCAAAGATTTCTTATTGATCATGTGCAAAATACATTCATAAGCATTCAGATTCTGATAATCCAGATCGCACAAAGCGTAGGAGAGAGCATAAGTCTAAAATGTAGACTAAGGAATTTTCCTAAATGATAGACTCCAATCCTAGACCATTCCTACCAAGAATGAGGCGTCCTCAACAATTTAAAGGAGAGGCTAAGCTTGTAACCTCATGGCATATTACAATAAATTTGGAATCCATCCATACGTTTTTGACACGCGTCCCACAAACCTACCGCACTATGGAGTAGACAGCTGTTAGGCAGTCTTCCGTAAACACTAGCATAGTGGAAAATAAAGTCACTTTTAAGACACCCATTAGTGAGAAGGGCCCACTTAATACCCGTAAGTGGCTACAAGGATCTTGCTTTTTCAGACAGGGTTGCATCCTGTTGTCACATCTTAACGTGGGTGACGTCACGACATAGACAAGCCCATGTGCTAGCCATCAGAATGGTATCAGATCTAATAATTGATCTGGTAACTCATGATAAGCTCGAACCCAATCTTCAGGTCTGGGGTTAAATGCATAGTCAATTTGAACTACATAATCTTGGGAATAATCAAGGTCTAATTCTACTCTTTTCGCAAGGAGTGCTGGTTTAAGATTGATTTCCATATCTTGAATCTTTACTTCTGGTTTCCATCTGGCTTCAAGAGGATATAATTCAATTCTGGGAAAACGGTATCCTGTTCTTGGATAATGCACCAAGTATTGAACCACACAATCATGTATTGTGCTATGCAATTGTGGGTACAAAAGGTTCATAAATTCTTGCATATCAGAATTGAATCTGGCACCAACTATATCAGCATATTCTTCAAAATTATCTTGATCAAAACTGATTCGGGTGATGAAACCAAATTTTAATCCTTTTAACAAATTCATCTTGCTTTGTTTCGACCAGTTCATGCCAAACAATCCTTTGATGCAGATGTGGATAGAATTATTTCCACACCAATACTTGATTGGAGCTCTTGCTAAACCAAAAGTTGCTTTGAAATCTTCTTCTTCATCTGGATCTATTAATCCTTGATGATGATGATAATGGATAAATTTTTTCATATTTCGAAGCCACTTATTCAAGAAGTATGATTCTAGTAAAATAATAATTATCTCTTTGGGAAGAGTAGGAAGAGTGATCATATTCTCATTACCATAGTTTACCATATACATGGCGACACCATCTGGTCTATACCAATCTGGAGGATTAAACTCAAGATCAGTATAGATTGAACCTGCAAGTTCTCTGATCAGAGCATCAGCTAGTGGATTATTTTCTCCTTTGATCCATTCAATATCAAAATCATAACTGAGGAATTCAAAATACCACCTAGCGATTCTTCCCTAAGCAATGTCTTTGTTAGGTTTCTTTTTAAGTAGGCTTCTCATGGCTTGACTATCTGTTTTTACTGTAAATTTGACTGGCTTGAGAAAGATTTTGAATTTTTTTAATCCTTTTTTAACTTCCAATACCTTTTTTCATATATATGATATCTGCTTTCTGAGTCTGAAAAGGGTCTAGAGCGATATCCATAGATATTTTTCTTTCCGTTTTCTTCTTCCTATATCAACACAGTTGACCAAGTATTATCAGAAGCATCAGTGTATAAAAACAAAGGTAAATCAGCAACAGGATTTTGCAGAGATGGCAAATATTGACATTTGGCCTTAATTCTTTGAATTGCCTCTGTAGCTTCAAGGGACCATCCTTCATTTTCTTCTTTGAGATGAGATTGGATAACTCTGCGATCTTTAGCTAGACCTTTATAAAAAGGAGATATATAATTGAGACAACCCAAAAATCTCTGAATTTGTTTTTTGTCTTGAAGAATATGAGGGAATTCTTGGATTCGCTAGAAAATATGGGGCTGAAGTTGAACTTGTCCATTATTCAGGTGTAAGCCAAGGAAATCAATCTGGCTTTGTCCAATCACCATCTTTTTTACTGTTAAACATATCCCATGTTGTTTAATGGCTGCATAAAGTTCTTCAAGATGCTGCAAATGGTCAGTAACTGAATCTGAGAAAATAGGAATATCATCAATGTAAACAACACAAAAATATTTCGAATGTCTTAGTGCCTGGTCCATGCATCTTTGAAAATATGCAGGAGCTGTACACAAACCAAAAGGTATGGCATTCCATTCATATAACCCTTGTGGGACTGAAAATGCTATTTTATATCTGTCAGATTCCTTTGCCTTGATTTGCCAGAATCCTGATTTACAATCAAACTTTGAAAAAACCTTTTTATTTGCAGCTCTTCTAATTAAATCAGAGCTAAATGGTATGGGATAATTAAATGGAAGGATGATATCATTCAGAGGTTTATAGTTAATGCAAAGTCTCTTTTTCCTCTTACCTGTTCTGCTCTTTTATTAACTAAGAAGGATGGGCATGCAAATGGACTTTTACTGGGACGAATGAAATGTCCACTAAGTAATTCTTGCAGTTGCTCATCCATTTCTTTATATCTTCAGAACAAATACCAGATTTATCTCTGATTGTCACACATAATTCTAGACCAAACTCAAGACTTTAGAGTCAGAAAAGACTCTAAAGTATTTTAGACTTATGCTCTCTCCCACGCTTGGTGCGATCTGGATGATCAGAATTTGAATGCTTATGAATGTATTTTGCACATGATCAATAAGAAATATTTTCTGGATGATCAGAATATGAATGCTTATGAATGTATTTAGCACATGATCAATAAGAAATCTTTGCTCTTACTTTGCAAATCTGGTATCAGAGCCTTGTTTTGACTATCTATTTTGTTATTATGCCTGATATTGAAACTCAAATCCAGGATACATACTCAAGTGTTTATTGTTCTTCTGGTTTTGAACTCTTTGTCAAGATAGTCTGCGTTATCATTGTTATAGTCTTGGTTGTAATTTGGATCCTTGAAAGGACCTTGCTTCATTAAGTTCTGTTACTCATGTACTGGAGATTCTGGTTCTGAACAAAAGTAGCTGTCGCCAGTAGCTGTGGACCCATAGTAAGACCATAAATCTCTTGTTAAAGCTAAAGGATAGGCATGTGAAAGAGTGAGCAGTAAGATGGAAAACGTAGCAGCCAAAGGATTAGCGAAAGCAAGTTCTATTTCTCCATCATGGCTAGTCAGCGCTCAATGAATGCAAGCAGTTCTCTTTCTTCTGTTATCCATAATCACTTCCAAGATAAAGAAGAACTTGTAGACGAAAGTGGCAATTTTAAATTTCTAGATGTTAAAATATCTGATTTATATCCTGAGAAAGGCATAAAGGAAAAAATGATGAATTCTGTGCGACAATTAGAGATAAATCTTAGGGTTTCTGGTGTTGGTATTTGTCCTGTGTATCTACCATTTTTACTTCCCAAAGATATCAAAAGATGGAAAGAAAAAGGTTTCTTCCATGTGCATTTTTCTTTAGTAGACATTATTTTGCATCCCCATTTTAACTATGATATAGGTGTTGAATACTTTGCCACCCTTATAGACACAAGATGTAGAATCTGGGATCAAGCTATCATAGGACAATTCAGAGGTCGCCTTGTTAAATCTTCTGAAACCTCTAAAGGTGAAGACGCCCGCATGTCTATCAAACCCAACTTCACCATCAATCTTGATGATAAATATGTTCAGTCTGCATTCTTCCTACTTTTACAAGTTAAAGGTGTCATTTTACAACCAGATTTTGTGTATGCTACTGTAGGTGGTTGATGTGTTTATAGATTATTGAATACTATTTTTCCTCCTGATTTTCCTATTGGGGTAAGTTACACGAAAGCTAATACAAATGTAGATGACTTTGGTTGACATATTGATTCAACTGGGTTTGATATAGGCTTCCCTGTTATTGAAAAACTTATCAACCAATCTCAACCCAAGTTCCAAGAACTTCCAACCCGTTCTCCAAGTTTGTTCTCTGAACGACCTAGAACATACAGAAGAAGACTCGCTAGCATTGACCTCCAGGCTTTACCTGATGAAACTATTTTTACTCAGCCTGAAGCCCCTACTAGTGACAGACCCAACACATCTATGCGATCCTATTCCATGTCATGATACTTCCCAAGTACATCCCATAAGCCATATATTGCTTACAATCCTGAAGAGTCAATAGGATCTAGCCAATTTTCCATTTATAAACAACCATCTATCAATTCGTATCCTTCTCGTGCATCTCTAGCAACACTCTCTGATCTTAGCAGTAACCCTGAACTTATGGATCGATTAGCTCGACAAGTTAGCCAGAAGCTTGCCCTGACTCCAAAAATAAAGCAACAACTAGATCAGAAAGGAAAAGGAATTAAACTCACAAAGATGGGAGAAAAAAGTTGTATGATGAAAGAAAAGATACCTAAGTCTAAACTCCCAAGGGCTGGATCTGAAAAGAAAAATAAATATAAGATGGAATTCAATAATCAGGAATAGGAGATTATCAGTTATGAACCAGGCAAATGGCCTACTCCTGATACTTTCACAGTCATTAATCCTGATAGGAAATTATGGGGAAAATATGAAGCTAGACTTCATACTGAGCTGGGGAAGAAACAAAATAACTTTGAAGCCCAACGCAATTAGATGGCACAGTGGATGATTTCTATACAAGATAACATTGATGACATGGCTGTAGATGTTAGATTTTGTGGTAACCAAGCATTAGACACTTTAAATAAGATAGAAATAGTCTCTGAGGATCAACAAAAACATTTTTCTGTTATAAAGAATGTTGAGCACTACTGTGGAACTCTGTCCAATGACATTACCAGTGTTAACTATGATGTTACTCAAGTTCATAACAGTGTACAAACTGTTATTTCTACACAACAACATCAAGATAGCTACCTTACCCATATTTATGGTGATCAGCAAACCAATGAAACCTCTAGAAAGGTTGATGATATTGAGAACAAGAATCTCTTAGATCTTGTTGCTAAGAAATTAGAAAAGGTACGGATGCTCACAAAGAAAATCCGAGTAACTCAAACTGGTAAAGATAGTTCTGAAGAAGAAGGCAGAGATAAAAAAGGTAAAACAGTAGAACCTCCCAAACCCAAGAAGGTTTTGATTCAAAGAAGAAAACCTCTTCATAGTGAGGAAGATAAAACCTCAACTTCTAGAAGACCTTCTCATAAGCCAACTCCACATGTTCCCATGCCAAAAGTCAAGGAACATACTTTGGCCACTAAAGAAGAACCACTTAAAGATTGGCTTGAAGAATTGGGAATAGATCAAGAACAAGAAGACCTAGTCTATATGGATGAGCCTAGTTATGCAAACAAAGAATCTGATGTTGAGTCTTCAGATGTAGACACATTAACCATCTCTGATAGTCTTAGTGATTCTAATTCCTCTATAAATAATGATTTTGAGGAAATTGGCCTAGATTTTTCTGATTATAAGCAAATAGAAGAAAAAGAACCATGGGAATCATTGAAGAAGTTAACCATGGATATTGAAATGCAAGAATCAGTTACAGAAAACCTCAAGCCTGAACAGATGCACCCTTATGCATCTAGTGGTTACATTTTGAACATTGATAAACTGGTCAACCCATATGAAGCCATTTGTACATGGACTGATACATTAGAAAATCTATTTGAAAGAAGTGGCTCATGGACATAACCTGCAAAGGTTCTTTATGCTGTTAGACTAATGTCTGGAAAATTGAGAAACTGGTGGAATAATCTGCCAGATCAAGGCCCAATGCCTAAGAATATTCCTGCTCAATCCACAGATCCAATTTTGGTAGATCCTAAGAATTTGGGAAAAGATGATATTTTTCAAGCTGGATTTGATTAATTCAAGTGGTTATTAATAGATCTTTTCTGTGATGATATTTCTAATCAAGCCCTGGAAGCCAATAAGATTCTGCAATCTATGAAGCTCAAGAATTTAGCTAAGTTTGATGAGTATAACTACATGTTTGAATCTTACATGGTTGCTACCAATAAAATGCATGACTTAACCACAAAGTAGTATTATTTGAATTCTCTTCCTTGTGGGTTAGGTGCATGGGCACAAGATTATATAATAAGGAAAGAACATAAACAACTTGATGATGTCAGTTTTCCTATAATCAAGAGATTAATTAGATATAAGTTGGAAAAGCAATGTCTGTTGGGTGCTCTCCAACTTAATAAGGAAGAATATAATTACACATGCAATTTAAAAGAATTTTGTGATCTTCCTCCTATCAATTAGCTAAAAGACTTCCAGCAACTCAAACAATTCAAAAGGAGAAGTTGTGGTCAGAAATGCAAATGTAAAAGGTGTTCTCGATCCAAATACCATGAAGGAGAATATACTTTCAGATGCAACAAGTATGGTAAGTATGGATCCAAGAGAAAATATAGGGCAGTACCCTATAAGAGAAGAAAGTTTCATAAAACACCTCCATATTTGTTGAGGAAAAGAACTAATAAAGCCCCAAAAGGAATCAAATGCTTTATATGTAAAGGGCCTCATTATGCCACCAACTGTCCTAAGAAGTTAAATCCTGGAACAAATATTTATGCAATGTTTGAGCAAGATAACCCAGGATGGGAAGTTGTTGATAGCAGCACTGCTACTGAATTACAAGATTTGTATGAATTAGTTGAAGTTGTTCCTGACTCTAGTTTTATGTTAAAATTCAAAGATACAAAGGATCGCTATCGCCAAATGAAAAATTTGTCTAATTCTAGTTCAGAAAGTTCAGATCCAGATGAGGATTTCTTAACCTCACTCCTTAAAAGTACCTTGCAAGATCTGAAAGTCCAGATTCAGATTGAAAAATCCAAAGATCCTTACAAAATAGCAAGAACAAAAGAAGAAAGGAAGAAAGCTGTCCATCAACATATGGCCAAACTCAAGACTTTAGAGTCAGAAAAGACTAAGGTAGAAAAAAAACTCAAAGTACAGAAAAAACCCTCAAAGAGGAATGCAAAAGAAATTGATCATGCCTATAAGATTCCTCCATGGCAACGAAAAGGAAAAGAAAAATCTCCGTCCAAATCAAAAACTTCTGATGCTGACCCTGATGTCATTGCCATCTTTAAGAAATTTGATCTCTTATTAAATGATGTTGCTAATTTAAAAAGATTACTAAAGACCCATCAAAAGGCAATCAGAAATCTCTTTGCTGAAGTAGGAGAAATCAAACATATTCTATTCAAAGCAGAACAACAAGCTGAGTCTGACAAAAAATCTATTTCAGAAGGAAAATCAGAGGACGAATCAGAAGTCAGCAGCACCAGCAATAGTATTATTGATAGAACAAATGATAAATATTGTTCTCTATTGCTTGCCAATAATGGTAATTATATCTGAATAAACCTTTGTTTTC
Source organism: Sequoia sempervirens (assembly GCA_007258455.2). Taxonomy (NCBI): domain Eukaryota; kingdom Viridiplantae; phylum Streptophyta; class Pinopsida; order Cupressales; family Cupressaceae; genus Sequoia; species Sequoia sempervirens. Next base: position 792,392,954 of record VDFB02270651.1, read on the forward strand.
CTGGATATAAGAAAATTCCTTTAGATGCATTTGTGGATACAGGTTCCTCGAGATCATTGGAAAAAACCAATGCTATTCCTCTAGCATTTTGGAAAGAAAGACCTGATCTTCCACACAGTTATGCAATTAATGGCGAAATAATTTAGATGGGCAGGTATGCACAAGATGTTCACATTGAAATCATGGGTAAAATCTTCATTACTGACTTTATTGAGTATAATGATCTTGAAGATGATGTTTTGTTGGGATTTTTGTTCCTAACCAAATATGAGCCCCTCCAATTTTGGAAGCATAAGATTGCTTTAAGACATGAGGATGGCCAAATCGAAATCCCTGCACTTAAAATTGCGAATCACAAGTTTGAGCATAGTAGGAAACAAAAACAGAAGGAGTCAGTCAAAGAAGCTGCAGAAAAAACCCCTGATGTATTCAATGAAATCAGACAGAGATTTGAAAAAGACTATTGCAGCATGAACCCATTGCAATTCTGGTCCCAGGATCATGAAGAGTGTGAAATTCAGATAGGACCAGAATGTACATCAGTTATACCTCATGAACCAGCCTATCTCATGAGTCCTAAAGAGACACAAGAAATGGATGAGCAACTGCAAGAATTACTCAGTGGACATTTCATTCGTCCCAATAAAAGTCCATTTGCATGCCCAGCCTTCTTATTTAATAAAAGAGCAGAACAGGTAAGAGGGAAAAAGAGACTTTGCATTAACTATAAACCTCTGAACGATATCATCCTTCCATTTAATTATCCCATACCATTTAGCTCTGATTTAATTAGAAGAGTTGCAAATAAAAAGGTTTTTTCAAAGTTCGATTGTAAATCAGGATTCTGGCAAATCAAGGTAAAGGAATCTGATAGATATAAAACAACATTTTCAGTCCCACAAGGGTTATACGAATGGAATGTCATGCCATTTGATTTGTGTACAACTCCTACATATTTTCAAAGACGCATGGACCAGGCACTAAGACAATTGAAAGATTTTTGTGCTGTTTACATTAATGATATTCTTATTTTCTCAGATTCAGTTATTGACCATTTGCAGCATCTTGAAGAACTTTATGCAGCCATTAAACAACATGGGATATGTTTAACAGCAAAAAAGATGGTGATTGGACAAAGCCAGATTGATTTCCTTGGCTTACACCTGAATAATGGACAAGTTCAACTTCAGCCACATATTTTGCAGCGAATCCAAGAATTCAGTTTGTGGGACACATGTCAAAAACGTATGGATGGATTCCAAATTTATTGTAATATGCCATGAGATTACAAGCTCAGCCTCTCCTTTAAATTGTTGAGGATGCCTCATTCTTGGTAGGAATGGTCTAGGATTGGAGTCTATCATTTAGGAAAAGTCCTTAGTCTGCATTTCAAACTTATGCTCTCTCCTGCGCTTTGTACGATCTGGATGATCAGAATCTGAATGCTTATGAATGTATTTTGCACATGATCAATAAGAAATCTTTGCTCTTACTTTGCAAATCTGGTATCAGAGCCTTGTTTTGACTATTTGTTTTGTTATTATGCCTGATATTGAAACTCAAATCTAGGATACATACTCAAGTGTTTATTGTTCTTCTGGTTTTGGACTCTTTGTCAAGATAGTCTACGTTATCATTGTTATAGTCTTGGTTGTAATTTGGATCCTTGAAAGGACCTTGCTTAATTAAGTTTTGTTACTCATGTACTGGAGATTCTGGTTCTGAACAAAAGTAGTTGTCACCAGTAGCTGTGGACCCGCAGTAAGACCATAAACCTCTTGTTAAAGCTGAAGGATAGGCGTGTGAAAGAGTGAGTAGTAAGACAAAAAACGTAGCAGCCAAAGGATTAGCGAAAGCAAGTAAGTTCTATTTCTCCATCATGGCTAGTCAGCGCTCAATGAATGCAAGCAGTTCTCTTTCTTCTGTTATCCATAATCACTTCCAAGATAAAGAAGAACTTGTAGACGAAAGTGGCAATTTTAAATTTCCAGATGTTAAAATATCTTATTTATATCCTGAGAAAGGCATAAAGTTAAAAATGATGAATTTTGTGCAACAATCAGAGATAAATCTTAGGGTTTCTGGTGTTGGTATTTTTCTCGTGTATCTGCCATTTTTACTTCCCGATGATATCAAAAGATGGAAAGAAAAAGGTTTCTTCCATGTGCATTTTTCTTTAGTAGATATTATTTTGCATCCCCATTTTAACTATGATATAGGTGTCGAATACTTTGCCAGCCTTATAGACACAAGATGTAGGATCTGGGATCAAGCTGTCATAGGACAATTCAGAGGTCGCCTTGTTAAATCTTCTAAAACCTCTAAAGGTGGAGATGCCCGCATGTCTGCCAGACCCAACTTCACCATCAATCTTGATGATAAATATGTTCAGTCTACATTCTGCATGCCCATCAACATTTGTGTGAGTAATTCTGCATGTATACACACACACATATATATATACATACCTACATACATATGTGTGAGTGTGTGTATATATGTATATATACGTATATATGTATATATGTATACATACATATACATGTATATATATGTATATATGTATGTATGCATATATATATATATATGTACATGTATATGTATATGTATGTATGTATATATATATATGTATGTATATATATATACATATATATATACATATATATATATACATATGTATACATATATATATATATGTATGTCTATATATATGGTGAGGGAGTCTATGTGGTCGTAGGACAAGTGAATGGAATGATTATGGGTGGTAATGTAGGAGATATAACTTGTGATGCCACATAGGAACTAGGGATGCTAGTAGGAATACCCAGGGAAGGAATCACATTACTAATTTGTTGCATTATTGTTGTGACTTGGGGAGTGGTATAGGTAGGGATTGAGGCTATTGTTATGGGAGGAGGAATTTGAGTTCTTCCTTGGCTTGTAACATTGCTTTTGGGTAAATGACAACCATTGAGGAAAGATTCCTGCTAAATATTTGAACTACTTTTTTCATGAGGTGTATATATATACAGTTTTCTTTTTCTAATATGCATCTTGACAGTTTGTAATTCAATGCTTGGTTTTTATGAATAGTTTGTAATGCAATTTTTGACATTTTGTAATGCAATTTTCTTTAAAATATATGAATGTTGAAAGTTTCTTCAATTTTATTATTTGAATTGAAATGGCTTAGAGTGGATTTGTTTAGTGAGACATGAACAAACATTGGTTAAACATTTTCAAAACGAAAGACAATGGTACAGGTGTAGTGAGGTAGAAAACCTCAACTGAAAGACAAAGGGAGCTTTCTTCAGTGCAAATCCAAACAATGAATCATGGAGAGTCGAAGATAAATATATATAAAACAAATTTCATAGTAACAATCACATAAAGAATTATATATATATATATATATGTGTGTGTGTGTGTGTATATATGTATATATATGTATATATATATATATATATATATATATATATATATATATATATATATATATATATATATATAATACATATATAAGAACAAAATAATATAATTGCATGGAAAAATATCTTTGAAATGAAAACAAATCAATCCATTTTCATATTTGGGAATTTAACAAACAAATATTAAAGGAAAATTGTAGAGTTAAAGTTTGTGCATTTTCAAAGAGAGGAATACAAGTCCATGGAAGAAAACCCTATAATTTTGAACTAGTGAAACCCTTTCCATGTATGCTAGTAAAAATCAAATGAAAAAAGAATTTCACAGGCATGACTATTGTGCATGGAATAACAAAATAATACATAAACATGCTAGAATATCTTCGAAATGAAAATTGATCATTCATACCATTTTCATATTTTTGAATAACATGAGAATATTATAAGCAAATTACAGAGTTAAAGTTTGTGAAATGAGGAAGACACGAATGCAAGTTCACGGCAGAAACCCTTGAAATGATAAACATTAAAACCCTATGAATATTTCCTAGTAACAAGCAAATACATTGTATCCATTTCCATATTTTGGAATAACAAACAAATGTAAAAAGAAAATTGTTTGGAATAATAAACAAATGTAAAAAGAAAATTGTAGAGTTAAAGTTTGTGCATTGAAAAACACATGAATACAAGTGCATGGATAAAAACCAATCAAACCCTTTCCATATTTCGTTGAACAAGTCTAATAGTAATGAAAAACCATTTAAACCAATCAAACCTATTTCATATTTTGAATAAGGAAAAAAATATGAAAAACACAATGCAGAGTAAATGTTGTGCAATGAAAAACACAAGATTAGGAGTGCAAAGTCAATTGTAGATGAAAAGAAAACTAGTTAAACCCTCCCCACATTTCATTTAAGGCAATTTTTCTCAAAGACAAAATTTTGCAACGAAAATTTTTGCAAAAAAATACTGTCGTATTTGAAGATAGTGGTATAGGCTGAGTGAGGTTAGAAACCTCACCTAAAATAGAAAGGAAGCTTTGGAGAGTGTAGAGTCGAATGAAGAAGTGTGAAGAGTCGAACAATGAAGTATGGAGAATCGAACCAATTTTGGTGCCAAACCAAACAAACACTCGAGAATGTTTGCAAACAAAAGGACTGAAAGTGAGTGGGATATGTGAGAATGTGGAGCATTGAATGAACCTTGTTCTCCAAATTACATGCCCAACAGTTTTAGTAAATGCGAAGGGTGTAAGGGTATGTGCAAGATCATGATGGGCCAAAAAGTGGCAATATGATGGGTATGTGGCTAATGACTTTTTTCTTACCCAAAATTTATGAAATGAAAAGGGATTTTAAAGGAGATTCTCAACTTTCCACCAATATAAATTATGCTTTACTTTGAATTTAATAAGTAATTATTATTCATTTTCTATTCAAATTACTACTAAAGTCCAGATTGATAGGTTGATTGAAAAACATCTATAGCTTTCAAACGGTATCACATTTTTTGAATCAAAAACATCTGTCACATTCTATGCTTTGCATACTATAGGATTAAAATAAGAAAAAATGAATTTCATGAAGTTTTAACCAAGTTAAGGTGGCCAGACATATGCGTTTTTTATATTTTTTAAAAGTTGTAATAAAAAATTCATAATTAATTATTTACTTGGAGAAATATTACAAAAAAATATGCATCACATCGATACAAGAGTCCTCTACTTGTATCTAAAATATTATAAAAAAATATTATCATTTTATTATGGTTAGGGTGGTCAGACAGACACCTACTTCTTATTTTTTCACTGAAATTTAAGTACTACTACATTGAAATTTCAAAATTTCACCAAATAGATTTTTTTTTTTAAAACAAACCTAGTAGTTTAGAAACTACATTCAATTTGCTACAGATTCTATTCTTACATATTTTTGAAATAATATAGATAACTTATTCAAATTTTTATGTGAAGTTGCCTAACTCTGATTTTTCTGAATTTTTTGCCACTTAAGGGCCTTTTTTTTCCATGATGATCTTGCACAGACCTGTAAGGAAACTTGGTTAGTAGAGAAAACGAAGGAGGTGATGAGTGTTTAATGCTCTAAACTTTTCATTTAGGGTGGTGAGGTTGTCGTGGACACATGGCCATCCGATCCACTTTACATAGATGTGTTCGTCGATTAAGGAGGTGGATGGGCTCCTCTTTTGAGTGGAGAAAAAATGGGCCTATTTTGTGTAAATGGTGCTTGATAGGTCGCGGGTTGCTCAATTTTTTTTTGTTAATATTGGGCCTAATGCAGAAGTGGTAGGGTGATGTGGCAGACAAATTTTTAAATTCTTTTGGTCCATGTAGACCTCCAAAGTTGACCTGCCCTACTTTTGGCCCCTATTCCCTAAAGAGGAAAAATATTAAAAAGATAAAATAAGTGTATGCTTGTGAATTTATAGATAATCTACAATGATAACTCCATGACATAAGTCTTTTAGATGCAATCAATAGAAGACTAAACTATCTTATTAATTTAAAGTAATTTTTGAATCCTCAAATCACCATTATTTCACTGTCGTATCCTTCAAGCTTACAAGTAAAACCCACACAGTCCCTCTCTTTCACAGCAGCTGAGCTATTCATTCATTCAAAGAAACCTTTCAAACCCTTGAATGGACTCGAAAATGAATCTTCAGTAATCCTCTCTAACACACATACTCAATGTTTCTCCAAAGATTCTTTTCGACAATATTTCAATGTCATATCAACCCATGTAGTCCCTCTCTTTCACAGTAGTTGCACTGTTCATTCATTCAAATAAACCTTTCAAACTCTCGAATGGACTCAAAAATGAATCTTCAATAATCCTCTCTAACATGCATACTCAATGTTTGTCCAAATATTCTTTCTAACAATATCAATGGGTTGACCAATCTTCTGGGAAATGGGATCCCAACGCAAGTGGGAAAAGAATGAAAAACACAAACACAGCAGAAAGGAGACAAACATAGGGAGGAAAAAATATAGTTTCTATTTTCTATTTCATTCATAAAAAGATTATATTAAAAAAATTTACATACAAAAAATTAGAGCTTAAAACTCTATATTCACTTCATACAAAAAATGCGCATATTCAAGTGCATTGGAGCTTTCTGTGTTGTTGTTGTGTGCTGGAGATATTTCAGAGCACTGGAGCACTATTCTTTGTTAATGTCTTTTGCTGTTGTAGGTTCTCTTGAACATTCCTCCTTGTTTGCTACTGCTATAACTTACTTTTTCCTTCTACAAAAAAAATAAAATTCTATTTTATCTTTTGTCTTACTTTCCTTTTCCAAAAAATCTTCTGCCCAATTTCAAAATCACCTATCAAAATTAAATGCATTGATATAAACAATAATTGGCTAGAAAGGTTGTCAAACACAGTAGGGGGAACAATCCAAATTGGATTTCATCTGATGGTGCATTAAATGGACTTGCCCATTGTAGCTCTAAATTAGATATTCCTATTGGAAAGAGACACTGTAGATGAATTTTTGTGTTGTCATTGATGGAAAATTAAGTTAGTTTTGAGATCCGCAGTTTGTTCTATGCTCATACCGACATTTAATATTCAAGACAATATTTCACCAGAATAGGAAATGAAGAACAGAGTATTTCATTTACCTAGTGAACCGTATGCCTATCGATCATCTTTTTGAGTTGTGGATCAAATTGAAGGTTTGTCATGGTGTCTACTATGTTAACTAAAAATCTTTATGGCTCATATCATTTTGAGAAATTGTTTGAACATCTGGTTGGTTTATCTTTATGTTCAACAGTTTTTGGAAGCTGACATAGTTGGTGTAGCGTGTTGTGGATATACAAGACCTATATTGATGTAATCATTTTTGTGCTCAAGGATTTTTGTTTTAGTCCAAGCTAAGTGTAAGCTAACTTGCATGGGTGCACATCATGAATTATTCTTGTTCTGAGCTGACTTATGAAAAAAAATTTATTTTATTTGGAGCTGACTTGAAGTTATCAAAAATATTTTGTTGCGGATATATAAGAAGGGTTTTGTGAGAAAAGAAAGATATCTAGATGTGTATGTATGTGTGTATCTTGCCTGAAAAGTGTGAGTGAGTGATATTATGCATAGTTTCACTTGTGCATTATAGATTGTGAGAAACAATTCAAAGCAGAAGTGGAGAGCAAAAGTGAAGTATCTATCACAAGGGAAGAATATTGTAATTGAGCCTCATTGGAACTGTAATCTGGCTTTTGAAGAAGCTACTCAGTCAGTTCATGTTTTGGATCTAATCCAAATTTTCTATAAGGAAGTGCTCCTTCACATTTTCAGTAGTGAGCCTAAATGCATGTGCATTCCCCTATTGTATATTTTCATCTGAGTATACTCATATAATATTGTGAAGTGGCCATCGACTGTGGTTTTTCCCCTACCAAGGTTTCCATGTAAAAATCCTTGTGTTATGGTTTTATGGATGCTTATTTTCTCTTTATGCATGTTTTCTTCTGAATGTATGTTGTAAGTGGATTAAGGATCAAAGTAATTAATTTAAAATTTGGACAACACTAATTCAGCCCCCCCTCTCAGTGTAGCTTGTTTCCAACAATTGGTATCAGAGCTAGTTCCTCTAGAAAAAATTTACAACTTAAGGAGATCTTGGAGATGGATACAACCAGTCTTCAACAACTTATGGTGGCCTTGGATGATCTTGATCAATCTAAATCAGAGAATCGAGATCTATAGGAAAGCCTTGCAAGTGTAGAGAAATTAATTGAATCACTGAAAGAAAAAATCAATGAATCAAGGGAGAGTCTAAGGAAGGAGTTATGTGATCAGATCAAGAAGAACAAGAGCTTAGAAGATGAATAGTTGAATGTTTCCTTGAAGGAGAAAACATAAGAATGTGATAAGATGTCCAGAGATAATGTTGCCCTGAAGCGTGAAATGGAATCTGTCATAATGAGAATGACCAAAGAAATTGAAGATAGGAAAAAGAATGAAGAAAAGTTGGTGCAGTCTCTAAAAGAAAAATTTGAACAATATAGTTGATTGTATGATGGATTGGAGCAATCAAAGAACCATGAAGAAGTACTTGAAAAATAGCTTAATGAGCTCAGAGAACAACTTGTTGCTACAAATGAGTATAAGGAGAAATGCAAAGCCAATTCTCCCATGCTTAATGAGCTGATTAAAGGACAAAGGACTGATGGTGACAAATGAGGTCTTGGCTATGAAGAAGGAGAGAGTTCAAGATCCGAACAAATAAATTCTGAACATAGGAATCTTGGACAAGGAAAATTCATACAAAGAAATCAGACGAATGGAACTAGAAGAAATCCAGTAAGACAACCAAATGCTCAGAGATTTGATGGATATTGTTTTTCCTACAAAAAATTTGGTCATATGGCTTCTCAGTGCAGAAGTAGGATGAATCCAAATAGATCATCATTCTCAGGTTAGTGCTTTAACTATCATAAGTTTGGTCACAAGTCAAGTGAGTGTAGAATTGTGATAAATAAATTTTAGAAAGAAGTTATATGCTATACATGCAACAAACCCATACATATAGCCAAGCAATGCAGATCAAGAAAAAAATTAGTGGAATGGATGGTCTAGATAGAAAAGCATAGTGTGTTACAACTGTAATAAATTTGGTCACACTACTCACGTTTCTACTAGAACAAAAGAGGTCGGGTAAGACAGAATGAACAAAATGATATTAAAAGAAAAGGGAAGGTTACTACTGATGAGATTAGGAGACAGATGCAGAAGATGTGGGTTAAGAAAGATCCCTTTGCTAAAACAAATTCACCAGCACCTAAATCTGCTTCTGGAAACTCATCTGGGAATTAGTCTCTAGCCTCTAGCCCATGGGGAGTATTAAAAGAAAAATATTACAAACCCCTCACCGGTAACTGACACCAGATTGCAATTAAGCTCGATAGGTATATTGATGTTGTGTAAATGTTTTTCCATTGTTTGGAGGTTGTATCATGTAGTTTGTGAGGTATGCAGGAAGTTTGTTTCTCTCTGTACATAAGAAACAGAGTAACCGGATGTGCTAGGGTAAAGGAATTTAATGTGGTAAAAAGGTTAGTTGTGCATACAATAAAAGTAGATTTTTGTCATTCATTCACCACTTTGCATCCTAGTGAAGAAAGATTTTGGAGCACTCTAAGGAGATCTAAGAAAATCTTAGGGGAGATTATTGCTTGATTCCTGAAGTCAAGTAAATTTGGTGTGGAATCTTTGATCCGACGAAGAGGTATTTTTTATAAAATATTGTAATCCTATTAATTCATAGAAATGGTGAAACCTTTGGTTGTAGAAGTAAACGATAAACTTCATCCTAAATTTAAATGGAATTTGTATAAGTTTTAGGAAACTGAAGCCTTGGGCGCATTTTCTTCTGTACTATACGGGGTGTTATATATAGAAGATGTTGGGGCTATGTGCATGCGAACATTGAAGATCTTGGAAGCTCCCAATTGCTGAATTTGTATTCCAATAGCATAATTCAAGATGATCTCATTGTTAAAATCGAGTTCAAAACCCTAGAAGAAAAGAAGTTCATGCAATTTGGAAGATTTTTGATATTTGAAGAAAATGAATGGGTTAGATATGTGTTGAGCCATGTCCATGATCAATTCATGTGGCTGGATATACCTTTCAAAATCACAAAAGAAGCTATTCAAGCAGTTACAGGATTGAATGCTTCTGGCAGACTTCCAATCTTGAAATTCATGAAGAATGATACAGTCACGAAGGCAATAGGTTTTCAATGGGATAAGAGGGCAATGACAATTTTAGATATTGTTGAAATTGATGTAAAGTTTGCATTAATGGTGATTGGATACAAAATTTATCACTCAAGCTGGGATAACTTTGTATCTGGTACAACTGTCTATGTTACATATAAAATGGTGAAGCATAATGCAAAATATGATCTCTATGAATTGCTTAGAAGCTAGTTAATGGAGAATTTGGTAAAAATCAAGAAAGACAAAAATAATTCCTTCAAGTATGGAAACCTACTGGTATGCCTGTTCTTCTATTTTTTTAAAGAAGCTAAGGGAATTCATAAAATATATTGGCAAAGTGATGAGCTAGTAGTTGTCCAAATTAGAAATTTGTTGTTTGGCATCGGTGATCATCAAACTCAAAATGCCACTCTCTGAGGTTACTTCAAAACTTTCCAGGAGACGATGCATGCTAGGGAAAGGATTCCCACTTCAATTGTTGAATAGTACAAGGATACTATTTGTTTCATAGTAGACATTGATCAATGTTATATGGAAGCTGCTGAACCAAGACCAATTTGGATAATGCCAATGGGTTATGAAGTAGATGAATTTTTTTTTGAAGTTGTATGTAGACCATTTACTTCAATCACCTCTTGATTAGAAAGAGGAAAGGTTTGGTACTTATGCAGAGAAAAGTATGCAAGTTCATTTTGGACTTGAAAAGACCAGAGTCTACCAAAAGAGTAAGAAAAGAAGTAGAAAACTTTGCAAAGAAAGTGGGTATACCGGTGGAAAAACTGAAAGAAGCAAGAAGAAAAAGAGAAGAGGCTAAAGCAGAAAAGGAGAAGGAAAAGTTAGAACTTGCTAGTTAGGAAACACCTTCATCCCACACTAGGTCTACCAAAAGTTTCACCATAACTCAGTCAACCCAAACCAAAGCTTTTGAGAAAAGAAAGAAAAACAAAAGCACAAGATCTTATAGAGCTTCCTTTGAAGATGATGAAGAAGAAGAAGCAGAGTCAGAGGAAGTGCTAAGAGAAGTGAAAGAAATAGGAGCTCAATTTGTTGAGCTAGAATAAAATAAATCTTCCAGAAAGAAACAGAAGGGGAAAGAGGATAATGTTGATGAGCCTACAATGACATTGGATGGAGTGGTATACCTAGCCATTAATGATGGTAATCTAAACCATCTCTGTAAGTTTTATAAAACTTTTGATGAAGCAAGAAAAAGAATTCTTGAAGATGCAACAATAAAGCATTTGAATATCTTTAACAAAGTTCTTGTTGAAATACCATCTAGTTTACCAAAGAAGTTGCATATTATTTTAGAGTCTCGAAGAGATGCTACTAGAACTGAAGAAGAAAATCTGAGAAAAAGAGTTCTTGCAGATTTTTTTCCCTAAAATGTCGTTAGAAGAAATAGATTCATTACTTGTAGAGGTTAAAAATGAATTCAAAAGAAAACTAACGGTGAACAAGTTAATGATTGGAGAAACAAATATTGTGGTAAAAGAAACAAAGCAAACTCTTGAGGATTTTATGTCAAGAAACAAGGTCAACCTTGAAGAAGTGGATATTGGAGATATTCTAGAGAATGTGGAGATAAATGTGGAGGAGTATGTAAGTGAAGATGTAAATATGAATGGAGAAAATGTAAATATATCTGAGGATTTTCCTCCTACTCCTAATAAGGAAAACATTGAGACACCTATGGATACTGAGGTTCCCAAGGTAGCATTGTCTGAAGAAAAGGAGGAGCAGGTTGAAAAAAAGTGGAGGAAAAGGTTGAGACAATTCCATAAGTATCCAAGGATCAGAAAGGAAAAGGTCTAGAAAACATAGTGGAGGCAAGAGACACTACCAAGGTAGTGAAGAGATCTCTGATAGAGGAAAAGGATGATTTTGATGCTGAATTGGATGAGAATTCAATCAATCTATCTACCTTGTCACCCATACAAATGATGAAAGTTACAAAAATTGCTCAGGCCAAAGCAAGTGAGAGAAAACTGCAATCTCACAAGGAGGATAGTGAATTGTTAAATCTTGCATCTAGAGTATTACAGAAGTTGATGCCTAGTCATCACATGGAACCATCTGAATCCTCTTCTGGTAAACTAAGGAAGTTGATAGATTCTGTAAGTTCACACTTTGAATCTCTTGAGAAATCAGGATTAATTAAAGTGAATAAGGAGTTTAGAGAAAATAGATTTGGCTTTCTGAAGGAATTGATTGCAAGAGACAAGGCTCTACTAACCAACTGCATAAAAGGTGCACAAATTACATTTTCTGAAGGAGCAAATGTGTATAAGCCTTGTTTAGTTCTGTCCAAGTTCAATAAAGCAAATGAAATGAATGTGAAGGATGTTGAAAAATAGTTGGCAATTATTTCTGATGCTATTGATCCTCTAGGTGATGATGTTTGTAAGCAGGAGAATAAAGTAACATCTTTACTTGCTCAGATAAAGATTCTGAAATTGGAAAATGAAAAGATTATTGGGAGAGTGTGTAAACTCAGAGGACAAATTAGTCCAAAGATTGAGACATTTACAAACATTAGAGAGGCAAAAGATGCTATTATCACCCCTAATCCATTGAATCTTGAAGCCGCAGATGCTCTATCCTACCTATTGAGTGGTCATATTACCATCCTGATGAGTTACAAAAGTGTATGGAGCACAAGTCTTCATGTTTTGAAGAATAAATTTGTAGATGTCTTCAAACTTCTGTAAGTAACAGTGTGGATACGCACAAATTCTGAAATTTTTCCATTAATGTCAAAGGGGGAGAAGAGTGCAGTGAAAAATGTCTTATCATTCTAAGGGGGAGAGCTGTGTATGGTTAGTCTTCATAGGGGGAATTTATTTTTTGTAGTTTTGAAGTGCAGTGTATTTCTCTGTTGGTCTAACACTTAGTCATTTTTCACTAAGTGTTTCCATCAATGCCAAAGGGGGAGATTGTTGGAAAGAGACACTGTAGATGACTTTTTGTGTTGTCATTGATGGCAACTTAAGTCAGTTTTGAGATCTGCAGTTTGTTATATGCTCATACCGGTAGTTAATATTCAAGATAGTATTTCACTGGAACATGAAATGAAGAACAAAGTATTTCATCTACGTAGTGAACCGTATGCTTATCGATCATATTTTTGAGTTGTGGATCAATTTGAAGGTTTGTCATGATGTCTACTATGTTACCTGAAAATCTTTATGGCTCATATCATTCTGAGAAATTGTTTGAAGATCCAGTTGGTTACATACATACATACATACATACATACATACATACATACATACATATATATCTATATATATATATATGGTGAGGGAGTCTATGTGGTCGTAGGACAAGTGAATGGAATGATTATGGGTGGTAATGTAGGAGATATAACTTGCGATGCCATATAGGAACTAGGGATTCTAGCAGGAATACCCAGGGAAGGAATCACATTACTAATTTGTTGCATTGTTGTTATGACTTGGGGAGTGGTATAGGTAGGGATTGAGGCTATTGTTATGGGAGGAGGAATTTGAGTTCCTCCTTGGCTTGTAACATTGCTTTTGGGTAAATGACAACCATTGAGGAAAGATTCCTGCTAAAGATTTGAACTACTTTTTTCATGAGGTGTATATATATACAATTTTCTTTTTTTAATATGCATCTTGATAGTTTGTAATTCAATGCTTGGTTTTCATGAATAGTTTTTAATGCAATTGTTGATATTTTGTAATGAAATTTTCTTTAAAATATATACATGTTGAAAGTTTCTTCAATTTTATTATTTGAATTGAAATGGCTTAGAGTGGATTTGTTTAGTGAGACATGAAAAAACATTGGTTAAACATTGTCAAAACAAAAGACAATGGTACAGGTGTAGTGAGGTAGAAAACCTCAACTAAAAGACAAAGGGAGCTTTCTTCAGTGCAAAGCCAAACAATGAATCATGGAGAGTCGAACATAAATATATATAAAACAAATTTCATAGTAACAATCACATAAAGAATTATGTATATATATATGTGTGTGTGTGTGTGTGTGTGTGTGTGTGTGTGTGCATATATATATATATATATATATAGACAAATACATATATAAGAACAAAATAATATAATTGCATGGAAAAATATCTTTGAAATGAAAACAAATCAATCCATTTTCATATTTGGGAATAACAAACAAATATTAAAGGAAAATTGTAGAGTTAAAGTTTGTGCATTGTCAAAGAGAGGAATACAAGTCCATGGAAGAAAACCCTGTAATTTTGAACCAGTGAAACCCTTTCCATGCATGCTAGTAAAAATAAAATGAAAAAAGAATTTCACAGACATGACTATTATGCATGGAATAACAAAATAATACATAAAAATGCTAGAATATCTTTGAAATGAAAATCATTCATACCATTTTCATATTTTTGAATAACATGAGAATATTATAAGCAAATTGCATAGTTAAAGTTTGTGAAATGAGGAAGACACGAATGCAAGTGCATGGCAAAAACCCTCGAAATGATAAACATTAAAACCCTATGAATATTTCCCAGTAACAAGCAAATACATTGTATCCATTTCTATATTTTGGAATAACAAACAAATGTAAAAAGAAAATTGTAGAGTTAAAGTTTGTGCAATGAAAAACATATGAATACAAATGCATGGATGAAAACCAATCAAACCCTTTCCATATGTCATCAAACAAGTCTAATAGTAACGAAAAACCATTTAAACCAATCAAACCTAATTCATATTTTGAATAAGGAAGAAAATATGAAAAGCACAATGCAGAGTAAATGTTGTGTAATGAAAAACACAAGATTAGGAGTGCAAAGTCAATTGTAGACGAAAAGAAAACTAGTTAAACCCTCCCCACATTTCATTTAAGGCAATTTTTCTCAAAGATAAAATTTTGCAACAAATTTTTTTTCAAAAAAATACTGTCATATTTGAAGATAGTGGTACAGGCTAAGTGAGGTTAGAAACCTCACCTAAAAGAGAAAGGGAGCTTTGGAGAGTGTAGAGTCGAATGAAGAAGCATGAAGAGTCGAAGGGTAGAAGATTGTAATTGAGCCTCATCAAAACTGTTATTTGGCTTTTGAAGAAGCTACTCAGTTAGTTCATCTTTTGGATCTAATCCAATTTTTTTGTAAGGCAGTGTGCCTTCACATTTTGAGCAGTGAGCTATAGGCAATGAGCTTGAATGTATGTGCATTGCCTTAGTGTATATTTTCATCTGAGTATACTCATATAATATTGTCGATTGGCCATCCACCATGGTTTTTCCACATAAAAATCCTTGTGTTATGGTGTTGTGGATGCTTATTTTCTATTCATGCATGTTTTCTTTTGAATGTATGTTGTAAGTGGATTAAGGATCAAAGTAATTAATTTAAATTTTGGACAACATTGATTCACCCTCACCTCTCATTGTAGCTTGTTTCCAACAATTCCAACACTCCCCCTTAATTTTGAGCCTTCTTGCTTTTCATCATCATTTAAGATTTCCAGAGAAAAGTTTTTGGAGTGAAGTTTTTGAAGCATCAGTCCCTTTTTTTCATCTTTCTACGAATTTTTTAGAGAAACAACGAGATTCTGGAGCACCATTAGAATTCTGGAGCACACTTGTTTGCACCTATTCTGATTTCTGGAACTGTCTTGAACTGAAGTTCTTACACATCCACATTTTTCTGAGTTTTCTAGAACTAAAGTTCTGATGAATTCCTACATACCAAGCCTATCTTTTAGGCATTCAAATGATTCTTTTAACAATGCCTTTGTGAAAATATCAACGAGCTGATGCTCAAATCTACAGTATTGAAGTTGAATCTCTCCATGCTCCACTAACTCTCTTATGAAATGATATCAGATCTCAATATGCTTGCTTCACCCATGAAAGATAGGATTCTTAGTCAATGCAATAGAAGTCATGTTTTCACAAAATATGGTTGTACCATCTTCTTACTACTCATTCAAATCTGCAAGGATTCTTCTAAGCTAAATAGCCTAACATGTTGGTGCATTTGCTGCTATGTACTCTACTTCGGTTATGGAGAGTGAAACTATGGGCTAATTCTTTGATGCCCATGATATTGCTTATGAACCCATGTGGAACAAATATCCCGATGTGGTCTTCCTGTCATCTACATTTCCTGCCTAATCACTATCTATGTACCCAACAAGCTAAAACTCATTGGATGCGGTATACATAATGCCATAGCCTTTCATGCCATTAATATACATAAGAATTATTTTTCCTTCTTGCCAGTGTGTGTCTTTAGGTTGCTCCATGAACCTAAAAATTAGGCTTACTGCGTACATCAAATTTGGTCTTGTTGCTATCAAATACATGAGGCTTCTAACCATGCTCTTGTAGAGGGTTGGGTTAACATTATTGTTGTTGTCCTCTTCAATGCTTAATTTCAGACCTGTAGTTGTTGGGGTTGGGGCTGGTTTGCTATCCAACATTCTAAATCTCTTCAAGATTTGTTTAGCATAACTTGTTTGTGAAATGAAGATGCCATGATTTGTTTGTTGGACCTCTATGCCTAGGAAATATTTTAGCAAACCTAGGTCCACCATTTCAAACTCATTTTTCATTGCCTTTTTGAAATCAACAATGAAAAGATTACTATTCCCTGTGAAAATTAAATCATCTACATACAAAACAACAATAAGAATCTCACCATTAGCTGTCTTGATGTAGAGTGTGGGCTCACTATTGCTTTTGCTGGAGCCATTGCTCAGAAAGTACAAATCAATTCTGTTGTACCATACTCATGGTGCTTGTTTTAGCCCATAAAGAGTTTTCCAGATTCTGTAGACCTTGTCTTCTTTCCTTGGAACTTCGTAGCCAGGTGGCTACTCCACATACACCTCTTCTTTTAGTACTCCGTTCAAGAAGGCTAATTTCACGTCCATTTGAAGTACTTTCCATTTGTGTTGTGCTGCAATTGCTAGAAATGTCTGCACTATTTCCAGCCTTGCAACTGGTGCATATGTTTCATCATAATCTCTTCTAGACTGTTGTTTGTATCCCTTAACAACCAGCCTTGCTTTATGCCTTTCAACCTTACCATCAACAGTACATTTGGTCTTATAGACCCACTTAACACCAATGACTGATATCCCTTTGGGTAAATCATGAGCTCCCACGTTTCGTTTCTCACTATAGCATCCAACTCTTCATCCATGGCCTTACACAATTTTTCTTTTTTCACGGATTCTTCAAAATATATTGAATGACTATAAAAAAAATAGCAAAATCTGAATTCTCATCAAAATCATCATACCTTGTGCTGTCATAAATTTCCCTCACTTCTAGTCTTCCATGGCATCAATGATGCAAGTGTAGGATCATAATTTTTGGAGCTTCTTGACTGCTAGACTGTTGAAGAAGACTATTGTTGTAGGTTTGTGGAGCAATTTCCCTGTTGAAAGTTTTCAGCACATCTACCCTGCTGGAGATTTCTGGAGCATCTTCTCTATTAAGAATTTCTGGAGCTACTACTGCTATTTTTTGAACTATCAGCTTGCCAAATATTTCCAACACATCTACCTTCTACAACTTCTTCATCCTCAAAAGGCATTGAGATTGAAATACCTATATTGTTGCCCACCGTTCCATCCCATGACTCATTCTTAATGAATTCAATGTCCTAGTTGATCACCACTTTCTTGGTGATGGGATTGTACAATATGTAGACTTTGGATTCTTCACTATAGCCTATGAAAATGCATTTTTTACCTTTGTCATCAAATTTATGCCTTTTATTTTTTGGCACGAGTGCATATGCCACACATCAAAATATTCTCAAATGCTTAACACTCCATTTGCTTTTTGTCCACGCTTCTTGTGGGATCCTATCACAAATGGCCTTTGTGGGACACCTATTTAAAATGTAGACTACTGTTGCTACAACATCACCCCAATATTCATTAGAAAAACCTTTTTCCTTCAACATGCTTTCTACCATCTTTGTGACGGTTCTATTCTTTCTTTCAGCCACTCCATTTTGTTGAGGAGTATATTGGGTTGTGAGTTCTCTCTGAATACCTTGAGACTTGTAAAATTTCATAAACTCTTAAAATATATACTCTCTCCCATTTTTCGTTTTGAGGACATTGATAAAATGGCCACTTTACTTTTCAGCCAGGGCCTTGAACTCTTTAAAATTCTCAAATGCATCTGATTTGTTCTTCAAAAAATACACCCAAATTTTTCTACTATAGTCATCTGAGTGTCATGAAATAAACATTTCCACCT
The DNA here is from genome assembly GCA_007258455.2 of Sequoia sempervirens. NCBI lineage: Eukaryota > Viridiplantae > Streptophyta > Pinopsida > Cupressales > Cupressaceae > Sequoia > Sequoia sempervirens. Next base: position 792,411,380 of record VDFB02270651.1, read on the forward strand.
AGGGTTGGGGTCTTCATGGGACCACATAAATCTGAATGCACCAACTCTAATGGTGCTCTTACTCTCCTAGAATGCCTTGATTGAAATGGTTGCCTATGCTATTTACATAGGATGCATGCCCCACACTTTCCATTGGGCTCTACAATTGCTAGTAGGCCCCTAGCCATATCCTTTTTAGCTAAAATATTTAAACTAGAATAACTTAGATTCTCTTACCTCAAATGCCAAAGTTTGGATGGGTCTTGGATGACTGTTCTGAAGGTTGACTACTATAGGCCTTTTGATTGTAATGAGATTTTCATTTTGAGGGTAAACATCTGGTTCTTTGTCATTTGAACCATTGTCGTAACTCTCTTGCTTCCATCTTTGTCACAGATGATGCTTTCCTCTTTCTCCATTAGCACTCTATAACCATTTTGGACCATCTGTCCAATGCTCAAGAGATTGTGTTTCTTTCTTGGGGGATAAAATATGTCATGTATTTGTCTTTCTTCACCATGCTTGGTTTGTAGGCACACTATGCCCTTGCCCACGACCGAAACCTTCTGATTGTTCCCCATTTTGATTTTAAACTTAATGTTGGTGATTAAGAGGCAAATAATTTTCTGTTACCACTCATGTGGTTGCTACAACTGTTGTCCAAATACCAATCTTTAGCACTGCCCCATTCTGCAAGATTGCATGCAATGAACATTTGTGACTGTTTTTCATTTTTAGCCTTGTTCTCATTTTCCACATTTGTATTTTGACTCCCTTGGTCACATTGTTTCTTCCTACATTCACTTGCATTGTTTTGGAAGTTAGATTGGGAGGTGCTGGCCTCCTCTTGACTGTTTGAGCCTCCTCTTCCGATGTTTCTTTTTTCTCTACCTCTTTGACCTCTTCCTTTGCCATTTCTTCCTCTTCCCCTACCTCTCACATTTGCTTGAGCTTTGAAAGTTTTCTCCTGGGAAGAATTTGGAGACTTATTTAGGCACTGTTGATGGATTTGAAGTGAACCCATTAACTCTTCAACTAACAATGTTGAGAGGTCCTTTGCCTTTTCTATTGCAATAACCACTGGGTCAAATTTTGTGGGTAAACTTATGAGAATCTTGTCCACAATCTTTTGCTCTTCCATGGTTTCTCCATTTATCCTCAACTGGTTAATCAAGGTGGAAACCCTTGTATGAAAATATAAAATGGACTCGTTGTCCTTCATCTACATGGTCTCAAATTCTCTCCTTTGCAGCTGGAGTTTCACTGACTTGGCTTTCTCAGACCCTTTGCAGGTGGTTTGAAGTATTTCCCATGTTTCTTTTGCATAACTAGCTGCTGCTATTTGAGGAAAAATAGCCTTTGTCAAGGCTGCCTCAATCAAACTGAGGGCTTTAGCATCATTTTTTTTTGTATCCTTCAACTGATTCTTTTAAGCATTGCTCAATGTTGTAAATGCATTTGGGTTAATCACATCTATGAACCCATTTGCTACTAACTCCCATAAGTCATTTGCTACTAAAATGGTTTTCATTTTCTTTGCCCAGACATCATAATTTTTACCATCAAATATAGGTGGCTATTGCCAACTCCTATTATCTTTTCCAACTATTTTGTTAAATGGGAGAGAACTACAAATACCTAGAAAAAAGTTAGGGCTTTTCTTCACTGCCTAGAAAGCTAGAGCTTTTCCAAATATCCAGAAACTAAGGTTTTGTCACTGTACACCTAGGAATGAATATGATATAAGAAATTGCTTTGCTTGAACAAAAATCTTCTATCTTCACAGATGGTGACTGACTCTTCCACCTTTTTAGACAACTGCAACTCTCCAATGATCACTTTATTTTGTTCAACCTCAAATCACCCTGAATCTTTTTGCTCACTACATCTTCAAGATCATCTACCATATAGCTCTGATACCAAATGATAACTTTGAAAGGCATAGAGAATATTATATTAATCAAATAAACATTACCAAAACTGAACTTGAACTCATACAGTTACAGCTTACCCTGATAGCTTATAGCTCTAATGAGTTGGACTCATCTGAGAGTGAGTAGAAAGCAATACAAACTCAACAATATATAGGCAATCAAGCACCAACAACTAAGAGTCAATAAAAGAGATAGCTAACAGTCAATAGATTGGAGTGGCTGGTGAAGATAAGATCATATCTTGGTCATTAATGCTGAGATATGATTGTGATCACATGTTGACAAAGAGAGGACAGGTGCAATTGCATACATTAATAAGGTTGTTGAGATTACACTTTCCAACAAAATTTTCAACAATCCCCTCTAACAAGCATACTCAATGTTTCTCCAAATATCACTTTCCAACAAAATTTTCAACCCCTCCAACACGCATACTCAATGTTTCTCCAAATATCACTTTCCAACAAAATTTTCAACAATCTCAATGTTGAAAATTTTGTTGGGAAGTGTAATCTCAACAACCTCATTAAGGATTATTGAAGATTCTTTTCGGAGTCCATTCAAGAGTTTGAAAGGTTTCTTTGAATTCTTTGAATGAATGAACAGCGCAGCTGCTGCGAAAGAGATGGACTGCGTGGGTTGATACGGCATTGAAATAATGGTGATTCAAAAAGTACTTTAAATTAATAAGATAATTTTGTTTTCCATTGATTGGATCTGAAAAATTTACGTCTATGTCAACATCTTCAGTGCGTTCCACGTGAAGAGGAACTACTCGTTGTAGACTTTCAATTCACAAGCATCCACTTGCTTTTTCTTTTTAATATTTTTCCTTTTAAACACTATACGTAATACAAGACTTTTTGCTCTCGAAAGTTTCGGGGCAATTCTACCATAGAACACAGAGATCTAAAGTTTTTAAGTTTACTTAACGCATCGCCAAGCCACTTCGATCTGTTGTAGTTTGGAGTGTGTACTAATAATGGATTGAGGATGGCTGGTGCAATTGCACACGGTGTTATTGGCAAACTAACTGAGATGATAGTGCAACAAGCAGCTGAAGAGGCAGCGCAAGTGTTCAACTTCACCCGGGACTTTGACTGGTTGAAGGAGGAGCTCACAAGTATAAGTGGTTGTCTGGAATACGCAGATTCACAGGCTGGGCAAGAGAAGCCCGTCAAAACATGGCTGCACCGCGTTCGGGATGTTGCCTGGGACGCAGAGGACATTGTGGAAGAGTGTGCTGTTCGCAGTCCAACTCAGTGTTGTGTTTGCAATCCTGATGAATTATTTTTCCGCTATAGAATGGGAAAAAGAATTCAAGAAGTGAGAGAACGAATCAGATCAATTATGAAAGGTGGAGAGCAGCTGAAGCTTTGCCGTGATTTAGTGTCGTCTCCCTCGGAGCAGCTATCAAGCAGTGCACGTGTAAGAGTGTGGAAGGGAAATAGTCTCCTTCCCTGCGATTCACACCCTGTGGCCATTGAGTCCAAGGTTCAACAGCTCATCTCCTTGATAGATGAATCAACTGTTCCAGTCATTGCGGTGGTGGGCATGGGCGGCGCAGGGAAGACGTTTCTTCTACAAACCGTTTTTGACAGAATCAAACAAAGGTACGACCATTCAATCTGGCTTCCCATATCACAGTCATATTCTGTTCATAAATTGCAGTGTGATTTAGCGTCGCACGTGGAAGATTTAGAGGTTAGGGTGAAAGATTTAAGTGACGAGCGAGCGGCGGAGCTGATTCATGCCGGTATGAAAGGAGCAAAGTCTCTCATCGTGCTGGATGACGTTTGGAGGGTAGCCACAGAAGATAATATCGTGACGAGCCTTGGTCTTCCAATCGGCCATGAGAGCCAATGTAAAGTGGTGGTTACAACTAGAAGCAAGGATGTTTGCCAAAACCTTGGTGCTTCCCCTTATCAGATGGAGCTTTTATCAGAGGAAGAGAGTTGGCAGCTATTCTGTGCTCATGCTTTCCGTGGTAATCTCCCGCCGGATCACCTTCAAGTGATAGCTCTTCAAATTGTAAAGCAATGCGGGAGGTTACCATTGGCTCTCAAGATAACAGGAGCTTCTCTTTCCGTCTGCACAGAAATAAGTCAGCGGAGCTCCAAATTGCGTCAGCTTATTGAGGTTGTCAATCTTATCGAGGACCCAGTTATACAGATTCTAAGATTGAGCTATGACTCCTTGCCTACAGCTCTTAAGCCCTGTTTCTCTTATTTGTCCTTCTTTCCTGAGGATGAGGAAATAGATTGTGAATTTCTCATAAATCTCTGGATAGCGGAAGGATTTATTCCCCAAGGAGAAGACCAGTTGGATGTTGCTTGGGGTTATTTATATCAGTTGGCCAATCTCTGCTTGCTTGAAGTACGGGAGAATTGGGCTCTAACCAAATATTGTAAAATCCATGACTTGCTGCTTGATTTGGCAATTGATATATCTAAAGAAAACAGATGCACGTTTGTTGTTGAAGATGTCTTCAAATCCACGAAAAGAATTTTACTAGCCAAAAAAGGGATAACAAAGAGCAGGGTTTTTTGTCCCAAGTCTCTTCGCACTCTATCATTTTATAATAATCCCATTGAAAAGTTTAAGGCTAACTTTTTCAGCCCAGTGAGATTATTAAGGGTCCTCGACTTGAGCGAAACTAAGATCTCCACAGTGCCCCACAGTGTTGGAAAGCTAAAACTTCTCAAGCTTTTAAATTTATCAGGGACAAATATTGAGGAGGTACCAATCTGTGTGAGAAGCCTTAAGAGTCTTGTCTTGCTCAATCTATCTTGGTGTGGACATCTACAAAGGCTGCCTAAGTGGATAAGTGCACTCAAATGTCTCCAACATCTCAACATACAGTATTGCCACAGTGAGTTGCCAAGTCATCTACCCAAGGGAATATCAGAGCTCTTGTCTTTGCGAGTACTGAGATCAGATCATTTAAGGTTCTCTGTTGAAGAGGATAGGTTTTTAAAGTTGGAGGATGTCGCCAAATTAACCCGCCTCCAAGAATTAAGATTGTATGTAAACCATGAAAGGGAGTTTGTGAGTATCGAAGATGGAATCCTTCCTCAGCTACTCAAGATGCGCCGTCTATCAATAGTATCTCGTTGTTGCACAGAATCGAGTCAACGACACAATATCATTGCCCTGCAGGATCTTCAAACACTTTGTTTGCGGAACATTGCCGTGCCAAGTTGGGTGTGTAGGCTAACAAATTTGAGGCAACTCATAATAAGAGGTTATGATTGTAGCGATTATCCGGCATTAGAAGCAATGCCAAACTTGATAGAGTTGAGATTAGAGGGTAATAAGAGTTGTAGAAAACTAGCAAATGCCTTGGGAAAGTCATCTGCGTTTCCCAAGTTACGCTTTCTATTTATAGCAGACTTCCCTCTTTTGGAGGAGTTGCCGGATTTGGAGGACGGAGCGATGGCCGTCCTGGAGAGATTCCGTTTAGAGAGATGTTCAAGGGTGAAGAAAGTCCCAGAGGGATTGGAACGGTTGACAAGACTAAGGAAGATCTGGTACGAAGGGACAGGAACCCATGAATTTAGAGAGGGATTGAGTGAAGGAGGGGAAGCTTGGAATAAAATCAAAATAAAAAATCCTCATGTGGATATTAGAGATAACATATCAACCAAAATATTATCTACTTTCTTTAAAGTTTTTTAAAAATTTAAGATATATGTATTTCAAAATATTTTTATTTATTTTTGATTAGATAATATTTTTCTTTCAATTATTATTTTTGTAAGGTGGTGATTATATTGATAATAAAGAAATTTACAACCATATGCTAAGCAGGAATTATATCAGAGATTTCCCTCATCAAACAAAAAATACATAACCAGGAGAAACATCATCGCCATACAGTCCCAGTGCGAGAAAAAACTTCGAAACAAAGGAAATATAACAGAGGTTGAGCCTCAACAAACAAAAATAAACATATTGTTCATGCATGAAACTATCAGAATTAACAAGTTGAAGACAAAAGAAACCAAAGGCGGACATCAACCGACACCAGACGCGATTCACATGAAGCCGTTTAACTCTGCAAACCTAGTGAAACCATCCAACCACTCCAACCCATCCTTCGACACTAGCTTCAGCTTTCGCTTCAGGAAATCCACCGCCGCATCTGTAATCTTTTTGTGCCTTGATAATGCAGGCCCTTTGATGTCTAAGAGAAAGGGAAAAACTTTGACAGCTTCATCTGAATCCCATAGAAGAGTCAAGTTGGCAAGGCGTGGAATGCCTTTACCTATAAAGGCCGCCTTTAGTGTCATTTCAAGACCGCTGAGCAAATCATCCCGAAACAGGCAAACCATCATCTCCTTGGCCTCCGCCTTCAGGGTGTCCAGGTCTAGAAGCATAGCAAGAAACCGGGAGGAAATATGTGCATTATCTCTGGCAAATTCTTTCCTTTCCAAGTGTCCTTTGCCAAGGACCATTTTAACAGTGACAATTAACGTCAGGTCATCCATGAGCAAAATGCGCTTTAATCTCTGGTTCGTAACTTCACGAAAGGCAATCTGCCTCTCCGTGGCCACCAAAGAAACTGGTGTGTCGACACCGAAACTTTCCAGACCTTCCGCTGAGATGTGGATGATGAATTTTGACTTTGACGTTTGAGCCATTTGCAAGTCTTTGACAGCCGCTCCTAGCAAAAAAATAGAAGACAATACTAAAATGTGAAATCCATGTTTTAGAAATGACTTCATTAGTTCATTTAATACACCTGAATGATGATCAGTCAGGCCTTCGCACACGGAACAAGATTATGGCAAAATGAGATCGTCCTTGACATGAATAAAGACACGGCCTCCATCCATCCTACTTAGAATCATTATCAATGCGATTGATGAGAGTTGCCACTCGGCTCATCAGCAAACGTTTCTAGGCAGGTCGTGCCCAATGTGTCATAATGATGACACAATGAGAACTAAGCCAAGCATGCCCCCAGTCCTTCTCCAGAAGTATCGCAAATTTCAAGGGCAACCGATAAAACAAGCAAACAACTCCTTCTTTCGGCTAAATTTAGGAAATTGGAAGTGACAAGACTATGCCAAATCCATTGTCTTCATGTCTGTCCCATCCGCCACCTCATGACCACCTTGGACACCGTGTGCCCATGTGAGGGGCGAGGGGGAGCCCACCCTACCACCCACATTTTTCTTAATTACTAATATCAATTTAATTATATTTTTTCTTGGTTCAGGTAAGAATCACGTATGTTCAATTTTAAATATAGTTTAAATCTTGTTTGTGGAGCACATTTGAACATTTCTCATTTTTTAAATATTTAAATAAATAATATATAATCAAAGTTTTTTTATTAAAAAAAAATTACAACACGTTTATTTCATGGGGTTATGTAGATTTGATGATAAAGGAATATTGTTTCATTAAAAGTTAAAGACATTATCAAAGATGACAAGTGTCCTAGATGATTGAGTGACAAAGTCATAGCTCTGTCTTGAAATTTTGAGTGTTAAATTTCAAACTTCATCCTAGGTACCATATTGAGTCACCTTGCATAAGTTCATATTTCAATCTCAAAATATGGATGATTTGTGTCAAAATTGGTAAAGTTGTTAAAATGTTCTAAGAAAAATTAGATCTCAGGGAAAACATAAATTTCTAATGTAAAAATAAAAATCTCTCTTAAAATAAGATTTCAAAATTTTTGATGCTCCTTTTAATTTTTTTTTTCCCACAAATTTCATAAGTTTACAAGCTTATAATATGATAGATCCATAAAATTTAATGCACCTCCATTTAATCATTAAAAATTCACATGCCCATCGTGAAAGTCTAAATAGATTATAAAGAATAGGGATTGATAAAGTTTAAAAGGAAATCATTTAGTGCTTGCTTATACAATGTATCTTATAATACCTATGTTTTCTTCTAGTCATTTGCAATAAATACCAATATCCTATTTGCAATAAAATTGCAGAAGCCAAAGGAAATTTCAAGAGAAGTCACTAGTTGAAAAGTTGGCAGCCCTTAAGGAATCATTACTGCTAGCCAAAGAAAATAGAAAGAAAGAGGCACATTGCCTAAGGTATAGTCATCATGTATTTGAAGTCATTCTAGCCTGTCCAAAGAGAGAACATTGGAGATCATAGATGTAAAAAATGCAACCTTTAAAAGAGTGTAAAAGTGTCCAAAGGGATCATGGTTTTGAAGAAGCTCCATGTACAAGTGGTTGCCACATTAGTGTTGCTCTCACAACCATGGCTCTAAAATAAGAGTAAATCACAATTTGTTGAAGGAATACAAGCCACCATAAAGAGTAGATCATAGTCCTAAGTAATAGGTTATCAAGTAAGGTCACCGTTTATATGAGATCATAGTCAACAAATAGAATCTATTGTCAAAAAGAGTCGTTAAGAAGGTGTGAATAAATTCATCTATAGGAAAATTCACCACCAGTAATTATCACCGTGGAAAATTGACCACCAACAATTTCCTAATTGTATATGCGATGAATTATCCACGGTGATGAATTGCTAGTGGTGAATTTTCCACTACCAAGAATTGTTGGATTTGAATTGTTGACCACCAGTAATTCATTGTTGTGGAAAATTCACCACCAACAATTTCTCAATTTTGTTGGTGGTGAATTTTCCACTACTAGGAATTGTTGACCACCAGTAATTCATCATCGTAGAAAATTCACTACCAACAATTTCTTAATTGTATATGTGATAAATTATCCACAAGGATGAATTGCTGGTGGTGAATTTTCCTAAGATGATTTATCCTTAAGAAAATTTATGGTGTTTAATTTTTATTCAATAATTTTGTAATTTATAATATTCATTATTATTTTAAATTAATTTATCGGTAACTGTGTAGAAAAATAATTATTTATTTTCTTTAAATTTTATTTTTTAATTAAAAAAATCATTTTTCAATTAAATAATAAAAGATATACTTTATTATATCTAATAATTGATTATTAAATATGGTTGATTTATTTTTTTATAATTTTAAAAAATAATTTAATTTAACTTAATGTTTTTTAAAAGTATTTGAAATTAATATTTTTAAGAACTATTAATGTAAAAGAAATAAATAATGATAATAATTTATTTATACACAGTTGTTTAAAAATTAAATTTGATTTATGTAGTTAGTTTCAAAATTCAAGAATTTGTAATTATTCTTGTGTAAAGTATTAATAAATATGAAGCATAATATTTTATGGTTTTGAAATATGAGGTTTAGATATTTTTTACAAAATTTATAAATTATTAAGAGGTAATATGTGAAAATAAGAGTAATAATTTTTTTTGTTTGAATAATTGCATCATTAAACATGGTGCAATGCATGTTACTACTCAAGTATTTTGAGCACTTGCCACAATACCACACACAACCACTTCTAGTCCCATAAAAAAATTGAATGGACACTTAGAAATAGGAAGGAATTATTGCTTTAATCCATAAAAGGAATCTATGAACTTACAAATCTAGGTACCCTTTATTTATTTTTTGGTACAAAGTTTTATTTATTTATTTTGGTACTAAGTTTTTTCAATTTTAAATATATTTCACATGTACAACCAACATCAAATATTTATCTCAATGTTACAACATAGAAAGTGCCCCAAGAATGTCTAACCATGTGATGAACACATGCCTAGATCCCTTAGGTGCATTACAAATAAATATTAATTTGTAGATTATAAGAGTAAACAACACACCTTTTCCTAGCATTCTCCCACTTCTTGTATACATTGCATAAGGGGTCACAAGTAAACTCAAACATTAAGAAAACAATCCCTATAGCCAACATGTATGATTGAAAAATCTAGGCACTCTATGTGCTTTGGAAGATACATACAATAATAACCAAGGTGAAAATCATCTCAAACATGACCTACCTCATCCTCTATCATACTAATACACAAAATATAATATCCAATTAAAAAAATACTAGACTAATTGTCATACAGAAGCATAAATCCCTGTCAACTTGATATTCAAACACAAAAAACTAAATCCAATAGTAACAAATAGGCCTAAGTAACTATCAAGAAATAATCACTATAACTGGAATAACAACCATAACTAGTTGCTAACATATCCAACTAACTATCACATATGTTAACAATCAAAAAAAATTTCTAGCACCCTCAGTTTACCCAAATATTGCCTGAGCTTCTCTTCTTCTTCCCACCATTCTCTTATAGATTCTTCAATGGTTTTAATTAGTTTAAGGCCTCTAACATAATGTTTAAAACCTTCATCCAAATTCTCATCCACATTAGATTTAAAATTATTAAACCAGTTATCAAACCATGTGGCCTTCTTCTTCATCTCATTCAAACCATCCACCTTTTTTTTGCTCATAAAGATAGGGACCTTCGATGGTGTAGGTTGTTCAGGAGTAGATGAAATTAACTCCTTTAGAAAATTCTTCAATTTTTCCACTTCTACCTTAAGATCATCCTTGGCTTGCTTATCCTTAATTAATATTGATTTGGTGATGGTGGTGACAATATCTATTAGATTTATTTGTTGATTTTTGGTATGCTTCCCTAGATTAACAATA
>VDFB02270651.1:792421964-792557354 GCA_007258455.2 Sequoia sempervirens
GGAGCTCATTCTCATCACCTATCTCATCTTATCCTTATCACACACTTAGTGGGGGCAAGGCGTTAGTTAGCCTTGTCCTAGTTTGACACTTGTTGTTGTCCCTTTGGCTAGTTGCCTACCTTCTATTTATACCAACTGAGATTGGGATACAAATGACCTACTATAGATTGACTCACATGTGCCTTGTACTAGTCTTTTTCTTTTTCATGTTCTTATATGCGATTGAATGTGCGTAATTTTATCCCCCATGATGTTTCATTTGATGTATCTCTCTTTTTGTGCATTTCTCTATATGTATCTACATTCTTCTCTATGTTGAGTAAACATTTTATCTTTTTCATTTGTCTTGTGTTTTAATTTTGGGGATGACACAAGTCTTCAAAACACTTAGGTATCTTCCATGTTGACCCAAAATATTTTTCTGTGTTTTCACTCTCTTTGTGTCATTCTTCCTTGATTCTATGAGTATTTTGGGAATGATGATATTTATGAGCACTTAAACAATATTATAGCAAATATATAATGACCCTGAATCCATAGATCCCTTATGTGTTCTTGGGGGCAACCCCTCCCTCTTTTTTCATGATAGCTTTATTTCATAAACATATGACTTGGCATAGGGTTTTCCCAGGAAAGCTCTCATGTCATAGGAGAAAACATTAGCTATTTTAAAGAAGTTGCTCACAACAATGGTGTTATCAACCACTTTAAAGTGGGGGAATACATCGATGACATCTTTCAACATTTTGCATATTTCATGGCGTGATCTTTTTTCTTGTGGTCCATTTTCTTTTCTTGGTTGTGTCATTAGGTTTGATGTCCTCCAAGGGTACAATATTTCTAAGTGTATGATTCCCCTTAGTTGAATGATACATGAATGAGCCATCCCATAAGTGGCACTATAATATTCTTGAGTTTTCCTCTCTTGGAGAGATTAGGCATGATGTTCACTAATAAGAAGACCTTACACAAATGAAACAAAAACCTATAGACAAAGCATTCAAAAGCATAACATTGTGGTGCCTTATCGAATTTTTCAGGAGGATAACTTCGGTATGGTATAGGAGGCTAATATGATTCTCTCATTTTCCACCTCATTGGGATAACTCACCTAGTGAATGGTCTGAGGTTCTACTACCCCAGAGTGAGCACACATGTTATGGAAAAATAGCCTAGACCTGGCCTACATCATGTTGGATACACTGTCAAAGCTTGATCTTTGTTTTTGTAGACACTAAAAAATTTCCTATGTTCTGTGACTCCTAATTTCTTCATCATTGTCCACCTTGTCATTCTTCATAATTAAATAATGTTAATTATTTAATTATTTTCTAATTCCATATGTCTTCTATTAATTAAATAATTATAATTATTTAATGAATTCATTACTTTCTTTATTTTCATCCATTGATTAATTAAATAAATTGTATTAATCTAATTACATCAATAATTAAGTCCTTTTCTTTCTAAATTTAAATAAATTTGTATTTATTTAATTTTTATCCAATTTCCACTATAATTAAATAATTATTTTCATTATTTCATTATTCATTAGTCTCTTCTCTCATAAATAAAATAAATTTTAATTTATTTAAATGGTCCACTCTCTTCAATTTTGAATTAAATCATTATTTAATTAAAAATGTTCTCTTTGTCACATTCCTCTATAATTAATTAATTATGTTTAATTATTTAATTATTCATTGGCCCCCTAAATTAAATATTTATTATTATTTAATTTCCTCTCACCTCTTTATTCTCATCAATCCTTATTTGTCCATGTCTAAACTAACCTCCACCCTTGATTGAATTATTTATAATTTAATCTTGACCATCAATTCTTAACATTTTCCCTAATTTTTCCCTAACCCTAGTCCATACTACATCTTTTATTCTTGTCCATTGATTATTGACTTTCAATCTTAGCCCTTCATTCAAAATTGTCTTTCCTATAAAAGACCTCTATCATTGTCATTTCTTGATCTTAGACATCCTGGATCTTAGACATCTTAGACATCTTGGAAAATCTACAAGCTATCTTGAGTCATCTTGCTATCAAGTTTATCAACATCAAGTCAAGTGCATCCATAGTCAATTAGAATCTTCAATATTTTCCTTTGTCATTATCATTAGGCCTATTTACTTACTCAAAAATCTAAGGGAAATTATTCATATCAAGCAAATTGGAGAAATGCAATGAAGGTGAATCAATGGTGGCATGAACATTTGGTAATATTGCTTTATGTTTTATATCTTTATGCTTATTTTTGCTTCATTGTCTATTGGGGTTTTATTTATATACTCTATAGCCTAACCTTGATATTTTAGCCTTGATTACAGTTCTAGACAAACAACTGCACAGTTCCACATTGTGTTGGAACAGTCGAAGCTTGATCCTTTGTTTTCATTTGTTGGTCTTTGATAGGATATGATTGTGTATCTTTTTCATTGTTTCATACATAAGTTTCTTAAATGTCTACTTTAGTGTGAGTTTGTCATGGGGGAAAACTAAAGTGGGGGAAAAATGTAGCTTCAAAAAAAGTAACCATTTTTCATGCTTAGTTTGGGAATGAATAATTAATGATAAATGGACTTAATTGTGTCTTATTTAGGGTTTTGTAAAGTTTTTTCTTACACTTTAACACTACTCTGTGTCTTTATTCATTTTAATTAAGGTTAATTAGAGCTTAATTGGACCCTCAAATTCAAATCCAAGCCTAATTTATTGCATTTTTTGAAGGATATGTCCTGAAACTCATTAATAATGTTGCATAACACTTAATTTGGGAAGGTTCGAGTCCTAGGATAGTGACCTGGGACCCATTCACCGCCTAATGAATGGGTCCTCACTATGTCCTAGGACCCCCTTTTTACATGTTATTTGACCTCCCCAAAACTTGGTCCTAGTTAACTATGCTAGGACCCATTAGCCCAAGGTCGTGAATGGGTCCTCCTTAACTAAGGACACCCCTTTTTTAACTTATTTGTGGAGGAATTTTAGTGATTTTGAATCTTAGATCTAATGTCAACTTGTGTTATTTGAATTTCAGGATTAAATCTTAAGCTAAGTACAAATATAAGGTTAATTTGCATAGTTTCACCTAGAACTTCTATGTGACTTAATGAGATCAAAAGCAAGAGCATTATAGAACACTTGAGAGAAATTACAAGGAATTCAAGGGAATATTCTCAAGGTCTTATTGCAATAATCAAAGGTCATAACACCATGTCAAACATTTAGTGTACCATGCATGTAGTTGAGCTTATGTGTTGATGTACCATTAAAAATTCATTTACAAGCATTGTTTCACATCCATATTCAAGATCAAGATCTACATTTCTCATAGCCACTTCATGTTAAATTGTTGATTTAACATCCAATATTTCATCCAAGGTATCATTGTTTCATGTTTCATGTTTCATTGTTTCATCATAAGGTTTAATTACCTAAACGGGATTTGAACAAGGAAAACCCCTATTCCCTAACAAAAAAACATTTTTTCTTCTCTCTTCAAGTGTGATTGTAGGTTTTAGGTTGAAGATCAAGTGGAGAATAAAAATTCCAAAGTTGTCAAGATTGAAAAGCTACAAAATTTGTCATCCTACTTGCAAGATCACATAAACTAAGCTACAAAATCGATTTCCAACTTTCAGGAGCCGATCACATGGAATTTGAGAGTGCAGACATAAAAGAACAAGACCCTGAAAGTGATTTTGTAGAAACCTAGTAGGGACCCATTCACCACTGGATGAATGAGTCCTCAGTGACCCCTGAAACAACACTTTTTTAGAAAGGTAGATATTGTTTCAGCATCTTAAAACCTTATTGTTATTATAATAGTTAGGTTTGATTATTGATTGTTATTTAGGCATTTTTCCTCTCATAATTGAGTGAAACATCTAAGCAAAATTAGGTTCATCCATTTGGTCAATCCCCATTTGGGTGAACCTATTTTTCTATTTTTCATAGATTTCTCTTTCTGTTAGATTTGAAATGATCTAATAACTAGGTATTTATATGTAATTGTTCTAATTTCTTGAAAATCATATTCCAAAAGTTGATAATTGAAATTTGAATTCTAAATGATAAAATGACCCCAATAACATATTAAAATTTAGAGTAAAAAAATGGAATGCATGAAATGGAGCAATGGAGTTTTTGAAAATGGTAACTTTTCAAAAAAAATTACTATTCTAGAAGTTTTTCAACTCTTCATGGAGAAAATTAGCATAGCAGGGGTGTGTCATTGGCCCCATTCATTGCACCATCGCATACATTAGCACCTAGGGCATTGGGAACTCCTTTCTCTTGGGAAAAAAGAGATTTTTCTAGTTGCTCAAAGGGTTTTGTGCGAGTTCCTAGTCGAGCTTATATCTGGGTATGTGTAGGATCATGATGGGCTAAAAAGTGGTGATATGATGCGTATGTGTAGTGTATGAGGCTGATGACTTTTTTTTAATCAAAAATTTACGAAACAAAAAGGGTTTTTAAAGGAGATTCCCCATATTTCCACCTCAATAAAAATTATAATTTCTTGAATTCTCACAACATCATTGTTCATTTTCTATTTGAATTTCATTTAATTAAATTCTTGGTATTGATAGCTGGATTGAAAGCAAAACATCTATAACTTCAAAAGGTATCACATTTTTGAATCAAACATGTGTCATATTCTAAGCTCTGCATACTATACAATGGTAAAACGAATTCGCCAAAGTTTTTCCCAAAGTTATAGGAGTTAGACATACAAAAATTCATAATTAATTATTTACTTGGAAAAATTATAAAAAAATATGCATCAAGACGAGACATGAGTCCCTCTACTTAATCTAAACTTTAAAAAAATATAATCATTTTATTGTGGTTAGGAGCAGGCTCCATAGACACCCACTCTTATTTTTCCCAAAACGGCATCAGAAGCCAATGCATTGAAATTACTTTCACCAAATAGATTTTTTTTTAAATAAACCTCGTAGTTTAGAAACTACATTTAATTTGCTACAGATTATATTCTTACATATTTTTGAAGTAATATAGATAACTTATTCAAATTTTTATGTCAAGTTGCCTAACTCTGATTTTTCTGAATTTTCATCGCCACTTAAGGGCCTATTTTTTCAATGATGATCCTATACAT
Organism: Sequoia sempervirens; assembly: GCA_007258455.2. Taxonomy (NCBI): domain Eukaryota; kingdom Viridiplantae; phylum Streptophyta; class Pinopsida; order Cupressales; family Cupressaceae; genus Sequoia; species Sequoia sempervirens. The sequence continues at coordinate 792,427,103 of VDFB02270651.1, forward strand.
ACCCATCTATCATGGTTCTCAGTGTCCTAATGGGAAGATATGTCCCATTTTACAAGCCAAGAGAACCCTTAATTGGGAAAAGCAGACTCCTTTTGATATTTGTGCTTTGGATTCTTAGTTTGATGGTGATTCTCATTCTTGTGTGGATGTGGTTTCTAATTAGAAGATTCCTACATCATTTCCTAATAATATCCTAATCACATCTAGAGCTTCCTTCAATCCAAAGGTAGTGAATCATCTTCATACCAACGAGGGTCACATTAGGTCTAATCGTACACCTAAAAAGTATTGTTGTATGGCGGATACACCTGCTTCTTTTCCCAATAACATAGCTTGAAAGCATGAAGATTGTTATCGAGTTATGCACCTACAATTGAGGAATGCACAATGAAATAAGGTAAATCCTCTACCTTTGTTTGTTTCTGTTAAAACCCCTTCTAGTGATTCTCTTTTCAAGAAAACTAAGCAATCAAAACCATAAAAGAAATGGGTCCCTAAAGAATGCCCTCCTCAAATCTCATGCAATGAGTTTGGGTTTAAAGATTTAGTTCAAATGAATTTTCCTGAGGAAGTACTGAGTGCGCAAATTCAGGATCTTAAAGATCATGCCTTAATATGTAAATTCTAGAATTTTTTACCTCCTATGGAAACTTTAAAAGATTTACTTTTTTCTGAATGGACTAGGGCTAATCAAATACTTTGTATCAATCAAGGTAATGGTTTTTTTTTTTTTTTTTAAACATTGAAACTACAAAGGGATTTGATTCTTACTTGGTTAAATCATGGTTCTTTGAGGGCTCTGGGTTGTACGTGTAGGCATGGGTTCCAAATTTTGATTCTCATTCAGCTGTAGTGAATTTTGTTCCTTTTTGGATTTAGTTTCCTACGCTTTCACCAAAGTATAGGGAAATGGGTATTGTGAAAACCATTACAAATAATTTGGGGATTTTTCTATACCATGATATGGATTTCTTCATAAATTCAGATAAACCAATTAGGTTTTATGTAATACTAAATGCATTAAAGGTATTCCCTTCTTCAATAAGGATAAATTCCAAGTTTGGAACTTGGATGAAGGAAATCCTAATAGAGAATCCAAAAAATGTTTATACTTTTTCTCACCTATTGGGACATTTTGCTCAAGAATGTGTACTTGAGTTTAGTGTAATGAGGATATGGGATATTTTCCAATTACTCTAAATCAAACATAAGCAATTTCAAATGTGGTAGAGATAGTTGAGAAAGATGATGATTCTATCTTAGGTGATTTGAATCTAATAAACTGTCAAACTAAGAAAGATTTGTCTTATCCCCTCTCAACAACTTACTAGATTGAATGTAGGATAAGATTTGTCATTATATGTTGTAAAGATGAGAAATGACATCCTTGCAGATACTCCTTTTGAAATGGGTTTGTTGCCATGTTCATCTAATGTTTTACATCAGAACCTTGTGGTTATGTCTAATAATACTTCAAAAATGCCAGGGTACTAATGTCTAAAGTGAATCTACCCCAGGGATAGCCAACCATAATAGATATTTCACCCATGGGTAAATATTTATCTTTGTATACACCAAATTGAACTATAGAGCATGAGCAATAGTTGGATGGAATAATCTCAAAGTTGATGTGGGAAAAATCTCTAATACCTAATCCTTTTGATCAAAGAGAATTCTCAAAATCATGCCTTCCACTTTTGTTGCCTCATGATAAATAGGATTTCATTTGTGCAAATCATATGACATACATGAGCTAGGTGAACACTTCAATTTGGAAAGTTGGGTTGATAATATGGTAATAGTGTGGGATCAAACATAATTGATGAAATTGTAGAGCAAGTTGATAAGGAAGAAGGGGAGTTGCTGAAAGGTACATGTGATATTTCATTAATAAGATCTCAATCACATAATGTTGTTGATACACAAGAAACTAATGAGAAGTTTCAAACAAAACAAGTTGTGGAGGTTATGGACCCTTCTAAAGTGTATGGTAATTACTTTGATTTTTCAAGTCCATTATATGTCAACCAAACACCTATCATGACTCTTGTAATTAAATCACTTGGGAAGAGAGGTAGGAAATCCAATGCAAAAAAGATGCAAGAGGAGATTGCTTCAGTGATTTAGTTGACTTTAGATTGCAACATAAAGAAAAGATTGAGGAGAGCAGGATGTTCTCCTTGATCGACATGAAGATCGTATCTTGGAATGTTAGGGGTTTTAATGCCCCTAACAAAAGAGGCCAAATAAAGCAGCAAATAAATTCTTTAGGGGCTAATATAATATTAATACAAGAAACTAAATTATCTAAAGAAAGCTATGATAGTATAATTTCCAAGTGTACCTTATGGAATTCATGTCATTCTACTACACAAGGAGCATCTGGGGATTTGCTAACATTATGGAATGTTAGAACAGTACAGTTGGAACCCATTTCTAATACTACTCATTGGCAATTGTCATGTGTTACTCATTTTGAGTTATCTTTCTTGTTGTTCAATGTCTATGCTCCAAATTCAATAGTGGGTAAACAGAAGCTTTGGAAGGAGCTTGATTTAATTTTTGAACAATCAGGGGTAGAGAAAGTGGTACTTGCAGGAGATTTTAATGAAATATTATCTTTGCATGAAAATAAAGGAGGCATTATACCTCCTCACAAGATAGTGGAATATTTTAGAAATTTTGTTCACAATAGTGCACTTGTTGATGTGCAACCAGAAAAAGGTATGTGTACATGGACAAACAAAAGACATGATTTTTTTCAAATAGTTGTACGGTTAGACATATTTCTAATGTCATCCAATTGGGTAGCAGATAAGTACATGAAAATCTCAAAAAATTTACCTTGGATAGGGTATGATCACTTTCCTACTTCTTTAAGCATTGAAGCCACTAATTCCCCTCAAAAGTGGAAAGAATCATTTAAGTTTGAGTCAATGTGGTTTAGGCATAATGATTTCTTTCCTTTATTGATAATTTGGTGGGAGCAAGCACCCTATGAGTTAGGATCCATTATTTATAGATTTTGCAAGAAAATGCAATTTGTGAAAGGCAAAATAAAGCAATGGAATATACATGTGTTTAAAAACATCTTCCACCAAAAAGATCTGATTTCAAAACAACCGGTAGAAGTTAATGAACATATTATAAGTCAGGGGTTAACACCACAATATTTTGAACATTAGAAAAATTTAAAATTAGAATGGGAAGAATTAGTGTTGCATGAGGAATTATATTGGCATCAGAAATCTCATGAACTATGGCTTAAACAAGGTGACAAGAACACTAAATTTTTTCATATGTCAGCTCACGTAAAGAAAGCTAAGAATGCAATGTTTTGCATTCAAGAAAGTGACTCGGTAAATTGGTTAAATAATGAGGTGGAGATACAAAATGAAGGAATAAAATTCTTCTCTAATTTATTATCCACTCCATTATAGCAATTAGATCAGATTGGAGTTGAAAGAGAAAACATGCTACAAGACATTCCTACATTAGTCACTAAACAAGATAATGTGCAACTTAATAAACCTTTCACTCTGGATGAAGTGAAAGGGGTTTCTTTTTAACTCAATCCATATAAAGCTCCAGGGCTAGATGGATTTACAACAATATTCTTCCAAAAATGTTGGGACTTTATCATAGGTAATGATCTGCTTAAGGCTTTGGAGGAATCTCAAACTTCTTATTCCATGCTCAAATAATTCAATGTTACACACATTGCATCAATTCCAAAGGTGGAGGACCCAAATTCTTTTTCTAAATTTCATCCTATATCTCTTTGTAACACAATTTACAAGATTTTTACCAAAGAAATTTATCTTCGTTTGTTTCCCATCATACCTAAACTAATCTTTGAAGAAAAAGGTGGATTTGTTCCAGGTAGGGAAACAATGGATGGTGTTGTGGTGGCACATGAATTTCTGCACTCTATTTCTTCAAATAAAATCCCTTCATTCATCATTAAGCTTGACATGATGAAAGCTTATGATAGAGTGGATTGGGCATTTCTGATGTAATTTTTAAAGAAATTTGGTTTTAGCAACAAATGGTGCAAATGCGTCTTCTCTTGCTTAAAAGGTGAAAAATTTCCAATGCTAATCAATGGTACCTCGTTAGGTTTTTTCAACTCCACCCAGGGAGTGAGACAAGGTGACACACTATCACCTTTCTTATTTATAATATTAGCACAGGCACTTAGCAAGTCAATCAAATAGTCTCATCTTCGGGGATTTTGGAGAGAGATTTCAATACCTTTTACTAATGTATTAGTCACACATTCTTTCTTTGCGGATGACACATTATTATTTGGCGTAGCTTAGCTTCAAGAGGCCAAACATATCAAGTTTTTGTTAAAAGTTATTCACTGGCTTCAAGTCAGAAAATAAATTTAGAAAAATCAAAGATATGCACTTTTAACATCAAATCAAGTTTAGAAAAGAGAATTGTTAACCTTCTAGGTTTTCAAAAAGTAGAATTACCCCATAAGTATCTTGGGATCCCAATTTTTATAGGTTCAAATAAAATTTCTTACTGGGACAAGATCATTCATAATATTCAATTAAGGATAGCCACATGGAAGGGGAGGTGGTTGTCACTTTCAGGAAGGATATTATTGATCAAATCAGTCCTTTCAGCCATCCCAAATTATTACATGGCAATACTAAAAGCTCCAAAATTTGTGATATTGATAATTGAAAAACTAATCAGGGATTTTCTATGGAAAGGGAACATGGACAACAAAAAGAATATTTCGCTTATTTCATTGGAAAATCTTTGTGAAGATAAATTAAAAGGGGGAGTTGGGATACACAATTTACTAGCTAGAAATATAGCATTAGGAGCTAAAATAGTGTGGTACATGTACACTAAATGACAAGTGAAATGGTGCAAATTCATGCAAGCTAAGTATTTAGATAACACATATCCAAAGAGAATTTTTACAGCTTCAAATCCACCTCAAGGATCTACAATATGGAATTTCTTGGTAGTGTGTAGAAAGGTAACCATCTTGTATCTTACTTGGGAAGTTCAATATGGTTTACAAGAAAAATTTTGAGAAGATTCTTGGGGTGGATATGCTCCTCTAAATGTAGATACTAACCTGCAATGTATTCAAAATCTTCTTAGTACAAGCTAGGGGGAGAAAGTAAGTGATTATTTTGAGAGTGTTGAAGAATGCACTGGGAAAGTAATGTGGAAAGATGACACTATTGTAGATTGTCCAATTGTTTAGAAAGAGGAACTTAAGAGCATACTAAATGAGAGAATTGTATATGTTTCAGGAGGAGAGGATAAGTTGTTATGGGCACCCTCCAAAAATGGAAATTATTTAGTCAAAATGGGCTATAAGGCACTAATGAGTAAAGGGGGGAGAATCAAACCTCAAAGAGCTTTGTCCTTTTGTCCGGACTCAACTATGCTACCAAAGGTAGGATGTTTTTCATGGCTTGCTATTAAAAGAAGAATTTTGACAAGTTATAGACTTGCCAAACTTGGGATAGTAGCTCAATTCACGTGTCTTATGTGAAGATGAGATGGAAGAGTTGAATCATTTGTTTATTCACTAACCCTTTGCATCCCGTTGTTGGAATTTCATTAAAAATAAATTAAGTTGGTATGTTCCATTTCTAAATAATTTGTGCGATCTATTTTCAAGTTTTCTAGTGTTGTACAAATCAGCATTGTTTGCATGCATTTGGAAAGTGATACTATATGTTGTGTTGTGGACTATTTGGTGGGAACGTAACAGAAGGATTTTTAGGAAGGAGAAAATGAAGATTGGGCAAGTATTAGAGAAGTTAGAATCGTTAATAGTAGAGATAAAAAATGCACACGTACAGAAGGTCAAAAATATTGGGTCTTTGTTCATGGATTGGGATTCTAAGGTAATGCATAAGTGGAATAATATTGCTCTACCATTCAAAGGAAGTTTGCATCATAATTCAAGCCACAAATTAGAAAGAAGCAAAAAATTTTGGACTCCACCTACAAAAGGATTCTCCAAGTTAATTTTGATTGTGCATCACATGGAAACTGAGGCATTTCAGGTGCGGGGATTATAATAAGATATTGTGAAGGGCTCTTAATCTCAGCTAAGTAAATAAAACTACCAAGAGGTACAAATAATATGGCGAAAGCACAAGCTTTGCTTCATGGGTTGCAATTAGCATATGATATGAAAATTAAAGACCTAGAAATTGAACGTGACTCATTAATTATTGTGAATTCCTATAAAGAAAGAATTTTTTTATTGGAAAATCAAATATGTGATGTAGTAGGTATGGAAATTGTTGCCTATGTTCAAATCTGTTCAAATTAAACAAGTTTATAGGGAAGGAAATTAGCTTGCAGATAAATTGGCAACCATTGGGTGTGAAAAAATTAAAAATGTGTAGATGTATGTATGTAATATTAAAAATATCACATAGGAATTGCATGAAGCTATTCACCGAGAAAGGGTTGTAGTCTAAGAAAATGAAATGGAGCTAATGAAAAGCAATTTCAATATAGTATGAAAGTTAGATTTTGATTTATCTTACTTCATAAAAGGGATTATGATAGGACACTATAGAGATTGGTAACATCAATGGGTATGTGCAGGATCATCATGGAAAAACAAGTCCTTAAGTGGCAAAAAATTCAGAAAAAATGGAGTTAGGCAACTTGACGTAAATATTGGAATAAGTTATCGATATTATTTCAAAAATATGTAAGAATAGAATCTACAGAAATTGAATGTGGGTTTCCAAACATGGTTTGCCTTTAATACATATATATATATTTATGAAAATTTGAAATTCTTTAATGTAGAAAATCTTAAATTTTAGTGGAAAATGGGTAGGTGCTTTGACTAACCCACCCTAACCACAATAAATGATAATATTTTTTAATAGCTATTTTAGATATAGTATAAGATTCCATGTCCCGATGTGATACATAATTTTGGTAATTTTTTTCCAAGTAAATAATTTACCAAATTTTATTACAACCCTTTAAAAATAAAACCCTTGTATATCTAGCCACCCCAGGTCCCCTGGGCCCAAACTTCAAGTGAAATTCCATTTTTCTTTTAATCCCATAGTATGCAGGTACATAAAATATGATGCATGTTTCAATTCAAAAATGTGATATCGCTTTGAAAGCTATAGATGTTTTTAATCATCCCAACAATCGTAGACTTTGGTCAATTCAAATAGAAAACAAAAGAATAATTATTTATTAAAATCACAAAGTAAAGTATAATTTATATTGGTGGAAAGCTGGCAGAATCTCCCTTAAACCTTTTATTTCATCAATTTTGGGTAAAAAAGCTTGCAAGTCAAGGATAAATTTATACATACCCATCATACAATTTTTGGCCCATCATGATCCCCAAGACATACCCCAATGCTAATTATAAGGAATGCACGGTGGATTACAATACCATATTGAGATGACTCACAAGCTTAAGTTTTATTGCAATATTGATAGGTGGGTAGCTTATAAACTGGTTTGGTGTAAAGGTATGAAGTACATTGTACATAAAAGAAGATACCTTCGCACATGGGTAATTTCTTTGCAATACGTAAGTCGGTGAAACATGCTCATAAAAAGAAAATCTCGTGGGAATTACAATATGTCGGGCCAGAAGCCAGAATTTGCTGGCGAATGAAATATTTTTGTGGTGACACCACTAAAGTTGCTCAGCACTTCGGTGATATGTCTGATGGTGTATCCCTTTACCATTAACCTTGTTTTTCGTTTAAATGTGCGGCCCATTAACTCAAAGATAAAATTGAGGCCAAGTACCTAAATGTGGATGGACGCAACCAAGATGACATATATTAACTCTAAAATGAGAAAGAATGATGTTACAATCAAACCAGCTATTGTCAAATCACTCTTTTCATCAATGTGATGCGGAGATGTACAGATCTATGTGGACAACTATTTTCTAAACATCTTCAAAGCCCGTTCCGCCTGAAAACAACTCGGCACCGTGCTATATTCTGCCCCAAACGCCACCAAAGTCAACATGCCCCACGCCATGTTACGCCTATGGTATATATTATGATGATTGCTAATATTTTGCCGGATTTCTAGGTAATTTCTGGCGGTAAAGGTAAAGAAGATAATTTAAAAGCGATACCCTGGCAATTTCAAAATTTAAATATTTTAAGGCATGTGGAATTATAGACATTTTTGAAATTAGGCAACACGGAAATCCTTTTCGCCATTATATGAGTGAACCACCTTTGAAATACTTTTTATATCGCGTTTTAGAACAAAAACACCCACGAAGGAAAGCGCCTCGTATTCCCATGATTTTTGTTAAGTTGCGTTTGCACTCATTCTCAACCCAGCATCTAAGAATGAATTCGGGGCGATTAGCATTTGCTAATTGAGGTTAATCACTAGGTAAAGTGCAATTCCATATAGTTTTCTTTCAATTTGGAAATTGCTCGTTAGGAAGAAATTCAAGGTTTTCACTTTCATTGAAGTTGTAAATGTTAAATGGTTTTCGGTTATGCTTTATGGGTATTATGTAAGTTCATGTTTTACTTTGTGGTAAGCCGTAACAAAGAAGTCTAAAATCCCTCCTTCAAAACAACATCAAAACAAGTTCTAGGTTTATATTGTTGCTATATTCTTGGTGATTTTGGGGGGCTTATTGCCGTACTTTTGTAGCATTCTGGTGTGGTTTCAACCCTGCTTCTGCTGTTGTTTTTCTAATGGAATTCTCCCAAGAAAATCAAGGTGGCACCCCCTTTCTCAAGCTAAACAATGGAAGCCACTCTTCTGCAGTGTCCTTATAAAGAATAACAATTTATCTTATAGAAGACGCATTGTATTCCCAGCTCTCAAATAAAAATGTACATATAATATAGTTACTTGCAGCTTAGCTTAGCAAAGAATCATTTTTCCATCCCATTTGGTAATCCATCTTTCCAAACATCCTGGGAATTTGGAATCCCAATCACTCATTAAGATACCGCATTATTAATGAAAGCTCTTCTACACCAAAAACTTCATTCTCACAAGGTTCAAAAATACACTGGGCATGGTGTTTCATTACATTGAGGTATCTTCCCGGTATCACTCACTTAAACCATAGGAGTGAGCTTCATGGTGTACCCCTACACTGCATGAGGCTAGTACCTGAATTTAATTCATCGGTTACGCCCATGTTATTGATAGGTATTAGGGTTTCAACCTGCCACACAGCCTGGGCACTGGGCGCTCTGGCCCTAACTTGTTCCCTTCCACACACATCGTCACTATCATCATGGCTTTACTAAGTTAACTGATTCACAAATATAGATTTAACACTGAAAATCTAAATAAGCACCCGTGGTCAAATTCAGGGAAGGCACCATTCATGGTCGTCAAGCAATCCTTCCTAACATGAATGTCACTACAAAATCTGAAACATCCCCTCCACAGAATTAGATTATGAGCAAAGATGGAAAAGAAGATAGTTATTTTGTACAAAAGGCATGAAGAAATATAATAACTACAAACAAATTTTGCAAGTCACCTGGTTTTATATTTCATGCGCCTGATATCTGGCCAGGAAAGAATCAGCCCACTGTAAGGACCAAACAACCCGTTGATAAACCGCTTGTTGCATCCAAATGTACCGGACATTTTGTGCCCGATCTTATCTTGATACTACTTTTATATATTGCAACCCATACTATTATATATATTATAAATAGTCAGCTAATTTCAGCCTTTTACTAAAAAAAATATATTAAAATTTATTCCATGAGATATGGGGACCCAGCTATGCTCATTGATCTCGAGTGATTTCTTTTGGATAAAAATTTTGAAGTTCCTCATTTTTCTCCAGAAACACCTTCATCAAAAAGTATTGGGAATTTTGACTCCAATGCAACTCAAACAGAGTCAATCGGAGCTACGGTGCTCGAGATACACTCAGTCAAACCTTCAGTCAACTCAAAGACCCAAGTCAGAAAAAGGTCAAAAAATTAAAGTTGTCAAAAGTGGTCAAGACTAGCATCACGAAGAGCTCAACAGCTGCTTTCCAACGACATTTGTTTCATAAAATTGAGTCTGCTGTCTCGAAGTTAATGAAAGCGTACCCAATTCAGCCAATCATAAAAATGCCATGTTCAGCCACGCCACATTATCACCCAACTCAAACACACCACCAAGCCCTTGATCGGCGAATGAAACCTTTGATAATGGCACCACCCCCTCCACATGGTAGGCCATTATTGGAAAAAGGTGGCATATTATATATATATATATATATATATTAATGAAAAATAATAAAATATATAAAACAAATAAAATAATAAAAAATGCCACATTCTTTTAATAAACGTGGGCTCTCCTATATTAAAGGATCTCCACCTATCTTAAAGCCCATATTAAAGCCACCCTATTTTATAGCCATGAGTTTTGTTTTTAATGTTTTAATTTTTTATTTTTTTTTAAAAGCCTATTTTCATGGAATCCTTATTTTAAGGGATTTTAAACCCTTTTTTAATTATTATTACCCCTATTCAAAAGGGATAATCTCCTATAAGATAGCAATGGGATTATTTTCAAGGGATAAAATTTAAAAGATCTTCTTAAAAATATATAAATAATCTCGTAAGAGTTATCAAAACAAAATTATAGGGATTATTATTTTTCCTTTGTAAGCCCAAAATTATAAGGGCCCTTCATTATTTATCTTGAAGAGATTTTATTATGTAACGGGGGGATTTCTTTTGGATTTACATGTAAATTTGGGGAGATTGTAAATCAAGTTGTTATACACCAAATTGGGTAAAATTGGTGTATAAAAAAGGGTAAATGGGTGAGAGTTTGGAAGAGTGTGTTTTAGCTAATTATTTTTGTAATGGATTTTGGAGGTGGATTTTGTAAGTGGAGAGTTAGGATTTTTCTTCCTTGGAGAAATTTTATTGTAACTTTTTGCTTTTGGAGAAGCTTGTTCCCACACACTTTGGAAGTGCATTTTCAGATTTCTTTGTAATCCAAGGGGAGGCTATGCCGAAGATTGTAACCGAGTTTCTGGAGGAATAATTGGATCGGTCTACTCTTTGGAGAGGGACCCAGAGATGTAGCCATTGTTTTTGGAAAACTCTGTTATCAGATTGTTTGCACTTTCTCTCTTCTTCTCTCTCACATTCTGGTTATCACCTTGATTTTTAAAGCATAATTTCAATAATGTACACTTGTTTTTGAGTTTCCATTAAATTGTTTAAGTTAAGCATTCAATTATGCAATTAGTCTAGATTCTAAATCAGATCACCTATGGGCATATAGGTCTTAGCCCTGTTTTATAGGATATTAAGTGTTAGGATAAAAACATTAATTGCTTGCTTTTATTCAATGTTTGTAATCCTTCAGAAAATGGCAAAAGTAGGCCTTGAAATGCATAATTTAGGAAATTAGGAGCTTAATTAGGCTCACCAATTTATGGGGGGCCAAAATATAGTGTGTGTAAACACTTAAAATTGTCTTGAATTGTATTACACACTTGAATCCAATGTACTAACATCGCTTCATCCTGAATTCCATCCTCTTTTTTCCTATTTGATTAAATAAGCCTAGTTATTTAATTAAATGCATCATTTTCATCTATTAATCTAATTGATTTAATTAGGTTAATTCAGCCCCTTTCACCTTCACCTCTCATCTTGTTTAATTGAATAAATCAAATTATTTAATTTAAACCCACTAAGTCCTCTCATTGAATTAAATAATCCTAAATTATTTAATTAAATGTTGTATTGTGTCCCCTTTTCATTAAATAAATCAATTATTTAATGAACATCCTCACACTCCTCATCTTGCACATTAAAATTTAGTTTTAATTACTAAATTGCTAATTTCCTTACCCATCCATTGGCATAGGGAATATTCCAAAAGAATATTCTCCTATTTGGGTCCAAAAAGGGAATGATTTCTTTCAAACAAACTTTGTAACAAACTTTCAACATTCTTACAAAGTGTGTTTGTTTGAATGATTCTCATCCCTTGATCTTTCCTTGATCCATGTGATCTTTGATTATCATTCATTGATGAGAATCCTTGATCCATGTTTCCCCCTTCATTCAATATTGACCATTGATAGATCAAATCAATCTAAGCCCTTAATTCTTCATTGGCTCTCCTATAAATGCTTCACTATTTGGAGAGAAATGGATCCATCTTTTGATAGAAAAGTTATGTTGTTGAAATTCATACTCACTTGTATCCATATTGAGAATTTGTTAGCATTTTAGATTAATCTTCATCCATATTAGCTTAAGCATCCATTAATGACATCCATGTTAGCTTAGTTTACACTCATTTTAGCATATTTTGCATCCATGGCTTGCATCTTTAAACATTTTTTCTATTTATCATAGCTTGTGTCCATTATCATCAAAGCATATTACCATTTAGAACTTACCTTTATCATGTTCAACTAGTGTTATACCATGTTTTTTTCATCTGTCATTGGTTTTGTTGGTTTTCTTCAATAAAATCAATTGAAACAAGCTCATATTATCCAAGGGATTGGGAAAGGGTCACTATTCCACATCAATGCGACACCACTCCCCCAATGGGATAAGATTTGAGGTCTTAGAATAAGTTTGCTTTATTTTTAAAAAAAATTCATGTTAGTTTAATGGGTTCTTAGTCTTTGAAATTTTGAATATCTCATTGGGATCATGGCTTAGGGGATTAAATAGGCTTTAACTTCATTTGGATCTAGCATACTTAGTTTGCACTATGAATATGGTCATATTGTGAAATTGTTATGGGTGATAATTTCTAAAACTACATTAATTTTTAACTAGTTTATGTTGCAATATTATTTAATTTTTTGGGTTTAAATTTCTACTTCCATAATGCAGCCCTTAGAAAAAAATGCATAAAACAAACTTTAAATTAACCTTGACCTATCCTATTTATTTCTTCAAAAGCATCTCACTCGCACGCTCACTATGGTTAACCAGCGTTTTGATTCTCCCATACACAATTTTCATCTAAACAACACTAGAAAAACTTCATTATTTATCCTAGGTAAAGAAAATAAAAATAAGAATGAATGTCAATATCTATGAAGGATTTTCCAATAGTCACATAGTGTGAGGGTTAATTTGTTTTGGTGTTATTCTTGGAATCATGGTTAAAACCCCATTGGGGTGTTATTGAACCAAATGTTTATATTGGGAATGAGGTCTCCTATTTGCAACCTCACTGATTTATAGCTTTGGGTCAATAGCATTTGCTCCTTTAAAATAAAAATACTATGGAGTTGAGAATTTACTAAGAAGCATGTTTTGTTGGAGGCCTTTGGTCAAGCAATGAGTTTGATAGTTCATTAGACTCAAACTAAGTTTTAGTGGTCACTTTTTCTCTAAAATTTGATACAAACATGACACCACCAATTGGAAATTTAACTTATTTGAGAAGAAGAGGATCAAAATTTGTACTTTATAGTGGATTATTCATCAAAAAATATTCTATGTCACATCATGCCATCCTAGCCTAAGTTAGGAAGATCTCTAGAATGAATCTAGATGTCATACTCTCCAACTATTTTAGTTCCTTTAAACATAGTTCACAACACATTATCAATTTCTTGATTGTACATTATCTACATTTCTTTAATAGTTATTGATAGTTGTTTTAGCTATACCAAACTCACACTTTGTATTAAGTGGGTTGAATTTAATTTATTTCTTTATATGGGGTAGGTTCATGCACAAGCCACTACATTACCACATTGACAACAAACTTTCTAAGATATTCTTATACAATTTTTTTACTAAAAAGGCATGCCTCCCACATATTACATATATGATATGTTTGGTAGTATATAGTTCTTTGTTTAGCATCACAACAAATTTTATTTGTTTAGAAAATAATCAGTCATTATTTTATTACTAAATGTTAGATACTATGTCAATGTTGTAATCATTGTGTCTATATGTTCCAATCTACTTGATGCAACAAAATAGATTATCCCTTAAAACTTGTAGTATCACATCATATTTCAAATAATTAAAAAATATATATTGAGATTGATATGTGCTTGTAAAAACAAGTGTACTACCAATACAAGAATGTTGACACATAACATGGTATTTCAATTTCCCATAAATTGTTACATCAAAGCCAAACCCTCTTGAAAAATATGTTGTTAAGCAAGTTATTGAACCGAATGTTTATATTGGTGATGAGGTCCCCTATTTGCGATCTCACTGATTTATAGCTTTGGGTCAATAGAATTTACCCCTTTAAAATAAAACACTATGAAGGAGTTGAGAAATTACTAAGAAGCATGTTTTGTTGGAGGCCTTTGGTCAAGAAATGTGTTTGATAGTTCATGAGACTAGTCACTTTTTCTCTAAAAGTCAACTGATAGAAATATGGCACCACCAATTGGAAATTTAACTTATTTGAGAAGAAGAGGATCAAAATTTGTACTTTATAGTGGATTATTCATCTAAATATATTCTATATCACATCATGCCATCCTAGCCTAAGTTAGGAAGATCTCTAGAATGAATCTAGATGTCATACTCTCCAACTATTTTAGTTCCTTTAAACATAGTTCACAACACATTAGCAAGTTCTTTATTGTACATTATCTACAATTCTTTGATAGTTATTGATAGTTGCTTTAGCTATACCAAACTCACACTTTGTATTAAGTGGATTGAATTTAATTTCTTTCTTTATATGGGGTAGCTTTATGCACAAGCTGCTACATTACCATATTGACAACAAACTTGCTAAGATATTCTTATACAAGTTATTTACTAAGAAGGAATGCCTCCCACATATTACATATATGATATGTTTGGTAGTATATAGTTCTTTGTTTAGCAACACAACAAATTTGATTTTTTTAGAAAATAATCAATCATTATTTTATTACAAAACATTGGATACTATGTCAATGTTGTAATCATTATGTCTATATGTTCTAGTCTACTTGATGCAACAAAATAGATTATCCCTTAAAACTTGTAGTATCACTTCATATTTCAAATAATGAAAAAATATATATTGAGATTGATATGTGCTTGTAAAAACAAGTGTACTACCAATACAAGAATGTTGACACATAACATGGTATTTCAAATTTCCATAAATTGTCACATCAAAGCCAAAACCTCCTAAAAAATATGTTTGTAAGTTCAACTAATTTGCAGCCCTATTTACCTTAAAATTCAAAACACACATTATCGAAAAAATGGATCCCAACAAATCAATGTTAGTGGTAAAAAATATGGACAAAAATTTAGTCTTTTTTCATGAAAAAAATAAAAGATCATATCACTCAAAAAATGACTAAAATGGCTCAACATAATATAATTATCAAAATAAGAGCATTTTGTATGTCATATCAACATGACACATTATATTCACATTATAATACATTACCAAGATAATAACTCTTATGTTTGTATAGTTTTTAATCCTAATAAACATCACTTAACCCCATTTTTCATTACCAGAAACTCCATAAAACTTGATGCGGAAGGGAATAATATTTCAAATACCTCCAAATGCATTCAAGGTTATGATGATGAAATATCTATGTGAAATTCAATCATAAAATGGTAAATTTTGGTCTACAACACCTTGGTGTCCAAGTAAAGAGCTTCATAAAAAGGAATTTGTGGGGATGAGATAAAAACGTTTAAAAAATGAAAAGGATATAGATATGAAAAAAATTGCGTAGTATTTTATTTATTTGTTCTTATCCAAAAGAAAAGAGAATTTAGTAAAATTTATCCTATGAATAGACCACAACCAAATCATATCATCTGGGCTCAAAATTTTGCTTTACAACAAAGACTACAAACAAATAATTTCTTCATATTATTAAAAAATAATTATCGAGTAATTCAAGAAGTTGAGTGATAAGATTTTTCTAGATTTTATTTAAGATATATTTTATGGAAGATTATGAATAAGAATGAATTTGTTTGGTGACATATAGACCAACGTATAGATTTGTATATATTTTTAATTATATGCCTTTTCACTATCATAATGTCTAGAACAATATTCACATTAATATAATTGAAATTTACCTAAAAATTTTAATGCATTATAAATTGAATGAAAATTGTAGGTAGATTTTAGAGTGGTTGACAAATTCAAGTGGACAAAATAATTGCAAGTTATTTCATTGTAGGTAGAAATAACTTTCAAATTAATTTATTTTGCCACCTCATAATATTGTTACATCTATAAAAGTATTCATTTCTATTCAAAAATTGATAGAATTGAAAAATTAGACAAAATATTTAATGCATTAGAAATTTCTAAAAAGAATTTAGCGACAATTTATTTTTGCAATGACTATTTCAAAACCTACCAATCCAAAAATACATATTAAGACCAAAATTTATTTTCATATTAATTTACCTTGTCACCTCACAATAGAAAATGACTACTATAATGTATATAACATTGCTCATGCAATTCAAGCTATTAATATAGTTGAAATTTGATATAAAAAATTAAATACTATAAGATTTTTGGTCAAAAGTGTTGGTTATTTCTCTAGTCCATGGAGAATATTAAATAAGGTGATGAGGGGTGGGACGCCCCTGATGTCACTCTAGACCACATTGATGTATGGGGTAGGTTGAGTGACTAGGACCCACCGTCTCCACTTACCGCTTAGTGACCTTTCTATTTATGTAATGTTATTGTGTTCTAGAATCTACCCATGTAAACTTTAGAGTGTGATTTCATACCTACCCACCATCTTTTTTAAATATGTATATTTTTATTCTCTTATAAATATAAATACCAACAGATATACATAAAAAAGAATTAAAAATTATATGCTTATTCACTAAACTAATAATAATAACTTTGATTTTAAGTAAATAACTTATATTTTTTAAAATAATAATAAAAAAATTACTAATAATACTTAGAAAAAAAATTTACTCACTTTCATAATATTGCCTTCACTACTTTACCACCATTTAGTGAAATTTAAACACTTTTTACTTGACTTATTATTACATTTACATAAAAAAAATTATATTGTCATGTTACCATCTTCGATTACCCTTTCGGTCATTTGAAAGAGTAGCCAGTCATCGTCGACTATCTGTCCACCCACAAGCACCCACTTGTATTTTCATGTTAATACTTTTCCTCTTCAAATACCGCAATACACTTTTTGATCTACAAAGTTTCAGGGCTTTTCTCCCAGAAAACAAGACTTAATGTTTAAGTTGTTTAAGGCATTGTCAAGCCACTTCCATCTGTTGTGGTTGGGCGTGTATACGAGAGATCTCTGAGTGTTACTAATAGCAGATTAAGGATGGCTGGTGCAATTGCACAAGGTGTTATTGTCAAAGTTACTGAGATGATAGTCCAACAAACAGCTGAACAGGCAGCGCTGGTGTTCAACTTCACCCGGGACTTTGACTGGTTGAAGGAGGAGCTCACAAGTATAAGTGGTTTTCTGGAATACGCAGATTCACGAGCTGTGCAAGAGAAGCCCGTCAAAACATGGCTGCACCGCGTTCGGGACGTTGCCTGGGACGCAGAGGACATTCTCGAAGAGTGTACTGTTCGACCTCTTTACACTAGCAATGTAGCTCAGTCTTGTGTTTGCAATCCTGATGAATTTCTTTTCCGCTATAGAATGGCTAAAAGAATTCAAGAAATGAGAACACGAATCAGATCCATTATGAAAAGCGGAGAGCAGATGAAGCTATGCCGTGATTTACTGCCATCTCCCTCCGAACAGCCATCTAGCAGTGCAGGCGGCAGAGCGTGGAAGGGAAATAGTCTCCTGCCCCGCGATTCACGCCCTGTGGCGGTTGAACCCAGTAATTGCAGTGGTGGGGATGGGCGGAGCAGGGAAGACATTTCTTCTCCAAAACGTTTTTGACAGAATCAAACAAAGGTACGAGCATTCAATCTGGCTTCCCATATCACAGTCATATTCTGTTCATAAATTACAGTGCGATTTAGCGTCGCACATGGGAGATTTAAAGGATACAGTGAAGGATTTAAGTGATGAACGAGCGCCGGAACTGATTCATGCCGGTTTAAAAGGAACAAAGTCTCTCATCGTGCTGGATGATGTCTGGAGGGTAACCAGAGAAGACGATATCATTACGAGCCTCGGTCTTCCAATTGGCCATGAGAACCAATGTAAAGTGTGTTAGAATTAAAACATAGCTCTGATACCATGTAAGAAAAACAGGCCCAAACTATAACAATATAACAACAATGAACATAGAAAAGATAGGGTAAAACAGAGTTGAATCACTCAGGAATTTATATTTTATCTAGCATTCAATACATCCAAAATGTTGTGTCTAGCAGCTATCCGAATGTTGTGTCTAACAACAATCCAGATGCTGTACCCATCAGCTCTCTACAATCACATATATATAGCTACAATTTCCTTGAAGCCTGGAAGCTTCTAGTTTTCTAGATAATTCTAAAATCTGGAATGTTCTTTTTTACAACAGCTCTTAGAATGTTCTTTTCTAGAACAGCTCCAAGAATGTTCTAACTTATGGAAGACTCTAGAAACATTCTACCATTTTCTAGACAATCTTAATCCTTAACATCCCCCCTTAAGATTGGCTAGAATAATACAGAGAAAATTCAAAGAGGGGAAATACAAAGAGGGGAACATTATACTAATATCCCCCCTTAATGTTCACCTCTAGCATACCAAGCATTCTTCTATCATATTCCTCTTTCAAGTCTTTCTCCCATTCTTGCTTCCCTCTAGCTTGCTCATATGAGATTAGATCATCTTCTTCATCGTCACTACCAATAATACCTCTAGCTTATTCCAACTTGCATTTTCACAGCTCCATCTAGCTTTTTCTATCAAAGCATTCTTGACTGCAATCTTCCAATCTGCAAAACCACTTCCATGAAATATAGGAAAAACTTCATTTGTAGAGCCCATGTTAGCAAAAATTAGCCTTCAAACAAATATCAATCTAGCAATACTCCAACAATATAACAGCCCTGCAACCAAATATCACTTTAACAATATATAAGCCCTGCAAACAAATGATTTCCAGAAATATATCTACTCTGCAAACATATCACTCTAGCAATATATCTCTAGCTGAATCTCTAGCTGGACCTCTAAATGAATCTCTAGTTGAACATGGTTGAATCTCTAGCTGAACCTCTAGCTGAATCTCTAACTGAACATGGTTGAATCTCTAGGTGAACCTCTAGCTGAACCTCTAGCTAAACCTCTAGCTGAAGCTGACTCTAATACCATGTAAGAAACATGCCCAAACTATAACAATATAATAGCAGTAATGAACATAGAACAGACAGGGTAAAACAGAGTTGAATCACTCAGGAATTTATATTTTATCTAGCATTCAATACATCCAAAATGTTGTGTCTAGCAGCTATCCGAATGTTGTGTCTAACAACAATCTAGATGTTGTACTCATCAGCTCTCTACAATCACATATATATAGTTACAATTTCCTTGATGCTTGGAAACTTCTAGTTTTCTAGATAATTCTAAAATCTGGAATGTTCTTTTTTACAACTCTTAGAATGTTCTTTTCTAGAACAACTCCAAGAATGTTCTAACTTATGGAAGACTCTAGAAACATTCTACCATTTTCTAGACAATCTTAATCCTTAACAAAGTGGTGGTTACAACTAGAAGCAAGGAAGTTTGCCAAAACCTTGGCGCTTCCCCTTATCAGATGGAGCTTTTATCTGAGGAAGAGAGTTGGCAGCTGTTCTGTGCTCATGCTTTCCGTGGTAATCTCCCACCGGATCACCTTCAAGTGATAGCTCTTCAAATTGTAAAGCGATGCGGGAGGTTACCGTTGGCTCTCAAGATAACAGGAGCTTCCCTTTCCGTCTGCACAGAAATAGGTCAGTGGAACTCCAAATTGCGTCAGCTTATTGAGGTTGTCAATCTTATCGAGGACCCAGTTATACAGATTCTAAGATTGAGCTATGACTCCTTGCCTACGGCTCTTAAGCCCTGTTTCTCTTATCTGTCCTTTCCTGAGGATGAGGAAATAGATTGTGAAATTCTCATAAATCTCTGGATAGCGGAAGGATTTATTCCCCAAGGAGAAGACCAGTTGGATGTTGCTTGGGGTTATTTATATCAGTTGGCCAATCTGTGCTTGTTTGAAGTATGGGAGAATTGGGCTTTAACCAAATATTGTAAGATCCATGACTTGCTGGTTGATTTGGCAATTGATATATCTAAAGAAAACAGATGCACATTTGCTGTTGAAGATGTCGTCACATCTGTGAAAAGAATTTTACTATCCAAAAAAGGGATAACACAGAGTAGGATTTCTTGTCCCAAGTCTCTTCGCAGTATGTCATTTTATAATAATCCCGTTGAAAAAAATAAGGCAAACTTTTTCAGTCTAATGAGATTATTAAGGGTCCTCGACTTGAGCGAAACTAAGATCTCCACAGTGCCCCACAGTGTTGGAAAGCTAAAACTTCTCAAGCTTTTAAATTTATCAGGGACAAATATTGAGGAGGTACCAATCTGTGTGAGAAGCCTTAAGAGTCTTGTCTTGCTCAATCTATCTTGGTGTGGACATCTACAAAGGCTGCCTAAGTGGATAAGTGCACTCAAATGTCTCCAACATCTTAACATACAGTATTGCCACGGTGAGCTGCCAAGTCATCTACCCAAGGGAATATCAGAGCTCGAGTCTTTGCGAGTACTGAGATCAGATCATTTAAGGTTCTCTGTTGAAGAGGATGGGTTTTTAAAGTTGGAGGATCTCGCCAAATTAACCCGCCTCCAAGAATTAAGATTGTATGTAAACCATGAAAGGGAGTTTGTGAGTATCGAAGATGGAATCCTTCCTCAGCTACTCAAGATGCGCCGTCTATCAATAGTATCTCGTTGCTGCACAGAATCGAGTCAACGACACAATATCATTGCCCTGCAGGATCTTCAAACACTTTGTTTGCGGAACATTGCCGTGCCAAGTTGGGTGTGTAGGCTAACAAATTTGAGGCAACTCATAAGAAGAGGTTATGATTGTAGCGATTATCCGGCATTAGAAACAATGCCAAACTTGACAGAGTTGAGATTAGAGGGTAATAAGAGTTGTAGAAAACTAGCAAATGCCTTGGTGAAGTCATCTGCGTTTCCCAAGTTACGCTTTCTATTTATAGCAGACTTCCCTCTTTTGGTGGAGTTGCCGGATTTGGAGGACGGAGCGATGGCCGTCCTGGAGAGATTCCGTTTAGAGAGATGTTCAAGAGTGAAGAAAGTCCCAGAGGGATTGGAACGGTTGACAAGACTAAGGAAGATCTGGTACGAAGGGACAGGAACCCATGAATTTAGAGAGGGATTGAGTGAAGGAGGGGAAGCTTGGAATTAAAATCAAAATAAAAAATCCTCATGTGGATATTAGAGATAACATATCAACCAAAATATTATCTACTAAAATATTATCTACTTTCTTTAAAGTTTTTTAAAAATTTAAGATATATGTATTTCAAAATATTATTTATTTATTTTTGATTAGATAATATTTTTCTTTCAACTACTAATATCAATTTAATTTTCTTTTTTCTTGGTTCTAGTAATTCTACCTATGTTGACTTTTAAATATGGTTCAAATCTTGTTTGTGGAGCACATTTGAACATTTCTCATTTTTTTAATATTTCAATAAATAATATAATAAAAATTCTTTTAAAAAAATTTACAACAGGTTTATTTCATGAAGCTTTGTAGATTTGGTGATAAATGAATATTGTTTCATTAAAAATTAATGACATTATCAAAGAAGAGAAGTGCTCTAGATTATTGATTGACAAAGTCATAGCCTTGCATAAGTTCTTATTTCAATCTCAAAATATGGATGATTTGTGTCAAAATTGGAAAAGTTGATAGAATGTTCTAAGAAAAATTGAATCTAAAAAACATAAATTTCTAATGTAAAAATAAAAATATCTCTTGAAAAAAGATTTCAAAATTTTTGATGCTCCTTTTTAATTTTTTTTACACTACAAACTTCATACCAAAGATCAAAAAAATTAATGCACTTCCATAATCATTAAAAACTCACAATTTACACTTACATATTTACATCCTGGTTTCAAAACCACATTGATAAAGTTTAAAAAGAAATCATTTAATGCTTGCTTATACAATGTATCTTATAAAACCTATGTTTTCTTCTAGTCATTTGCAATAAATACCAATATCCTATTTTCAATATCCTGTGTGCAATAAAATTGCAGAAGCCAAGGAAAATTTCAAGAGAAGTCACTAGTTGAAAAGTTGGCAGGCCGAAATCATTACTACTGGCCAAAGAAAATGGAAAGAAAGAGGCATGCTACCTGAGGTGCATTCATCATGTATTTGAAGTCATTCTAGCCAGTCTGAAGGTAGACCATTTGGAGATCATACATGTAAAAAATGCTCTCACAGCCGTAGCTGCTAAAATAAGAGCAAATCACAATTTGATGAAGACATAGAAGCCGCCATAAAGAGGAGATCTCAGTGTTAAGAAAGAGGTTGTCAAGCATGGTCACCGTTTATATGAGATCATAGCTAACAAATTAGAATCTGTTCTCAAAAGGAGTCACTAACAAGGTGTTAATTTGGTTTCAAGCAAATTCATCGTCGCAATTCATTACAACAATTCACATTTAATAATTCATCTTCATGAAAAATTCATCTCTAGGAAAATTTACCATCCCCATGGAAATTCATTCGCAACAATTTTTTAATTGTTTATGTGATGAAGACGATCAATTGTTGGTGGTGAATTTTCTAAGGAAGCAAAGGTGCGTGGAATCGCTTCCTACGCTAATCTTGAGAGGACGATTATGCAAATTCAACCAACTATTACAGAGATTTCAATGGACAAATAAACATGCATAAATGAAATATCACAATAAACACATAACACAGTAATTACTGTGGGGAAACCCTTCTGTGAGAAAAACCCCACCCTCCAAAACTTGCACAATGTATTATCAAATCAAAAAGATTACAATACACTTGCAATGCAAGTTCTTATAGGAGCGCATCAGCACAACTCAAACTCAGACTCGGAGAGACTCCTTCTAGCACTCAGTCTTGCAAACTGAACTCAATGATTCAAACACCTCCCCAAGCCCTCATTTTATAGTGATTTACAACCTGGAAACCATTTGTGGTTTTACAAAACCATGGGCAAAACAACCATGCCACATGTTACCCACAACCAAGTTAAAATAGCATTTTCGTCCATAATTTTGTCCTCTAGTTTAGACCCCCCTTAAATTCATACAATGAGTTGTTTATACTCTAAAAACAACCCTCCTATATTCTAACAGGGACAAGGCACATTTTTAACAACTCATACACCTTTTTCCAACACATAAACATGTGGAGAACTACCACAAACAAATTCTAGAATTTTCTAAAAAAAGCTTGCAAGGTTGAGAAATGATTCTCAACATTCTCCCACTTGTCGAACACCTTGCAAGAGTCAGGAGATCCAAAGTGTCATAGAATTAATTGCTAGGGGCCGAGAGCCCCATAGACTTTGAACACCATCTAAATTTCTCTGTGCTGACGGCCTTAGTTAATGCATCAACAACATTCACCAAAGTCTCCACCTTCTCCAGCTTCACCTTGCTATCCTAGACCATATCTCTCACAAAATGATATTGTACATCAATGTGCTTGGTCTTGGCATGAAATGTCAGGTTCTTCGCTAGGCAGATAACACTCTGACTGTCACTATAAATTGTCACTGCACCCTGTTTGAACTCTATATCTGAACACAATCTCTTTAGCCAGATGGCTTCCGTGCAGGCATGAGTAGCTGCCATATACTTTGCCTCTATAGTGGAAAAGGTGACCACAGCTTGTCGCTTGCTCATCCAACTGATTGCACCACTGAATAATGTAAACACATATGCACTGGTGGATCTTCTTCTATCAACATCACCGGCCCAGTCTGAATCCACATAGCCTTGAATATCCAAGGAATGCTCGTTTCCTATTCCATGAAAACATTTAGAGTACTCTGAGGTACCCCGCAAGTATCTGAAAACTCTTTTTACTGCATCCCAATGTGCTCTTCCTGGATTAGACATGTAACGGGAAAGTACTCCCACTGCTTGGGAAATGTCTGGTCTTGTACAGACCATAGCATACATCAAACTTCCAACAACACTCTGATATGGTACTCGACTCATCTCTTCCATCTCCAATGGGGATGTAGGACACTATGAGCTAGAAAGCTTTGTTCCCATAGTAACAGGAACACTCAATGGTCTAGAATCCTGCATATTGAATCTTCTCAGAATTGTACCAACATACTTACTCTGGCCTAGCCAAAGCTTTTTGTTTTTCCTATCTCTTATAATCTCCATTCCTAGAATATGCCTTGCTGCCCCAAGATCTTTCATTTCAAACTTTACTGAGAGCTAAGATTTTAATTCTGTAATCAAACCTTTTCCTTTGCCAATAAACAACATGTCATCAACATATAAGGCAATAACCAGGAAATAATCACCATCAGACTTGTAATATATACAATGATCAAATTTAGATCGCACAAATCCCAAACTCAAAACATATGTATCAAACTTTTGGTACCACATCCTAGGACTTTGTTTTAAACCATACAAGGATTTCTTCAACTTACAGACCAAATGACTTTTACCTTTCACCACAAAGTGCTCTTGCTGTGTTATATAAATTTCTTCCTCCAAGTGTCCATGAAGGAAAGTTGTTTTCACATCCATCTACTCAACCTCTAGATCATAAGCAACTGTAATAGAAAGTAAAAATCGAATGGATGTCATTTTTGCTACAGGAGAAAAAATTTCACCATAATCAACTCTTGCAACCTTGGAGTAACCTTTTGCAACCAAATGTGCTTTATACTTCTCAATGCTTCCATCTAAACCCATCTTCCTTTTGAACATCCATTTACAACCAACAGGCTTCCGTCCTTCAGGCAATGGTACAAGGTCCCATGTGTCATTCTTCTTAAGAGCTGCCATCTCTTCTTCCATGGCTATTTTCCAGGACTCTGAATCATTCATATACCAAGAGCCTCTTCTACAAACCTCGGTTCATCAATATTAGCATTCAAAGCAAATATACACCTCCAATCATCAGGAGAATATCCATACCTTTCTGGTGCTTTCCTCTGTCTACTAGACCTTCGAACAAGATCTGGTTCAGGTTCAGGTTCTCCCTCTTCCTCTGATGATTCAGAACTCGTAGAGCTCTCCTCAACATCTTGTCTTTCTAAGGGCCTCGATTCAACTTTCTCAGGTGTAGCAGGTAGTTGAATCACATCTTTCTTTTCTTCCATCTGTTCTGGCTGCACTATAACAGAAGAAGGCTTAGTTTCTCTAAAAATAACACTTCTAGAATAAAATACCTTTTGTGCAACAGGATCCCAAAGCTTGTATCCTTTCACACCATAACTATATCCGATGAAGATACATTTGAAAGCTTTGTTGTCCAATTTTGTCTGCTTCTCCTTTGGCACATGAGCATATGCCTCACAACCAAACACTCTTAGATGTCTAAGTGAAGGCTTGTGGCCCGACCACGCTTCCATTGGCGTCTTATCAACATGACCTGATGTAGGAGACCTATTTATCAGGTAGCAGGCAGTGGCAACAACTTCATCCCAAAACTTTTGTTCCAGTCCAGCTCCACTCAGCATACTCCTAGCCTTCTCCATCAAGGTCTTGTTCATTCTTTCTGCAACTCCATTCTGCTATGGAGAATACAAAGTCGTCTTCTCTCTTTTAATACCACAAGATTCTTTACAAAATGTGTCAAAATCATTAGAGCAATATTCACCACCATTATCAGTTCTCAAACACATTATCTTCTTTCCAGTCTGCAACTCAACCATTGCTTTAAATTCTTTGAAACGACTGAAAACTTTAGCTTTACTCCTAAGAAAATAAACCCATGTTCTTCTACTAAAATCATCAATGAAATAAACATAATAAACTGATCTACCAATAGAAGAAACATCAACTGGACCGTATACATCTGAATGGATAAGATGCAAAATACATGAAGACTTATGAGAACTCGAGTAAAACTGAATACGATTTTGTTTACCATAGATACAATGCTCACAAAAATTAAACTCAAGATTGCAGTCATTCAACCCATCAACAATGCTTTTATTTTTCAAGGTCCGTAGACCCTTCTCACCTATGTGGCCGAGTCTTTAGTGCCATAACATGGTCTTCTCTGCAGGAAACTTTGATTCGGTAGATAGAGCACCCTTGGGTACCCAAAAACCATGATCATCTGTTGAAAGAGAAACCCTCTCCTTCTCCAACAAAGTAGTCCTTTTCACAATCTTATCAAAAGTACTATTGCACTCAACCGTGCATGCATCAAGCTGGTACAATGTATCCAATCTACTTCCTCTTGCTATTACCATAACACCTCTCACCATTTTCACACCTGCTTCAAAAAATTGTACAAGCACACCCGCATCTATTAGTTTTCTAACATATAACAAATTTCTTACTAGTCCCGGGATATGCAAGACAACATCAAATCTTCTAATTCTACCATCAAAAAATTTCACACGAATACTTCCATGACCAACAATATCAAGAATAGAGTTATCACCCAAATACACCTTACCACCATCAAAATTTTCATAATTACTAAACTAGTTTCTATTAGGAGTCATGTGGAAAGATGCACCTGAGTCTATCAACCATGCATTGTCACCTGCATGAGTGGCCAAGGCTACGATGAAAGCATCTCCATCTTCCTTCTCGGACTCAGAATCAGAATCTTGCTTCTTCTTCTTCTTCTCCTCTTTGCAGTCCTTTCGGAAGTGTCCAGGTTTGCCTCAATTCCAGCAGATTGCCTTGGACTTACCAGGAGATTTTGATCTTCCCTTATTCTTGGACTTAGAACGGCCATGCTACTTTTCATTCTTGCCTCTTTCTTTTGGTCTTCCTCAAACACTCAAAGCCTCTTTGGCATTTAGAGAGACTTTGCTTCTCATCTCCTCAGAAAGTAGAGAACCAACACCATCCTCCATCTTCAAGACAACGGAAGTGCTCCCTATTGCCATGACAAGGCTATCACATGAGTCTAGCAACGAACATAGCAAGACTTGGCACCTTTCTTCTTCATCCATTTTCATCCCAACTGAGGTCAACTGAGTCACCAACATATTAAAGCTTTCTAGATGCTCAGAAATTCATCCACCTTCTTCATTCTTAAGGAATACAACTTCTTCCTCAAGAAAATCTTCTTCACAAGTGATTTCACTTGATAGATCTCACTTAGCTTCTTCCAAAGCTTCTTTGCAGTAGATTCTTCATGGACATTAATCATAATTGAGTCTGTAAGACACAACCTTATGCAACCTTTAGCTTTTCTATCCATTACATCATATTGTGTAGCTAAAGTTGGATCTACGGGCCTTAGCATATTCTCATCCACCGCATCCCATAGATCTCGATCAATTAATAGATCTTCCATCTTTAGCTTCCACATCTCAAAGTTTGTGCCAGAAAACTTCTCTACATCAATTCTCCCTGATGTACTTGCCATCTTTACAATCCTGCTATACAAAAAATAAAATACTCTGCACAAGCTCCCACTCAAACCTTGATTAGCTCAAAAAACCATGTAACCAACAAATAGAACCAAAACTGGCCAGGCTTTGATACCACTTGTAAGGAAGCAAAGGTGTGCGGAATCGCTTCCTATGCTAATCTTGAGAGGACGATTATGCAAATTCAACTAACTATTACAGAGATTTCAATGGACAAATAAACATGCATAAATGAAATATCACAATAAACACATAACACAGTAATTACCGTGGGGAAACCCTTCCGGGAGAAAAACCCCACCCTCCAAAACTCGCACAATGTATTATCAAATCAAAAAGATTACAATACACTTGCAATGCAAGTTCTTACAGGAGCGCATCACCACAACTCAAACCTAGACTCGGAGAGACTCCTTCTAGCACTTAGTCTTGCAAACTGAACTCAATGATTCAAACACCTCCCCAAGCCCTCATTTTATAGTGATTTACAACCTGGAAACCATTTGTGGTTTTACAAAACCATGGGCAAAACTACCATGCCACATGTTACCCACAACCAAGTTAAAATAACATTTTCGTCCATAATTTTGTCCTCTAGTTTAGACCCCCATTAAATTCATACAATGAGTTGTTTATACTCTAAAAACAACCCTCTTATATTCTAATAGGGACAAGGCACATTTTTAACAGCTCATACAGCTTTTTCCAACACATAAACATGTGGAGAACTACCACAAACAAATTTTAGAATTTTCTGAAAAAGGCTTGCAAGGTTGAGACACGATTCTCAACAAATTTTCTAGAACGATCAATTGTTGGAAGTGAATTATTGAGGGTGAATTGGTAGTGGTGAATTTTCCTAAGATGTTTTATCCTTAAAGAAAATTTACGGTGTTTATTTTTTTATTCAATAATTTTGTAATATATAATATTCACTATTATTTTTAATTAATTTATTGGTGATTTTGTAGAAAAATAATTATTTATTTATTTTTTAATTAAAAATATAAATTTTATTTTTCAATTGAATAATAAAAGACATAATTTATTATATCTAATAATTGATTATTAAATATAATTGATTTATTTTTTTATAATTTTAAAAATAATTTAACTTAACTTAATGTTTTTTAAAATTATTTGAAATTAAGATTTTGAAGAACTATTAATGTAAAATAAATAAATAATGATAATAATTTATTTATACATAATTGTTTAAAAAATAAATTTTATTTAAGTAGTTAGTTTCAAAACTCAAGAATTTGTAATTATTCCTTTGTAAGTATTCATAAATATGAAGTTTAATATTTTATGGTTTTAAAATATGAGGTTTAGATATTTTAAACCAAATTTATAAATTATTAAGGAGGTAATATGTGAAAATAAGAGTAATAATTTTTTTATTTGAATAATTACATCATTAAACATGGTGCAATGCATGTTAGCATTCATGTATTTTTAGCACTTGTGATAATACCACATACAACCACTTCTAGTCCAATATGAATAGACACTTAGAAATGTGAAGGAATTATTGGGGGTGGGGGGCCTAGTTTGATTGGATAAAGCATCCTATTGCAGGTAAGTGGTCACAAGGTCTAGTCTCCCCCCAAACTTGTGGTATCAGAGGGAGTGTTGCGCCAACGCCATTGGTCACATGAAAAAAGTTGTTTACCAGGAACACTATAGTTTATAGGGGATAAATACTCGACCGATTCCTGCAGTCTAAAAATAAATTAAAAAATGAAAGAATTATTGCTTTAATCTATAAAAGGCATCCATGAGTTTACAAAATTAGGTATCTTTCATTTAGTTTTTGGTGTGTAAAGGGGAAATCGAGTGTGCAATAAGATCAAATATGAATGAATTGAAACTAGTCTAATTCAAAACAAAGATCATGATTCATGCCCATTACTCAGAAAATGAAACTACGAGAACAATGAATCTAAGAAAGCAATTGACACAAAACAATATAAAATGAATTCAAACATTGTAGTGTTACCATCCTATGTTGAAGTGTATTTGCAAAGATGTTGGATCATTGTTGTATCAATGTGAAGCCTCCATTTGTGCATAGACAAAGCTTCAACATTTTGCGTGTGTTGATCGAAGATGTGTGTAAAGCTTGTTAAAATATCACTTCAACCTACACATGATGTTGTTGATCGAATATGTGTGTAAAACTTGTCAAAAGATTGATTATGATTTCAACATTACTTCATTATGTAAAATATGTTAATTCTCCAATCATTTTTGAGAAGAATTGAGGTTGTTATAGAGAATTTTTATTTCAAAATGAACGTGCAAGATCGTGTAGTAGAATATCCTAATCAACAATTCAAAACTATTGAGAGGATTTAGATGGGAATAGTTTGTGGATTTTGATTAAGTAATCAATACAATTGAAGAAATCAATTTGAGTGCTTAGTGGAATTAAGGAAATAGATTGAATAATCTGTGGAATTGAAAAAATCATGTTGAGCCTTCAATGGGATTGAAGAACATATGAATCAATTAGGAATAGATGGATCAGTTACCCAATCAGAGTGAGCAATCAGGGGATCATTATTTGATCAATCCTGAAAGTCTTTTTGATTTGAATCTACAAGTCATGTTTGAGTTTTACAAAGTTGTATTTGTTTGATTTGACCTTTTTGATGATGTTTTGAATTAATTTAAATTTAATTATTCAAGTTTAGGGGGAATTGTTTTAATTAAACTATTAAGTTTTAATAATTTAATTGATTTAGGGGAATAAAGTGAATTAGAGACATAATTAAATAATTGGTGTTATTTAATTAATTAAGAGGAATAAAGTTAGATTAGGACTTTATTAAATAAATGAAATTTATTTAATTAGTAAAAATGATGAAAAAGTTAATTAATTAAATAATGTAATATCATTTAATTAATAGAGTAAATTAGGGTTTTTGATGTTATTGATGTGAAATGTAGTGATATTACCTAGGTGATAATGATGCCGATGATGAGAAATTGTCATTTAGGATGTGAAATAAGTGTTAGGTCATTTTTACATGTCTACATTTTTCCTCTCTTTGAGATAAAGTACTGGTTGCTTTGTTTCAAATATTTTGATGTTAAGATCAAAGATATGAAAAAAATTATATGCCTAAGTGTGCCCCAGTGATCAACAAAATGATAGTAGGATGTTGGGTTGCCCCCTTGAGAGATTGGTCAAAAATATCAATTTGTAGGTCGAACTCTTGATAATGTTTTTTTCAGTTTAGATGTGTATAGAACAAAAAAAATAAGCTTATAAGACTCTCTTTGATAGTTCAGATGTTCTTGGGAGGTCCTAATTTCAACCTAGGAAGGTTTTATAGTAAAACAATAGGGTTTCAAGGGTTAAAATAGGTGATTAGGGTTTAATCTCCTCATTTTCACTTTGAGCCTATAGAAAACTCTTGCCTCTAGATTTTGTGATTTGTCAATTTCTTAGGAGTTATGGTGAGGATTTGAGGAGCCCCACATCGTGAGAACGTAGTTTGCAAGTTCAGCTGGCCTACATGCATCAGCGGCCCAGTATGTACCCTTTCCTCTCTTGTTTTCAACTTTATGTTTTTGTGTAATTAATGCATGAAGTCAAAAGTAGTCGATAGAGGCAATCTTGTGTTATGTTCGCTTTTGAGTCATTTTTATCACTTTTTATCTTTATAACTAGACTGTTGTTGCATTTTTCGCTCACAGTTGCCATATATTTTTGTTATTGACATAGTTGTTCGCCTTTGTTTTTGCTCTTGCCTAAAATTTTTTCTTTTGACTTTCTTGTTTCATTTTGTCTGCTTATGTGAAAATAATTCACCTTTGAGAAATATATGTGCTTTTGAATTTTTTTTCTTTTTTCTTTGTTTCTTTCAACAAAACAGGCACCGCTTTCTCCTATTTTATGCTTTTGACAAGAAAGTACCTGCTTTTGACAAACAATGATTGCTTTTACTTTGCATATATTTTGAGTCAGTTTGTTTGCAATTTGAGGTTTGTGTCACATTTTTATAGCAAATCCTTAATGTCATGGGTTGAATGGTTGTAGGTAGTTCTCAAACTGCTTAGGTCGAGGGAGAGACAATTGCATGAGTTTTTTGATTTGATCATTGGGTTCCACGAGTTGGAGTGAGATGTTCTAAATGCTATAGGGATATGACACATGTTACAGAATGACCATTAGATGCCATCGAGCGATGATGACTGTTCTTGTTGATAGGTGGCATTCAAAGACATCATCTTTTCACTTAACAACTAGGGAGGATTCTACATGTTTTGATCCACAAGGAGTTTGTGACTTGTTTCGTATGGTGGGGTACATGTGCTATGTGTCGAGTACTTGGTGTGAGGCATCTGTAGGTTCATGAATCTGAGGTAGACCTATCTGAGTTCATTGGTAGTGCAAATCTAGTTTCACTTGTTTTATGTGCTTTGGTTTGGGGGCTCATTGTTCTTGATCAAAGAGAGAGATAGTTTCCCATTGGTTGGGGTGTATGCATCGAGCAAATATTTGAGCATGACACTAGATATGCATGGGGCCTATGTTTCCTTGCACATTTATATAGAGATATGCATGAGTTCACCCACTGAGGAGGTAGATCCATTTCTATTGGTTTGTTTTTACTACATGTATGAGCTTGGGAGCACATCTCCATTACCTGACTTGATGGCATTTTGGATGAAGATCTAGAGGATCCTTATTTGTATAGATATGGTGATTTTCTACATTATACATGGCTTGGGCAACTACCTTACTGGTGCCACATGATAGATGAAATGCTTGGTTTTTTTTGGAGACCGTGGTTGGGATGCAAGGTATGACATGATGATCAAGAGAAGTTGCCATATTGTAGATAGACTCAGTGGCTTATTATTTGTGTTCATTCCTTGTTAGAGAGATATCTTCCTAATCATATTTGTCACCAGTTTGGTGTGAGACAAGGCTGGTTTCTAGATACTTATGAGGCTCATTTTGGCATGTGGGTGATGCCACAATATTGGTTTACAATTTTTGGGAGGTGCTAATTTTTGCTGAAATCACACATTTTTTAAAAATATAATGATTCAAGCCTTGAAAAGTTCCATTTAAAGGATTCGAATTGAAGAGGGTTTGATCGAACCACCTTAGATCAAACCCCCTTGGATAGAACACCACTAGTTTTAGACCATACCTATAATGGAGTCTCTTTTACACCTATCAAAATGTTCATAAAAAGCCACTTTTGATTTACCTTTTAGGGGATCAAATGAATTGATTTAAAACTTATTTTTTGTATGTATTCCTTATTATAAGCTTCCCAAAAATTGTAATTTTAAATAAATTTAATTTAATTATTATATTTAATTTTTATTTCTTGTGAATATAGCCTTTTCACTGAAAATCAAGCTCTCTGTTTTGCACATGTGGAAAAATAATAGATTATAATTTTTTTTTGAAAAATATTAGTGCACTAGATATTTAAGTCCTTAATCCAACAAAAAAAGTTAAATTGAATTTCAATAAATACAAAAAAATTATGTTTTAAATGGTCTGCCTATGTTTGAATTCAAAACTTGATTAAGAAAAAATAATTTAATAAAACACTATGAAACCAAATGAAAGCACTTGATATGATAGTTACAAATCTAAATTTGAAAAAATTACAATTTTATCCTTCATGGAAAAAAAGTTATGTTGTATATAGTGAGCATCACTCCTTAAAAATGGTGTTTACTAAAAAAATTAGTTTTTGAAGGAGATGGAAAAAGAAGTGTAATCTGATTCTAAAAATTTTGAAAAAAATATATTTAGAATCTATAGTCAAAATGTCACAAATCACGAGTTTGTATCATCTTCAAATGCCTCACGGTTTAGTCAATATAGGTGCCTGAAAGTGAAGATTTAGTTAAAAAAAATAGTTTAGTGTCTAGTTTGGCCAAAAATTGTAAACCAGTATTGTGGGAACACCCATGACTGCTAGAGACATCCAGGTATGGGGGCTATAGGAAAATCAGGATGCAATTTCAAAGAGTTCAGAGCACTTGTCCTGTTTGGATGGGGATGACCTGTTGGACTTGCGAATCTTGGGACCACACCAAACTATGATCATTAGTGGGATCATCGGGTGCCTCTATGGTTTATGAATCATGCTAGTGTGGTGGCCATTGGGAGAGTAGGTATTAATATCGCTGTGGTGAGAAAAAACATGTTTAGATTGTTGTTATGCAATTGGATAGAGCCAAATAGGATAGAGAATACGATGGCCATGATGACTATATGCAACAGGATTAGGGATAGGTTCTGAGTCTTCCTCCACCACCTGGAGATGGAATAGTGTAGTTAGCATAGATGAAAGCTACTAGAAATGCAGAGGTAGTGTGACGACATTTCATGAAGGCTCAGGTTGTTATTTTGATGGCAAAGAGGGACACTGCAAGGAAAGAGCGAGATGACTTCAAGCAATGGCAAGATATTGAGACTTGATGTTGTCTTGTGGCTGAGGCATACATGTAGGTTATCATAGCTAAGAGGGACACTCTCAGGATAGAGCGAGATGCCCTCCGAGTAGAGCGGGATCATTATATGAGAGAGGCTACATATTATCAGACTCTGTATGAGGCTACTATCCCCAGAGCATGTAGATGTCTGAGATTTGGTGAGCCTAGCACAACCACTAGTGTAGCTATTTTGGTGACCAATCAGTGAGACAACCAGATCAAACATTAGTTATGCCATGACCTTATCCACACTAGAGCTATGACCATCAAAGATCTCCACCTCTAGCCGGGTACAAGTTATTTGTACTGTATCTTTATGTTTTTTATTGTTCAAAGACTTACATTGTAGACATGATTTGTTATATACATTCATTGGCCCAATTGAGGCCTTGTATATATGTATTTTTTTGCATTATGATATCACACATGTTTACATGATGATGTACTGTACATTCTCATTTTTGATGATGATATATATGAGATATACATGTTTTGATTAAGCTCCATTATGTGTTATGTGATGATTATAGATAATGATGTATGATTTATACATGCCTTTTGTACTTTTCTAATGTACATGGATGGATGATCAATATATCTATATGATATATGATGTTTTATTATGTATATGATGGATGTTGGCTATACACGATACATTATTTTTTATTGTTTTATTATCATCATGATATGTATTGATGACATTGTGGATGTAGGATGGAGGTGGTACTAATGATATTGTGATGTAGTCTATGAATGTTAGAAGAAACGTTTGGATGATGGAAAGAAATTTGAAGTTGTTAGTTATTGAAAAGTTGTACTTTTTTTTTGCATATAGGCTTTGTATCGTTAATAATCCTTTTTGATGTAGCAAGAAAACATGATGCACCAGGGTATTAATAGCCAAGGTGGCCCTTTGTATCCATTGCTTGGACTTTGACTCAACATACAAAGAATATATTCTTGCTCATACCAGACATATAGAAACTCTGTTAGTATATATGGTTGATTGTTTTAAAACCTTTTAGACTAGTTACACAGAGAGGTGTTAAATACCTAACATGCAATTGCTATGTGATTTGTCTCAAAGCAACTTCCATACACTAGAAAAAGAAAATATTCGCCATGGTAGTATCACAAAAACATATTACAAATAGTAAACCGAAATGATGCTCAATTTCCCCATTCCTTCCTCTCTAAATTGTTATGGACATCCTTGAGAGATCCGGGGAATGAGTCAATAAAATAAATTAGAAAGATATGACTATAAAAAGATAAAACAATGTTGTAGTATCACTTGCCATATCTATTTTGAGGTTTCAGGCTATTATCTAGTGTTGATGATTTATATTGTAGGAATGAATCCATTTTAAGGCATATCTCAAGATGTTGTTGGTGAATTGTCAATAGATAAGTAGTTAACACTTTTGTCATTGTTTTTGTTTGTTTGTAATCAAACCTTTTTGATTGTTTCACTTAAAGTTCTAGCTTTTGATGTTTGCTATGTTTGTTTTTCTATTTTGTCAAAAGGGTGAGGATGATGATTTGTTTATTATGGGTGAATTTTTTTATTGTAGATTGTGATGATGGGGTTTATGACCTTTTTTATTTTCTTAGTTTATATGATGTTGTTTTTGTTGTTTTTAGGGGACTAACCTAGGGACTCAGGGGCTCATCAAAGATAAGCCTTTCCTATGTTGTACATGCAGAGGCTTGTATTTCTCTTGGTTTGATAAGACCATGTTTTTGATCTTTGTGAATGTTTTTGAATTTTGAATTTTTTGACTAAGTTGAAAGAAAGCATGGTAGAAACCTAAGGGGGTTGACCTAAGGCCTCAGAGGATGATAAGCCTTTCCTACATTGAACATGAAAATACCACGTAGTTCAATTGGTTTGATAAGAACACGTTTTTGGGATTTTGGTATTTTACAACTTTGTTTTGATTTTGCTTGTTTTCTAGATGTTTTTGGATTTTGATAGTTTTTTGACCATGATGGAATGCACAAGGATCTAACCCGCTACCCATTTTGAGAAGTTTCCCCTAGTTTGAGGCAAGACTACCTTCCTTAATTAGTATCGAGCCATGTTTGGACACATGTTTTACTATGGAATGAATGGGTGGGTGCCTTAGATATCACTAATAGATAACGATGCAAGTTTTATTCAAATGTAGCACCTATTCTCGAGGTTTTCACTATGGTAATTTTTCTAGAAGTGCCACAAAGTGGTTTTCACTTAAATAACATTTTATTTCTTTACTTTTTTCTTGCTTTTTGTTTTTTTTTGTTTTTTATTATCTTTTTTATCCTTTTTTTTTGGATTTTTACCCTTTTTCCTAGTGTATTCTGACATGCTTATGTGAAGAACTTCTTGAGGTGGCTGCTATTTAGTGCTTCAGATGAAAGTTCTCCTTCAAGAGTAGCCAATTGGTAAGATCTAGAGCCATAGATTGCTATGATGATGAACAAACCTAACCAGTTGGGTTCAAACATATCTTTGCCATCATGATTTAGTTGTACCTTCTGATAATCTTTGAGTACCAAGTCACCAATCTAAAAGTTTTTGTTTTTGATCCTTTTATTGTAGATTTTTTTGAGCCAATTATGATAAACCTGCAAATGGTTTAATGTGCTCAAATTCCTTTCATATTCATTTAATTTAGATACCCAATACTCTTTGTTGTTGATCATGTGTTTTAGTGATATTCATAGCACTGTGAGGGGATTTCAACTTCGATAGGTAAGACGACTTCAGATCGGTAGACCAAGAAAAATGGTGTGACACCTGTGGGTGTATAGATACTAGTTTGGTAAGCTCATAAGGATGGGTTCAGTTGCAAATACCAATCACAACCAGTGTCATTGTAGATGGTGAAATCTGCATTTTGCTCAAAAAAAATAACACACATTAGTATGTTAGTTTAAAACAAAGCAAATACAATATCCATATGAAATGATACAACAATGCTTTCAAATGCAAACAATGATAAAAGCAAGCTAAATAAACATATGAAGAACATGAAGTAAATTATCTCATATTGGATTGGTGCTTCTATGGAAAGAAGCCCTTTCCCAATCCTTGATCAAGCTAGGCTAAATGATGAAATTGCTATCAATGTGATATGAAGATGGTGTGGGAAAAATCAGTTCTCAAGGAGAGTGAATTTGCAAGAGATTGTGGAGTTGTGGAGGATTTGCTTGAGGATGAAGCCTCTATTTGAAGATTTTCAAATGCTAAGAGTGCCAAACATGGAGGATGTGGGATAAAGATCAAGCCAATGATAAGAGGCCACTTGTCAACTTGCGAGTGGTTGATGCATGTGCAAGATTTGGGAAATGTGCCCATGAGAGGGAGTTTCAAATTTGAATTTGAGAGACAAGATGAGTGGGGGACATGAAAATGATAAATAAATACAATGTTGGAGGGACAAATCAACTTGTCATATTTTTCAAACTTGAGGGAATATTCCCCATAAATGCCATGTTAAGTGAAAATGATGATTTAATAAATCAATAAATTGATTTATTGGTGCAAGTTGCAAAATCTAGAGAATGCAAGTGGTTAGGATGTGACATGCATTACATTAGATTTAATCAAGATTAATTAACTAGGATGATGATTAGGGTGTTTGACCTTTTATGATTTAAATACTTTGATTTATTTAAATCAAAAGGGATAGGAAATGACTTTTGAAATTAATTAAATAAAGTTTTATTTATTTAATTAAATGATGACGTGAGCCTAAAGACCCGATTTACTTAGTGGATGGATTTGTTGTGTTTGATTTAATGAACAGATGCATAATGTTAATTTTGCATGTCTACATTTTTCCCCTCTTTGAAGCAATGTACTTGTTGCATTGGTTCAAAGAATAAACTTGCCACGATCAAAATTTATTTTTTATTTTATTTTTTTGATGCCTAGTGGAAAGAAGTACACTAGTACATTGCCCCCTCGAGAGATCGAGTGAAAAGATTCGATTTGAGGGTTGATCTCATGATAAAGAGGTTCAAAATGGATGGTTATGGATGATGCGATATGCTATGATTATGTAATGGATGTTCTATGTAGATGCTTAGACTAACAAATCTATATAATGATGATGATCATGCATGTGAGATGATATGAAAAATACTAATGATTTGTGGATGTAAGATGAATGCACTGGTGATGATGATGTTACCACAGAGATGAGATGATGATAGGAGGATCCAACAATTCCATGATTTGACGAGACTTTATTAGAGATGATGATGATGATAAATGATGCTAATAAATGGATGATTTGCTTATCAAGGATTGGGATTTTAAAAGGGCTACTTACCTTATGTTTGATTACACATGTAGATACGATGCATCAAGGTATAAAGAAACAGGATGGCGTTGTACCTAGTGCGATGGACTTTGGCTCGACAAACAAATAGGAGTATTCTTGTTCACACTTGACATACGGAAACCTTGCTAGGACGTACCTAACAAAGAAAGTATTCACCAAGTTATATTACAAGAGCATCCAACAAGCACAATAGACAAAATGATAATGATCGTTGCCCCATTCCTATCTCTCTAAATCCTTCGTTTGGATATCATCGAGAGATCCTTGGAGTGAGCGCAATAAGATAAATCAAAAGAAAAGATCAAGTAGGCAAACAAGCTAATGTTCTTCATATCACTAGCCAAAGGGATGTGTTTTGATAGGATAAGAATCCAAAGTGATATCCAAAATGATGCCCATTGTCGAAACGATATATCCTAGGACATGCATTGCATAGGATGATGATGGGTTGATAAGTTGATTGATAGGTTGTTGATACAAGGTTGACTGACATGTCTGAAAATGATCAAAAGTTTGATTTTGCTTTTAACGGTTTGTTGCTTCAATTTTGATTTTACGATTGAAGCTTGCTTTTGCTGATTGTTATGGTTGTTTCTGTTTGCGTTGCCAAAGGATGAAGGTGATGATTAGTTTATTATGGATGATTGATTATTGCGGGTGATACCGAAATGGGATGGATGGATTTTTTTTTTCAAATATTTGGATTTTTTTGACGTTTTGAAATGTTTTGAGGTTGTTTTTGGTGTTTTGATATTTTACAAATGTTTTGATTTTTTAATTTTGCAATGTTTTTGGATTTTCATTTCGAATTTTGGATTTTGAATTTTCAAATGTTTTTGGATTTTGTGTGATTTTGGATGTTTTTGGATTTTTTGTGGTTTTCTAATGTTTTTGGATTTTTGTGTTTTTCGATTGTTTTTTGGATTTTGATGTTTTTCGACTGTTTTTGGATTTTGATGTTTTTTGAATGTTTTTGGATTTTGATGTTTCAGAGGGTTGATCAAAGATAAGCCTTGCCTATGTTTAAGCTTAGAGGCGACATAGTTCGGATGCCATGTTTTTGATAGTTTTTTGACTTTTATGAATGTTTTTGGATTTTGATGTTTTGTATGTTTTTGGATTTTTCGCACGATTTTGATGATTTAGATATGGACATGTGTGATGATATCAGTGCTCTGTTTGGGATTTTGTTGAAGACCAAGCTAAGGTTGACTGATCGAATTGATAGATTGATAATGATCATAACATTATTGAGGATACACAACAATGCAAGGATTTGATTGATGATGATTGATGATGATAACATTGTTGAGGATGCTCAACGATGCAAGGATTGATTGATCAAGATTGGTGATGATGACATTGTTGAGGATGCACAACAATGCAATAATTTTTTTGATGTTTTGGATATTTTTGGATTTTTCACATGATTTTGACGATTTGGATATGGACATGATATCAGTGCTTTGTTTACGATTTTGTTGAAGACCATGCTAAGTTTGACTAATCAAATCGATGGATTGATGATGATGATAACATTGTCGAGGATACACAACAATGCAAGGATTTGATTGATGATGATTGATGATGATAACATTGTTGAGGATGCACAACGATGCAAGGATTGATTGATCAAGATTGGTGATGATGACATTGTTGAGGATGCACAACAATGCAAGGATAGTGTTAAGCAACACAAGGATTGGGAAAAATATCCCCAAGATGATGAAGTTTTGATTGGATTTGTTTGATCATGTTTGATGAAGCTTTATTTTGGAACAAATTTTTTTTCAAATGATTCAATGTGATGTGTGAAGTGCAACCTAGGTGCAACTGATAGCAATTGTTTTGATTGATGTTCGATGAAAGATGAAGATTGATAAGGAACATCTTCTCTTCAAAATGTGCCATGGGCTACTGATTTGGATTCTATATCACAAATGCTTTGACCAATTTGGTTTCACGTTTTCCAATGTTCTGATCACCACATAAGTTGGTGGATATAGATCAAGATTTATTCCTAAAACGAGATCTAAATATCTACCCCCAATGTCTAGCAATGTACGAAATGCCATGGATGGATGCTTGGATAGGTGTATGGATGGATGGATATGGATTAGGTTGCGATAAGATAAGGTGTTTGGATAAAGGATGCTCATTGGATAATGCTTCATGGCTCAGATAACGCTGCATAGGATGGGATCAATGAAAACAACCCATGTCAAGATGTTTACCATAAGTAAGCATAAAGTGTGCCCCAAAATTTCATCAAGATCAAGATAACTTGGATGATGGATGAAGATGGATGAAAATGGATTGGATAAATGGTTTATGGATGAAAGGATTTATTATGGATAAGATGGATGGAATGCTTGATTTATTATGGATGGGATGAGATGCTTTCACTTGAAGTGGCACATGTAGATGCTCGATTCTGCACATGACGCCTGTTTGCCAGGTTTTCATCATGGTCTTGCCCAAAGCGCCACCGTAGTGGTTTTCACTGGAGGACGATTTTTTATATTTATTGCTTTCAATCCTTTTTCTGATTTTTTTTTGGATTTTCATATTTTTTAATTTTTTTGAGTTTTCTGAAAGATTTTAAGCTCATGCTGAATCACAAGGTGTTGCTGATGTAGATGCCCCTATCATAATGTGTCATTGATACCCTGCCTGAAGGAGCTGCTTTGCTAAGATATGTGCACTTGAATGCAACTTTTGGGATTCTTGATCTACTTTATTGATAGCAGGCTTAACTCTATCTTTGTGCACACATCACAATAGAGTGCATTCATAATCCTTATGATGAAGCGTCGTTGCCAATACATGGTCAATTTGAGAACTAGATATCATGCGTGGAGGCGTGGATGGAATGTGTTTAGGGATAAGAGATGGATTAGTTGATAGCTTGGAATCTTTGACTCTCCAAGCTTGGGTAAATGAGCAATGATGGGTGGATACGAAAGTTTGCATGGAATTAGGACTAACTGCTCAATATACCTTGTATGTTGCTTGAAAATATTTCTTTTTCTTTTTTGGACGTCTTTGATGGATACTTTTCCCTCTTTTATTTTTCCCCATAGTTTCTTCAATTGATGGAGTTTGATAGGGATAATCTTTCTTTGTATTCTTTGGTATCCATTTATATTTTATTTTTCCATTATGCTTTCTAGCTTCTTTTGCTTTGATAACATTCTTCGTACTTTGATGTTGGTCCCTATTCATGGATGGGATGATGGGTGGATGAAGATTCATGGCGTGGCTAGTTGTAGTATTGGCAATGGTTTCACCATAAAGATTCTTTGTGCTCCCTATGTTGACATTTGCTTCAGATGAAGTTGCCCCCAGTATGGTGGTAGTAGTACCTTCATTCCTTGATTATGCTTTCTTTGAGATGTTTTGTTCAATAAACGTGCTCTGACGAATGACCATCGTAGATGACATTGTTTCAATCTTCCGCTCTACTATCTCTGGATTATACTATTCTGTCTGACTTGCTTCCTTGAGTGGATAATGTTTGACATCCTTATTCGTGATGTACTTAGTCTAAATTTTGGATATATCTGATCCTAATGTTGACAACTCTATTTGGTTGTAGAAATCAATAACTTGCTCTTTTTTCGTGAAAGTGTCAAGAGTAAAGGGATCCTGTTCTGAATGAAGATCATCTATGTGTCCACCCATAGAAATCATTTGATGGCTAGATGGAGGAGTATGTGCTACATGGATATAATCATCTTGCATAGATAGGAGAGTGTCCATTAGACTATTGTAGTATCTTGACGATACAAATTCTTGATCTTGAATGATTTCAAAGTTTCTTTCATCATGCTTTGGATCAATTTCTTGACATGGATCAGTTTCAAAGGATGAATTTCTTATGAAAGTTTCTTGGATGTCTCCATTAGACATGGTAAGTGGTCCAATATCCTCATGTTTCAAGTTCAAGGTTCCTTCAGTATTGATATCCATGAAGTCGAAGGGGTTCAATATGTCTTGGAAAGGACCATTGCTAGACCTTAGTGGAAGATTTTGATCATGCTCTAGAATAAATTCTTGAGATATGTCCTCTAACTCATAAGGCGATGTAGAGACATTTACAACATGATAATTGTTTGACGAATCGTGCATTATGTCAATTGGATCAAATAATCCTAACACTCCTTGAAAGAGATCACTAAAAAGTGGCTCTTGATGTATGGTGAGTTGATCATCGGATTGTGTAGATACATCTTCAATGTGCTCCTTGATGGAGAGGTTTTGATCATTTTTTTTGACAATTGCGGTAGAGAGATTGTGAATGTCTTCGACCATAGAGTCAAGTGATGTTGATATTTCTTGAATTGGTTCATTGTCGAGTATTGTTGGTGAATTTTGATCATGATTCAAAAGTGACTCTTGACATATGTCGATTTGATCATTGGATGAAGTAGACATAACTTCAAGATGCTTAGTGATGGATTGATCTTGATCCTTGTTCTCAACAGTTGTCATTTTTTGTGTTTGTGCTTGTGTTCGTTGGCTAGCTTGAGAGGCTTGGGCAACTTGAGAGGATTTTTGCACTTGTTGAGCTTGTGTTGCTTGTTGCATGGCTAGATATTGTTGGAATCCCTTTTGAAAAGCATCTTGTAATGTCACATTGTATTGGCTTGTTGTGGTGGAAGTTGGTGGTGGTGGGGGTGGTGGTGGATTTAGAATCACGTTGGATGTAGTGACAAGTGTTTGAGATACACTCAGAGTGATCATGGTAGTGAGGGGTTTAGATGATAGTGGTGGTTGGAATGATTGAAGGGATAGGTCCTTGGGAGACCACATTTTGATTTGTTGGGATCAATGTTGTTGCTTGATTAGATACCATCCATTGGTGTGATGTCGATGGTATATTCAAAGGATTTGTCGTGATGGTTTTAGGTGAATTAATTTGGATGGAGTGATTGGTGCTAGGTAAAGGGGGAAGCCCTAAACCAAGGAATGTTGTTGGTAATGGTGGTGGAGATTTCCCTTGGCATAATGCCTCAACTATTTTGGAGAGTGCCGCAATTTGATCTTGACTCCCTTGATATAGTTGATTTGGCTCTTGTTTAAGCAAATTTGGAGTGTGTACTTGTGTTTGATTTTGGACAATGTTCTGATTTGGGATGACACTCAAATTTGGCATGACAGGTTGAAATTGACCATTGTTCATGTTTGGAATATTTTCATGATTTGCAAATGTATCCATCCCAAAGTTTGCCAGATTCATGTTTCAAAAACTTGTACTTGGTACCTTCTCATTCGGTTTGTAGGGATTTGGTGGGATGATGTTCGTTTCAAGGATCATGCATTGATTGTTCGATTGATAGAATTGTAGGTTTGGACTTGGATTTACCATCGGGAAATGTGTTCCAATCTTTGATTTGGGCATACTCACACTTGTTCTATTGAAATTTGTCGAAGGTAATGGTCCCATGTATGGATTGTATAAGTGTGAGTTTTGATAATCAATCGGCATTGTAAGGCTTTGAAGATTCAATTGATTTGGATTACTCAAGATGTATGGATCAATTTTGTATTCCATGTTCTCCTTGTGTTTTGACCTTGTTATGAAAGTGACCTCTAAGATTCTTAGGACTAATGACGAGACGAAGGATGCACATGGGAAATGATATGAGTGTTGAACGTTTAGGGACTTTGGATCAATGCTATACTTAGGGTTTGATTTTGATTGGTTTTGATTTGGATGATTGAACTTGTCAACCCTAAGATGTTGGATGTGATCTTTAGGATTAACGTTGTTAAAGAAAGTGATAATTTAATTAACTGTGTTAGGAAGGATTCATCCAAACACACTTAACTAAGGAATTGACTTTGATTTGGTTTTGAGGATGATTTACCCAAGTCTAGGATGATGTTTTCAAATCTCTAAAGTTGTTTGGATGGATGAATTTTGATAAATGTTTGAGATGGATGAAGTGTTTGATTTTGATCCTAAGAGACTTAGAGAGACTTTGTTTACTAGGCCAAGGTATTGAAAACACACTTTTCTCTAAGAGTAATTTCAAAATCAAAAGACCAATGTTTTGTATGAAAATCATATGACCAAAAGATATCAAGCACATGTGTGGGGTCCAATTTGTTATCTTTGCTTAATGAGTTCTTTTTACCACAAACACACTTCTTGATTAGGTTTCAAACTGAATGTCCAATGTCACAACTTATTTTCATCCCACAAAGTGCTATGTG
This sequence comes from Sequoia sempervirens, assembly GCA_007258455.2. Classification (NCBI taxonomy): domain Eukaryota; kingdom Viridiplantae; phylum Streptophyta; class Pinopsida; order Cupressales; family Cupressaceae; genus Sequoia; species Sequoia sempervirens. Next base: position 792,471,697 of record VDFB02270651.1, read on the forward strand.
GAAGTTCCAAGAAATTAGGACAAGGGTTGCCTAATGTTGACCTTTGTAAGAGAAAATTAAGATGTAAACCCAATTACTTAGAAACCTCTAAGGACATAATCCCAAGGGTAAGCAACAATTCTTGGGTTTTGTCAAAGGTATTTGCTCTAACTAAGGAGTTTGAAATTTTGATGATGATGTTGAATGTTGGTTTTCTAATGTTTTTGATAAATGCACTGTATTTTCAAACAAGCAATGTAACATCCTAGCTCAATTGGTACGTTTTTCTTGGTGGGCTTGCCTCATGCCCTTCGTAGTAGAAGAGATGCTCTTACATGCAACCAAGGACAAAATATAAAGGTATGCTAAGAATGAAGTCTTAACCTTTATATTCTAACCAAGATCGGACATGGCAAGTAACTTCTTGGAATCCAAGTTCCAATGCACCACTTTGATAAAATCATTGGATGGATTGGTTGACTACTAAAAACAAGGTTCTTAATGACACAACATCAGGGACATGGTACCTTGCGAGTGTCCAGCAAGCCACTAAAGGCTTTAATCAATCCTACTAGGGGCTCTTATACATTTTACGGTAGTACCCCATTCTGAAAGACACTGTACAACTAAGGCCTACATACCATGAGGACTTGACAGTTTAGTCTTATCCATTTATATACCAGCCCGAATGAAAAACCGGTTGGAGTCACCTTCGAGTTCTCCTTTTGGATGTGTCTCTTAGGCAGGCCCCTATAAAGGTGACTCAAACTAAAAATGCATTTTGAGTGTTTCTCTTGCACCCTAGATCACACAAAGCGCGAGGGGAAGGATATGCACTAAAAAAGTATCAAAGACAAAATCACACACTTCAAGCACTTATTCATTTTATAGCCTTCAAAGCAATTGTGAGTTCATTTTAAGCACCAAAGGAAAGATGGAGATTTTCCTTGTTCAATTCATTAACCTTAAACAAAATCTAGTCAATGTTGTCTAAAGTTCATTTTAACCCTTTTACAATGAAAATTGAAAGCCTAGGTAATGTTCATTTTAAAGCCCAAACCTAAAGATAAGTTAGCCTAAAACAGAAAATTAAGGTATGCAACGGAAGCTCAAATCATTTAAAAACACTTTATGAATTTCAATTTTTAATGCTCAAATCTTTAAGCTTCGACCTTTCTTTCGTTTTAACTCCAAAACTTGATTTTGCTATTAACCTTCACCTATAAACACCATAGAATAAAATATTAGAAATGAAATGTATGATGAATATATTTTCAAATGAAATGAATGCATTTAATGTAAGAGATCCTTGAAGATTTAAAAGGAAACTATAAATTATGCATCGATACTCTTTTAAAGTTTTTTTTGAATCAATGAAAAAGGCTTAACTACTAACATATGCAATAATGATTTAAATCCACCCAAATAATTATGCAAGTATTAAAAGGAAAAGTGGACTTTTTCAGTTTAGGCACATGGTGCATGGTTCCCTGCAAGTTGTTGCCGGTTATGTCAGCTGACAAATAGTTGAGAATTGGATGTTGAGTTTTAAATGTGCCTTCATCTATTTTTTAATAGTAGTCATTCAACATACAGAAATGCATTAAATTCTAGACAAGGTGCATGGAATGAATTCTAACTTTTCTTAATGCACGCCAATCAATTGCTATTATCAATGCATTTTTATTTCCTGAGCAGCCCTATATCAAGTCAACATATCTACTACTAATCAAGGAATAAACACAACTTGACAATAGGAATAGGGTGTCATTACAGAATGATTTTAGCGGATTTCCTCCCTCTTCAACGGTGGTGCAGTGATCAGTCTACTGTAGCACTGATTTATTTTAATGTAGCGATCTCTCTTCTATTTTGGATTGGTAGGCCTTTATGATATACTCCTTTGGATCTCTAAAGTAGGTGAAAGAGATTTAAAAGTGCGTGGACTACAACCTAGGGCAAACATCCTTTGAGAGTGCCTCGAACAAAACCAAAGACCCTATTGCAAAGTTCTGTTCCAAGAAAGACATGCAAATAACAAAAAGATATGCCTACTTTGTCAGGAACGAGGCCATACTTTGTCCTAACAGTCAAGAAGGTTAAGAAACTTCATATTGTTATAATTGTGGGGAGACAAGGTATCGGATCTCTAAATGCCCAAAGTCGATAAAATACAGAGGAAAAATGTATCTGTACCTGCCCTTCTCTGTGCGTGGCTCTAGATGACAGACTGAAATCTTACAGAATTCTTCTATGTTCTTGACTTTTGTGGACTGGCAGTCTAATGTAGAAGTATAGACAAGGCATGTGAACTGTTTGACAGTATGATGTGAAAGTTTAGACAAGGCACGTGAACTATTAGGCAGAACACTCCTAAGAACTGTTGCATGCAAATCACTCTCAAACAAATGATGAGCATAGAAAGGCAGCGACAAAAAGGTCGTTTCAAGCTACCGCATTTGGCAGGTGTAAAGCAGCGAGAAAATTCCATACCCGTATCTAAAGCATTAACTGCTTGTCATCAAGGATTTTTTTAGAGACATACATGTATATTAAGAAAACAAATGGCTGGAGGAATAAATGCGAGTGGTAAGTGCAATGATCAAAAGAAATGAATGCAGGAAGCAAACTTCTACTGTTCTCTGACAGAGAGAAATGAATGTAGGATCTACGCACTGTCCTCATTACCCATGCCAATAATCATCCTAGAGGCTTTTTCTCAACTCCATTCGAATGAGAATTTAGTATGCATTTGCTAGAGGGACAGGCACCACAACCTTTCATGTGGCCTACTAATGTTTGCTAGCATCCTCACTGCCTTCACTCTGGATGCATAGACAAGCACGAGACTTGTTTAATAGAATGTGGACACAGGACAAGCACAAGGATTGTTTAATAGAATGCCTCAAGGAGATGCAAAGCACATACAAGGCACTTGAACTATTTGGCAGTCTAATGCAGAAGCAGAGATAAGGCACGCGAACTGTGTTTAATAGTCTAATGGTGGAAGTAGAGACAAGGCGTGCGAACTGTTTGACAATCTAATAGTGGAGCATAGACAAGGCACATGAATTTTTCATCAGAATGCCTCCAAGTAATATGGTCTCATGGACTGCTAATGATAGCGGGATCTACAAAAGGATATTTATTGATCAGTCATAAAAACTTTCAATTAAATACTATCATGATGTGAAGCTGCATTCTTCAACCTCTGTCTATCATTGTCCCATAAAACATAATTCCATTGAGCCAATTAATGTACCTAAAAGTTAATGCTATTGTGAGTGGCTAGTGTGAAACCATATTCAACAACCTTTGGAAGCATTCTCCTGTACATTGAGAACAACCTCCTATGAAGTGTATAAATCAGAGCGCTCTACACTTGTAAGAATCTCCAACCAATATTCATTGCATGAGAAGCGTTGTTTTAGGAAAAGAAAAAAATAAAATGATAGACATTTGTTCTAGAATCATTGATCTCGAAACAGACTCGAAGATTAACCCGTTAGTTGTTTGTTCAAAGATTAATCATAGAATCAAATGCATACACTATTATTGTCTAAGAAAAAATAGAATTATGATATTGCTATCAGGATTCAACCGTGTAGTTTCGAGTAAAACTCATTGACCCATGTTTCATGAGTAGTGGTTCAACAAGAACCCATCTCTCATGATATCGAATGGTCCACTTAGCACTCATTACATCTAGGTGATGCTCACAGAGGTGAAGCACTAGTCCGTCCTAGGAGGACACCCATCCCAGTACTACTCCAGCTCAAGCGCACTTAACCAGGGAGTTTTCTCCAAGGTTAAGCCCGCTGAGTTGTTATTGCAAAACCTTCAGCAAGTGTTGTGCCTTATGAACCATTCATAATAGAGCAGTTTCATCATAGTAGCTGATCTTGAGTCAAACCATTGAGAGTGGGGAGTAACTCCATCTTCATGATATCATCGGTTCATTGCATCTATTGCCGTTGAAGCATCGTCCCGTGAGGTCACTCAATCCCAGCATCACCCTCCAAGTGCAAGCACCTCGTGAGCATCACCTAGATGCAATGAGTGCTAAGTGGACCATTCGATATCATGAGAGATGGGTTCTTGTTGAACCACTACTCATGAAACATGGGTCAATGAGTTTGACTCGAAACTACACGGTTGAATCCTGATAGCAATATCATAATTTGACACGCTGTGGAAAAATACCTCCTACTTATCAATTGATGAGCTAAAGGGGCTCTATTATGAATGGTTCATAAGGCACAACACTTGCTGAAGGTTTTGCAAATGGTAACAACTTCAAGCGGGCTTAACCTTGGAGAAAACTCCCCGGTTAAGCTTGAGCCGAGCAGATCGATGGGTGACCTCCCGACGACCAGTGTTCACCTCGTGAGCATCACCTAGATGAAATGAGTGCTGGGGCTTATTCGATCATGAGAGATGGGTTCTTGTTGAACCACTACTCATGAAACATGGGTCAATGAGTTTGACTTGAAACTACACGGTTGAATCCTGATAGCAATATCATAATTTGACACGCTGTGGAAAAATACCTCCTACTTATCAAAAATAGAATTGTCAATGAGAGTAGGAAAATAACTATGCAGAGATTAACTAGTAGCCCAATTACATATTTGATTAACATCTCATCAATGTTTTTCGCTGCCAAATTATGTCAATGAAGTGGATGAAGGTACAAAGTGTGTTTAGATGGAACTAAAGGCAATGCATTTGGATTTTTTTTTCTTTTCCTTCTTCAAAACCAAAACACTCTGGAGGTGAACAAACGAGTCCACCAATGGAGGAAAGAACCTAGTGGCTGAGGTGTAGTTGGCAGGCACAAATTTTTAATCAAAATGGTTAGTAAATGTTAGAACATTAGTTTCTCGTATGGCTATCAAACACCACATCATCAACTTCTTGTATTGGTATCAACATAATACTACCACTTGTCAATATAGTAATATTGCTATCAAATACCACAAAACACAACCATGCTACTGTCCAACATGTACATGGGTAATAAATACCAGAGCTAGCTCATATTTTACCACTTGTCAAATTTATTACACATCAAATGAAAATGTTGAACTTGTTGATTTATTAGCAGGTTGGGGCAGAACTCTCTTACCATTGATAGAAAATGACCATTATAGTGTGTTTACATTTCTTTTAAAGATAGAAAAAAGAATAGACGCATAGGAGACTTTTGTCAGAATGTTATAGCTGGAAGTGCTATGGTATACACGCAAGCACTAAAAGAAAACAAAGCACATAGGATCTAAATAGAATGTCTTCAAAGCATGGTGTAGCAGGTACATGATATGCACAAAATGGATTTGCTGAGAAAGTGTAAAGAACTCTCAAGTACAAGTGCCTGAAATGGCAGCAAACAATGATCTTTAAAGCTTTTTAGTCAAATGCATTTGGTAGGTATAAAATACATACTACCTTATGGGCCACAAACAGAGTAAATGGAGCAACCTCTTGGGCTCGAAGCACCCTCGACCTTATCCATAAGACAATATGATCATGGTATAAATTATCAACCATTTTTTTTCTTTATGTCAGAGTAATACATGAGAAAAAAATAATGGCAGCTAAATCTCCAACCTGGGCTTCAATGTAACATACAAAAAAATGTGATGAACTAAAGCATTAAAGTATCTCACTAAAATTCATCAACAGAGCCAAAAAATGTAATCTAGATATGCATAAAATGGATCTATTGTAGAGGCTTTAGAGATTTTCACAAATTCTTATGCTAATAAACAGTTAAAAGTAAGCTCATGCTAAACAAGCATGAATACATAGCCCTCCTTCTAGCGCCATAATGTAGATGGTGAAATCTGCATTCTACTCAAAACAAACAACACACATTAGTATGTTAGTTTAAAACAAAGCACATACAACATCCATATGAAATGATACAACAATGCTTTCAAATGCAAGCAATGATAAAAGCAAGCTAAATGCGCATATGAAGAACATGAAGTAAATTATCTCATATTGGATTAGTGCTTCTATGGAAAAAAGCCCTTTCCCAATCCTTGATCAAGCTAAGCTAAATGATGAAATTGCTATGAATGTGATATGAAGATGGTGTGGGAAAAATTAGTTCTCAAGGAGAGTGACTTTGCAAGAGATTGTGGAGTTGTGGAGGATTTGCTTGAGGATGAAGCCTCTATTTGAATATTTTCAAATGCTAAGAGTGCCAAACATGGAGGATGTGGGATAAAGATCAAGCCAATGATAAGAGGCCACTTGTCAACTTGTGAGTGGTTGATGCATGTGCAAGATTTGGGAAATGTGCCCATGAGAGGGAGTTTCAAATTTGAATTTGAGAGACAAGATGAGTGGTAGACAAGAAAATGATAAATAAATGCAATGTTGGAGGGACAAATCAACTTGTCATATTTTTCAAACTTGAGGGAATATTCCCCACAAATGCCATGTTGAGTGAAAATGATGATTTAGTAAATCAATAAATTGATTTATTGGTGCAAGTTGCAAAATCTAGAGAATGAAAGTGGTTAGGATGTGACATGCATTACATTAGATTTAATCAATATTAATTAACTAGGATGATGATTAGGTGTTTGACCTTTTATGATTTAAATACTTTGATTTATTTAAATCAAAAGGGATAGGAAATGACTTTTGAGATTTTAATTAAATAAAGTTTGATTTATTTAATTAAAGGATGATGTGAGCCTAAAGACCTGATTTTCTTAGTAGATGGATTTGTTGTGTTTGATTTAATGAGTGGATGCATAATGTTAATTTTGCATGTCTACAGTCATTAACAATCTTCTTTAGTATTTTCAAGATAGTTTTGTTAGATGCTTCATCCTAACCATTTCCTTGGGGGTAGTAGGGTGTGGAGAATTTGTAGTGGATAGAGAACTTGGAACAAATCTCTTTGAAATCTTGGTTCTTGAATGGGGTCCCATTATTCGTTATGATGGTTTGTGAAATTCCATATCGACATATCAGATAATTCAAGATGAACATGAATACTTGTTTACTGGTTATGTAGGTTAATGGAATTGGCTCTATCCACTTCGTAATGTATTCAATTGTAGTAATAATGAACTTATGTCTATTTGAGGAAGTGGTAGAGATCTTACCTACCAAGTCTAATCCACATTATGAAGAAGGCCATGGTGTTATAATAGGTCTTAGCTCTTGTGCTGGTGCGTGAATGAGGTCATTGTTCTATTGACATTAGCGATATTTTTTGGTGTAGGAAATAACTTCTTGTTCCATAGAGGGACAATAGTATCTTGTTCTTAGTAACTTTTGTGATAGGTTGGGTCGACTAGAGTGGGACCCAAAAATTCCTTCGTGTACCTATTGTAGGGTGGTTTGTGCTTCTTCTTTTTCAAGACATCAAAGTAAAGTACCTTCTAAACTTCGACGATATAAGGTGTCTCCTAGGATTGTGAATTGAGAAGTCCTACAGGCAAGGGTTTTCCTTTGGGTGGTTGTCAGATGAAGGGCTATGAAACCATTTTGGATATAGTCAAATGTATCATGGTACCATGGTGAGTTGGGACCAACAACAACACACACTAGTTCTAATTTTGGGATATCGAATGCTGGTATGAGTAGTTGCTCTACAAGGAATTTGTACTTAGAGATGTTCTGTGGGATATCAAGAAGCAAACCTATCATTGCCATTGCATCTACTCTATTGTTGATCAGGGGAACCTCTCCAAAGGTAATAATAATTTTTTTTTCTTGAAACTATCCACCATCCTTTTATATGGAATTAGCTTGTCATCTTTTGTTTGATACTCATCGTTTACTTGCCTGATTACTAGTTGAGAATCTCCATAAACCTACAGCTCTTTTATCCTCCATTTGATTTCCATTTTGATTCTTGTGATTAGGGCCTCATATTTGAAATGTTATTTGTGCATGGGAAAGAAAATCTATAAGCCTTAGGTATGCTATCTCCCTATGGTGGGAGAAATAATATACTTGTTGGGTATGTGCAATATCATCATGGAAAAAACAGGCCCTTAAGTGGCAAAAAATTTAGAAAAATCAGAGTTAGGCAACTTGACATAAAAGTTTGAATAATTTATCTATATTATTTTAAAAATATGTAAGAATAGAATCTGTAGAAAATTGAATGTAGTTTTTGAACTACTAGGTTTTTAATATATATATATATATATATATATATATATATATATATATGGTAAAAAATTGAAATTTCAATGCAGTAGTACTTAAATTTCAAGGTTTCAAAAATAAGAAGTAGGCGTCTATTTGACCACCCTAGCCAGAATAAAATGATAATATTTTTTTATAAGATTTTAGATATAAGTAGATGACTCATGTCCCGATGTGATGCATTTTTTTTGTATTTTTTTTTAAAGTAAATAATTAATCATGATTTTTTTATTACAACTTTTAAAAAATATAAAAATTCATATGTCTAACCACCTTAACTTGGTCAAAACTTCATGAATTTTTTTTTTTTTAATCCTATATTATGCAAAGTATAGAATGTGACACATGTTTCAGATTTGAAAAATGTGATACCGTTTGAAAGATATAGATGTTTTTCAATCAGCCTATTAATCGGGACTTTAGTCATAATTCAAATAGAAAATGAATAATAATTATTTATTAAATTCAAAGTAAATCATATTAATTTATATTAGTGGAAAGATGAGAATATCCTCTAAAATCCCTTTTTGTTTCATCAATTTTGGGTAAAAAAAGTTGTTAGCCACATACCCTACACATACCCATCATATCGCCACTTTTTGGCTCATCATGATCCTACACATACCTCTCTCCTAAGCTATGTTGAGTGTGGGACCCATCAAAATACAAGGTCTAATAGCTTATCTATTATGTTAGAAATATGCTTTCATCTAGGAAGTCTGTTATAAGAGGTTGGTGATCTTCCATTGGCACTTTAGCTAGTTTGTCTACTATGATCTACCCTTTGATGACTCTCCTGTCTACATACTCTATGTCAAAATCGCTCAAAATCATCACCCATTTAGAAATCTTGCTTGTTAGATATACTTTTGCTAATAGATACTTTAGTGGATCTACTTTTGAGATTATCTTTACTTGTCTATTCAGGATATATTGTCTCAACTTCTATGCTGCAAAGAAAATAGAGAAACATGCTCTTTCTATAGTTGAATAGTTCAATTCATATCCCACCAGTGTTTGAATAATGTAATATACCACTCTTTATTTGTTATTATCATCTAGTTGTGCTAAGAGAGCTCCTAATGTTGCTTGTGTTGTGGATACATATAGAGTATAATTACATTATCTAGAATAGGTGACATTAGTAATAGAGGAGTAAGTAGATACCCTTTGACTTGGTGGAATGCTTGATCACATCTACCATCCCACTTGAATGTGATGTCTTTGTGTAGGAGATGGGTAAAGGGGTGACACTTGTATGCCAATTGTGTGATGAATCACCTGATGGATTTTAGTTTCCCTTCTAAACTTTAGAGTCAAGCTTTAATGTATTTCGAGGGGGCATCTCTTGTATATATTTTACTTTTATAGGATCTACTTTGATTCCTCTTCTTGATACTACGTACCCCAGTAGTTTTTTGGATGTTACTCTGAATACACACTTTTTTGGATTAGTCTCAAGTTATATTGTCTGAGTCTATCAAACACCTTTACAAGATTGGTCAAGTGGTCTTCTCTATTGATGTATTTCACTAGTATGTCATCCATATAATCTTCCATAATTGTATGCAACATATCATGAAAGATTGTAGTCATTTCTCATTGATAGGTCTCTCCTACATTCTTTAAGCTGAATGACATGACATTCCAACAGAAGGTCCCCCATGCATAAGTAAATGCTATTTTATGTTGATCATCAGAGGATATATTTATCTAATTATATCCTAAAAATCCATCCATCAATGATAACATTTCATGCCATACTATTAGATCTACAATCATATCAATGCTTGAAAGAGGGAATTCATCTTTTGGGAAAGCTTTATTTAGATCTTGGAAATCCATGTAGATTATTATGCCCCTAGTAGGCTTTGATATGGGTACTAGATTTTAGATCCATTCAAGGTAATCAATTGGTCTAATGAAACCCACATCTAACAATTTCTTTAGTTCTATCTCTACTAGAAGTGCTATTTAGGGATGCATCTTTCATAGCTTCTACTTGATGGGTTTAGCTCCAAGAAATATAGCTAGGTGGTGTATGAAAAATACTAGATCTAGCCCTGGCATGTTTGTATATGTCCATGCGAATTTTATCTTCCTTTCTTTGATGAATGCTAAGAAGTTCACTTTATCTTTAGGATCAAGTGATGCTACATGGTATGTGATTTTGGGTGCTTCTACTATGTCAACATTTATAGGTTCCACTTCTTTAACTAGGAGTATCAACTTCTCTTGATATTCAAAAATAGGGAGATTGAATCCTTCATCTTCAAGTACCTTAGTGAGGTTTTCATCCTTAGATTCATACTTTATTTTTCTCTTTTTTAGGATATGATAGAGCCACATGATGGCTTTACCTGGGGGATCTTATTTTGATTTTTACATGTTATCTTTTTGAATTTTGCAAGTAGAGGACACAATATCTCCTCTAAAATATGCTTGTTGTTAGAGTTCCATGACAAACCCTACCTTATGATATCCTAATGGTATATTAGTTTGACACCCTATAAACTCTGAAATAGCTTCATCATTTTGGAATTGATCCAAAATAGGCATATGGTTTTGTTGGTCCCAATATATTAGCTATGGGTAACAAAGGATAGGATTTCATCGTTATCTACAAAGCTTATGGAAGTTGTTGAATGGTCAATATGGCTCTAGAATCATTCTCCCATTGGGTATCTAGGTCATTGTCGCTAGAGGTGAAAAAAGAAGGAGAATCCCATCCATATTTGTTAGATTATATTTCATAAGTATAGTATTTGAATGTAGGTTTGCTTGTTTAGATAGGGAATATACTTATGCTAAAGCTTTCAAATAAGTATTCAATGGGTAAATCAATTTCTATAAGATGGATATATCTAATGTCTTAATGTTAGTAGAAGGAGCTCCTTTCTTACAAGAGGTACATCTAGTGTTTGGAGCAACCACGTCTATCAAACCATAAACTAGTCCCATGTTCTTCTTTCTTTGTTCCACTATGATAGGTTCTTGTCTGCCTTGTTTATGTCACCCAATGCCACCTTTTCCAATGTATCCCATTTGTTTAGTTAGTTTATACCATTTACTACTAGGATCAATGAGAAGGGGTTGTATCTATTCTAGTTCTTTTTGGTCTTCTATTTAGATCATTGATAAAAGATCCTCTTTGAATATTTACTCATCATTGATATCTCCCCACTTGGTAAAGATTGTGGGTTTTGCTACCATTTTTACTGTTTGAACATGTTTAATCTCCTTAGGCTCTCCATAAATATTTGGTGTTGGCAGAAGCATTCCAATGAAAAAGGAATTGTTGAAATGTAGTTCCCATTAAATTTTTCAAGTACTTGAATCTTGGACTCATATTTTGGTTTCTCACTTGATGAGAGTTTTGTTAAGGTTGATGGCAGTGTTGATGGGTCGACATATGAGGAGTGAAATGATATATCATTACTAGGCATACGTTGGAAATGATATATCTTTACTAGGCATATGTTGGATTTTGTTGTATTTCTCCTCCAATTTTGCATAGTAGTGGAAGGGTTCAAGATTGGCATATAATGTGACCTCCTTTACTTTCTAAGGAAATTTTAGACATTGGTGGAATGTCAAAGTAACCACTTGTAGTGCATGCATCCCTAGGTGTCCTAGAAGAAGGTTATATGGTAGCTAAAGGTTGAATACAAGTGACATGTGGTTTTTGTTGCTGCTGGTCCTATTTGTATAGATAGCCTGATTATCTCTTCTAAATTTCCTTCTAGGTTTTCATAAGCCCTTAAACTTATGCTTTTTCATTTTTCAATCACATCATTAGAATACCCAAACTGTTTAACAAATTTCATAGATGTTTAAACCTACACTGTTATCTATCAATACTCTTTTGACCATATGTTTGTGGACACCAACTTCTATATAGAGGGTTTGGTTGTGGAAGGACTTGTGCAAAAGGTATTTCTTAGAAAAAGACTAAATGATGATTGGTCATGATTTTTCCAACCATGGATTGAAGCTGATTAGGATTTAGGTCCTTAGGGACCAGTGCTTCCAAAGCTTTCTCTAGTATTTCCTTATGTACAAGTGATAATCTTAGCAGCTCTAGGATGGAAATCAAAGAAAGAGTCTTCTTTAGTTGTTCCACAATAATATAGTCAATGGATGACTTAGTTGTGGGTTTAGGTGGGGCTCTTTGTATTGTGACTTTCCCTCAGTGGGAAGTTATGTTACATTCAGGGTACCTACCTTGTATAGTTAACACATTGAACCTAGTGTCATCTTCTTGGGAGAGGGTACCTAAGATGGTGTCACTATAGGTGTTGTTGGCATTGTGATAGTATTGTTCTTTCCCTTTGTCATTCTTCTTAGCATGGTTCAAAATTGGATTTGTGTAGATTTGGATGTTTTTGTTTCCAGGATGGTGATCGATATCAACTTCTCCCTTGTCAATAAAGTCTTATATTATGTGTTTGTCTCATGCAGTTATTCATCACATGTCCCTTGATCTTGTGAAATTCACATAAGTATTTTTCATTGTACTAGGATGTTTTGAAACTTGATGCTTCATAGTTTGGGCAGTCATTGACCTTGATGGGGTTTTGTTGAACCAATTTACACATGAATATCTCAAGTGGTTCTCCTAAGGTAGTAAATTTCATCCTTGGTTGATCATATTTTCTTTTTTATCCTCCTTGATTTTTCTATTGGTTAACCACTTGATTGTTTTGGGGATAGCTAAGTTGATTATTTTGTATGTTTTTGGGAGTGTAGCTTGTTTGTGCAACTTAGGGTTTGTTTTGGGGTACATTGGGATTTTGTAGATTCCATACAACTCTAACATCAACTACTCCATCCTTTGTAACATTTTTATTCCTAGCCCAAATCTTAGGCTTCTGATTTGAACTAGAAGAGTTATCTTTTGAGTCATTTAGTTTAATCATGCTCCCCTTGCTATGAGAGCTCTTTCAATGTGTAGTCCCTTTTCAATAGTCTCTTTGAAGTTAGTGGGGTACAACATGGTGAGTTGATAATCAATTTCTTCTCAAACATTGGAAACAATGATATCCACTAGTTCTCTGTTTGGAATAGGCCACTTGCACCTACTAGCTTTATGTCTCCATCTTTGTAGATAGGATGTAAATGATTCTCCTTGAATATGTTTAATATTGTAGAGGTTAGTGATGGTGACATCTTGTTATATGTTGAACAAAAATTGGTTTACAAACTTAGTAGTTATTTCATCAAAACTTTTAATACCTAGTAGTAGATGTGAGAACCATTCCATTGCATGACTAGTAATACTGCGTTGAAAAAGTCTCATTAGGTAGGAATCATTATTTTTCACTTCCATTCAATATATTGAGAAATATCGTACATGTTCAACTGGATCACCAATTCCCTTATACTTGAAAAACTTGGGTATTTCAAAATTTTTAGGGAAGGGGAACATCGAAATAGAGTGATCAAAAGGGAATGGACATATATTTTGTAGAGTGTAGGTCTTCTTGGGTTTTTTAATCTGCATGTTTGATATCCTTTGATTCATGGCTTGTAGTTACATTCCTACCTTTGTGTTTGGTACATTTGTTTGTGGATGTTGTGTGTAGTAACCTTGTTATTGTACTATTTTTTTTTGTCATAGGCTGGGTATTGTTGAGTTATAGGACCTTGGTAACCATGTTGGGTAGAAGGAGGGTTAAATCCTTGTTGAATCTATGGAGGGTAGGGTCCTTGTTGGATGGAAGGAGGGTTAAGACCTTGCTGAATGTAAGGAGGGTTAGGTCCTTGTTGAATGTAAGGAGGCTTAGGTCCTTGTTGTGTATAAGGAGGGTTAGGTTATCATTGAATGTAATGAGGGTTAGGTACTTATTGTGTGGAAGGAGCGTTAGGTCCTTGTGGTTGATTTTGTTGAAGGGCACCATGGTAGTGTGTTGGTGGTACACCTTGTTGGGATGAATTATTTTGAAGGTTGCCTTGGTAGTGCATTAGTGGTACACCTGGTTGATGGGAAAAATTATTTTGAAGGTGACCATGATAGTGCATTGGTGGTACACCTTATTAGTGGAATTGTTGATTGGGAAGTGTACCATGTGGCACACCTTTTTGTTGGGATGAATTATTTTGAAGGTTACCCTAATAATGCATTGGTGGTATACCTTGTTGGAATTGTTGATTGGGAAGGGTAACATGTGGCACACCTTGTTTTTGGGGCATTTTTTTTGAAGGTGTATAGGAGCAAATTTGTACCCCTTATGAAAATTCCCCTTTTACCCCTCCTCACTTTAGAAAACTTAATTCGAAGGCTAAAATCCACATAATCTCACTACCTTTGTTCCACTTGGCGGTTGTTTTGTGTGTCAGTAGAGGAATAAATTTCAAGGACTCCTATGTGGCATGTAGACGTCCATGTGGGATGCTTACATCCTTGATAGTTTCCTACGTCTTGAGCTTGTAGAGGCATTACACTTCCAATTGGAGGTTGATTTGTAACACCCCCTTCGACTAACCAACCCAAATATCGCCATTTTCTTCATTTTCTCCTTCAAATTCACTCCTTCCTTCATTTCATCTGTCTAGCATTCAACTTGATCTTCTTCACAAGCTTAAACATTTAGTTCAACTCTCTACACACTTTCTCAAGCATTCTCTTAGCATCCATCACTCTCAAGCAACACTTTGCACTCCATACTAGCAACATCAACACTCCATCAACTCCATAGAGCAAGTGTGAGACCAACACCATTGTAGTAGGGGCTTGAGTCCTCTCATTTTATCCTCCATTAGCTAGTTAGCTCTTGGTGGAGGTGGTAAGCTTTCTACTCCTCTCCTCTATGATTTGGTGGGTAGAACCCTACTATTTTTGTAGTGATTTTTTATTTTTTACTTCATTCCCTTCTTTATCATATATGGGTATGTGCAGGATCATCATGGAAAAAATAGGCCCTTAAGTTGCAAAAAATTTAGAAAAGTCAGTGTTAGGCAACTTGACGTTAAAATTTGAATAAGTTATCTATATTATTTCAAAAATATGTAAGAAAACAATCTATAGAAAATTGAATCTAGTTTCTAAACTACTAGGTTTATTTAAAAATAAATAAAATCTATTTGGTGAAAATTTGAAATTTCAATGTAGTAGTACTTAAATTTCAGGGAAAAAATAAGAAGTAGGTGTTTGTCTGACCACCTAACCATAATAAAATGATAGTATTTTCTTATAAGATTTTATATATAAGTAGAGGACTCATGTCCGGATGTGATGCATATTTTTGTAATTTTTTCCAAGTAAATAATTAATTATGAATTTTTATTACAAATTTTAAGAAATATAAAAACTCGTATGTCTGACCACCAACTTGGTCAAAACTTCATGAAATTTAATTTTTATTTTTTAATCCTATATTATGTGAAGCATAGAATGTGACGCATATTTTAGATTCAAAAAATGTGATACCGTTTGAAAGTTATAGATGTTTTTCAATCAGCCTATTGATTAGGACTTTATTCATAATTCTAATAGAAAATGAATAATAATTATTTATTAAATTAAAATTAAAGCATAGTTTATATTGGTGGAAAGATGAGAATATCCTCTAAAAACCCTTTTCGTTTCATTAATTTTGGGTTAAAAAAAAGTCGTCAACCTCATACCTTATAAATACCCATAATATTGCCACTTTTTGGCCCCTCATGATCTTGCACATACCCATATCTCTCCATTATTTAAAACTTGGCTGTCTGTGGAGGTGGAAACACCAAAATGGGAGTCTAAATGAGGTAGGACCCTATACTTCCACCCAACAATTCCCCTTTTTGTGTGTGTAGGTAGACATGCTTCTTGGAGCTAGCTAGAAAACAAGCTCTTTTGTGAGATCATTCTTGTCACCCTAGCTTTAATATACTTAATTTATCATATTCATCGATACAATTCATATTTCATAGTGTTATTTTTTTCTCCTCAAAACCATTAGCTAGGCTGTTAGTTTGTTTTCCAGTGTTTAACCTTATCTTTTTAGTCCTTTGGTCGCACAAACGCCAACACACCTAAGAGATGCCAATGCACTGTGCTATCATCCTGGAACCGTGCTTTCTTCCTCAAGAAGAGAGCTACTTGAGGTAGAGTGTTGAACCCAAAAACTGGCTTGCCAAGCCCCATTTTGAGTTTCAAGTTTGTAGAGTGGTTGAAGGACCTTATAGTCCTCATCATTCTTGTCCTTCATCTCTAAACATCCCTTTTAGTTGAGGTAAGTTAGGGTGGCCTTTCACTCTTAGATCTTCATGACCTAGGTCCTTGAATGTGGTTGGTCCCCCTCTCTTACATGTTTGGTGAACCCGACATGAACTAATATCTATTATTTCATTGGTGTTAAGGATTTCCTCTTGTACCTTGTGATTGTTGTGCTCCTAAGTGTTGTGAAAGTTTATGAGCATCACAACCAAATCCATGACCTCCAGGTATATTGTTTAGAGAAGTATATGACACATTTTGATGGAAAGGATGAAGTCCACTACTAGTTTCTCTATAGGCCTTTTCTCTGGTCATGTCATTGGTCTAGCTACATAAGAGCAATTATCGAGGGGTGAGATAGGATTCTTTGATGAGACCGACCATGTCCTAACTCCTCCTATTTCTCCTACACCATTGTTAGTGGATGAGTATGAGGCTCTTCAAATTCCTTTGAAATATTTCTCGACCCTTAGCAAAGGGTTGGGTGACTTAGGAAATCACTTGGAAAGAAACCCAAAGATGGCCAGGGCTGCTTGGGTCATTAGTGAGTTGAAGTATATGGTTGGAAAAGATCGAATAGGCATAGAGCTCCTAGCTAGTCTCAATAGTCTAATCGATGCATGTGCTCCTTTGAACAATGCTAACATTGTAGGAGGAGTCACCTTTGAAGACCATGAGAGACAACTAGGATTGTTGATGTCTCCTACATCAATGTACATGGACGATGCCATACCCTCGATTAGTATCCCCTTTGCCTCTAAGGGATTTGAAATTGTTAGAGTGAGCAAGATCCCCTTGGGTTTTAGCTTTGGTGGGATGAGCAGTGGGAGCTTTGGTAACAACAATAACTTTGGTGGTGGAAGTAGTGCTGGTAGAGGTGGTTTTGGTGGAGTCCAAGGTGTTGGCTTCAGAAGTGGAGGTGGCTTTGGTGGAGGTCTTACTAGTGGTAGTGGCTCTAGTGGTGGTTTCAGCGGTGGTCACACTACTAGCTCTGGTGGTGGCTCTGGTGGCAGTTTCAGAGGAAGTTCCTTTGGCCCTTTATCTTCTAATGACCCTATTTTGAACACTCTTCTTTAGACTATGGGTAAGATGTAAAGCTAGTTAGTGAGTCTCTCCCAAGCCTCTACCCAACCTATCTTCCAACCCTTCTTCTAGCATAGTCCATTTTCAATTGCAATCCTGAACACTCCCTTCCCTCAGGGAATGGAGATTCCTAAATTTGAGAAATACAGTAACAAAGGGGACCCATAAACACATGTTTCTACCTTTAACACCTTGTGCAAAGACTTCTTCCATCATGATGCATTGATGGCCAAACTATTCCCTTGATCTCTCAAGGATGTAGCATTGTTCCTTTCCCGATAATTCTATTTTCTCATTTGATCAACTTGTAAACCAATTCCTATGATAGTTCCAAGCTGATATCAGGCCAAAGATGACCTTTTCAGATCTGATTTGGTGTAAAAAAAGAGATAATGAAATTATCACTGATTTTATAGTGCAATATCAAGCACTCTTTTCACAAATCTCATATCTACTGCCCAATTTTGATGTATAGAAGGTATTCATAGGGAACTCACAAAGGCCTTTACAAGAGAAGTTTTCGCTTATGAAATACCCTTCTTTTGTGCAATTGTGTGCAGCATTACAAGAGTATTAGCAGATAGTTGTTTAATTTAGGGGATCGTCCTCATGCTCCCATTCTAAAGGAAAGCCCATTATATCTATCTCCAGGAAAGGTAAAGCTATTGCAAATGTAGTATCCACTACAAATGACAACGACCTCAAACATAACTGGAAATTCACAAAGTTATCAGAATCCTATTCTTCCATCTTTCAAAAGTTGTTGAAGGATAAGATTGTAACTTTTCCAAGCACTAAGCCTCTCAAGGAACCTTACCCTAATTGGTATGATGGAAGTACCTACTACCAACACCATCGAGTTAATGGATATGATACCAAATGTTGTATGCACCTGCATCATGAGATATAGGATTGCATCAAGGACAATACTATTTGTCTCAATGGCAGCAAGAAAAATACAAAAAAATTGGTGGTGAAAGTGAATAGTGAATCACAAATATACACAAACTCATTTCCATCACATTGTACTTACATGATTGTCAATCCCATTGATTCTATCACTCAACTCAAGGCCTATGTTAGCATGGTCATGGTTGCTCCTACCATACAACCTATGCTTGGCTCCCTGAATGTGACATTCACATTGCAGGAGTTGCCCTTAAACAACAAGCCCTGTACCCTCTATATTGTTGCTCGCCTCAATGGAAACATTGTGATAGGGATCCTAGTAGATCCCACAAGTTGAGTGAATGTTATCACAGAGGAGACATTGTGGCTTAATTCATTCCATAGAAAAGAATACAAAGAAACTAAATCTACCAGCCACACATATGATGGTCTTTGTCTAAATCTATATGGATTGATAAGTTTGTGCATCCTAGTTGGACCTAGGGCCATTGACATAGTTTTTGATGTCATTCTAGAGTCAGATCTATTTAGGATGAAGCTAGGCACACCTTGGATAGCTTCCATGAATGGTATCATCTCCGTTATTCATAAATGTTTAAAGTTTTCTCATGAAGGTGTTGTGCATGTAGTGCATGACATTGGATACCAACCTCTAGTGTCTTGTGGGGGATACTCACGAGACCACTTTTGGCCCACCCCAGTTGGTCAGTTTCCTCCAAGAACGGACCAACTTTACAAGAACTATGTAAAGTACAAGACCAGGGGCAAGGGACAACCAAAATTATCTCTTCCTATAACACACCAATTGGCTACCTCCTCTTCTTGAAAAGGAAAGGAGAAGCTTTCCTACTCCCAGGCTAGCTCATCTACTCTCTTTTCTTGGGAAGAGTATTAGATGAGTAAGCCTAGCTCTTACCTATTGAGTCTAATGATCCCTCCTTGGCATAGGCTCAAGATTCCTCAATAATGAGCCTCCTAGGCCCTAGTATTATCTATAGAAAGAGAGATTCACAAAGGGAATTTGATCCATAGCCTCCTATCACTCTTGCTCCCAAAGCAGTAAGTGGGAAGAGGCCCGCTACTGAGGCACTTGAGCCGATTCCCACTATTGTTTCTCAACCTACTCCTCTTGCTACCATTTAGGAGTCTGTTCCTTCATTGGAAATGGATGTAGTGGACATTCCCATGGCTAAGTAGAAGCCTTCCATCCCTTTGAAACCTCTAGCCTCTAGTTCAAAGAGTCACAAAAATTGCCTTGTGCATGAGTGCAAGCACCGGAAAAAGGCTCTCATGCTCGAGTAGGCCACCTTACAAAGGAAGGAAGAGGATATGACCTTCCTTGTATCAGGGCCTCCTACCACGTCCTCCTCTCTCCTTCCCTCTACTTCCATCCAAACCAACTCTTTCTCACTTCTGGCTTCTGCTATGAGTATGAATGTGCTTGACCCTAAAAGGTGTAGGTGTTCATTAGTCCTTTCATGGAGTCACCTTTTCTGATTTCCCTCTCGGATGTCCAACCATTCCCAAAACCTGTAGATATGACAAACACTTTAGTCATATCTATTGTAGTTCTCTTCTCCTTCTCTTCCAAGTTGTAGCTCTTACTTTTCTATAGGGAGTTCACCTATTTCAACAAAGTAGAAGGTAAAGAGTGGCCCTTCCAACAATGAAGGATGTAATAGGATCCCACCTTCTTCGAAAGGTGGTCTCGTGCTAACTTGTTCTATCCTAGTGACGAAACCAGTCCTAGTTTCTCTTGAGTTGGTCATTGCTCCTGAATCACTTGGTGAGCCTAGTGGTGAATCTCGGGTGCAACCTTCTCCATCCATTGAGATAAAACATAACACTCTTGTTAAGTGCATGTTTAACTCTTTAGACAAGGTTCCAACCTTGTCAGTGATCTTTGAGAAGTTGTTGAACCTAGCTCTGCAAGAGCTCGGTGGGGAGGACCTTGAGGAGCCATCTTCCTTAGCCCTTGTTACGGGAGGGTCAGATGCCTCTCCTCTTAACATCCCACCACTGCAGGTGCATCCTCCTCCCCCCTATGATGATCTAGCATGGGAAGGGGATGACCTCTTTGTCGATTAGTGTTAGGGGGAGGCCCCTTCTTTATCTTTAGATTAGATGTGTGTGTCTATGTATGTTGTGATGTGTTCCCCCATGATCATGCTATGCATTCCTGGATAACCCTTGTCACCCCTGTTGGTGCTTGGATATAAGCATGGTTTTTGTGTCGTAAACCTTCTTCTATTTGTATCATCATTCTTCCATGTTTGTGATTTAATTTTCAATAAATTGGGGATGATGCAAAGCGTTGGGGGCATTTAGGATTCCTTTCCATATTGAACCAATTTTTTATTTTTAATTTGTTTACTCATGCATTCTTCACATGGTTTGATATAGTAGGGGGTTTATGATAGTTCATTTTATATACTATTAATACACACACACACATATATATTTATGAGTAGTTCTGACTCCAAAATATTGCGCTACCCTTGTGCCCTTTGGTCATAATGCCTCTTATTTCCTTTTTATTTTATCTTTCTCTCTTCTTTGCTTGAGTTGTCCATCTCATGTGTGACAACGCCACTTCTTCAACACTTTGATTTTCAGAAAATGTATTCATTTTCAATGAATATTTTCTTGGAAATCCTTATTAACATTCATGTTTGAAAACAACATTCAGAATTAGGAATCCTTTTGAAAGAACTTGAGAATTTACCCCCAAGGTGGGAGCAACTATAGCCTTCCCCTTGTGTGGGGAAATTATCCTCCTTTATGAGGTGATTCCTTGATGATGAATTAATTTGAGAAAGAAAACTCCTGCTTTCAAACAACACGTCCCTTAAGTGGACCCCTTCTTTATGCCAAGGTTCCCAGGGGACCCCTTTGAAAATTTTCCAACTTGTCAATGATCTGTGTGACTACCCACTTACTTTCCTGTATGGCTGCTTTCTAGAATGTTCTATCTGCATGTAAACATGTTGCTTCATAGGTGTTCCTATGAAGCTACTTTTTGACTCTATGGAGTTTGTCTTCCCTTGGTTTCCTCCATGTGAGAGATCTTCAAGGATACCTCTTTGTAGGTCTTCAAGCCTATAGGGAACTTCCTTTAAGCTTCCTCCATGCGAGATATCTTGGGGGTGGCTCCCTTACAAGTTTGCGGGTTTCTAGAGAAATTTTTTGGGTTTCCTTCATGCGAGAGATCTTGAAGGAAACCTTCCCCACAGGTTTGCGGTTTTGTAGGGAACTTTCCTAGCTTCCTCCATGTGAGAGATCTTGGGGGATGCCTCCTTGCAGGTCTATAGATCTATAAGGAACTTTTCTAGGTTTCCTTCATGTAAGATATCTTGGAGGACGTCTTCCTTATAAATCTACGGGTCTATAAGGCACTTTCTTGGCTTCTTCCATGTGAGAGATTTTGGGGGATACTTCCTTGTAGGTCTGCAAGCTTGTAGGGCACTTTCTTTGTTCAGATTCATAGTTCTACAAGGCTATGAAGTCCTCTGCTTGTCCTACACTTTCGAGTTTTCTAGATCATGGTCTTCTTTGTCAATGGTTCAAGTATACATTTTTGACTCTACTACTTCTTCAATCTACTTTATTGAAGCACTCATCAATATTCGTGCTCACTAAAGTGGGGGAAAAATTTATAGGAGAAGATTTGCACCCCTTATGAAAATTCCCCTTTTACCCCTCCTCATTGTAGAAGACCAAATTAAAAGGCTAAAATCCACATAAGCTTGTTGCCTTCATTCCACTTGGTGGTTGTTTTATGTGTTGGCAGAGGAATGACTATTGGGGACACCTATGTAGCACACAGATGTTTTCATGATGTGCTTATGTCCCTAGAATATTCCTACATTTGGAGCCTATAAAGGTGTTACACTTCCCATTGGAGGTCAATATGTAATGACCCCTTCGACTAAGCAACTAAAATATGGTTGTTTTATTCATTCTCTCCCTCAAATTCACTCCTTCATTTCATCCTTCTCACATTCAACTTGATCTTCACAAGCTTAAGCACTTAGTTAAGCTCTCTACACACTTTCTCAAGCATTCTCTTAACATCCATTAGTCTTAAGTAGCACTTTGCACTCCATAGAAGCAACATCAACACTCCATCAACTCCGTAGAGAAAGTGTGGAACCAACACCATTGCAACAGGGGCTTGAGTCCTCTCATTTTCTCCTCCATTAGCTAGTGAGCTCTTGGTGGAGGTGGTAATATTTCTACTCCTCTCCTCTATGATTTGGTGGGTAGTACCCTACTATTTTTTTAGTGCTTTTGTGTTCTTTACTTCATTTCCTTCTTTATCATATATTTTTCCATTGTTGCAAACTTGGCTGTCCATGGAGGTGGAAACACTAAAATGAGGGTCTAACTAAGGCAAGCCCCTATACAACCACCCAACAATTTCCCTATTTTGTGTGTAGGTGGATGTGCTTCTTGGAGCTAGCTAGTGAATAAATTCTTTTGTGAGATCATTCTTGTCACCCTAGCTTTAATCTACTTACTTTATTATATTCATCTATAAAGTTCGTATTTCATAGTGTTATTTTGTTCTCCTAAAAACCATTATCTAGGTTGGTAGTCCATTTTCCAGTGTTCAACCTTATCTTTTTAGTCCTTTGGTTGCACAGACTCTAGTGCACCACATTGTCATCCTTAAACCACACTTTTGTCCTTAGGTAGAGAGCTACCTGAGGCACAATGTTGATCTCGAAAGCTGGCTCACCTAGCCTAATTCCATGTTTTGGGTCTACATAGTGGTTGAAGGACCTCATAGTCCTCATCATTCTCAACCTTCATCTCTAAACACACCTTTTAGTTGAGGTAAGTTAGGGAAACCTTTCGCTCTTGGCTCTCTATGACCTGGGGCCTTGAATGTGGTTAGTTCCCATCTCTTATAAAATGTTACCTTGATAGTGCATTGGTGGTACACCTTGTTGTTGGAATTGGTAATTGGGAAAGGTACCATGTGGCACACCTTGTTTTTGGGACAAACTATTTTAAAGGTTACCTTGATAGTGTGTTGGTGGTACACCTTGTTGGTGGAATTGTTGATTGGGAAATGGACCATGTGGCACACCTTTTTGTTTGGATGAACTATTTTGAAGGTTACCCTAATAGTGTATTGGTGGTAGACCTTTTTGAATTGTTACATTTGTTGAATGATCAATATACGATGCATTATGCAGCATGTATTGTCCTGTTGGTGGGTTGTTATCTTGCAACATGTATCATTGAGATGGACCTTCTTGATATTGTTGGGCTATCATTGCTTGATCAATTTGGGGTGGTTTCCTAAACAAAGGGTTTTCCATTGGTTGTTTTTTAGGTTGGTAATTGCTTTATGAGAAGATTGGGGGCATGTTTAGAATCTCAAAATGTTTAGGTATTTCTCTCAAAATTGATTTATCCCCTAAGGGAATGAGGTGAGTATCCTTAAGACCTTCCACATTAAAGTCTATAGTCCAAACTTGGTACCACTTTGTGCTAATTTTAAGAAGTATTTGGATCCTTTCTTAGGAGTTTTTCCATCAGTTTAAGTAACTTGGGATTGTTGGAGTGTTGAAATAATTCTTCCTCACAATCTACTTCTTGTATGACCATCCCCTTTGGGTTTTAGTTTGATCTATCCATCACTTCTTGTTGTCTATTAATTACCTCTTCCTCACTTGGTGGTTCATTTGTGGGTTCCTTTTGAGGAGTTATAAGGTCACTTGGTCTATAACTACATGGGTCACTTGTGTTGTTTGTGGTGTTTTTTGGGGGCATGCTAGTGCTACTTTTGTTTTCTTCCATCTTTTTTTTGTATTGTGAACACATGGTTGTCATAAACAAGTGTCAAAATTTTGTGGAAAGTTTGGTGATTTATAATTTATGGAATGAACTAATGTTTTCTTTTGGGATTTTCTATTTTGAGTGTTTTGGGATTTTTTGTTTCAAAGGATGGTGTTTATTGCCATGTGGGATGTGGTAATATGATCCTTATGAGCACAAGATCTACCTTCTGTTCCTCTTTATCTAGGATGTTAACTATGTTTCTCCACTAAGTGGGTGTTACATTTCTTCAAATATGAAGCTTCTTAAACAATTGATGATGTCTATTTGTTCACCATCAATTTATGCGAAACTTGGTTGTATGATAGGCACCTTAAGCTTTGGTTTTTAAATTGGAGCAATTGGATGCCAAATGGTCATAAAATGAATGATTAAAGTGGTGGTAGTTTGATATGGTTTTCGTGATACTCAAGACACTAAGATATGAGTGATGTTTTGGGAATAATGCTAACTTTTGGGATTTCAAAAATGTTGAAAACTTGGATAGATATTTCACTTCCCTTTTTAGGGGATATATTATGGAGAATCTACTTGAACTAGCCATGAGGTTCAAGAAAATGTTCATATCTTAGAATTTTGAGTGAATGAATAGTCCAAAGTTTGTTGTTTTGATCTTGAATCTTCAAAGCTAGATTGGAGTGTTTTGATTTCATAAATGGATGATGGACTGATCTGGATTTATGAATTATTTTGGTTGTCTAACTATTTTGTTCTTAAAAGGATTTGCTACCAATTTTAGATTAGTTTTCTGATTTTCACCAGAAAGTGGAGCAAAAGTCAAAATATTAGAGAAAACAATGACAACTTATGTCAGAAGCGGCCAAATTTTGGTTGACTGTGGCCAAAAATAAAAAACAACCATAGCTAGTTTTCTCAAAAGAAACCTTTGTGTGTAATTTTGCTGATAGGTGAGTTTGTGCACCAAAAAGTGGCTATTTTTATCAAGAGTGGCCTTATTTTGGTAGATTACGATTAAGAAAATTTGTCAAGTGCAGCACAAAAAAGATCAATTGTGGCAATTTTTACATCAAGTGCATTCAATTTAGCAAAATTGATAGGTTTTCACTACTGATTGTCATAATATGAAGAGCAAAAGCGACAAATTTTTGGTCAACTGGAGAAAAAATAGAAGCAAAAGTGACCTCTATTTAGTTTAGTTTTTCTAGTTTCCTTGATTGG
This sequence comes from Sequoia sempervirens, assembly GCA_007258455.2. Classification (NCBI taxonomy): domain Eukaryota; kingdom Viridiplantae; phylum Streptophyta; class Pinopsida; order Cupressales; family Cupressaceae; genus Sequoia; species Sequoia sempervirens. The sequence goes on from VDFB02270651.1 coordinate 792,497,081, forward strand.
CAAAAACTTGGATAAATGTATAGTTTGAATGAGTTCATTTGATATGCTTTGATATTTTAGCAAGTGATATAATGCAACATGTTGTGTAATTTTTTCACACACGCCCCACCGTAGGTAGAGACCCTCTTTCCTCTTTTACATCTCTGCATTTTGGCTTTGTCAATATTTGGTTTTTCTCTTTTTGGGAGGTTATTTTGTGATTAAGTCTAGGTTTGATTTGATGAAGAAAATATTTTAAAGCATCTCGATGGTCTAGGAGAAATCCACCTATCATGGATTTTGGAAATGGGGAGTTTTAAGTGATTTTTCAATGTCATATTTAAATCTTTCTTGCACCCATGGGTAGAGAATGAAAAATTAGGTTAACTTGCTTTTTGAACTTTTTGAAAGTTCCTTCTAGAAAAAAAATTATGGGGTTTCAAGGATTTCAAGCTATCGTGGAATTCAAAAAATCTGAGCTCCCTTGGATTACCCAAGCTCCTGTCACTTGGAAAATCCAAGCTCCCTTAGATTACCCGAATGTTAGTTCACCCAAAAAATTTGAGCTCCCTTCGATTACCCGAGCTCTTGTCACTCCTGTCACTCAAAAAATCCACCTCTTGGCAGATTCCTTGAACTTCCTATTGTGAATTTGCTAAACTTCAAAATTTCTTAATAGGGTTAAATTTTTGAAATTTTAGGATGGATTTGAATTTTCCAAAGGTTTATTTGAGCTTAATTTTAATGTTTTATGGATTCAATTTTCCCATGTGAGCTACTAATGATAATATTTATTTTTTAGGATTAAATAAATTAAGAAGGGACTTGCATATGGAAGCATGCTTGGGAGAAAAGATAGTCAAATTATTTAAATGCATTTTCCTATGAATTTGTGCCACTAGCTATATACCAATTGGAAAGGTTCCTTTAACAAGGAGAGACATGTGAAGTTGTATTTATTCTCCAATGAGGATTTTTTCAAAATTAATGTCATTGGGCCATAATGTAATTGAATGCAATTGATTTGATGATGATGGACCATGGGATCCCAAATTAAATGTAACCTCCTAATGCTTCTAGAGGATTGATTTGGACCCTTGGATTGATTAAATTTTGGCCATTGAAATTATAATGAAAAATCTATAAAACGCCAGTGCCTTCTCACTTGTATGAGGTTAGAATAGCTAGTTGGAATCTGTAGAAAGACATAATTGGCTAAGTTAGGAGTTAGATTTTGCAAATCAATAGCTACAGGAGAGGAGAGAGATTGAAAAAATTGTTATGTAATGTTAGAGAAGTTAATGAAATTCGATTATTGATTTGGTAAGCTTTATGTTACACTTTGATAGTTTATGGTTTCTTGTTCTCAATTCTCAAATGTTAGATAGTAGATTTTAGTTCTTTCATGTCAATGATGAAATGTTTAAGATGTTGATCGATCTACAGTCCATACTTTTAGTAATTTTTTGATTGTAAGGTGCTATGTAAAGTTAGTCTAGGCCTCATTTTGTGCTTAGTTCAACTATGAATGCTTGTTTACATTACACCAGTGATTGGGTATGCGGATAAATATTCATAGTTTGAAAATATTCTAATTTCCTTAGAAGATTGTACCATTTCTATGTAGTCGTAGGCTTGTCCTTGATCAAGAAGAGATTGGTTTTATTGGGGATTTGTCCATTTGAAGCATTCATCACTGTTGTGATTGATCTTAGGAGTGAGTTTAGAATAGAATCTCTCTCAACCCTTACTCTTTTTCTATTTCTTTTGAAATTTAGGTTAGTTTTAGGATTGAAAGCATCACCATATTGCTACATTTGATGAAAGTATATTTCCAGTATTGTTCATTTGGAAGGCCCCTTGTGATTACCAACATTTTCACATTTATCATTGAGTTGTTTTTGCATTGTCAATACTTGACATTAGAGACCTCAGGGTTATCTCTTGAGGCTTGTTGATAGAGATTTACCTTTCAAGAGATATAGTATATTATATTCTATCTAAGTTGTTGTTGTACATAAAACACCATAAAAAAATTGGCGCTAGAAGGAGGGCTAAGTGAAGGTGACATTATTGGAAGTTGAATGAGCCTTTATGTTGAAAATTTGAGATATGATAGATCTTTAAATCTGAAAGTATAAATTTTGAGTCAAGATGGAAAAATAGTCTTATGCTTTTCATGATGGGAACAGTCTTCATATTGATTTACATCAACTTTGTGAGTCTTTGGATAAGAGATTAGATCTTTGGAACAGTAAGGGTTTGCATCATTGTGCATTATCAGATAAGTGTAGAATCCACAATACTTGTAGACACAATGAGTTCGAATGATCAACCTTTCTAGACAAAATTGAGATGGTTTTTCAAAGGAACCTTTTCATGCAAAACCTACTTGAACCACTAGCCTCTACAGATGTAGAGTTTATTGATGAAACAGTTGAGGAATTTACACAGATAGTTGAAGATCAACTTGGTGATGGCAAGTGTTTTCTAGGTTTCATCTCATCTAAATGGTGTAGAATTCATAATGCATCCCATTCGGAGTTCACTTGTTGTTCATGTGTGGACATTATCATTAAAGTCGGGAGATACTTGGAGTGGAAAGAAAAGTTAGATAAGGAATGTACTACAAAGAAGCCAACAAATTTTTAATGTAGAGATGATATTGCAGTTGATGTTGAGTTGGCTTTGGAAGGGACTGAGTGTAAGGAGGATGAATTTGAGGCATCAGAGTCAACAAAAGAACATTTAAGTGAAGAGCTACCTATGAAGATCAAGGAGTATGTTCTTACAAAAGTTAGTCAAATTTCTAAAAATACAATGGAGGATGAGCTACAAGAGAAAGAAGTTACTATACATGATCCTCCCCTCTAGAATGAGGATCCAATACAGACAAGATATGAAGAGTTTGTTTCTAGAATTATAAAAGATTGGTCAAGCCTAAATTATGAAGTCTTCCTAGAGGAGTTGTTGTTACCAGCTTGGTGCAGGATACATAACGAGCAACATTCATAATTCACATGTTTTCAATGTCAAACAACTATAAAGGAGGTGGGAGAAAAAGTATAGTTGTCACAACATGCAAGAGATACACATGAAGCTATATCTAAAGAGTCTTCAATCATGGAATTCCAACTAGTTATTGAATCTGGGGAAGGCATAGCAGCGAATGCTAAAGCAACTCAGGTGGAGATTGATTTGTCAATAAAGGAACTTCAAATTGTTGATGAATTTCTCATGAAGAAAACAAAAGGAGATGATGTTGCTGATAAATGATTTTGTTGATAAAGGAGCTCATGTTGTCGATAAATAAAATGATGTTCTTGATGGTTCTAACCAAGAATCTAGATCAGTGCCAACAAAAGAAGAATTCAGGGAGTTTTCTCATTTATTAAATTCTATTTTCCCTCTATCTCTTGATGAATTGAGCACTAAAAATTCACCGAATTTATGCATTAATGATGAGATAGCTAATATAGTTCACACTAATATGTAGGAAAGTTTGAATGATGTTGAGAATAGTAGTAAACATGGCCACATAGCTGTAGGTGAAAATGTGCTTAAAGATCATTTTGTGATGCCTCTTGATGAAAATCTTATTGAGAGAGTTGTTGTACATGACAATGCTTTTGCAATTTCATCACTAGTTCCTCATGAAGATGTTCTAACAGGTGAAAATTTCCATGTTGATAATTCTAAATTTCTTCAATATAAATTTCACTTTACACTACATAGTGATGCCTCTGACTCCGTTTTGCATGTTTTGAGTGCAAGAGGGATACTGCACCATCAGTGGAGACCTCTTGATCACATGGATATTAGCCCTTCACAATTGGAGGATGATAAATGTGGCATTTAGTCACAAGTGTCACATCAGGTTGTTTCTTTCTTTATTGAAAATTATGAAGCTTATCAATTTGATTATGGAAGTGTAGGAAAGACAACTTGCATATGGATTAATCATGGTTTCAATGAGTTTCCTTAGTTGTTGATTATTCTTGTGGATGAGATTGAGTTTGAATGCTACACTATTGAGACTTATTTTTTGGAGTATAAAGATAAGTGTGCATTATTGAGGACTTCTGCCATCACCTTATTGATTGTACATGCATTGATGGATCACATAGGTGTGGATATTAGTCTACCCTGTCTAATTATGATTCATTTTGAATCTTTTGTTCATAGCTCTAATTTGAATAAATGTAGTTTGATTTGTTATTGGTAGTTTTTTTTTCTCTCACCTTTCTATTTTTGGTTTGCTTTTCCTTCCTGGGTATGTGCAGGATCATGATGGGCCAAAAAGTGGCAATATGTAAGTCATATGATGGTCCATATGGTTGACGACTTTTTTTTACCCAAAATTGATGAAACAAAAAAGGTTTTTAAAGGAGATTATCATCTTTCCACCAATATAAATTATGCTTCACTTTGAATTTAATAAATAATTATTATTCATTTTTTATTTGAATTACGACTAAAGTTCGATTGATAGGCTGATTGAAAAACATCTATAGCTTTCAAACGGTATCACATTTTGAACCCAAAAGATGCATCACATTCTATGCTTCGTGTACTATATGATTAAAAAAATAGAATTTGAATTTCATGAAGTTTTGACCAAGTTAAGGTGGTCAGACATACGAGTTTTTATATTTTTAAAAATTTGTAATAAAAAATTTATAATTAATTATTTACTTGGAAAAGAATTACAAAAAAATATGCATCACATCTAAACAAGAGTCCTCTACTTATATCTAAAATATTATAAAAAAATATTATCATTTTAGTGTGGTTAGGTGATGCAGAGCTAGGAGGATTCAAAACACATATCACAAACCTTCAATAATAATCCAAAATAATATTTGTATAACACATGCTATTAGGCATTGTATACCACATTGGGAACATAACTATGGCAGCCCACAAATTTATTGTCATGAAAAATCATTAATAACTTCTAAAAAATGACTAATGAAGCCAATCCCTCTGGTGAGATTGAAGAAAACATAGTTATATACTCTTCCTCAAATTATTATGAAGATCCAATGGTGGAAATGAAAGTTATTATATTTTTCCCAAAACTGCAAACCCTAGGTAGGGTTCAGACCTGCCCTCACAAAAATGGTCATAACTCATTCAAATCTTAATGAAATTTGATGAGACTTGAACCAAATGAAAGTAGATTCACATGGAAACAAAATAAAATTGATTTAAGATCCAAATTATAGACTTTACATTCCATACCATCACATTTTTCAGACTGTAAATTCTGCACAATATTGTTAGAGTAGGCAGTCTCACCAAAATAATCATATCTTCCACAAAACATGATGAAATTCAATGAGACACAAATAATTGGAAACTAGAAATAGAGATATTTCCATCCATTTATGATACTCCTTTATTTAAGTCCATACTAGGCCGTACAAATCACAACTTCAATCTGGTAACAATGTAAAAATCAGAAAATGCATACCAAACTTGAGGTTGCCATTCATTTAACTTAAAAAATGATGTCTCCAACCCCCAATTCGAGTTTTTGAGGGTGTATTTATACATTTTCAACCAAAACTAATCATTTTCAACCACCTTTTGATTAGTTTATTGACAAAACCCCTTAATGACACTTTTTGACAAGTTGCTTAACAATGTTTTTGAGCAACTTTTACAATTTTTACAATATGGACCAACTTTAAACATTATTTGAAAAATGACTTAAAATATTACTTAATAAGACTCAAACACCTCTTAAATGGTTTTATAAACCTTATTATAAGACTCAATACACAAAATAGATGAACTATTTACAAATGGGCTTATGGAGGCAAGAAATCAAATAGGTGCTCCTGCACCAAACTCCCGAGGGCAAAAGAATTCAAGCCCCTTTGAATTGTCTTCTTCCTGATCTTCCAATTCCTTTGCACTTTGTCCTTCATCTTGGAAATTTTCCTTTGGTCCTTCCTCCTCTTCCTCTTATACCATCTCTTCTCCATCATCTTCTCAACTTCTAGGCTCCAAAACTCTATTTCTTGTGTATAAACCTTAGTAGCATCATCTATATCTTCATTCTCATCATTAGAGTACCATAAAACAACATTTTCACCATAACCATAACCTGCATCACATTCTTTCAAACCTTAATATACCTCATTAACAAACAAATCTGCAACATCTTTATTAACAACTTTATTATCAACAACAACTTGATCATGAATATCAACATCAATATTATCAATAACTTTATCATCATCAACTTGAGTATTAATACCAAGGTTATTAGTAACATCAAAAACCTTCTCAACTTGTTCATCAAGAACAATTTCATCAACTACTTGAGTACCAACAACAACCATATCATTAATCTCAACATCAACATGTTCATCTTCAAACACAATTGGAATATCATGCATCTCAACTTGTAACTTACCTTGCTCAACTTGAATAGTAGATTCAAACTTTACCTTTGTCTCATTCGCTGCCTTCTTTTTTTTTCTTTGCTTCTTCATAATCTTATTTAGAGGCCAAACCATCTTCCTTTTCAATGTAAAATGCCAACTTGTATATTGTTTCATCATTTGTTCCATCTTCATCATGGATTGTTGGAACTCTTCTTCAATTCTTTTCAATTCTCCCTTCAACTCAGCAATCTCTTTGTCCATCTTCTCTTGCCTTATCCTTTTCTTTCTTTCCTTCTTTCTCAACTCTTTTTCCTCTCTTTCCTTCTTTCTTGAATCCTCAGCCTGCAAATATCTTTCCAATCTTCTCAACAAATCCATCTCCACAAGCAAGTCTCTCCTTGCTTCAACTTTACTTTGCCACACCTAGGCAATTAGGTTCCTTCCTCAACCTGTACAACACACAACCACAAACACCAAACCAACAAACTTCACCATCCCATATATTTTCTAGGCTCTGATACCAATTTGATGTAGAGCTAGGAGGATTCAAAACACATATCACAAACCTTCAATAATAATCCAAAATAATATTTGTATAACACATGCTATTAGGCATTGTATACCACATTGGGAACATAACTATGGCAGCCCACAAATTTATTGTCATGAAAAATCATTAATAACTTCTACAAAATGACTAATAAATCCAATCCCTCTGGTGAGATTGAAGAAAACATAGTTATATACTCTTCCTAAAATTATTATGAAGATCCAATGGTGGAAATGAAAGTTATTATATTTTTCCCAAAACTGCAAACCCTAGGTAGGGTTCAGACCTGCCCTCACAAAAATGGTCATAACTCATTCAAATCTTAATGAAATTTGATGAGACTTGAACCAAATGAAAGTAGATTCACATGGAAACAAAATAAAATTGATTTCAGATCCAAATTATAGACTTTACATTCCATACCATCACATTTTTCAGACTGTAAATTCTGCACAATATTGTTAGAGTAGGCAGTCTCACCAAAATAATCATATCTTCCACAAAACATGATGAAATTCAATGAGACACAAATAATTGGAAACTAGAAATAGAGATCTTTCCATCCATTTATGATACTCCTTTATTTAAGTCCATACCAGGCCGTAAATCACAACTTCAATCTGGTAACAATGTAAAAATCAGAAAATGCATACCAAACTTGAGGTTGCCATTCATTTAACTTAAAAAATGATGTCTCCAACCCCCAATTCGAGTTTTTGAGGGTGTATTTATACATTTTCAACCAAAACTAACCATTTTCAACTACCTTTTGATTAGTTTATTGACAAAACCCCTTAATGACACTTTTTGACAAGTTGCTTGACAATGTTTTTGAGCAACTTTTACAATTTTTACAATATGGACCAACTTTAAACATTATTTGAAAAATGACTTAAAATATTACTTACTAAGACTCAAACACCTCTAAAATGGTTTTATAAACCTTATTATAAGACTCAATACACAAAATAGATAAACTATTTACAAATGGGCTTATGGAGGCAAGAAATCAAATAGGTGCTCCTGCACCATTAGGGTGGTCAGACAGACACCTACTTCTTATTTTTTCCCTGAAATTTAAGTACTCCTGCATTGAAATTTCAAATTTTTACCAAATATATTTTTATTTTTTTAAAATAAAATTAGTAGTTTAGAAACTACATTCAATTTTCTACAGATTCTATTCTTACATATTTTTGAAATATTATAGATAACTTATTCAAATTTTTACGTCAATTTTCCTAACTCTGATTTTTCTAAATTTTTTGCCACTTAAGGGCCTATTTTTTCAATGATGATCCTACACATACCCTCCTTCTTTTGGTTTTCTTTAGGTTAGGCTTTTTTTGAGTTAGTTTACTTTAGGGTTTCCTTGCTTTTCTTCAACTTTCTTCTTTAGGTTAGTGTAGGTCTTCTTTAGTTTAGGTTTGGGTTTGTTTCAGTTTTGGGTTCCCCTGTTCTCTTTTAGGAATGTTGCACTTGCATAGAAATCATTATGTTACCAAGTGTTTGATGAATTTCACAACACCCATAATTATTTCTATATTGGACCAAAACAAAAGTATCACTTGGGTTGTCCCCTCTCACAAATTAGGAGGCAGACCCTCTAAAGGTAATTCTTTGAAATGAAAACAATGTGAAAAACTCAAGATGCTTTTCATCACCCAAGATCACCAAAAGGTGCAAGGGGAGAGGATAGACTCCTAGTTTTCCAAAAAAAAAATACATAGAGTAAAAATCATTGCAATGTTTTTTTTAATCCCTTCAAGTGGTGCTATCCAACCAAATAAAGTGTGAAAAAGATTAGCAAATCATTTTTTATGTTGAACCAAAATTGAAGTGCTTGAGATATCAAACAATGTAGATAGAAATGTGCAAGTCAAAAGATTGATTTATCCAATTTTAGTCACCAATTTAAGTGTTTCTAAATCCTTTTCTTAATTGGTCAGCAAAAGGAAATCACTCATTTCATCAACATATTAAAAGTGTTGGTAAAAAAGACAAGGAGTTTCTTTTAGAGCACCAAAAATAAGTGTGGTTCTAATCTAGAAAACTCTTGAAATGTTATTTTAAGAGCACCAAACCAAAGGTGTGTGAATTTGTGGGGTTCTTTTTTAGGCACCAAAATAAAAAATTTCCTAATCTACAAAAGCTTCTAAAATGTTCTTTTTAAAGCACCAATTTGATTTTTTTTCTAATCTAGAAAGTTTTTTTAACATTCTTTTAAAGAACCAATTCAAAATTTTGTCTAATATTAAAAGATTTGCATAATATTATTTTTAGAGCACCAAATTGAAAAGGTGCAAGTTGTGGGGTTCATTTTATAGTACCAATTCAAATTTTTCTAATCTGAGAAGCTTCTGAAATTTTCTTTTTAAACCACCAATTTGAAATTTTTCTCTAATCTAGAAATGTTTTTTAACATTCTTTTTAGAGCACCAAATTGAAACAATTTAAGTTGTGGGGTTCATTTTACGCACCAAATTAAAATTTTCCTAACTATGAAATCTTCTAAGAAAATTTAAAACTTCGACCATTTTCCTTCTCTGCAAAAAAAGTGTTAGTTGTTTTTCATGTAATGTATTCCATATATTGAAAAAGCTACACAAATGAAGTTAAAAAACACCAACATCACCAAAAATCACCCGTTAGCATCAGAAAAATGAAAAACATCTCATATTTTAGATAAAAAAGCAATAGAGAAAAAGAAAAAAATTTAAAGTAAAAGTGACCCTGTTAGAAGCAACTATGGCTAAAAGCATTAGAAGCGGCCTTTGTTATTTTAGCAAAAGTGGCTAAAAAATGCAAGAGAGCCCTTGTTATTTTGGTAAAAGCAATTGAAATGGTGAAAACGGCTAAAACAAGGTGACAACAGCTAAAACAAAAGATCGACTATGTGTATTTCTTATAGCTTATGCATGAAATTTTTTCACTTTCATTTCTAGAACCTACAACTGTTCAAAATTCACTCATAAAATAGTTAGTGCTAAGGACTGTGGTCCCACCAGGCATGCCAAAATGTGTAAGGGGGAAATAGAGTGTGCAGTAAGATAAAATATGAATGAATTGAAACTAATCTAATTCAAAACAAAGATCATGATTCATGCCCATTACTCATGAAATGAAACTACAAGAAAAATGAATCCAAGAAAGCAATTGAAACAAAACAATATAAAATGAATTCAAACATTGTAGCATTATCATCCCATGTCAAAGTATATTCACAAAGATGTTGGATCATTGTCGTATCAATGCAAAGCCTCCATTTGTAAAGCTTCAAAGTTGCTTGTGTTGATCGAAGATGTGTGTAAATCTTCTTAAGAGATTTATTTCAACTTACACATGGTTTTGTTGATTGAATATGTGTGTAAAGCTTGTCAAAATATTGATTACGATTTCAACAAATTACTTCATTATGTAAAATATGTTGATTATTTGATCATTTTTGAGAAGAGATGAGGTTGTTATATAGAATTTATGTTTAAGAATGAACATGCAAGATCACATAGTAGAATATCATTATCAATGGTTCAAAACCATTGAGAGGATTTAGATGGGAATAATTTGTGGATTTTGATTACATAATTAAAACGATTGAAGAAATAAATTTGAATGTTCAGTGGAATTGAGAAAATAGATTAAATAATCTCTGGAATTGAAGAAATCATGTTGAGGCTTTAGTGGGATTGAAGAATAGATGATTTTGTCAGGAATATCTGGATCAGTTAGCCAATTAGAGTGTGCAATTAGGGGGTCATAATTTTCTCAATCATGAAAGTGGGCCAGGATAATTAATTAATTGATTTAAATAATTCATCTTTTTGGTTTGAACATGCAAGTCATGTTTGAATTTTATAAACAAAGTTGTATTTGTTTGTTTTGACCTTTTGGATGATGTTTTGAATAATTTATTTAATTATTCAGGGTTAGGGGGAAGTGTTTTAATTAAACTATTAAGTTTTAATAATTTAACTGATTCAAGGGAATAAAGTGAATTAGTGACATGACCAAATAATTGGTGTTATATAATTAATCAAGAGGAATAAAGTTAGATTAGGACTTTATTAAATAAATGGAATTTATTGAATTAGTCAAAATGATGAAAAAGTGAATTAATTAAATAATGTAATATTATTCAATGAATAGAGGAAATTAGGGTTTTTGATGTAATTGATACAAAATGTGTTGATATTAGGTGATAATGATGATGATGAGAAAATGTCATTTGGGATGTGTGATAAGTGTTAGGTCATTTTTACATGTCTACATTTGGGTATGTGAAAGATCATGATGGGCCAAAAAGTGGCAATATTATTGGTATTTGTAGGTATGTGGCTGACGACTTTTTTTTTACCCAAAATTGATGAAATGAAAAGGGTTTCTAGAGGAGGTTCTCAGATTTCCACCAATATAAATTATGCTTTAATTTTATTTTTTTTAATTCAAGGGGTAAACACTTTTGACCGGAGCTATGAACCAGATACAACTATTCAACAATACCACCCCAAAGGGGTTTGAACCTTGGTGGCAAGAACAATAATGCCACCCATAAACCATCACACCATGCCAATACCGGCGATTATGCTTTAATTTGAATTTAATAAATAATTATTATTAATTTTCTATTAGAATTATGACTAAAGTCCTGATCGATAGGATGATTGAAAAACATTTATCATTTTCAAATGGTATCATTTTTTTTGAATCTGAAACACGCATCACATTCTATGCTTCACATACTATAGGATTAAAAAAATAAAAAATAAATTTCATGAATTTTTGACCAAGTTAAGGTGGTCAGACATATGAGTTTTTATATTTTTTAAAAGTTGTAATAAAAAATTCATAATTAATTATTTAATTGGAAAAAAATTACAAAAAAATATGCATCACATCCAAACATGAGTCCTCTACTTATATATAAAATCTTATAAAAAAATATTATCATTTTATTATGGTTAGGGTGGTTAGACAAACACCTACTTATTTTTTCCCTGAAATTTAAGTACTACTACATTGAAATTTCAAATTTTCACCAAATAGATTTGATTTATTTTTAAATAAACTTAGTAGTTTAGAAACTACATTCAATTTTCTACAGATTCTATTCTTACATATTTTTAAAATAATATAGATATCTTATTCAAATTTTTATGTCAAGCTACCTAACATTGATTTTTCTAAATTTTTTGCCACTTAAGGGCCTGTTTTTTCCATGATGATCCTACACATACCCATTTGGTACCAAGTTTTTTTATTTTCGTACTATGTTTTTTCAATATTAAGTATATTTCACATGTATAACCAACATTAAATATTTATCTCCATGTTACAACATAGAAAGTTCCCCAAGAACATCGAACCATGTGATGAATAGATCCCTAGATCCCTTAGGTGTATTACAAATACATATTAATTTTTAGATTATACAAAGTAAACAACACACCTTTTCCTAGCATTCTCCTACTTCTTGTATACATTGCATAAGGGGTCAAAAGTAAACTCAAACATTAAGAAAATAATCCCTATAGCCAACATGTACCATTGAAAAATCTAGGTACTCCATGTGCTATAGAAGATACACACAACAATAACCAAGGTGAAAATCATCTCAAATATGACCTACCTCACCCTCTATCATACCAATGCATAAAAAATAAGATCCAATCCAAAAATAACAGACTAATTATGATATACATGCATAAATCTGTGTCAACTTGATATTCAAACACAAAAAATAAATCCAATAGTAAAAATATGCCTAAGTAACTATCAAAAAACAATCACTATAACTAGAATAACAACCATAACTAGTTGCTAGCATATCCAATTAACTCTCAAATCTGTTAACAATCACAAGTTCTTTAACTCTAATTCGATAGACTCTCTAGTTTGGGTGAATTCAAAGGATGGGGACTATTACAAGTATGAAGGTGTTGTCTTTGATGTCAACTAGTTGCTGTTGTTATTGATGTCAACTATGTCATAAAAGTTGGTTATTGATTACGTATGTCAAGGCTATTGAGAAAATTATAATAAAGAAGGTCTATGTAGGTATTTTGTGTATACTCGGAGATATGCTCTATATTTCTATGCTTGTACAAATTTGAGGTATTGATAATGGTTGTTTGTAGTTGCTATATTCAAAATTTAGTCTTCTATATCATTGTACAATGTGAGATATCTTCACCAGTATGTATACTATGCATTTCTATGTGTCTGGCTATGGTCTAGGGGAAATATAGTTGCTTTGAATTTTTCTGAATTATGGTTTTATGACTTGTAGTTATAAGAGTAAGTTGATGAGGTTGTGTTCAAGTGAAATTTTTTTCTGGAAAGATTGGATAGTGTTAAGGACATGCATGCTTAATTTTATGTGTTTTATATTGGTGTTGGCCGACCTTGTGTTAAACACTACTTATGAAGTTCATGGAAGCATGTTGAGGCATGTTGGGACTTATTTAGGTCCTAATTAAGTATTTTTTTGGGTCTCCCTCATTCTAATTCCACCATAGAATGATTTGGAGCTGACCTAATTTGAACTTGTAAATACAAATGGTGTGTGGCTGACCTTGGATGGGTTTCAAGGTTGAAGATGGTATAAGTACAAGTTGAGATGTTGATGAAATATAAGGTATATGAAAGAAAAATGTGAGATAGATGTGAGATAGTGTGTGTGATGTGAGTTTCAATAGATCGGTGCAAATTTCATGTTAGGGTTTCAAAGCCAGTGAGTTGAAGGAATTCGACATCTTCTATGTGAATCTGCAAGAGTGTGAGAAAATTATGGTGGATTTCCTATTTCATTGAGATATTTTTATCTCTATGACAATCCTCTTCTATCTTCTTTGTAATTCTATGGCAGTGAGCCCTCTCACAATGAGCCCTTTTTGGACAGTGTGTCATGTCTTGGTCGTGAGCCTATTTGGCAGTGAGTCTTTTTATTAAATTTTGAAAATCTCTATATTGGGAGCTAATCCTCACTGTGGTTTTTCCGTCATTGGGCTTCCACATAAATTTGGTGTTATTGTGTGCATGTTTTCATTACTTTTAGTTTCAATTTCTGCATTTATTGATTAAACATATTAACAAAGTAAAGGTTTTGTGAATTCTTATAGATCTAACTTCTAGTGAAAGTTTTAAAGGTTAAAAATTGTTACAATTGATTCACCCCCTCTCAGTTGTCTTGTTCAATAGGGACTAATTTTTAAAGTCTAGATACAACATTCTATCTAGTTCTTGGGTTCCTCAATTTAACTAGATGAAGGTTTGGAGGAACAACTCTCTACTCAAAGTCAAATTCTTCTAGTGGACTGCTTGCCATAAATGGATTCTCACTTTGGAAAATTTGTAGAAGAAAGGCCACCATCTTGGAAATCATTTTTTCCTATGTGAAGATGAAGCCAAATCCATCTCCTATCTTTTATTTCATTGTACCTATTCTTTGTAGGTTCAAAAAAAAAAAATCTCTTTTCAATGCCACTTGGGTCTAGCATAAAGATGTTAAGGGGGTTTTGGATAGTTGACTCCTACTGGTTTCTCACCCCATGCTCATCGAGCTATGGTGGAAAGCTCTTTTTTCATAGGGTGGGAACTCTAGAAAGAGGATAACAACAGGGTATTCAAAGATAAAAAAATCCTTGGATGGTCGTGGCCAATAAGGTTACTAGTCAGATTGTTGAGAATCTCGCCATGACCTCCTACAAGCCTAAAAGGAATCCTAACAATTTGGAGTTCTCTATTGCCTCAACCTGGAATCCTTTTGAGGCCCTCAATGCTCTAATATCTTATATCCCTCTAGATCAAAGTAGTATTCCTTGGTCCTCCCAAGCCCAATTGGCTTAAGCTTAACTTTTATGCCTCAACCAAAGGTAACTCAAGTTGGGTAGGTGGGGGTGGGATCATTAGAGATCATAATGGGAAAATGGTTTTTGATTATGTAGTGAATCTTGGCGTTCACTCCTCCAAATTTATGGAGGTGGAAACGACATACTATGGTATTTAGATCACCATGAATATTGGCTTTTCCAACTTTTCTATTGAAGGAAAATCTAGAAACACCATGCTTATGCTAATTGGGATGGCTAAAACTTGTCGGTCCCTCTATGAACCTACCCTATTAGAATCCAATCTCATGATTACTCTTGGGAATAGTAGATCTACTCACATGTATAGAAATGGAAAAAAAGTAGTAGATGAACTTGCTAACCTTGGCACTTTTACTCCAAATCTGGTTATCTGGGATGATATATTTTAAATACCCGAGCATGTGTGTGACTCACTTAATCATGATGTCAAAGTACAACAACAATGAGATTGAGTTGGATTTCTTGTTAGTTCCTTTTGTCATCTACCATGTTTTACAATTATGGAAAACCACCTTCTCTAGGTGGTGTTTTCATAAGCCTTTCTATTCTTGGCTTAGGTAATATTCTTGAGGTTTCTACAAAACTCCTTCCCTTGCTTTATTTTCTATGAATTTCTTCATGGAGGGCAAGCTCGACCAGGATGAACCCCCCTCCTGCGAGATGTGGAAGAATTATAGGAATGTTTGTGCTATTCTCTAATGAGGTAAATTGGCCTCGTATATGGAGGGAATGAAAGGTAATGAGCCTAATTTTTCAATAGATTTTTCCAATTCATGGAATGAGAGCATTGTCAACATTGGCGGGTGCTCCTTCCTTGTGAATGTTGAGTTGATTGCAAAGGTCATGAGGCTTTCTTTGGATGGTGCGTGCATCCCTTGAAAGTCTAAAGGGTACTACCAAAAATATATGGAAAGGTTCTTGAAGGAGGGAAAAAAAGTTAATAGAGTACAAAATTGTTTCAATAGAGCCAACCTCCCTAGGGTGTGGAGAAAAATAATGGAGGTGATTATGAGGTATGTCACATTGGAGGGTCATTTTCATTTTCATGCCTATATCTTTCAAATGTTAAACCATTTCTGTTATAATGTCAAGATGAACTTCACTTTTTGGATCCTTTCTTCCCTTGAATAGTCCATTAAGACTATTTAGAGTAAAAGTAAACACCTCCGGATTCACTAAGGGTTAATTTTCTTCCTTTTCCACCACTAGGACACTCTTTCCCCCTCCCAAAACTCTATCAGAAGAAACACTCTTATCATTCACAATCCTCCCAACCACTCTGAGGTCCCCCTTCCCACTTGTGCCTTGGAGGAAACCCCACCCACCACTTACAGAATGAATAGGGAATGGGGTAAAACCCCTATCACTGAGGAACTCCCTGAACCCCAAAATGTGTGTTTATTTCCTTGAACCCACCCCCATTTCTACCTCTGGCTATTATAATTTGACTAACTTGAATGATGAGTCTTGGAAACCTACCCCTAGAAACTCTCCCACATACTCCCTTTTTCATGATAATGTGTCTGATGTTTCCAAATCCCCCCTGCCATTAACCCTTCTAGCCCTCAAATATCCCTTATACTCTATATTAACCTGGAAGGGACCTCCATTGAACCCAATCTAGGTAATGAAATTTTTTCCTCTTGTGTCCCCCTTTGACATAAACTAGATGAAATTTCAGTGATTTTCAATGTCCAAAATGACATTCTAAAGTGGATTTTGGGTCAACTTATTACTATGAGGGAAAAATTTAGGTGCTTGAAAATAAGGTGCTTAAATAGTAGGTGTCTTGGCTAGGGGAGGTTGAGGATGGTGGGAATTGGGATATACTTTCCTCCCTCACCAAGTCTTTCAACAAATGGTATTATTGGGAGAAGGAGTTCAATGAGCTTAGAGCTCTTGTGGGTATGGAGGAGGATAAAGTGAAATTACAGGAGGAAATTGCCACTATTCATAGCAACCAAGACAAAACAATGAAATGTCTCTAAGAGATTGTTGAATACAAAAAGGATACTGTGAAGAATACCACTGTTACCATTTATGTTTTCAAGTAGGAACTCAGGAATATTCATGGAAAAAGGGTGGCTGAGGTTGGTCATGAAATTGGTCACTCACAGAAAAAAGGAAAGAAAGAGGGTAGTTTTTCTTAGCCCAGTACCAAGGAAACCCAACCTAATTAGAAGGGACCCCTATCATTAGATGAGAAGCTCCACATTGACTAAGGATTGGTGGGCCATTAGTGGTATCAAGAGTCTAAGAGACCAATAGCTAGTCCGATCCCCTACTAGTTTTGTTCTATGTGTTGTTTTCATTTCCCTTGTTGTTCTGTTAGTTGTTGTTTGTTTTGTTTTTTATTTTTCTGGGTGTTTCACTTCTTATGAGCCCCTCACTTGGCCTCTATGACTATTTTATAATAGGTACGATCCCTTCCCATTTTAATCTAATGAAATAATATCCAACTAACTATACCTTAGAAACTAAGGTTTACTCATAAAATTGTAAATTGGGTGGTGGTGATGGCGGTGGTGAGATTTCAAATTTTGATGAGACAAGAAAAATCTTGGAGGTACTGTAGGAATTAATGGTGAATTTTTTTTTTATGGGAAGGTGATGTCAACTAGGTCCTTTGATGCAGGTAACTGGAGTGGGTTCCCTATTGTGGTTAATGAATATTTTGGGGGAAAGGTGCTTTGAAGTTTACTTGTCCTATGACTTTTCTAGTGTCATTTTCTGAAAAGGGGAATCTTGGTGCTGAAAAGTTTGGGCCCAGTTTGTCCTCTATTAGTTTGGACACAACTTAGAATGGCTTGATCCTTGGGGTTGACAAGACTAGGGATGGTTTCTTATTGGACATGTCTCTTAAATGGTATAACCTGTTTAATGGGAAGCCAAAAGGTAAAAGTTCCTCTCCTCCGATGGCCTTTGTTGCGAATGCTAAGACTAGAGAATAATCTATCTCAGTCCAAGATTGTATTGTTGATTTTTTTTTTTGAAAATGGACATGTCGTTACAAGGTAAAATTGTGGGACTGAGTCCTCACATTGAGCTAGTTTGCAAGTTTTCTTTTAATCACTAGAGACCTAAGGGATAGGTTGATATTGCTGCTATGGCCAAAGGTTTCTTCACCTTCACATTCAACTATGATGATGATTTATTGGTGGTGTTGATGAGTGGCCCCTGGTTAATTGGGAAGTCCTCTTTGATGTTGAAAAGTTGGGAACTAGGCTTCAATCCTAACTCCTGCTCCTTCTTGACTACTCTTGTCTGGGTGAGACTTCCTGGTCTCCCTCTTGAATTCTAGGATGAATAGGTGTTTAAAGGGATAGATAGTACCTTTGGGTGTTTGCTATTGATTGACCAAATGATGACTTCTAGGAAGCATCTTGTTTATTCCAGATTCTTTGTTAATGTGGAACAAGTTATAGACCCGCCTTCTGTGGTGAAGATCAACTCTATGTTTGGGGTATGGGAGCAAGCAATGGAATTTGAATCCATCCCTTTTGATTGCTTCCATTATAAGAAAGCTAGACATTGAACCAAGAAATTCCCCCTTAAAATGTTGAACTAGGTGACTAAATAGTGGAAGGAAAAGGAGGGGGATCTGGAGATTGATCCCTCTTCAGATTATTTGGTGAAAGAGGCCCCGAGTGGAGAGTTGGTTGAGGTGGTCAAGGATCTTATGGAAATGGATGTGTTTGAGGGTCAGAATCTTAAGATTCCTAAGGGTCAGAAAGTTTTAGAAAGATCTAATATGGAATTTATCAAGGGGGGGAGGACATTATCTCCTCCCCTATTCCTAATATGGAGTTTGTTGATTTGATTAGCTCAGAGGCTCTTGTAGAAGACTAGGCGTCTATGGATGAGGGTTTGGGATCCCCTCCTTTGGGGACTCAAAGCTATGGGAATATGCTGCTAGAAGAATGCTCAAAGATTGAGGGTATGGAAGTCTCCAAGGATAATGGAGCCTCCGATGATCCCGATAACATGCCCTACATTTCAATGAGAGGTTGAAATAGAAAGAATCATTCTCCTTCTATGGGAGTTGTAGTGAGAAACAAGAAAAGGTCTGACTGTGGGTTAGAGTCAAGTGGTAGAGGTCACCCTCCTTTAAATGTCACAAGGGATAAGGAGAGTCGAATGGACATTGCTGATTGAACTCAAAGGAATTTGTTGGAGATGTGCTCTAAGGGAACTCCCCATAAACTATCATGAAGATCATATCATGGAATATGAGAAGATTAAATCACCCTCATAAGCATGATCTTCTTGCTAATCTAGTAAGGGATCATCGGCTGCCATTTTCTTAATTCAAGAAACTAAAATGGGTAAGGATAAAATTTCTAAACTTAAGCATAAGATTTTTAAGGATTGTGGTATGCATTGCTTTGATGTGGCTAGTGCCATGGGAGGGATTGCTACTTTTTGGAATCTTAAGTTGGTTAATGGAATTGATGGTTTTTAGGATTCTAATCAAGTTTGTACCTTGTTTTATAATATGTGGGATAGGTTCTCTTGGACCCTCTCGAATATCTATGCTCCTAATAGTAAGAATGCTAGAAAGAAGTTTTGGAAGAATCTTGGGTCCTTCAAGATGGCACTTCCTATTATTAATTGGCTAGTGATGGGGGATTTTAATACGACCTTGCATGATGTTGATAAGTTGGGAGGGTTGCGGATTATGGATGATATTATATATGATCTTATGAATCTTATCAATGATAGTGCTCTCCTTGAATTAGATCCTATAGGTGCCTCATTCACTTGGTATAACTGGGGTGTGGGGGATGCTCTTATCTAGGTTAAGCTAGACCGAGCTCTTATTAACCCTGATTGGCTTGTATCTTTCTCACTTTCTCTTAGCTTTGGAAAAACTTGGGTTGGACCATTTCCCTCTTTCTTTGTCAGTGGGCTGGTTGAGAAGAAAGATTTTTTTTTGTTTAGGTTTGAGAAGATGCGGACCTGTCATCTTGACCTCAAAAATCTAATTTCTAAGTGATGGAGTATTTAGGTGGATGGGATGACAATGTATAGAGTGGCTAAAAAGCTTGCCAATGTGAAGAATAATGTTGAAAAATGAAATTGGTCTTCTTTTGGTCACATATTCATGGAAAAGGAGGAGGTTAATGAGGAGCTTTTGGCAGTTCAACAATCCATCCAAACTTCTAGGTATGATCAAGCCTTGATCCTAAAGGAAAATATACTTCTTTCCAAATTGCATAACATTGTGGCTAAGGAGGATGGATTTTGAAAGTAGAGATCTTGAGTTATGTGGTTAAAAATTGGGGATTGAAACATAAGGTTTTTTCACCTCTCTACTTTGAAACTTAGGGCAACTAATTGTATTAGTTCTATTTGGTACAATAACTAGGTCTTGGAGGAGGATGTTGACTTGCAGCTTGTGACATCTTCTTAATTTTCTAACCTACTTTAGATGGAAGGGGAGTTGGATCATGAATGCTAGGAGAATATTCTTGGGGATATCCCTAATGTCATCTCTAAGGTTATTAATATATAGTTGGTTTGTATTCTGTTGGTGGAGGAAATTCAAAGTGTTGTGTTCTCTTTTGAAGGAAATAAGGCTCTAGGGCCTGATGGTTTCTCGATGTTCTTTTTTTAGTATTTTTGGGAAATCATTGCCAAGGATGTCATGGATGCTACTGAGGAGTTTTTAGTACTGGTAAGCTTTTGAAGGAATTTATTTCCTCAATTTTTATTGTGCCTAAGAAGCTGGGTGCTAGCGCCTTTGATGAATTTCACTCTATCAACTTGTGTAACTCGATATATAAGATTTTCTCCAAGGTGCTGGTAGTTAGATTACAAAAGTTCCTTCCTCTTATCATTTCTCCTTAGAAAAATGGTTTTATGGTTGGCAAAAAAATTCTAGACTTTATTCTTACTATCCATGAGAATATTCTCTATTTAACTGTTAATAAGAATGCTAGCTTTATCCTAAATCTTGACTTAAAGCTTATGATAGAGTTGATTGGGAATTCCTTTCTAAGATATTGAAAGCTTTTGGGTTTGGGGATAAATTGGTTTCTCTGGTTAATCAACTTATTTCTACTCCTCGATTCTTTGTTTTGGTTAATGGCTCTCCCTCCCCTCTCTTTGATTGCTTGAGGGGATTGAGACAAGGATATCCTATCTCTCCTTTTCTCTTTATCATCATGGTAGAATCACTAGGTCATCTGATTCAGAGATTGATAAATTTGGGTCTTATGTTGGGGTTGGATCCTTCATCTACTAATTTTATTTGTTCCCATCAACAGTTTTTTGATGATTCTCTCATGCTTGGAGAATCATCTATTAAGGAGGCCAAAGCTATAAAATTGATTCTATAGAAATATGAGGTAGCTTTTGGGTAGAAGGTTAGCTTACCTAAGAGTGTTATCTTCTTCTTCAACACTCCTAACCATAGGTAGATTAAAACAACTAGAATTTTGTAGTGCCAGATTGGTGAGCTTCCTACATTTTATTTGGGTCTTCCCCTATGCTCTAGAGTGCTGGAATCCTTTTGGAGGGGGTTGATTGATAAGTTCAACTCTAAACTAGCTAGTTGGAAGGGTGAGGTGTTGAGCCAATCTAGGAAAGTGTAGTTGATTAAATCCACTTTTCAAAATATTCTTATTTATGCTCTTAGATTGTTTTACATGCCTAGGAAATTTGTGGATAAGCTAGAGGGTATGTAAAAAAATTTCCTTTGGTCAAGGGTGGAAGATAAGAGAATAATCCATTTGGTTGCCTGGGACGATATCTACAGGCCTAAGAAAGTGGGAGGTTTGGGAATTTGTAAGATTAGAGAATTTAATGTGACCCTTCTTGGTAAACAATTGTGGAACCTAATTGTGGTGAATAGTGATTGGGCTAAAATTTCTCATCACAAATATCTGGGCCATGGGGTTGACTGGATAAGGGAGTTCTTATCTCTTGACTTTTCTCCTCAGTCTGGGTCTACTCTTTGGAATGCTATGGTCAAGGTTGATAGGCTTATTATAAAGGTCTCTTTTGGAAGATTGGAAATCAAAAGATAATTCTATTCTAGGAGGATTGATGGTATGGTAATAGGCCACCTAAAGATGAACCATGAGGTCAACCTTTCATCAACATCTATGTGTAGAGGATTGGTAGAATTTTTGTTGACTACATTGAGGGGGGGTGATGGAAGAGGTTGAATGAGGTGGAACTAGGATTGGAGTATCTTTATAATGCTCTATCCTTGGTTCATATTCCTACTATTAATGTTGATGATAAAGTTGCATGGAAGCCTTCTACCAATGGTAAATTTTTTATTTCCTTTGCTTTCATCTTCAAGCTTCCTATGTTGGACCTGCTCCTTTCTGGTCTTACCTATGGTCCTTTAAATTAATTCCCAAGGTTAATATTTTCTTTTGGTTTTTTTTTCTACAATAAGGTCTCAACTACTGATAATTTGGTCAAGAGAGGTTTTGTGATTCTTGAAAAATTCTTTCTCTGTGAAGAAGATGTTGAGAAATCCTTTCACCTTTTGATTAGATCCATATTTTCTAGAGAGGTGTGGACTCATGTTTAGTCTCTTTTGGATCTTAGTTGGATGTTCCCTTCCTTGATTGGGGAAGTGTGGGCTTAGTGGGTTGGACCTTCCTCTAATCTCGATCTTCTTTTTCTTTGGTCTCTTTGTCTACCCCATATTGCTTGGGGTATTTGGATTGAACACAAAAATATGATTTTCAGAAGTTTGACTCTTCATGCTATCTCTGTGGGTTGTGAAGTTTGTGCTGCTATCAAAGAAAACTTCCTCTTGGGGTTTTCTTTCTAGAATGGTTTGAGGATAAGGCTCAGATCATATGATATCTCCATAAAACATAATTGAAAATTTCCCTATGATATTTCCTTCCTCTCACTAAAGGGAAATCCTCTAGAGATGGTGTAGTTTGGAAAGCTCCCCCTATCAATTAGGTGAAGGTTAACTTGATGGAGCTACTAAAGGTAATCTGGATCCTACTGGTTGTGGGGGAGTATTAAGAGATTCTAATGGCAGGTTCATCTCCACAGTGGTGCTCGCTTTGGGAACCCAGACAAACCACTTTGTGGAGTTGGCTGCTACCTATCATGGATTGAAAATGGCCAATTCAAAAGCTACAAGAAGGTACAACTTGAGGGGGATTCTTGAAATATAATCAATAATTTGAATAAATTATTTGCACCCTCATTTAGTATTGAATCCTTCATCTTAGATGCTATTGAAATCCTCAACTCCTTTGATGAATAATATATATCTCATATATTTCAAGAAGGAAATGGACTTGTTGATTTTTTTTCCAATATTGGCATAAGGGTTTCTAGGGAATGGGAGGGGAATGACCCTCTTCCCATTCAGGCAATTGTATGTATTAATCATGATGTTCAAAATTTCCAACTTGGATAATGATCTTTTGTATTTTGGGCTAGCATGGCAATGTTCACATGGCATGTAATTATATGAGGTGATGGTGAGCTATATTGTAATCGAGTTGATGGTACTTTGATTGAAGTCCGTAAGGGGAGGCATGCAAAAAATCATTACTTACCTCTACCATATTTTTGATGCCACATGGACTGTGGGAACTTTTCTCTCCTTCTCGGGGTTTCTTCTTATTCCCCTCAAGGTCCTCAAGCTTTTGTCTTCTACAAATTATAGGGCTATGGGTAGAGATAGGAATCATGTGAAGCCCCTTTTCTATGAATCTATGAAGAAAAAGGAGGTGCGGCATATTCTAGAGAAAGGTAAGTTAATACCTTATTTGGAAAGGTTGCATGGAAACAACCTGCAGGTGACAACTGCATTTTCTAAAGCCTAGAACAATAGGGTTTTTAAATTTTGGGGTAGAGAGTTTGATGTGAATGAAGATTTCATTGCTAATGTAATTGGGCTTTCAACTAAAGGTAAGAAGGTATACTAGGACAAGAAGGAATCATAGGCTTCCATACAAGATTTTTTCAATGATGATGAAGCTCAAGACCTTAAGCTAGCTAAGAGTGGAGGGTACTAGAGGAGCTCACTCAAAGGGTTCTAAGGGGATGTGGATGAGGAGATGTGATATATAACCCTTGAAGGTTGGTCCTCTATAGTAAATGCATATCACTTTGTTCTCCTTAATTACTTTTACAACAAAGGAAAATTTCATTTCCTTTTTTATCTTCTGGCATCTTTGGAATTTGGGTTGAAGGATCATAAAAGGAATCCTAAAAACCCTATTTTGCATGTTGGGATCATCTTGTTAATCATTTATTATGCTAAAGTATTTGATTTTTCCAAACCAATTGCTTCCCCTAAGGGTAAGCAACTTAATCGATTGAGGAGTATGACATGGTTTGTAAACAAGAGTCGAGTACCAAGAAAGGGAAAAAGAAAAAAAATGTTCTAGAGGAATCTAAAACTAATGATGAAACTGATTATGTCCCAGACTTCCAAGCTTCCTTGGAAGTGGTCTCGTAGCCTCAAGATGTGGGTAGGTCTGGTAAAGCGAAGTTGGGTCCTAATCTAAGGGGATATGAGACTAGTAGTGAGAAAAATGCTGATGTTTAGCCAATTAATGTGGAAGCCCTTGTGATGACTTGGAAGGAGAAGGTTGTAGATGAGTCCCCTCAATCCCCTTTTGTGTAGACAAAGAGAAAGGACCATAAGGTGAGCAGTAACAAGAAGTTGGCTATTAGGTCTATGAGCTAGTTTCTAGAAATGCAAGTAGACTCTCTCATGAAGGATGTTGGTGGGCAGATTGCTTTGGATTCCCTTGGTGTGGATGTGGCTATGCTGAATAGATGATGGTCTACTACTGAGATTATCGTTGATTCGGTATGCAAGCTTCAAATTTTGACTGTTGGTGGTAAAGGTAAGTAGATTTGTGTTAGTTAGGAAAAAGTTAGTTCTTTTGAGGAGGATACTATTGTGGGTAAGGATGTGCTCAATTTTGATCATGGGGATGGCTAAGGAGAGCTCTATATCTTGGTTTAAATTGCTTAAGTGGGTCTTTCATGAGCTTAATATGATGAATGCTTAGGTTCATGGGGCTATGAGTAAGGTGGGTGAGTCATTGGCTAAGATTCAAATTGATGAACTGTTTGAGTCTTTAAAAAATGTTGTTGAGAAAACCATAAACATGAAGTGAATGTTAGAGCTTAGGATTCTGACCCTTGAGGATCAAATGGAAAAGCTTAGTGCTAATTTGGAGAAGGGAAGGGAAGGGAGTAAGTATGAATCCATTGGCATTTCCCCCCTTGTGGTTATGGCCAAGAAGAAGAGAAAGGAGATGGTTCCTGGTGGGGTTGCTACTGTTGGTGGTAGGCCTATAGAGGAAGATGTTACTATTTATAAGGAGGATGATGGGAAAAATGTTCTGATTAGCGAGGTAAATTTGGGTGGTCCTAGTGTACGTACGTGTAACAAGATCAAGATGCAGGGTGGTGTTCCTATTAATAAATGTCTAAAGTGATGGATGACCTTCAGAAGACTATGATAAGTGATGTGGATGTTGTTGCTATCCTGAAGAATATGTAGTGCTTCTTTATTTGGTCCTGGCTTTTGGCTAATGTTGTGTTGTTGGTGTTTTAATTTTTGGTTGTTGTGTGCCTATTTTTGTTATCTTTAGATATAGTTGTTCCTTTTTTGTAATGGTTTTTGGGGCCACTTCAAAACCTATTTTACCTATAACCAAAAATATATCCAATGCTATCCACAATCAAGTACTCAATTTAATACATCATACAAAATAAAAGATAGACATACCTGTTATGCCTTGCATAACCACCCCATTTTTTTTTTTGGTCAAAATGGGTCCCCCTTGTGTTTGTTTGTCCTTGGTGTTTTTTTTTGGGTCTTAGGAGTTGTTCTTTTTCCTCCTAAGTCCTTGTTCCTTGTTGTTTGGTGGAAGCAGAACCAGGATGGAAACTGGACTCTAAACTTTTACAAAGCTCCAGGTTCGGATTTGGTTCTCGTACCAACCCCACCCTTTCCTTGTTGGTTTTCTTTTTCTTTTTCATTTTCCTTGCACTCTTGGGTTCGTTTTTCCCTTGAGTGGTTTTGGAATTTTTTGTGTTTTATTTTTCCCCTTGTTAGAAGTGGAACTAGAAACAGATCCAAACTTGGAAATTTGTAAAAGTTTCGAGTCTAATTTTGGTTCCGACCCCACTCTCACTTTTCTCCTTTATGTTTTGTCCTTGTTTGGTATCTTTTTAGGGTCTGGTTTTCATTCTGGTCTTGCTTCCTTTTATTTCTTTTGTCACCATCCTTGTGTCAGTGTTTGTTACTTTGTAGGGAGTGAAATCAGAATTAGAACCAGACTTAGAACTTTGTAAAGGTTCCAGGTCTAGTTTTGGTTCCAATTCTACCCCCATTCCCTTTTTTATCTTTTCCCTATTGTGGGACCAGATCTAGATTAAAAATTAGATAAGAGACTTGGGTAAAGTTTCTTGTTCTATTCTAAATTGGCTTCTGCATCCACCCTACCTTAAATTTACACATTGTTTGAATACTCATCCCATTTTGATTTTGTGCCTGACAAACCACATTAATTGCATTAATTACAACCTCCTCACATGCATGCAATGTTTTTTTAAAACCTTATTCAATGTTATTTTAGCTCATAATCATTATCTAAATTTTTTTATGAGCTAGAGCCTGAGTAACTTTGAGAGGAGCATGATTTGGTTGTAGCTGTGCATTGGTAAGTGGATTCTTGACAAGGTTTCAACCCTTCTTTGGTGGCATTCTAAGGTAGGTGGTTTTCCCATTTTTTTGTGTTTTCCTTTTCTTTTGTTTGTTGTGTTCTTCATGCGTTCATGAGAATTTATTTCGTAGATATTTGCTTGTTTCCTTGTTTGTTTCACTTATTTTTTTTGGTTTGGTTTTGTTTTCCACCCATTTTCCATTTTTCTTTTTTGACTTTTCTTGTTCATTTTGTTGTTCTGCTATTGTTTTCTTCATTTTTGTGGTGTTCATTTTTCCATGCCCTAGTTTTAAATATGGTTTCATTTTTAGGGATCTTCTCTACATTAAAAGTTCTTGAATATGTTCAACAAACCCTTTGAACCTTTTATCATGTCGAGTTAATGGTTTTGATGTAAGGGTTTTGATGCCCTAATTTCTATAAGTCAACGAGTCATGCAAACTAGGGTTTGTGTGTTGACCTTTACAATATCATGCCCCTAAAAGTTAAAATTTTGTTTTGTCCTATTAAGGGTGAGGTTAAACCCCTTATTTAAAGTTTCCTTATGTTTCATGTGACCTAAGTTTGAAGTTGGTGTGACAGTGTGTTTAAATGTGCTTTGTTTGAATAATAAATTGGCATAAATAGATCTGACAATGAACTCGTCCCATAAGTGTTTTCATTAGAATCAATTCCCAAAATCATATTACTTTCGATGAATGCCAATTCTTTTCTACACCCTTATTCTCTTGGAAAAAGCAGAACTAAAGTGGGAAACGAAATTGGAACCATCAGTTGGCTCTAGGTCCAGTTTCCATTGCAATCTTAGTTCCGGTCTTGTCCCGATTCCAATCCCAATCCTACCTATGTCAAAGGCTTTATGTTCCCAATTCCCTCTTGGCTTTGCTTCTAGTAGGTGAAAAATTTGACTAAGTATGTAGAGTTTCTTTGGATGAATAGAAGATGATATCAAAGGTAATATCAATGTAATGGTTTTCAAGTCTGTGTTGATCTATTATAGGACTATTTTGTAGGAGTGAATTTTTTTAGGATTGTCTAAAGAAGCTTCTCAAAGAGGTACCCAGGTTGCAGAAAGTTCAGGGCCATCAAAGCCTAAGGAGATAAAGGTGGAGTAGCTCCCTTACACCTTGAGATACAAGCAAAAGGAAGATACTCTTATAGCCAACAAGGTGGCCTAGATTAGAATGATATCATTGATACAAACTTAGGTCCATTGAACTATGAGGATTTGGTTGAAGAAAATTTCATAGAGGATGCAACAAGGAGAACAGAAAGAATTGTTCAATTTGGATTGGCACATGTTTTCGTCTTTCCTATATCAGTTCAATGTCTAAAGATAATACTCCAATAGGAGTATACAACTTGACAACAAGGAAATGTGTGGACTTGCAAGGGAATATCATCATTGATCGCACTCCACATATGATAAGATTCATGTTTGATGCACCTATACCATAGAACCCCAAAAAAGTCATTGAAGTAGAGGTGTTACAATTGTATAGCAACCACAAGGAAGCCAATAGGACCCACATGAAAAAGAAATGGATGAGGGTGGAAAAGAAATCCTTGAATAAGCTTCCTGATCAACCAAAGAGAGTAGATTTCATTAAGGAAATTGGTGACATAGTCATGATTCTTTCCAAAGTGTTCAAAAAGAGAGGTTCTTCACACTTTAAGGAATGGATGTTTCCAGTCATTCAAACCATTTTGGATGGAAAGCAACAATTTTATTGGCCAATGATTTTTTCAGAGAGCCTACATAATCAGATGCTTAGAGTGGGAAAAACAAAGAGTTTCTTCATGACTTCTTATGTAGTGTATGTAGCTACAAGTAGGGGAATTTTCCCTAGTTTGAATGCAGTTGGAGTATTGGGAGAAGCCCTTGGATAGAAGGAAGTGTGGGATCATTATAATCAACAAACTTTGCAAGCATCAAAATGCACACTATAGAAGGGTGAATGATGCATTCTTGTATGTTATCATTAATCAGTTGGTAGGTGATGTAGGGTATAGATTAGGAAGGGAAGCCATGGCGTTCATTGTAGAATGGGGACATTGGTACATTCAATACCCCAATTTTACTTACTTTAGGTCGGCAAGTTTTGATGGCCATCCTCATCTGTTTCTAAGATGTTGTGGTAACATAATTTTTCTTATGGTATTCATTTATTAGGCCATAGGAGTCAATCTTAAATTTTCTAGCAAGCTAGGACTTGTTGGCATAAATTTTCTATGAAGACAGGAGAGTATACTTGTGCACATAATGTGGCTACTAAGGCAATTTATGATGAATTGATTTATTTGAAATTGGGTTTATCTACATCTCAGAAGCATTTTGATCCCAAGCATAAGATGAATGGTTTGATCCCTATTGCCTTTGAGAAGCATTTAAAATTTTCTAGAAGATGTTTGGATTGATCTAGAAGATGAATATGTTGTAAGAAGGATGAATTATGAAAGGTTTCCCATCCCATTAATGATTGATAATGGGGTGAAGGAAAATATTCTTGATACAAATTATTAGATGATGGTGTAACCTTGGATCCCTAGTATGAGGTTGAAAATATAGGCACTAAGTACTTTGATCCAGTAAAATGGGATGAGGAAGAATCCATTGATACTAGGAAAATTTCAAGGATAGTGATGGATCAAAGTATCCAATGGGTGGTGAGGAGGATCAAGGAGAAAGGGCCTCAAAATTTCAAAAAGAGGAAAGCATAGGGCACCTAAGGATATCAAAGAAAAAAGAGGAGAGCATATCGTAAGGAGAAATTGGAGTTTCTCCCTCCTAACTCTAGGGAGGAACTTCATCCAGTACTACCATCTCAGGATATCCTTGAATCAGAAGGTGCAAGAACTAAAACTACTACAGAAGAAACCTTAACTCAATCTCCTATTATAAAGAAACCTATTGAGGATATGCCCACTAGAAGCCTTCATAAGGAGGTTGAATATTTAAAAGGGAAACAACATGAGGTTGAGCTCCATGATATTGATACTGATTCTGAGGCTACCTAATTAGACAAGGAAACTCTTGTGACTACACCCAATGAAGAGACTAAAGATGTGGAGACTGAGCATGTCCTCACCCTGGAGGATGAATGGAAAATATTTGAGGATGCTAAGAAGGAAGCGGATGGAAAAGAACAAGTTGAGGTACTTGCTAGGAAACAATAATTTGAAGCTAAAGTTAAAGAAGAAGAGCTAGCAAGGAAAGAAAAACAAAAGGAAGATTTGTTGTAGTAGTAAAAAGAACAAGAATTGAAGACTAAAGAAGAAAGCGATAAGTTATCTATGTTGTGGAAGATTCATGAGCTTGAGAAAGAGAAAGATCAAGAAAGGAGAGAAAAATATTCCCTTGAGTCTAAATTTAGAGTAGTTGAGGAAGCTCACAAGAGGAGGGAAGAGGAAGAATGCCCATTGAGAGAAAAGGATTCAAAAACACTTGCTCAACATGAGCAAGAGTCTAAGAAAGCATGGGATAGATTTAAGGATCTTGAAAGAAAAAGGGATCAAATGCTAGAGAAGAGGTTAGAAGAAGATCTTTTGAAAAAGGAGCTAGAAGCTAAAGGGCGCAAGAGAAAAAAGAAAAATTTGAGGTTGAAAGATTGGCTAATGATAGAGTAGAGAAGGAGAAACAACAAGAGGTTGAATCTCAACCTAGGGCAGTAGTTTGGAAACATATTCATCCTACTAATTCTTCCACACAGGTGATAACTCCTCCTATTGCTCCAACATGGTTTAAACTCAACCTAGAAAGGAAACAAATAGTCCAACCTTAGCACTTGAATTGGGAAGACATGTTGAAAAAAATAGAGAAAGAGAGGCCAAAGAAAAAGTCTAGGGTCCTTCATTCCATAAAGCTAACAAATACATGTGAAATCATAGCTAAATGTGCTAGTACAATTGTAGACAAGGATAAGCAAGATATGTAATTGAATGATTATCAGTTGGGTATGGTTAATTTGGGGAAACCAACAAGAAATCAGGAGATGAACCTTATTGACATGGTGGTATCCTCTACCAAAGCCAAGATGATAAAGGACAAACAAAGAAAAGATGAGCCTAAGGCTTAGTTAGAAAATTTGTATAGGTTCTTGAAGGATGTATCTACCCTTGTTTCCTATCAATCTGATGCTTTGGAAACACCAATGTTGTTGAGTAATAAGGAGGTCGATGATCTTGTACAAATGAGGAGTAAGGTTGGGATGCTTGATATATGGAGAGATCAATTGAACCAAGAGGTGGATGGGATGCTTGTTGATAGTTATAGGGAACATGAGGGTGCATTAGAGTTGGTTTGAGGACATGAATTCACATGCTGAAGTCTTGGGGAAACAAGAGGATGAGTATAGAGAGCATACAAAGAAGTTGAAAGACATCAACAAGTTTCCAAAGAAAACTCTCTTGAAATAGTCTATCCTCAAGGAGGATAATGTGGACTTCATTGGAAAGACAATCAACATTATCAGGTTCAAATCCATGTTCATTTATGAACATAGAAATGAAGTTCAACAAGTTAGTAAAGATTTGAATGAGTAGATTGATGAATTGGAAGTAGTGATTCATATTTTGGTTAATATAGATATGCCTATGAAGGAAGGTATTCCTCTTGAAAGATTAAAGGAAAATTGGAATAATAGGTTTAAGGAGGTGATGCAAAAAGAGGAGGATAGTGATGATTTACATTGCTTGATATACTCATGGATATCAAGGATGAAGTGAAGGCTATTAGGAGGGATTTAATTAAATTGAAAGATATGCAAGAGTTTGCCTTTTCAGAATTGAAAAGAATCAAATTTGAAGATGATTGGGTAGATGGACCTGATGCAGGAATAGTCCAACAAGTGTTCACCAACTATGATGAGTACCTTCCTAAGAAAAACCGATAGGAATAAAGAGACAGTGAATGTTATGTTCCTGATGGACACTTGGTGATATGCTCTACTGGAAAAATTCCTCTCTTATCTCCTATTTTGTAGGATCTTGACCTCACTTCAACTAGAGATCCCCAACAGTTCTACCTTCCCACTTGGTGTTTCAGATTTTGACAACTGAGTCATCAACAAGTAAACCAAATATCAACAAGGCAGTCATCCCTAGTAGCTCTAGTGGTTCCCTAAATTTGTGGATCTCAATTTTTTGTTTGGAAATATTAGTGTTAGGGTTGGTCTATATTTAATTTTTCTCTCCATTTTGTAAAGGTAAAATGATTGAAGAAAGGATTAGCCACCTAAGAGAGATAGAAAATAGTGTTATCATAGTTTTTAATATTTTACAAGTTTTCAAGCAAGATACATTGAGATACTTTTTATAGTCATGCAATTAAGTCATTTTCAAGAGTTTAGTAGTTAAGTGATAATGTTAACAAATTATAGTCATTCGTATGCTAGTGAGTTTTGTTGTGCATAATTGTTTCTTATTTGATGCAAATCAATAGAAGACTCCAAATCTGAGACTATTTCATTGAGTTATTTGTGAAAGGAATTTATTTATATCTATTGATCCATTAATTTTAGCCATGAGTTGGTGATGTGTTTTTATTTTGAAACAAAGCTTTGATGAATGGTTATGGTTGTTGAATTTTCACTATGAGTTTATGCAATACTATAGGTCATGCTATGGATTGCATCATTTTATAGTTTTGGTTAGTTGAGGAAACACTCATTGTTAAGATACATGTCTGGATGTAAAGAGATTTATGTTCATATTTTGTTGTTGTAAAGCCTTGTTTTATATTTTTTTTATTTACACCATAAAATGTTAGATTTAATCGTAGGATTTAGTTTATGTTCCTTTTACCAGTAGGCCCTTTGAACATTACAACCTCATTGATCACTCAATAAAACAACCATGTTGTGAACCAACACCCAGGACCTTGGAAGGTGATCAATTTAACCCTTGTTTATCTTTTTTAGGAGAGGTAAGGTGATTGCATCTTGCCTACATGTTGTGTCAATTTGGTCATCAACATATATGGTGCTAGAAGGAGGGCCTAGAGGAACAAACTAGCTCGAAATGGGTCATTCTCACTAGAAAGGTTTGTAAGAGTTCTTAGATCTGCTAAAAATCTAGAACCGTTAGTTGAACTTCAAACCCCTATTAGACCCAAAGCCCATAGAGTTTTGATCCCACCATTAACACCACCACTTACTCCACCCGGGTTTCCACCAATACCATAGGTGACCACCACCACCACTTATGGCATTCTTTTACAACAATCCTTCACCCCTTGGAGTCATTCTTGGTGTCATACACGAAATTCCAAAGAACCTAGAGAAATTTTTCCCTAGGTATGCTCATGGTGAGTCAAGAAGTGCTAAAGAGCACATACAAGAATTTAAAGATGCTTGTACCTACGATTAGACTTCCCACCATGATGTGGCATGTAGGTTGTTTCCTTATTCGTTGGGAGACATGGCTTATAATTGGTATTTAAATTTTCCTACCGGTTCAATCTTGAGTTGGACCAACCTAGAGGATGGATGCATTAATCAGTTTTGGGTTTACTTTGATCTTGTAATCCTATATCATTAGTTTTCCACAATTAGGAAAGAGCCCCATGAACCATTACCCCTACTCAATACCAGATTCCAAAGGATGTACAAGAGGTTGAGAGATCCATACTTGGTGGCTGAGAATATTGCCATCCAAGCTTTCCTGAAGGCCATAGATCCTCTAATTATCTTGTTTTCGTAGAGAACGTACAATGAAAATTACATAAATTCCCTCTCCAAACTTTACCATCTTGATATTAAACTGTAGTAGCAGATCAGTTCCCAATTAGGAGGTCTAGGAGGAGTTTTCCATCCTCTAGGATACTCCCAAGTACCTAATCCTACCCTACTATTTAATACAGTCCTGGGGATGTCTCATTCTGTATATGGACCTTTATCTTAGCTACAAGCTCCATCTCAATAGCTATTCTTTGGTGGCCAAAATTTTGACCTCTCACAACAAGTTCAAAATTATCACAACCATGCTGGAGGATCTAATCCCACGACACAGGTGTCAACTGCAACCACTGCAAAAAGTGAATGTACTACTCACCTGACCACAGAGTTAGAGACCCTTAATAAAATGTTATCAGAGGTGACCAATGAGATGGCACAACTTAAATACAACCCCTGTCAAAATCAAAACCAAAATCAGGGAGGGTATTCAAATCATGGTGGTTACTCCAATCAAAATTCTATTGAGAATTCCAATCAGAACACCAATAAGAACTAGAGGAACTTCCAAAACTAGAATTTCCCTAATCAAAATTACCAAAGTCAAAATAGGGGATACAACCAAAGATCCAATAACAATAGACAATGGAATACTAGGCTAAATAATGGGGGAGTTTCCCATAATTATCAAGCTGGTGATGACAAACCACACACTACAAATGTTGTAGATCTCAATTTTATGAAAAATTGGTGTAGGCTACATGACATTGCAACACATTTTGAGGTTAACTACCCAGAAATGGAGAAGATGGTCAAAATTGCACAGGCTGATGCTCCATTGCAAGGTGCTTCCAACAACTTTGGTGGATCCACAAATGCTACCATGGCTTATGAGCTCTTTGATGTGGAATCTCCATTCCCTAGTCAAGAAGAAAATGAACCAATAGAAGATGTATATGATGCTCAGGCCTTCCAATCTAAGGGAGGTCATTTTCTAGGGAATCAGAATAAAGGCCCATTCACCACATATGATCCTTCAAATACCATGGTTCCACCTAATCAGAATTCGGAAAACAACTCACCATCGCTAAAAGGGCCACCTGAATATCAAAATAAAGATAGCTCATTTTTTTTCCTAATGTGGTGCCCTACCCAATGAGACATTGTGTTGAGAGCTCTGGAAGAGGTAGATTAGTTAAAAGGAAAGAATAAGGTGACTCCAACAAATGAAATAAATGTAGCCCTATAAAAATGTAAGACAGGGACCCCACTATTCCTTCTAAGCTTGAGAATCTTCAGAAAGAATTTTCACAACTACCTCTTGGATTTTGGAGCATTAGGTAATGTCATGCACTTCTCCATTTGTAAAAGGTTATGTTTGAATCCACTTTAGACTCACAAGAAGGTAATTTAGTTAGAGAAAATTGAGGTTGATGTGGTTGGGGAGCTAAAAAATATCCATGTACAGGTTGGATTAGACCCACGGATCTAGACTTATATGGATATCCAGGTGGCTGATATCCCCCAGACATATGACATGCTTCTAATTCAAGACCTAATGAAAAGAATTGGGGGCTATCTATCCTTAGAATTTTCACACATGTGGTTTCCATGGAAAGGGGTAGCAATGCAAATTAGGATTGAAAGTGAGCATTGTCTCAAACATATGATCACTAAGTATGACTGCCACAACAAGGTAGCCTACATTGAAATTGAGATAAGAGTATATAATAGAGAAGAAATCTTGATATGTTCAATGCTCAATCTTGATGATCTACAACCTTTAGAACATAGTGACCCAATGACCACAGTCAACTAGGAAGTTTTAATTAGAAAGTTGCAACAAGATAGGTTGGTTCTGGGAGGAGAGGTTGATCTATGGAGTTTGATGCTCCCCAATTGGTGCATGATTCATTACCAAAGTCATTCTGAGTTGACTTGTCAACCTTGTGTAGATATTTTGAACCATGTCTGTTAGGCTAAGGAAAATTGTGAATGCCAAACCGAAACACCCACCAATCAATTTCCATTTGAAGCTAGGGATGCCACCATCCTGACAAGAACCGGTCTCACACAAGAGGAAGATCCTTCCCAACTTGAGAAGACTAAGGTTTTATGTTCTAATCTCTAGAGAAAGATTGAGGAATCTCAACATTTTCCTATCACACCTACCCTAGATAACCTTCCAATGCCTAAGGAATTGATGAAAAAAATACCAAATTGTAAAGCAATTCAAGAAGAGGTTCAAGAGGTAGTTTCTAAATAGGTTTTCACTTTAGGAGAATATTCTAATAAACATCATTTGTAACAACCTTTAAATATAAATAGCCAAAACTAGTTTGAGCCACCACCCCCTTCTAGCAAGCAATCACCTATAGTCCCCAAAAAGAAAGAAATCCTAGCTCTGGATCAACTATGGAGTCTTAAATTTGATGGGTCTAAGCTTAACTTAGGGATGGAGCTAGAGTTGAACTAACCAACCTGAAAGGGAAAACATATTTTGCTTCTTACAGGCCGCAGTTTGGCTGCATGAACAATGTGGTAGAATACGAAGCACTGGCTAGAGGACTGATGGTTTCTCATTAGAAGAAGGTTATAACTCACAGTTATGGGAGATTTTGAGGTTATTGTCAAGCAGATTCATAGTCAATATGTGTGGCACAATAAAAGATTGGTTGCATATAGGAATTGAGTCTCAAACTTGATAGAATATTTTGATGCTTTTGGCATCAAGTTGATTCCCAAATTGGACAATCAGATTGCAGATGCCCTTGCTGTTGCTACTAGAACTTTGGAACCTATGCAAGATTCCAAGTTGAAGAGATTCTTGGTGGAGATAGTCTCGAACCCAACCATTTTGAATAATGTTCAAAATATTTAGGTCTTTGATGATGAATGGAATATACTTGCCTTCTTGGAAAGTTTAGATGTCCTTGAAGGGTAAATTATTGATGAATCAAAAAGAGATCAAGGGGAATGGGATCTAGAAACATGTGATGTAGAAGGGATAATGAATTTGAAAAAAATAAATTCCTAAGGGAATGGTAGCATTAGAAAGAATCTTTGATTTTGATCCTTGAGCACATTAAAAGATGTCTACTAACACTGATGGGGGGAAGTATCAGTCAATTAACTTGGTGGATTCAAGCCCTAAGAAGAATGTTTTCATTGGAAAAACCTTCCCCAAGCACATTCAAGAGGAGATCTTAGTAGCATTGAAAAAGGGCATAGCAACCATTGCTTGGGGATATGAAGAATTGAAAACTTTTGATACATCAATAATGACACATACCATCCCCTTGAAGCCCAAAGCAAAGCCTTTCCATCAAAAGCAATACCCAGTCAATGCCCTAATAGAGCCCTTAATTGAGAAGGAGGTACAAAAGTTGTTGTTTGCAAGGATAATATTTCTAGTCAGACATTTGACTTGGGTCACTAACTTGGTTCATGTTTGTAAGAAGAGCATAGAGATCATGTTATGTTTTGATTTTAGAAACCTTAACAAAGCACCAAAGAAAGACAACTATCCTCTTCCTTCTTTGGATGAGGTGCTGCAAATGGTAAATGGCTCCCAAATGATGTCATTCCTAGATGGATATTCAAGATACAATGAGGATAGGATGAAGACCACCTTCAGTAGCAAGTGGGGGACATTTGCTTATCGAAGGATGCCATTTGGTCTTATCAATGCTGGAGCTACCTTTCAATGAGAAATGGATGTGGAATTCAAGTATTTGGTAGGAAAGTGTATTATTATATATGTGGATGATTTGAATTTATTTTCAAATAATAGAGAAAACCATGTTGAATATCTATCAAAGGTCCTTCAAAAATGCATAAGCTATGGAATTTCTCTCAATCCAAAAAAATGTGTGTTCAAAGTTTTAGAAGGAAAATTACTAGGCCACATAATATTAGAGAAGGGAATCTCGGTTGACCTAGATAGAGTGGAATCCATTCTAAAGTTGACAATGCCAAGGAGCAAGAAGAAAGTGAGATCATTCTTTGGAAAGATAAATTTTGTAAGGAAATTTATAATTGGGTTTGTGAAGATTGTCAAACCTCTAAATGAAATGATGAAAAGGGATGCAAATATTGAGTGGAGTAATGATGCTAAATATACATTCTAATAGATTAAACAGTCAATTTCAGAGGCATCAGTTCTAACCAACCATGTCTACTTAAATCCTTTTTATATCTATTATTTTGCACTTAATCATTTGTGTGCTACTGTTTTGACATAGTGAAAAGGTGAAGGAGATGAAAGGCCTATTTATTTTATGAGTTCCCAATTTAAGAACGTAGAATTCATATATCCACCTCTTGAAAAGAACACCTTCACACTTGTATGAGTAGTTAAAAAGTTTAGACATTATATCTTTTGTAATCAATTCATTGCCATAGTTATTGATCCTATTGTGAAGTCCCTCCTTATGTAGAGAAAACTGGGGGAGAGGTGAGGAAAATGTATGGCCATTTTGTAGGAGTATGATCTTGAGATCCAATGAAGCTAGTCTGAGGCCAAGGTTTATCCAGAGCAATGGTAGATGTTGATACTGAGATCACCTCTCAACAATACATAGTACAATCATTTATAGGTGGTCCTTGGTATTCAGATTTGATGTTTTTGTTGTTGAATAACAAATTCCTAGATGAAATGAATTCCACTCAGAGGCGAGCATTGAGGCTAAAGATTTCTCATTACATGCTTAAAGGAGGAGATCTATATAGAAGAAAATTTGAGGGTGTCTATCTATGTTGCATTGATTAGTAGCAAGCCAACCATGTCATTACAAAATTCCATGGTAGACATGGTGCCAAACATGGATTTGTTAATTCCATGGCACACCAAATTTTGAGATTGGGCTACTGTTGGCCCCATGTGTTCAAAGATGCACACCAACATGTGAGGAAATATCATACATGTTAGACTTCTACATCTAGGGAACACAATCTAGTGATTCCCTTATAGTTGGTGTATGATGTAAAACCATTTTCCGAATGGGGACTACATTTTGTAGGAGTCATTAATCCAAATTCACTTGCAGTGCACAAATTCATTTTTATAGGGATAGATTATTGCACATGCTAGATTGAGGTTCAACCCTGTAAAAATAGCACCATTGACATGGTCATCAATTTTCTTAATGAATGCATTGTTACTAGGTTTGGAGTACCATTGGCCTGCTTTTTCTTTCATAGATTTCATTCAATGGGATTATGAACATAAGATAGTATTAAAATATTCTTATCATTACGACCTATAGGGGAATGGAGTAGTTGAGTCTACAAACAAAATTCTATTGGAAGTGATTAAGAAGTTGTTAGAAAGAAACCCTAGGGATTGGCATACCCAATTAAGATTTTCCTTATGGGAAGATAGAACTTGCATTAAAGCTGCCTTAGGGAATTCACTATTCAAGTTAGTCTATAGCTGAGATTTGGTCTTTCCTATACATCTATAGATACCTATCCTTAGGTTCATGCAAGAATTCTACTCAAGAGATGATAGGATAGAAGTCAGGCTAACCAATTTATTAAATATGGAAGAAAAAAGAGATGTTACTCTACAATAGTTCTCTAAACATCAAGATATTGTCAAATGTTGGTTTGACAAAAGAGTGAAAATTAAAGCCTTTAGAATATAAGACCTTGTGCTGTTATGGGATAAGGCTAGGGAAAAGAAAGGGGACCACCAAAAGTTTGACCGACTTTGGTTGGGTCCATATCTGATAGCTGAAATCCTGGGTGAGAATGCATTTTTTCTGAGCACTTTAAGAGAACCTATTCCATTGCTTGTCAATGGTCAGTTTCTCAAACATTATTTTGGCCCATGAATGTATGATTTTTTGTTGGTTGTATATATGTAATTAGTTGTCTTTTTAGTTTGGTGTGTTTTTTGTTTGTTTGTTTGTTTTCCCTTTTTTTTCTTTCCGTTGTTTTGTTTTGTTTTGTTTTCTCTTTGTTTCTAGAGACTTTTAGTTTCCTCCATTTTGGAATGAAGGGGTTGTTATTCAAAGTATACTGCAAGCACTAGGAGAGAAATTAGTTTAGGTATTTTTAGGTATGTCTGTTGAAAGACTTCATTCTAAACTTGTGTCTTATGATCATTTTAAATAATGGTTTGAAGAGTTCTTAAGAATAAGGTATATTTTAAACAATATCATGAACCATGATTGAAATCTATCACAAAATAGATAAAAACATCTATCTATGTAAGATGCCTATTTGTCTTAGGGTGGTTGTATCTTAGATTCAAGTGAAAAATATGATTCTCAACATTGTCATGAGGTCCATTGTAGTTCTTAACCCACATTTCAGATTAATTATGTCTAAGTATTGAGAAAAGTTAATAAATAATTCCTACAAGTGAAGCCTATAAAAGAAGAGGAAGAGAAAAGAGGCTATGGATTCCTGACTAGAAGTAGGGAAATGGTTTGAGAGAACTAGAGGTATCTCCATTAGGGCTATGGATGCCTGGCTAGAAATAGGGCAATGTCTAGGATATCATTGCATGACAGTTAAAGGACTCAACTTATGTAGCTTGAATCTTAGGTATAGATGTTCAGGGGTAATTTTTTTTTTTAATGGAGAAAGATGAACCATATATACACACTCAGATTCAAAGTAGTTCATGTTGAATTAAATATGAGATTCTTGCTCAACTTTATTCAATATATCTAATCCCACTTGAGTTAGAATGTTCATAAACTGGAGGTTCTGGGTTACTAAATTCTTGAATGTCTTGAAAATGGGTAAACCATTTTCCCAACTGAGTCACCATTTGTTATGCCTTGCATAACCACCCCTTTTTGTTTTTGGTCAAAATGGGTCCCACTTGTGTTTGTTTGTCCTTGGTGTTTTCATTTAGTTCTTAGCTTTTGTTCTTTTTCCTCATAAGTCCTTGTTCCTTTCTTTCTGGCAGAAGCTGAACTAGGATAGAAACTGGACTCAATCTTTTGCAAAGTTCCAAGTTTAGATTTGGTTCCAGTCCTAGCCCCATCCTTGCCTTGTTGCTCTTCTTTATCTTTTTTCATTTTCTTCACACTCTTGGGTTCATTTCTCCCTTGAGTGGTTTTTGGTTTGTTTGTGTTTTATTTTTCCCCTTGTTAGAAGTGGAATTGGAAACAAATCCAAACTTGGAACTTTGTAAAAGTTCCAAGTCTGGTTTTCGTTCCGACCCCGCTCCCACTTTTCTCCTTTATGTTTTGTCCTTGTTTGGTGTCTTGTTTAGGTAGAATTTTCATTTCAGTCTCACTTCCTTTTGTTTCTTTTGTCATTGTCCTTGTGTTAGTGTTTGTTCCTTTGTCAAGAGTGGGATCAAAATTGGAACCAAACTCTAAACTTTGTAAAGGTTCTAGGTCTAGTTTTGGTTCCAATTCTTCCCTCGTTCCCTTTGTTGTCTTTTCCCTACCACGAGATCGAAACTGGATTCAAAATTAGACAAGAGACTTGGGTAAAGTTTCTTGTTTTGTTCGGACTCTGCTTCCACATCTGCCTTGTCTTCAATTTACACATTGGTTGAATACTCATCCCATTTTGATTCCACACTCGACCAACTGTATTAATTGCATTTATTATAGTCTCCTCATATGCACAAATTATTTTTTTAAAACATTAATCAAGGTTATTTTAACTCATAATCATTATCTAAAATATTTTTATGAGCTAGAGCCTAAGTAACTTTGAGAGGAGCACAATTTGGTTGTGGGTAGGCATTGGTAATCAGATTATTGTCAATGTTTCAACCTTTCTTGGTGGCATTTTGAGATAGGTGGTTTTCCCTTTCTGTTTATGTTTTTCTTTTTTGTCATGTGTTGTGTTCTTCATGTGTTCATGAGACTTTCTTTCATGGATCTTTACTTGTTTCCTTATTTGTTTCACTTATTTTTTCTAGTTTGGTTTTGTTTTCCTCTCGTTTTCAATTTTTCTTTTTCATCTTTTCTTGTTTGTTTTGTCATTCTATTGTGGTTTTCTTTGTTTTGGTGGCATGTCTATTCTGTCATGCCCTAGTTTTAACTAGGGTTTCATTTTCAAGGATCTTCTATGCTTTAAAAGTGTTTGGAACTATTTGACGTCCCATTTGATCCTTTTATCATGTTGAGTTAATGGTTTTGACATTAGGGCTTTGATGCCCTAATTTCTATAAGTTGATGAGTCATGCAAACTAGGGTTTGTGCATTAAACTTTAGAATATCACGGGCCCTAAAAAGTTAAAATTTTGTTTTTTCCTATTAAGGGTGAGGTTAAACCCCTTATTTAAAGTTTCCTTATGGTTTCATGTAATCTAAGTCTAAAGTTGGTATGACCATGTGTTTAAATGTGCTTTGTTTGAATAATAAACTAGCAGAAACAAATCTAAGAATGAACTCATCCCATAAGTGTGTTTGCATAAGAATCATTTCCCAAAATGATCCCACTTCCGATGAATGTTGATTCTAGTCTACACCCTTATTCTCTTGGTGGAAGTGGAACTGGAGTTGGAAATGAACTTGGAAGCATTAGATTGTTCTGGGTCCAGTTTCCATTTTGAACTCCGTTCTAATCTCATCCCTATTCCGATCCCGATCTTGCCAATGTTAAAAGGCTTTTTGTTCATGATTCTCTATTGGATCCACTTCTAGTAGGTGCAGAATTTGACTATGTAGAGTTTCCTTGGATGAATATAAGATGATATCAAAGGTAATATCAATGTAATGGTTTCCAAGTTTGTGTTGATCTATTATAGGACTATTTTACAAGAGTGAAAAATGTCAGGAGTGTCTAAAAAGGCTTTTCAAAGAGGAAGCCAAGTTGTAGAAATTTCAAGGCCAATAAAGCCTAAGAAGATAAAGGTGGAGCAACTCCCTTACACCTTGAGATAAAAGCACAAGGAAGCTACTCTTACATCCAAAAATGTGGATTAAAACTGGGCTAATATCATTGATCCAAACTTAGGGCCATTCAACTTTGAGGAGCCAGTTGAAGAAACTTTCAAAAAGAATGCAATAGGGAGAAAAAAAAGAATTGATCAATCTAGATTGGCACAAGTTGCCTTCTTTCCTCTATCAGCTCAATGTCTAGAGCTCATACCTACTGCAACAAGAGAATACAACCTAACAACAAGGCAATGTGTGGACCTACAAGGGAATATATTCATTGATCTCACTCCATAGATGATAAAGTTCATGTTTGATGCACCTACACCATAGAACCAAAAAAAACCCAATGAAGAAGAGGCATTACAATTGTATAGCAACCAAAAGGAAGCCAACAAGACCCACGTGAAGAAGAAATGGATGAGGGTGAAAAAAAAATCTTTGATTAAGCTTCCTAATCAAACAAACAGAGCAGATTTTAGTAAGGAGATTGGTGACATAATCATGATGCTTTCCAAAGTGTTCAAAAAGAGAGATTCTTCGCACTTTAAGGAATGGATGTTTCCATTCATTCAAACCATTTTGGATGGAAAGCAACAATTGGATTGGCCAATTATTTTTTCAGAGATACTACATAATCATATGCTTAGAGTGGGGAAAACAAAGAGTTTCTTCATGACTTCTTATGTAGTGTATGGAATTGCAAGGAGGTGCATTTTCCCTAGTTTGAATGCAGTTGGAGTATTGGGAGAATCCCTTGGATAGAAGAAAGTGTGGGATCATTATGATCAAAAAAAATTTCAAACATCAAAGTTGCACTATAGAACGGTTAATGATGCATTCTTGTATGTTGTCATTAACCGGTTGATAGGTGATGTAGGGTATAGATTAAGTAGGGAAGCCATGTCATTCATTTAAAAATGGGAACATTGGTACATTCAATACCCCAAGTTTACTTACTTTAGGTTGGCAGGTTTTGATGGCCATCCTCATCTTCTTCCAAGATGCTATAGTAATAGAATTTTCCTTATAGAATTCATCTATCAAGCGATAGGAGTCAATCTTAAATTTGATAGAAAGCATAAGAATGGTTGCCATAAATTTTCCATGAAGTTAGGAGAGTATAGTTGCACACATAAAGTGGCTGCAAAGGAAATTTGGGATGAATTGATTTATTTGAAATTGGGTTTATATATATCTTGGAAGTATTTTGACCCAAGCATAAGATGAATGGTTTGCTCCCTACTATCTTTGAGAAGCATTTCAATTTGTTAAAAGATTTTTGGATTGATCTACAAGATGAATATGATGTAAGAAGGATGAATTATGAAAGGTTTCCCATTCCATTAATGATTGAGTATGGGGTGAAGGAAGATATTTCTGATACATTATTAGATTATGGTGTAACCTTGGATCCCCAGTATGAGGCTGAAAACATAGGTACTAAGGACTTGGATCCAGTAAACTAGGACGAGGAAGAATCCATTGATATTAGGAAAATTGCAAGGATAGTGATGGATCAAAGTATCTAGTGGGTGGTGATGAGGATCAAGGAGAAAGGGGCTCAAACTTAAAAAAAGAGGAAAGAATAGGGCACCCAAGGATATCAGAGAATAAAGAGGAGAGAAAATCCTAAGGAGCCAATGGAGTTTCTCCCTCCTAACTCTAGGGAGGAGCCTCATCCAATAGTACTAGCTTAGGATATCCTTGATCACAAGGTGAAGGAACTATAACTATTGTAGAAGAAACTTTAACTCAACCTCCCCTTACAGAGAAACCTATTGAGGAGATGCCCATTGGAAGCCTTCATAAGGAGGTTGAATATTTAAAAGGGAAAGAGCATGAGGTTGAGATCCATGA
This sequence comes from Sequoia sempervirens, assembly GCA_007258455.2. NCBI lineage: Eukaryota > Viridiplantae > Streptophyta > Pinopsida > Cupressales > Cupressaceae > Sequoia > Sequoia sempervirens. The sequence goes on from VDFB02270651.1 coordinate 792,540,946, forward strand.
TATTGGTACTATTTCAGAGGCTACCCAACTAGACAAGGAAACTCTTGTGACTACACCCAATGACAAGACTAAAGATGTGGGGACTGATCATGTTCTCAACCTAGAGGATCAATGGAAACTCTTCGAGGATGGTAAGAAGGAAGTGGAAACCAAAGCACAAGCTAAGGAAATTTCTAGGCAACAAGAATCTGAAGCTAAAGCTAAAGAAGAAGAGCTAGCAAGGAATAAAAAAGAACAAGAATTGAAGACTAAAGAAGAAAGGCATAAGTTAACTATGTTGTAGAAGATTCATGAGCTTGAGGAAGAGAAATATCAATAAAGGAGAGACATAGATTCCCTTGGGGTCAAATTTAGAGCAGTTGAGGAATCTCATGAGAGGAGGGAAGAGGAAGAACACCTGTTGAGAGAAAAGGAGGAAAAAACACTTGCTAAACATGAGCAAGAGTCTAAGAAAGAATGGGATATAGTCAAGGATGTTGAAAGAAAAAGGGATCAAATGTTAGAGAAGAAGAGGTTAGAAGAAGAACTTTTTAAAAAGGAGCTAGAAGCTAAAATGGTGCAAGAGCAAAAAGACAAATCTGAGGATGAAAGATTGGCTAAGGATCGAGCAGAGAAGGAGAAAAAATAAGAGGTTGACTCTTAGCCTAGGTTAACAGTTTGGAAACCTATTTCTCCTACTTCATCTTCCACACAAGTGATAACTCCTATTGCTCCAACATGGTTGAAACTCAACCTAGAAAGGAAACAAATAGTCCAACCTCAACCCTTGAATTGGGAAGACATGTTGAAAGAAATAGAGAAAGAGAGACCCAAGAAAAAGGCTAGGGTCCTTCATTCCACAATGATAATAGATACATGTGAAATCATAGATGAATGTGCCATTCCAATGGTAGAAAAGGATAAGCAAGATATGCAATTGATTGATTATTAGATGGGCACGGTTAATTTGGGGAAACTAATAAGAAATCAGAAGAGGAACCTTATTGACATAGTGGCATCCTCCACTAAATCTAGGATGATAAAGGATAAACAAAGAAAATATGAGCTTAAAGATTAGTTATACCAATTGCATAGGTTCTTGAAGGATGTATCTAGCCTTGTTTCCTTTCAATCTATTGCTCTGAAAACACCAATTTTTTTGACTAAGAAGGAGGCCGATGATCTTGTACAAATGAGGAATAAGGTTGGAATGCTTAATAGATGGATATATTGGTTGAACCAAGAGGTGGATGAGATGCTTGTTGAAAGTTATAGGGAACATGATGGTGCATTGGAGTTGATTGAGGACGTGAATTCACATATTGAAGTCTTGGGGAAGCAAGATGATGAGTATAGAGAGAATACAAAGAAGCTAAAATATATCAAAAAGTTTACAAAGAAAACTCTATTGGAATAGTCTATCCTCGAGGAGGATAATGTGGAATTCATTGAAAAGACAATCAAAATTATCAAGTTCAAATCCATGTTCATTTATGAACACATAAATTTAGTTCAACAACCAAGTAAAGATTTGAATGAGTAGATTGATGAATTGGAAGTAGTGATTTCTATTTTGGGTAATCTAGATATCCCTATGAAGGAAGGTATTCCTCTTAAACAATTAAAGGAAAAGTGGAATAATAGGTTTGAGGAGGTGATGTAGAAAGAGGAGGATGGTGATGACTTGTTGCTTGATAGACTCATGGATATCAAGGATGAATTGAAGGCTACTAGGAGGGAGTTAATTAAATTGAAATATATGCAAAAGTTTTCCCCTACAAAATTGAAAAGAATCATATTTGAAGATGATTGGGTAGATGGACCTAATGTAGACATACTCCAACATGTGTTCACCAGATATGGTGAGTACCTTCTGGAGTATAAAATGCAAGAATAAAGAGGTAGTGAACGTTTGTTCCTGATGGACACTTGGTGAAATGGTTTGCTAGATAGCTCCCTCTCTTCTCTCCTATTTTGTAGGATCTTGAACTCACTTCAACTGGAGATCCCCAGTAGTTATACCTTCCCTCTTGGTGTGTCAGACTTTGACAATTGAGACATCAAAAAATAAACTAAAGTTTAGTAGGGCAGTCATCTCAAGTAGCTCCAGTGGTTCCCTAAATTTGTGGATCTCAATTTTGTGATTGGAGGAATTAGTGTTAGGGCTAGTCTATATGTAATTTTTCTCTTCATTTTGTAAAGGTTGGCTGATTGAAAAAATAATTAGCCACCTGAGAGAGATAATAGATAGTGTTCTCATAGTTTTTAAGATTTTACAAGTTTTCAAGCAAGATACTTTGAGATACTTTTTATAGTTATGCAATTAAGTCATTTTCAAGAGTTTAGTAGTTAAGTGATAATGTTAATGAATCATAGTAATTCATATGCCAATGAGTTTTTTTGTGCATAATTATTTCTTGTTTGATGAAAATCAATAGAAGAATCTGGATCTGAGACTATTTCATTGAGTTATATGTGAATGAAATTTATTTATATTTATTGATCTGTTAATTTTAGCAATGAGTTGGTGATGTGTTTTGATTTTAAAATGAAGCTTTGATGAATGGTTATGGTTCTTGAATTTTCACCTTAGTCAAGAATCTAGGATTCTATGGGAATTTTATTAGAATTACCTTTGGAACTACACTTAGTAGATTTTGAAGTCAGATTGGACTTGCGGGTTTTGACTTCAAAACTTATGCTTGTGGGTCAAATAGACCCAACTAGAAATATGTGGGATTATTGAGTACAAGTAGATGTAATGATTAATTTCGAATAGTAGCATGGTGTAATGGTTAAGTTGTGTTGTTATTCTTTCCATAAAGGTTCAAACTCCATTGGGGTGTAATTGTTGAGAATTTATATTGGCGATGAGTTCCCCTGTTTGTGACCTTACCTGTCCATAGCTTCAGGTTGAAAGTGTTTAGCCCTATTAATAAAAAAATGTGAGTAATTTACGTAAATCAAGAAATCTATAAGCAAGTGAATATTGTAGGTTGGGAGTAAAATTCCCACCAAACTTAGGTGACATCATATTGACATATGGATTGTGATTGTGGGAATTTTGAAGTGGACTTATAAAAGCATGTTAAAAATGAAAGGTTGGGCTAAACAAGGTTTTGGAATTCCACAATCATTTAAATTGATTTAGTTTCGTGTTACCTTTTCCTTCTTAGTAGTTCAACCTTTCAAAAAATTAAGGAATTTGTGAACCATTATTAAACTTTTCAAAAATTTCCAAGTTTCTTTCTATAATTTTATTGTTCAAAACATAAATATTTTGGTGAACAAATGTTTTTGCTAACCTATGCTCTGATGATCTAATGTTTCAGCTAACTATGGTTTAGTGAACTAATGTTTTAGTTAACCCGTGTTTCAGCTAACCAAAGATTTTTCTAATTGATAATTTGGTTGAAACTTAAGGAGTTCTTAATAGTTTCACCTTTCAATGAATGAAGTGTTTAGAAAACTAATAATTTGGTGAGACGATAAGTTTGAAAAATTAAATTTTTAGCTTTTAACACAATTTAGATTTGATTGGAGCATATTCTCCCACTAGTGACATCCTTTTAAGGGAAAATGACATCATCCTTCTAGAGTGATAGCTTAATTAGAGGATAGATAGACCTTATTGATATATAACAGATTTTCCTTAGCTTTTATCTTTAATTCATAAAATTTGAGGATTATCTTGGTGCATCAGCATATCTTTGGTTACTTGAGTTCACTTGTTTTGAGTTCACTTGGACTAATTTTTCCTACAAAATAGCACTTTCATTTATTATTGCTTGTAGGATTCTTACATGGATCAATATGAAAAAGTAGGTGATGGCACTTTTTGCAAAATTCCTTGGCCTCTATTTTTTGCCCATGTCCTAACCTTCTGAGTGATGTATTTACTTCCTAGGGTTTATTCTAAGCATAGATAAGGGATTCTTTTTATGTTGAAACCCTTCTAAAACCCTAGGTTTGAGTTCCTTTACACGTTTGTTATAAACTTGAGTTGATTGTTTGTTTCGATTACCTATAATTCGAGTGAAAAATTATGGATTTTAATCTTGTGTCTTTAGTAGCTTTGCATGCATAGGTTACCTATTGATCCATTTCCCTATTAATATTTTATCCCATAAACTCTTGAAAATCCTAATTTTAAGTCCTTGAATGGTCCTAGACCCTGCGTTCCCTAAGCATGTATTTAAAATAAATTTAGTGGCCATGCTTATTAAGTCACTTAAGTTCTAAGAGCTCAACTCATTTAGGAAACATGTATTTCCCTCAACACAACACATACCACCTTCACATCACATTCTCATTTCTCTAGCACATAGCTAAAATGTGTTTGGTAGTGTTAATAAACCTAGAACACATTGAAATATTGTAGCGTGCTCCCCCTTTGCATCATAAATTTATGAAGCGAGTGCATAGCTAAAATGTGCTAGACTAGGGTAAACAAGGTGAAGACATGTGGAGGCCTTTGTTTGCATTGATCTATTCTTTTAGAGCACATTAACAAACTGCACTTAGTGGGGTTCATCAAGTTTTAGCATGCAACATGATATTAGCCCAAGCAACTTCTAGCCAAAAAATGTCAGCTCCTAATCAACCTTTAGTTGATTATTCTGAAGAACTAGAGGAAATGAAAACAATACAAGAGGAGTCCATAGAGAATTTTCCTAGAGATGAGGAAGTTAACTAACACTTTCGATCTCCCCAGATCAATCAGGAGGGCAAACAAGTGCTTGAAGATGGGCTTGAGTATTTGAGTTCTTAGATGAGAACTTTGTTCTTGATGCTATGAGATTTCAAGCTTGCAGTGAATTCATGGATGATGAAACATTTGCAATACAAAGGAGTTTAAAGAGCTTTTCATAAAAATCAAGCTTAATGAGCTCAATGAGAAAATGGAAAATGAAAAGGAAGGAGTTGATCCTTCAAGGAATGAAGAGATTGCTTAGAAAATCATCCATGAAATGAATTTTGATACATCCAAGATCACTCTAGATGAAGGAAAGAGATTAGTGAAAGAGAGTGGCATTCTTTTGTTACATGGATGGGATCTCACTTCAGCAATATCACTTGACACTACAAGGAATCAAGATTAAGTGTATTTTTCTTCATATGAGCAAGCATGGGAAGTATATTTTAGATCTAGATTCATCCCAAGGTTGCAAACATTAGACATATGGGAAATGAACCCTAGCACCATGTTCCGTATAAAAAAGGAAACTTGCTTGATTTGGGGAATAATTGATGATAAATTATACTTAATAAGGCCTTGATTTGGTGTTGTGAGGTGTTTTACACATCCACACTAGGTATTAGACCCTTCCAAATTGAATAAAATGCATCCAACGATGTCTTGTAAAGGTGTTGTAAAGTGTTGTAAAAGACTTTCACACCTCTCTACACTTAATGAACCCATTTTGTCTTAGTTCAACATTATAAAATGCATTTAATTGCATTATCACATCAATTTAGAAGGCTTGTAAAATAAACTTAATGTTAATCTAGTGTTGTAATGTGTCTTACAAATTCACATTAGATATTGTGCATTTCTAGGCTATGTGGACCTCATTTTAGTGTTGTAAAGTGTATTTAATCACTTCACATTGAATTTTGTGTCCCAAGCCATAATTGACTTTTGCATCATCAGTAATAGGCCCTTATGACCCCATAGTGTGTATCCTGAGGCATAATTTAATGAAATAATAGGCATAGTCATCATATAAACCTAATTTCCTGATTCCCCAACAACCCAACTAGCAAATGGGCCCATCTGGGACTAATTTTCCCAAGGTAGTGAATGAGTCCCATTTGGACCATTTTTTAATTTTGAGTGGGAAATTTTAGAATTTAAGTTTTATTTTTCTTCATGTCAGCCTTGGGGACTCAATTTACTAGAAAATTAGGAGAATTTCCTATAAAATGAAGTCTCTAAACCATAATTTACATCTCTTACCCCATTCAAAACTCATTCATCATCCATTTTCTCTTTCAAGTCAAGCAAGTTAGGGTTTCATCATTGCAAGTCATCAAGAAAGCTTCCAAAGACATTCAAGGGCTAAATATTCATATTTTGCTATAGAAAATCAAGGTCAATCATCATAAAAAGGTATTAACCCTTCATTTCATGTTCATTCTTCATATTATTTCTTTGTTTGGTTTAATTACCTATAAGGGGTTTGACCAAGGCAAACCCCCATGCCCTAACATTCAACATTTCTCTTTCTCTTCTTGTGTGTTTGTGGATTTAGGCATCCTAGAAGCTTGGAAAGAATTAAGAATCAAGTTGAATTTTTTTTTAAGTCTTCTCTTCATTTTCTAAGGAAAAATATCAATAAAAAGTCATTTTCAAGTTCAAAAATTAGACTTTCAGAGGCAGACACTTGTTAGGAACCGAAGTGTAGACCAGAGACTTCATTTTCCACCTTTGGATTTTTAGAAATTCAAAAGTGGAATAATTCACCATGAGTTTCAAATGAGTCCCACTTCTTAGCCTAAATAGGGTTTTTTGCATTTTTGGATACCCATTTGTCTGAAACAGGCTCTAGAATTGTTTCCCAAATCTGGGACTAATTTTCTCAAGATGGAAAATGAGTCCCAGTAGGAAAAAATTTCAGCATCAAAAAAATTTAAAATGTCATTTCTAGTCTCCAACAAGATATTAGATGCACCTCTTTAGTTTCATCCATTTTTGTTATAGTTTGCTTTCATTTCTATTTTGCATATCACAATGTGTTTTCAAACAAGTTGCATTTCTTTAGTTTTCATTTAATAATCAATATCTTTCTTTAGTTTTCTGCATTTATATCATCTAATCTAGGCATATTTCATTCATATTTCCATTATATTTGCATTATTTTGAGTGAACCACCTAGGTTTTTGGCCCATCTCTCTCCTTTTAGGTGAAAAACTCTAAGAGTGCAAGAGAAGTACATAGACATAAAAAATCTATGGTTCATTTTGGTCAACCTGAATTTAGAATAATTTTCTTTTGTGATTTGGAGTCCTTCATTATACTAGCTTGCATTGACCTTGCATTAGGGTTTGCATAGATTAATTTGCATGTTAGGTTTCAAATTTTGCATTCATGAAAAGTGCATGTAGGTTACATTTTTGCATCTAAAATCATTGGAATTTTTTTAATTTTTCCACTTCCATCTTAGGTCTATGTCTTACAACATAAAAAGCATCAAAATCCATTGAATTTTTTTGAAAATTTTGTAAAAAACCCTTATTGGGACTTATTCACCATTCTAGGAAAATCAGTCCTTGTCCAAAATTTTCATTACCTATTACAACATTAGAAACCTCATTTATATGCTTCCTAAGCCTCTTAGTATCATATATTATAAGTATGGAAAGTTTTGGGAACATTTTTTTTATGCATTTAGGACAAAAAAATCATTCTAGACTACTCATTCTTCAAATTACTACAATTGCAAACATCCTTACATATGAAAATGCTTACATTTCTAAAATTTTGCATAACATTGATATAAGTACTTTTCAATTTATCATACATTATATTTCTATTCATAAAAAATTGCATTAGTTTGGTAAAAGTGATTTTCATTCTTGTATATACATTGTGTACATTCTTCAAATCTTGCATAAATTTGATAAGAATGTTTTGTATTTTTGTACATACATTGTTTATATTTCTAAAACATTGCATGAAATGGTTAAAAGTGTTTTTCATTATTGTTCACACAATGCTAGTATCTTACATAACTAGACATATTAGGAAATCTTCCCTATCTTATCCCTCTAAGAGTGTTTTAGTGCTAGAGAATACAACCTTGGACATTCCTAGCAATCATATTTGTTCTTCCCCTAATATCTCTAATATTGATGAAGAAGATATTTTGGTGTTATAAGAACCAATCAATGAGACTTTTGAGAATCCAAGTTGTTTCTCTCCTCTTACGTCTTTTTGTGGACAAGACATCCATTACCAACATAACACAACCTTAGATAATCATGACACTACAATTTCTTCTTCTCCTAGTATTTCTCATTGTTGTGAAGACAATCCTTTGATGATACAAAACCTATTCCATGAAGGTCATGAGAATCTTAGTTTCCCATCTTCACCTAACACTATCCTTATTGGACAAGACAATGAACCCATTGATCATTCTCCTACTTGTGGTGAAGTCTTTTTAGAAGAACCAACCTTAAAATGTCAAGAAAATTCAGTTTGTAGTTCTCCTAAAAACTCTCCATCTAGGGAGGATATCATGATATAAGACAAAGCTAACATTGACAATAACAATATTATGCCTCACATGACAATAAAAAGCCCATATTAGACTCTCATTCACCAAGGGATGTTAATATTATTCAACCTCAACTCATCTTTTACCCCCTTCACACAAACAATAAACTAAAAACCAACCTAAACTCATCCTTTACCCACCATCACATAAACCTCCACCTCCACCTAAACCCAATTTTACTCTTTACACTCCGATGAATAATGTTTCACAAAAACTGAGTCATAATACCACTTCTCATACATATAATACTCAAAATAATCAACACCCACCACAACAAACTCTCTCAACACCATTACCTTTTCCTAATCCCATTTTGCCTCGATATCCTTGATTACATTTAGACAGTAGGGAATATTATCTTGTTGAACAAATAAAGAATTATCTTGCTAAAATCTCATTGTGAGACCTTATTCAAGCCTCCCCTCACTATCACAACATGATTCAAGTAGGCTTACAACAAGTTCATATCCCTTCTAATGCACAACTGCGTGACATAGAGCTCTAATTCAAGGATTGAATGTTGACATTATTTTTCACCAAAGCGAACTCCCCCCTTTGGAAGTACAAAAAAAAATGTTGCTTTCATAATCATATCTCAATACAAAAGAATAGGGATAGAGTGAAACCTTGTTGGAAATGGCTCCTCCCTTAATGTGTGTAGTGTAAATCAGAAATTCAACCTAATTCCTTGTCTATCCAGGGATTTGACAATGTAGGAAAACAACCGCTTGGTGTGATCACTTTGCTTCTTATAGTTGGGAAGGTCACATTGGATACACCAATCTATGTTATGCCTAATGATATTTCTTAATATAATCTCATTTTAGGCTGACCATAGATTCATGCAATGAATGGTGTGCCTTCTACTCTCCATCATCAAATGAAATACATTTATGAAAACAAAGTGCACATACTTGATGCTGACCTTGACCCAAATAGTTGTTTGAACATTGAGAAAAACAAAGAGAATTAGGGTATGTGTAGGATCATCATGGAAAAAATAGGCCCTTAAGCAGCAAAAAATTCAAAAAAACCAAAGTTAGGCAACTTGAAGTAAAAATTTGAATAAGTTACCTATATTATTTAAAATATAAGTAAGAATAGAATCTTTAGAAAATTGAATGTAGTTTCTAAACTACTTGGTTTATTTTTTTAAAAAAATCTATTTGGTAAAAATTTGAAATTTCAATGCAGTAGTACTTAAATTTTAGGGCATAAATAAGAAGTAGATATCTGTTTGACCACCCTAACCACAATAACGTGATAATATTTTTTTATAATATTTTAGATATAAATCAGAGGAATCATGACTAGATGTGATGCATATTTTTTTGTAATTTTTTTCCAAGTAAATAAATGATTATTATTTTTTTATTACAACTTTTGAAAAATATTAAAAAATCGTATGTTTGACCACCTTAACTTGGTCTAAAATTCATGAAAGTCATTTTTTTTTTAATCCTATAGTATGCGAAGCATAGAATGTGATGCATGTTTTAGATTGAAAAAATATGATACTGTTTGAAAGCTATATATGTTTTTCAATCAATCATTTCTTCAGGACTTTAGTCATAATTTAAATAGAAAATAAATAATAATTATTTATTAAATTTAAAGTAATGCATAATTTATATTGGTGGAAAGCTGAGAATATCCCTTAAAAACCCTTTTTATTTCATCAATTTTGGGTAAAAAAAAAGGTCCTCAGCCACATACCCTACACATACCCATCATATTGCCACTTTTTGGCCCATCATTTAAACATAGTGTCACCAACTACACAAGTGGAACCTATCACAAAACTATTATAAGATGATTGGTGTTCCTCATATTTTAAACATGAATTCATAGGCAAGTACAAGATCATACACAAGGATTCAAATAGGGGAAATGAAAAAGCAGATGACCCTTCAAAAGCATCCACCTAAACCACTTTACACAACAAAACAAACTACACAACCATCTTTGAAAATGATTATGGCCAACCACCAACAGATCCAAAAGCAATGAAAAAGATTTGTGGAAAAAGGTATGAGCTTATGAAACAACTTGGTTGTAGTGGATAAGGATGTGGTGCTCATGAACAAGGTATCTGCAACCGTACAGACCCTATCACATAGAAACCAACTTATGATCTTAGTTATTTTCCTTTGATAGAAATCTCCAAGCATTCACTCAACATCAAAACTCCCACACAACATTCTCCTAAACCAACCCTAATAGTCATACATCTTGAACTCATTGACACTAGTGGTCTTGAAAATCATCCTTTACAAAACATGAAAAAAACTACACCTTTGCTTAATGTCAATGCCATCTTGCAACACACTCATGAGTTAAATTCATCATATTTTACACCCTCCTATATAGGAGATCCCAAAATCTCACAATCCAAACAATCTTGCGTAGATATGACATCTTGTACATCTAAGCAAGAAAAACCACAAGACCACCTTCTACCATTGATCAAGAGGGTATCTTGCCAAGACTCCTCTGAGATCACTTGATATCTCTTCCTCCAATAACTCGTAATAAATTCTATTACAATACTTGATTTTGTGCCTATCATAGAGTTCATGGTCATTCCACTAGTGAGTGTAAGGCTTTGAGTAGTAAACTCCAACATTTTAAGGAGTTTCATGTTCTTCCTAATGTGGGGGAACCTAATTCCTCTAATTGATATTGATTTTCACTCTACCTTGCATATTATTAACCTTTTCGGCTCATCCTTGTCTTGCACTAAGTCAGGGCAAGGGGTTACGCAGCCTTGACCTCGTATGTCACTTGTAGTTGCATCCTTTGGCTAGTCATTAAATTTTCATGAATATATAATAGCAAGCTTAGGATGTGGATGACATGCCTTAAGTTTGCTTGCATGTGACATACTACCTTATTCATGACATAGCTTCTCAAAAACATATGACTTGGCATAAGGTTTTCCGAGTAAGCTCTTGTGTCTCCTTCTTCTACTTTAAGAAAATTTCTCACAGTACTGGTGCTCACAACTAATTTAAAGTGGGGGCATACATCACCACTCACATTTCATTGTGTGATTTATTTCTTCTTGCGATGCGTCCTTTTCTTGGTGGAGTCATTGGGTTTGATTCCCTCCAAGAGTGTGATACTTCTTTTGACACATCCTCTATTGGAAACATTAAGCATGATGTTCCCTAAGAAGAGACCTTGCAAAAACTAAGAAAAATCCCTTTGAGCATTCCTTACACCATTGACAATGTCTATGAGTGTCAAGAATATGAAGCTTTGCTTACCTTATAGAGCTCGAAAATTATTTTCATGTGTCACCTTATTAAAGTTATCAGGAGGTAGAACTTTGGTATGGTTGAGTTGGAAAGTGCATTCTGAGGCATGAATTTTCCCCATACCCACCTTGTGGATTTCTCACTCCATAGACAACCAGAAGTTCCATGGCCCTAGAGTGAGTATACTTAAGAATTCTCACTTGACGGACAACCAAGAGTTCCATCACCTTAGAGTGAGTATGCATTTTCTTTCTAGACAAACAAACTAGATCTGATTCACAATTTTTTGGACAAACAATCAAAGCTTGATCCACCTCATTTTCATTTCTTTTCCTTCTAGTTCTTGCCATTGCATGATCATGTATCTTGTTTTTCCACAAATCATTCACCTTGTGTGTGTCCTTTTGCACTCATGTTGGCTTGACTTAGGATCTTAGATTATGGGGCCTTGACTGCTTTCTCGATCTTTGTTATCCTATAACATCCACATTAGTACAATTGGACCTCTCTTGAATGTCTACTTTAGTGTGAGTTTGAAGCAAGTTTATCCTCTCACTAAAGCGGGAGCTAAATTTATTGTAGAAAAAAGGAAAATTTCTTGATTTGGGGAATAATTGATGATAAATTAGACTTAATAATGCCTTGATTTGGTGTTGTGAAGTGTTTTTCACATTCACACTAGGTCTTGGAACCTTTCAAACTGAATAAAATGCATCTAATGATGTCTTGTAAAGGTGTTGTAAAGTGTTGTAAAAGACTTTCACACCTCTCTAGACTTAATGAACCCACTTCCCCTTAATTCAACATTATAAAATGTATTGAATTGCATTATCACATCAATCTAGAAGCCTTGTAAAATAAACTTAATGTTAATCTAGTGTTGCAATGTGTCTTACACATTCACATTGGATATTGTGCTTTTCTAGGCTATATTGACCTAATTTTAGTGTTGTAAAGTGTATTTAATCACCCTTTCACATTGAATTTTGTGTCCCAAGCCCTAATTGACCTTCACATCATAATTAATAGGCCCCTCATGACCCCATATTGTCCATCTCGAGGCATAATTTGATGAAATAATCAAACATAGTCATCATATAAACCCGATTTCCTCATTCCCCAACAACCCAGCTAGCAAATGGTCCCCTCTAGGACTAATTCACCAAAGGTGGTGAATGAGGCCCATTTGGGCCATCTTTGACTTTTGAGTAGAAAACTTTAGAATTTAAGTTTTATTTTTATTCACATTGGCCTTGGGGATCCAATTTATGAGAAAATTAGGAGAATTTCCTATGAAATCAACTCTCTCAACCCTAATTTACATCTGTTAACTTATTCACAACTCATTCATCATCCATCTTCTCTTTCAAGTCAAGCAAGTTATGGTTTCATCATTGCAAGCCATCAAAAAGCTTCCAAAGACATTCAAGGGTTGAATCTTCATCTTTTGCTACAAAAAATCAAGTTCAATCATCATGGAAAGGTATTAAACCATTCATTTTATGTTAATTCTTCATGTTATTTCTTCATTTGGTTTAATTACCTAAAAGTGGTTTGACCAACGCAAACCCCCATACCCTAACATTCAACATTTTTCTTTCTCTTCTTGTGTGTTTGCATATTTAGGCATCTTGGAAGTTTGGAAAGCATTAATAATCAAGTTGTAAAGTTGTTTAAGTCTTCTCTTTATTGTCTAATTCAAAATACAAAAAAAAAGTCACTTTTAGGTTCAAAAATTAGACTTTTAGAGGTAGACACCTATCAAGAACCAAAGTGTAGATCGGAGACTTCAGTTTCCACCTTTCGATTTTTAGAAATTCAAAAGTGGATTGATTCACCATGAGTGGTGAATGAGTCATATTGATGTGTTTTTTATGCACCTCTCAACACAGGTAATGCATAGGTGCACTATCTCTCTTGAAAGACAATCTTCCACAATCAGATTGCATAAAACTATCCGAAGGTCTCTAATGTCAGGTCTTGATAGTGCTTGGAATATCTCAGTTGATTTATGTGATTTGTTGGAATCACAAGGTAGACTTACAAATGAGTTATAAAGCATGAGAAGTTGGGTTTGCAAATGGAGTTTTTAACATGGGAGAGTTGTACATTTTATATAGGTTCAAGCAGTAGTTTGGAACTCCATTTTATCATTAGATTCGGATTTACAATGTGTAATGAACCTTTCCTAATGTCACTATTAAAAAAAAGGAAAAAGGGTAGGGGAGAGAGGAAGTTCCTAAACCTGAAACTATGAATGAACATAGATCATGGAGGTTGCTACAGTAGACAAACTCCCTAAACTGGGTTTTTCTTGGCCAAGAGAAACCCACAGTTGCACAAAACTAATGCAATCTTCTAAGGAACCACAAAAATCTTGAGCTGGAAATTCATCAAATACTGAAACAACAAACACCATCACCATTTCCATTCAAGAAACTAACACCTTAACTAATAGGGAAGTTGAAACATGCATATATAAAGAGAAAACTCAAAAGGAACACCCATAAATCATGCAATGTTGCTTTCTATTATTGTTGAATGTCTTTACATCAGTTCTCCAACCCTTACAAATGAGTGGAAAACCCCTATTTATGGTTTTCCAAAGCCAAAATGAATGGCTAGGATCAATTTGCAATGAATGACCCATATTCAATTACATTAGGGTTTCACCTACCCCACAATATTCAACAATTAAAAATACATTCCTTGTATTTTCTCTATTTTTTCATCTAGTGCCCAGGTACTGTAGTAGTTTTGTCATTTAGCTAATTGCCCTTTTATTGTAGTTGAAACTACCTAAAAGCTACCTTCTTACTTGATGTGTTTGTAGTGTTCTTCCTTGGATCAGATGATCCCATCGACAATTGGCGCAAATGGATTAGTCACTCCTAATTCGAGCAGACAACTCCCTTATGCTTTCTTGAAGGCCACCCACTTACATTTTTGTCCTTGACTCCTTGGCACACGCTTTCTTCTAATGCTAGCTCTGTTGATGGGTGCTACGAGGAAATGTGGGCATGAAATGAATGGTGATAGTAGCTATGCGCATTTCTTGTTCAACTTTCTTGATGGGTCTCTTGACGAACCAGTATTAGGCTTCTTGAATCCTACATACACGAAGTGTCATAAGTGCTTTCATACACAAATTAAGGAAAACGTTAGTCAAATCTTGAAAAATCCTTGTTAGATCCATCCATGCATCATCAAAAGATCATAATATTTATATTTGGAGCTCATTTGGACCATAAACATTAATGCAGGCCCAAAGGGGGTGGGCAATGAACGAGGGACAACAAATCAAAAGGGAAGTTCTCAGACCTCACCAAATTTAGCAAAACCAAGATTTTTCAATTATAACACATAGGAAAAGGGGAAGGAAGAGTTCCTAAAAAAGTTCCTTAAGATTGGACTTATTTGAAAAAAAATGAAAGCTCAAAATGACCACGGAGGGACGGAGTCCCGGAAACAACCACAGAGGGGCCGAGCTATGGAGGCCGAGTCACCAGGGCTCCATAGATTTTCAAAACGGCCAAAGGGGGACGAAGTTATGAAACCACCGAAATTTAATAGAATGTTGATGAAACTTTGGTAGTTCACTTAGGCACCCCAAACACATCCCAAATCCACCAAAAAATTGGCCCCAAAGTCAAAAATGTGGAAACCAGACTAACAGGGGTCCACAGATGTTTCCAAAATAGCCAAAGAGGAAGGGAGTTTTGAAACCACCGAAACTTAACGAAACGTTGACAAAACTTTGGCAGTTCACTTAGGCACCCCAAACATATCCCAAATCCACCAAAAAGTTGGCTCCAAAGTAAAAAATGTGGAAACTAGACTAGCAAGGGTCCACAGATGTTTCCAAACAGCCAAAGAGGAAGGGAATTATGGAGGAAAAGTTTTGAAACTACTAAAAATTTAGGGAACATTGGCGAAACTTTGATAGTTTACTTAGGAACCCCAAACAAATCTCAAATCCACCAAATTTTTTTCCCCAAAATAAAAAATGTGGAAACCGAACCGGTGGGGGTCCACAAATGTTTCCAAACAGCCTAAGAGGAAGGGAATTTTGGAAAGAAAGTTCCAAAACCATCAAAAATTTATGGAACATTGATGAAACTTTGGTAGTTCATTTAGGAATCACAAACACATCCCAAATCCACCAAAAAATTGGCCCCAAATTCAAAAATGTGGAAACCGAATCAGTAAGGATCCACAAATGTTTCCAAAACAACAAAAGAGGAAGGGAATTCCACAAGGAAAGTTCTGAAACCACTGAAACTTTATGGAACATTGATGAAATTTTGGTAGTTCACTTAGGCACCCCAAACACATCCCAAATCCACCAAAAAGTTTTCCCCAAAATAAAAAATGTGGAAACTGGACCGGCAGGGGTCTACAGATGTTTCCAAATAGCCAAAGAGGAAGAGAATTCTAGAGGGAAAGTTATGAAACCACCAAAACTTTATGAAACATTGACGAAACTTTGGTAGTTCATTTAGGCACCACAAAAACATCCCAAATCCACCAAAAAGTTATCCTCAAAGTAAAAAATGTGGAAAAAAGTGAATCAAGCAATCAGGGACCAAGCCAGCAAGAACAAGACAAAAGGCAAAAAAGGGACGGGGGACTTTATTTCTCTGCGGATTTGAATACCCAAAGTAGGTGAATTTGGGTGGGGGGATTTGATTGTTTGAAGGCACATGACCAATTTGGGCTTGGAAAATAGGGCATGAAAAACAAGACAAGAGCAAAGCAGCTTGTCAGGAGTAAAAGAAGGGGTCCCTGCCTATGGTAGGACTTGTGTGCAAAACATGCACAACAAATTGCGACTCACTGGGGAAATACTCCAGGGCATTTTGATGAAAAACTGGAATCACAAACCTAG
>VDFB02270651.1:792557454-792749647 GCA_007258455.2 Sequoia sempervirens
AATTGAAATAACAAGGTTATTGAGGTTTTTTCAGACACATTTTTTGTTTGAGTTATTTGTTTATTTTCTTTCCATTCAAGGAGTGGTGTAAATGCTTGCAGATAGGTAACAAAGGAATTATATTTGTAGATGGATTACTAAGTGTCATTTCATGAAAAACTTAAATAGACTTTTTTGTCATAATGCGGTGGAAGTTTTTAGGTCATCAAGATTACGTTAGTATTGTGATATGAGGTATGATATGTGACTCCGTAGACCAAGGTAGGAAATGGTTTAGAATAGTTGTCTTTCCCCATTTCTCATAAACAATCTTTAAATTTAAACAACTTTTGATTTTTTTTGTTCTATGTTTGGTTTCTGAAAGTGCAATGTACTTCCATATTCTCATGCTCTAAATGTTGAGTGTTGTGAAAGATTAGCCATCCTTTTGAAATATTCTATTTATTGAGAAATTATTTGAGAATTCATCTAATATTTGTAATGTACAAGGTCATTTGACTGCATAAATTCATAGGTATATTATGTGGGATTACCCTCCTAGGTTTTGTAGAGCCTAAAGTGTAGGGGAGAAAAGTGTAGAATCCATCTCCCATTCATTGGCCACTAATCTTGAAGTTCTTAAGCAAAAAGATTGGCTATCCTTTAGAGGATTTTCAAGGTTCAACTAGAAGAAAAATCAACAGATTGGTGACTCTTCCGAGGAGAATCAGAGGAGTATCCATTTGGAAAGATTCAAGAATTTGGTGAATTTGAAACATCTGATTCAACTATTGAAGTATAAGACATGGAAGAGGTTTTGTTGCAGCAAATTTGAAAGAATTTATGTGTGACTCTATTGTTGGAGAAGACATAGAAGAATGAAATTCATCTTTGAAAGAGTTTCATATTGTTTGAGATTTAGTCCTCTGTGAAGAGAGGTGGCAACTCTGCTAAAGAACCTTATGGAAACGTGAAAAAAGTTTCAGATCTATAAAGATTTCTAATCTGGAAGAGAAATTTTAAGCAACTGCATCATATGGGTAAAAGTACAAAGTTGTGTCACACTTTTACAAAGGAAATAGCCAACACTGATCCAACTTTTAAACTTGAATCACTAAAAAGTGATATATATGTTTTGAATTTTGAAATGATGTAAAATAATAAAATATTTATTTTTTAGTATATTTTATGTTTTTATTTTTTTGAAAATAAAATAAAATTATTTGAATATAATTTTTAATGAATTAATACCATAATTTAGTTGTTGATAAAATGCTGAAAAATAAAGCTACATGAGATGCCAACCTTTATATAGTAAATTTTATTTGTTTTCCTTCAATTTTTTGTGTGTTTTTATAACTTGAAACTTTAGGGCATGGATATTATTTTTTCCAATTTTGATAAATATATTTTTAAATAAATATTAAAATGTGTCTGTATTAAAACTTAGTC
This sequence comes from Sequoia sempervirens, assembly GCA_007258455.2. Taxonomy (NCBI): domain Eukaryota; kingdom Viridiplantae; phylum Streptophyta; class Pinopsida; order Cupressales; family Cupressaceae; genus Sequoia; species Sequoia sempervirens. The sequence continues at coordinate 792,558,886 of VDFB02270651.1, forward strand.
TTTTGCAATCGATGTCAACTTTCATATAAATTATTTATTTAAAATAGAAAAAAATTATACCATCTTTATATAGATTCTTATATCTAGGGTATCATATTTTTTTCAAATTTTTTTAATAAGTTTTACTATTTTTCCTTGACATGGTAATCAACCTAATGTTTTGTGTTGATAACCTACATTTAGTAAAAATAACAAAAAATATAAATAATAATTAAACTATATATATATATATATATATATATATATATATATATATATATATATATATATATATATATATGAAAAATAAGCTTATGGATCTACGAAAGGGTATTTTTATATATTTTTTTAAATATTTTTTACATAAGAAGTTGTTGAAACATCAAGTTTCTCAAATAATTTTATTTTTTTGTTAAATTGGACTCAAAGTGGTGCTAAATATGCATTTAGCCAACAACTTTAGTTGGAAAAGTTGTGAACATATATAACTTAGCTAGAATAAGTCTTACAAGATCATATGTTTGACCAAAATTATTTTTTAGTTAAAATTACTTAAATTCACCTATTTTGATAAGTTGGCCGAAAGTGTGACACAACTTTGTGCTGATACTAATATGTAGGTATTTTTCATATTTTGGTTTTCCAGAAGAATAATCTTATTTATGAAAACTGTGTTTAAAATTCTTGGAAAAAAATTGTATTCCCTTATTTAGTGAAGTGTTAGCACTAAGAGAAAGGGGAATTTAGAAAACTGGGAGTTAATGGTTGTAAGTAGGATAAGCATGAATCACATCAATATTTGTATAAGGATTTATGACTTTCTTTCTACATTTTTAAATCCTATGATGCAACAACAACCACATTTCCAACTATGCCCTAAGAGAATTCATTTTTCTGTGGGAAGGTATAGACGATTAAATTTAAATGGTATTCAAGGTTTCCCAAACCCTACATTCCTAATGAAGCCAGGGAACACTTGCCAAAGTCTGAAATGAAAATCTCAAAATCAGCATCTCAACATTTACACTTGATTTTTGTGATTTGATGGGAGATTATGAGATAATCCATGAAGATGTTGTCATGAAATTATTTGTTCAATCTCTGAAGGAAGATGCCAGAGATTAGTTTTCATATTTTCTAGTATGTTCTATGTCTTCATGGAATGAGTTCATGGCAACATTCATTGAACATTTTGGTGAGAGAATTGATCCAAATTTAGTAAGAAAAAAATTCATGGACATTTAGAATGATGAATAGTTAGTCCCATCTTTTAATTTAAGATTTACAAAGGAAATAAGAGATATTCCAAAAAATCTAAGACCAAATGATGCAACATGTTTGGTTGTATACTTAGGTGCATTTGATGAAGAAATGAGATATCTGTTAAGAGATAAAGATCTTGCAACATTACATCAAACATATCAAATTATCATGGATATTGAAAATAACTTGAAATATTCAATGATGAAGGGATATATGGCTGCAAATGTTGGTTATCCTAGCACACCTCACACAAATGGAATTCATCGATCAGACAAGAGAAATGATTGTCAGGATGATAATGCTTGTGTTGTTCCAATTTGTCCATCATTACAATACACAAATCACAATGAACTCCAAGTTGAACATGAGAAAAATCTAATCAATGTTGATCCTATGCCTCTTATTCAAGGATTGTATGAAATGAAGATATATAAGGGAGAAACACCACATGCTTTATTTGCAAGGTTTTTAGATGCCTTGTTGGAAGTCCCAAAAAAATTACAACTCAAGGATTCAACATGTATTGATTTTTTTTGTGAAATCTACAAGCCAGGGTTGAGTACTTTGCCAAAGGAATTGAAGCCTCATAGTTTTGATCAAGTGCTTGATTGGATAAAGATTGTTGAAGGAACCCAATGTGATTATGCAAAAAATATGATGCATCAAAATGTTGATAGAAGCTGTCCTATTGAGAAAAATCAGAAAACAATGCACACAATTGAAAAAGGTATATCATTAATGAACATCCATCTTATTGTATGGATGAGGATAATGATTGTAATCATCCTACAAGAAACATATATGTATATCCATGTATTAGTGATGAATATTTAATGATATAGTTGCAAATGTTGTTGATTTATCATCACAAATTAGTGGTCTAGATATTGAAGATAAAAATCTAAGCATTCATTCTAAAAATTTTGAGCACGGTTTATGTAGTGATGAATTTTCTTGTGATGAGGGTCATAATGATAGTGAACTTGATTTCTTTTCTAAGGATTAATATGAATGGTCCTATGAGGATGATCTAGAGGCATTTTCTTCACATGAAGGATGCAATGATATGCATGTTCATGAAGTCACTTGCTCACAAGTGAATTCCCAAGATTCATTTGATGAATACCTTGAATGTATTTGGGGTTTACCATCAATAAAGCATACTAACTCTATGAATGATGATAAATTTGAAGATAAGAATGTATGTGTTCAATATACTGATCCTAAGCACAGTGTTAGAAATGATAAAAAGATAGATGGTGCTAATTATGATGCTAAAAAACATGATTATGTTCCTACTGCTTGTGATAACTTATGTGAAATAGAGATAGAAATGTCAAATATACCTGAAGTGGATGATGATGTGCATAAAAATAGAAGTAACATTATCTGTTTCATGTTAGTGAATGTGAAATTGAATATTGTTGTTTCTTTGCTGATGTTTCTTTTCTTTAGAGTATGAATATGGATATGTTTGTTTTGAATGAGGAGTGCATTAATGTGAAAGAGATGAAGCTTCTTGTTCTATTTCTAATGAACAAATTTCAGATAACAATGAGTCTTTCAAACATAGGTCAACATGCATATCAACTGATAGTGCACATGAAGTTACTAGTACACATAAAATTCTTTTTTTTTACCTTGTTAATTCTGAAAATGTTTGCATTCAAAATGATTTAGGTATTCATATTGAAATTGTGGAGGGTAATTTTGAACATGTGAAAAATCAATATGAATTTTTTGGCTTAGGGTTAAATTCTCAATTATTTGAGCCTTTATGTGAAACATTTCATATGGAATTGCATAATGATCTAAAGAATGAATTTGACATCATGTATGAACCTGAGATGGAGGTATTTGCTGATGCATGGGATGTTTTTAGTAATGGTGTTCGTTGTGATAACCCTGATCTGAATGCGGGAAAGGATACTATGGATTTTGATAAATCATGTTTCTAAAGAAGTGGAGCATGTGGCACTATAAATGAATTGCAATGCTTAGGTGAGCATGAGAATTAGTTTGAGAATATGCCTATGTATGAACATTTTTTGTTCATCACACCAAATGGATGCTTGTCTAACATGGGACAAAAATCAAAGGATGACACTAAGGTTTTACTTGAGTCTTTCATTCAATTTGAATTCTCAAACTTGGAGCTACAATTTGACTTCAACAAATTAGGGCATGTGCTTCTAAATGAGACTATTGAACAAAATATTTATGACATTTTCATGTTTGATAAACAGACTAAATATGATGTCAAATTTTATTATGTCAATTACCAAATGGACTATGAATACTTTCAATTTTCAGTTTAGTTAGATGAGCATTTGATGGGATATGATAATGAACTAGATATGATAAAATGTCACAATGACTATGGATATCAGTTAGTGCCTAATTTCCAACATCAGATTGATAGAATTAATGGTTCCATTGGAAAGCATAGTAATGTGGCTAAGCATGCCAATGATGATATTGGTTTTTAGTCTTTCAATGGCAGTGTTTTCATAATTGGCCTAGTGCAAATAACAAAGAACAATTTGTTTGATAGAGGTAAACATTGTTTTTTCTTTTCAGTTGGTGGCCTGGGGTCATCAAATGAAGTTTAAAAAAATGAACAAAGGAGCAATTACAGAGCACCCAATGGATTGGCACTTGGTATTCTCCCCAGAGATGTAGAATCTCACCATGCCCGCAAGGGGCATGCATCCAAAAACCTGAGCCACTGATGGCACCCTCAAATATTGCAAATTTGAAGTGTCTTTTCCCTTTTAGTTTGATGATAGGCAAGGTTTGCATCCTGCTAAATTAGCCTCAAAGGCCCTCTTTGTCGATTAAAATTTTGCAACTCAGAGGTCATCTTGCAAATCCCTTTGGTAGAATTCTTTTTGGTGCATATGGTAATGCGCTTGCTTAGTTTTGCTCCTCCTGGATGAGTTTTGATGGGTTAATTAATGTGTTGATGACTGCAACATAACCAAATTTGGTGTTCCAGAAAGTTTTAAATTTTCACCCATTTCTTGTTTTGGTCTAAAAATCTCGAGCTCCATTTTCATCAAAAAGCAAAGGTCATTTGATATATTAGTTTAATGTATTATGGGTGTGGCGAACACATTATGAGGGCCAGTTTACAAAGGATGTACTTGAATTTTGATGACTAGGTGAAATTTGATTTGAAACCCATGTTTTAAATAATTGATCATGGTCACATGCAAACAATCTAGCCTCCATTGTTTGTGCACAATGAATTTTCCCCATTTGGCCTACAAGCACAATTAAAATTTGCAATTTTCTAATGTTTCAAATGCCACTGTTTAAAATATTTTTTAATATTTTAAATATATGGAAAGGTGAAAAAGGCATTTAGGGAAAAAATAAAATACATTTCTATTTTTTTTTTTATCAAAGAAAGTTTAATTCTTGCTTCTGATTGGCTTGGACATGGCACTCACAACACTCACAACAAACCATTGATGCAATGTTTCCCAGTGATGGTACTCATTGGACATGTTTATTAATGTTTCAATGGAAATTGGAAAAGTTTAACATTGTTTCCAACTCTCCATTGCACAACACTATTTTGTAGGGTATGTGTAGGATAATGGTGGGCCAAAAAGTGGCAATGAGGAAAAAAACACATCTTTCATCAACCAAAAAATGTGAAAAAGAATGTGTTGACTTTTTTAAGGCTTAGGTGTCACCATACCAAACACTAAATGTAGTTTTGCAAATTGGATATCCGATTTGCAAAAAGCATATATAAAAAATGTTTGTCACTTTTTTGAAGTCATTTGGCAGTGAAGAACCCACAGGCGCATAGTGCATCCATTCTTCGCTTAACGGATATCCAATTTGGGATAAATTTGATTTGGAAAGGTAAGTTTTTTTATTTTTATTTGATTTGATTCAATCTTTTATTTAGATTTGAATAATTTCATATGGTTTTTTGTGAATTTTTTTTAAAATAGGGGTTTTGATTGATTTTTTGTGAAAAAATTGAATTTAGAATAGATTTTGATTAAAAAAATGATTTTTTTCACAATAGGGTTTTTGATTGAATTTTTATGAAAATTTTGAATTTAGAATGGATTTTGATAAAAAAAAATGAATGTTTTTTGTGGATTTTTTTTAAATAGGGTTTTTGATTGAATTTTTATGAAACAATTGAGTTCATAATGGATTTTGATTTAAAAATAGTGTTTCATTTATATTGTATAATTTTACATTAATTATTTTTTAACTTTAATCAGGCATTATGGTTGCCAAAAATGAGAAGGCACAAATTCCACCAGTTGAGAATGAAAATCCACCAGCTGAGAATCAAAATGCAGAAATGCCAAATGCTCCACCACCTCAGCAACCATCAATTGAAGACTTAATTCATGAAAAATTGAAGCAATTGAGGGGCATTTGTGATGTTTATAAGAAAATCCCTCAATTATCCCATATGTCAAACACAATGATAGGAATAATTACAAATGTAGAAACGCTCTCCACCCAACATAATGCCTTTCATTTGTGGCAAGAAACCATGAAGGAATATTATGCATGTGTATTGTCTTATGATGATGTGAAATATCTCCAAATAACAAAAGCCCAAATAGCCTCTTTATTTATTAACCCCAACATTAGTTTTGCAATTAATGTTAACAAACCAAAAATTTCTATAAAATGGTGCACACATAGGGGCATAGTAGATAACTTTTGGGATCGTTGGTGTATGGTTTTTGATAAACCACCCAACAATCATATTGATGTACCTTTTTACTTTATTAAAAAATTATATGCTGAGTTTTTATTAGGGCATCATGTCAATTACTTTGACATTAAACCCTTCTAGGGCATTGGTAGAGGTATTCCTCAGGATAGGCCAAGGGTAGCTAGAGTAGTTAGGCACCCACATGTTCCCTTTCCTCCCCTTCCTCTACCATCTCTAGTACAACATCCAAATATTAGGAAGGATGCAACCACACAAACTATCCAGGCCATTCACTCTTTGAGTGGTCTTTTGGTTTTCCATGCTTCTTCAGTAGCTCAGGCACAGTTTGGTGTTCTTGGTGATGGATCCAGTGTTGCTGCATCATCCTCCTCAAGTCCACATATTTGTGTGCCACATATTTGCAATACGTGCCAGCAAATATGCTTAGGTCCTATTGTACAACCCCTTGAGCATCCATTAGACACTTCTGATTATGACATCTAGGATGTGGAGATTATAGCAGATCACACGCAGGGGAGTGGAGCACACCCTATAGAGTCCTCTCCTACTAGAGAGGTGGACATTGGAGTAGTTACATAGGTAACATTTAAGGTGTGAATTCATAACTTGCATTTTTTAAAAAGAATATTAATAAGAGATAGTATCAAGTGCTAATATTTATTTACATGGTCTATTTAACAGTTAATGTCTGAGGAGGAGCTCACACAAGTGACTGATAGTACCCTTAGGGCCATTTCATTTGGCCTTGACACGCACACAATATGTATTTTCGCACTCACGCATTTAAATTTTTTTACTGTATATTTGCTTGTCATTTGAATTGTCAATAATGAAATTATATATTAACTTATATGTTTATCTTACTCTCTGCTTGTAGGAAACACCTTGTGTGAGTGAGGTGCGATGATCTCCAGACTATGGAGGCACAGTGTTAGATAAGGGAAAGGTAATTGAACTCAAATTTTATTGAATTAAAATTTATAAGATCTTTTATTGATTATGCATACATTGACATAGATTTGTAGTTTCATATGTACTTTCCATTTTTATGTAAGGCAGCTATGAGCTATACATCATTTTTGATAAGTGCCACAACACGCAAAGGAGTAGGTATTTGAACACCTGAAGGAGGAGGTGTTGAAACACCTCAAGGAGATACAGAAAAAGATCAACCTAAAGAGGTATGTGTTTATTTTATTTTGTGCTTGGTAAATATGTTCTTATTACTGACAATTTTATACTAACTTGGATCAATTTCATGTTTTTGTTCACATATATAGATTGATATTAAAAAATTTGGTTTGGTTAGTTCTTTGAGAGGTGTATTTTCTAGGACTCTTGACCCTTCAAAGACACATATATTTTAGGTAATCAAGATTTCAATTTTAGAGTTCAACTATAATTCAATGTGTATTGATTTTTATGTTAATTATTTGATTTTAAATTATATAGTATAACTAATCTCAATTGTGGTTTGAATTTTTCTTGTGCAGCTACCTTCATAGCCAACGAGTGCTTCACAGAGCCTCCATTTTGATGATCCACCAATAGTTTAGGATGAGATAGAAATTTTTGCATGTAAATTTTGAATAGATACCAAGATGGCATATGTCACATATTGTAAAACTTTGTTTGAGTTGGCATTGATGCCATTTTTGTATATGGACATACACTTGATTATTGGATAATTTGATATATATAGAATTTGACAATCAAAATTTAATTTCCTCCTCATGTGCACGATTAAACTCTTTAAAAATTTAATCAAGTGAGCAATGGTTAAATATCAATGTACAATAGCATAAAAAGAAAGGTTAAATATTATGTAGTTTATATTCATATTGCTGATTACATTTCATTGCACATCTTTCAAACTCAAAGCATTATTTCACATTGCATAAGTAACAACTAGATACTCATATGATTAACCCTACACCATCTGATTTTCTTCTTTTTCAACTTTCCCATGCCTTAGTAAATTTGGTGGTCCATTTGTAACCATCAATTTTTTTACATAACATAAATTCACCTCTTTCAAAAAATTAATATGGCTAGACTCCCATATGAATACAAATAATATATCGTATGACCATTCTTCATATACTTACTGGAACTTTGTGTCTTCTTAGATGAGCCAAAAGTTGTTGCCCAACACCTCTGCCTTCATCAATTTTCCATATTTTAATCATTCCATCCCAAGATGTTGTGACCATTTGTTGACTAGAAGATTCAATTATTTGCAAGCATGAAATGACATCATCATGCACTTTGACCTAGAAATTTAGGAAAATAATACTATTAAAAGTTGTGAGCTCTGTGAAAAATATATGTTTATCTGACTACAACACCATCTAAATATGGATTCTTTTAGAAAATAAAAATCAAGACATAACTTTTAAACAAATAATTTAATCACAATGTATTTTCCGCAAAGAAAATTTGTATAAACCACTTCTCCATAATGGATAGCATAGAAAATAATTGCATTGGTAGAACAAAACTCCAAAACATTTCTTATTTGCTTGATTAATTGAATCTTAAGTAGAATCCCCATAATAATTATGTTTTACATAAACCGATAGGAAAACAAAATTGCTTGGAAAGTGCATCTCTAATATTATATGTTCCTTGTAAAATAATTTAAATACATTTGAAGAAGTTATATGAAAATATAGCTTCTTAAATTCTTCATTAATTTGAAGGTTAGTTTTGATAGTGAGTAATTTATTTCATAGATGGATTTTAGCTTTTGCTTGATTGTTGTGCACTATAATTTCTTCTATAAATAAAATGAGACATGCTAATGCACATTTTCACTATAATTTCTCTATTTTCTTCCTCAACATATCTCTCTCTTGGGATTTGATACAACCTTGTTAGGGCCTATCCTAATCACATTTAGCCCAAATCAAAAAGAAAAGTTCATGCATTGCTTCTCCCTACACTAGCAGACCGTGGCAGGAGGTTTTATTTGATATTTTCAACAAACATACATCTAGTTGTCTGAATGAATGGGGGAGTTACAACCTTCCCAAGTAAGAGGTCATGACAACCATCAAAATTATACACCACAAACACTATTTCTTTCCCTATGAATAAAGGATAAGTGTACTTAAATAAGGTGTAATAGTAGATATAATATTGTTTAGGTAAAATTTGTTTTCAATCTCTGACTCAAGAAGGGATATGCCCATAGAATTTTATTCTCAATGAAAGTTGGTAGATTTCTATATCCAAAGGAGTAAATTATTTAAACACAATTGGTATTTTCAAGCTTTTTATTTTCTACCACCTCAGTCCATATCAACTTTGGAAAATTTTATGTATGGATCTAAGAAAGCTTTTAGTAGACTTGAGGATTTGTTGCATCTATCAATAACTTATGTTCTCAGTGCATGAAAAAGTGAGGATTTATCAAGGACTTTAACATTTGGATTGGTTATCTTTGTGAAGAGAGTTTGGAAGGAATTGGTTAAATAAAAGAATCTATTCTTATTTTTTAATATAATTCCATCACATTAATGTTTTGACTTTATATAGAACAACAAGAAGTTCATAAACTAGGAAACAGTTTACAGGTATCTGCAGAATGTGAAGATAAAATTTATTAGTCTGTCATTGGTCACTAATTTTAAGTTTGACTTCTCAAAACTGATTAAAGCAATTTAAGACTTATTTCATAGGATGATAACATTTGATCATAGGCTCAATGATAAATGCAATGATCCTTAACTAAATTATTCATACAAATTTCTTAGATCTGGAATAATTCAATGAAAATTAGCCAAAACATTTAAACAAGATATTTAGATCTAAAAAATTCACATATGATAAATAGATCTACACATATAAGTTGGTTGGAATAGAGTATTTAATTCAAATAACTCACTTCATGATTACAATTTTTTTGCTTCAATTGTTTTCTCATAACCAAGATTACAATGATAAATTTTTTTTTAGAAAAATATTGGGATGCTGAAATGCCTAAATGCTAAAATCCACTATGCTTAGCGTACAAATACAACCTTTGTGTGAAATTTCCCTCACAAATCCAAACAATTTTCATCCTCCAAACTCTAGGAAACCAATGGGGTTTCATCGAAAAATTTCCATAACCTAAGGGTTTTTGTCCTTAGATTCAACCAATGAACACAAGTGTCCAACTTTGAAATTTTGGATTTGTTGAGATGATTTACAAAGATTATCCAAACTAATGAATTTTTATTCCTTATATAGAGGTTGAAGGCCTAACATGGGTCCAAATTTTCTTTCCATTTTCTCATATTCAAATTTGGGCTCATTAATTGCATTCTTGGTTAGTCATGGTCATGGGTGGATTCCATTCAAATGGTAAGGTTTTGTGAAAGTGCATGCTTGAGTGTGGAGATCTAGGGAAATTATTGCTTTAAGTTCAAGCAAATAATTATCCCAAGGTCCAACATCAAGGGTTCAGGCGATGGGATTCTTAGGTGTTAAGACACAAGACAATGGGGATCTAAGGTTTTGAGGATTAGGATACCCCATTGATTGTTTTACAGACGTAAGACATCATCAAAAGGCCCAAAGAACCAAAGAGGAATGTATGGTTTGAGAAGTGGTGGTCAGGTATTAGTTTGTTATGCGAACGGAAAGGAAAAATTTCAAACGCCCACAAAAGAAGGAAGTGGGAGGTGGAGGCACAAGGAATGAAAGAAATGCATGATAGTATTAGAGAGTATGAAATCCCACCCAAAATAGGAAAGTGGCCCATCTTTCAAACTCAAAGAATTATTTTATATCATTTTTACATTGTTCTTGAGAGTGGTAGCTTAATATAGGTTTGGACAATACAAAGCCTAGTTTACCTGTGCAGTGTAATAGTGGCATAGGAAGATTTTTCTTTGAAAGCAAAAATGAAAGCTCAGCCTCTTGGAATGAAAATTATTGTTTGAAAAACAAATGAATAAGAATGAGATAGTTAAGGCATTTGAAGTGATTTATAGGTTAATTTTAGGGTCGGTTTTAGGGTAGTTAAGGTGATTGAAGTGATTTAGAGGTTGCTTTTAGAGAAGTAGGAGAAATTGGCTTGGCAAATGAAGGCAACAGGGTATAAAGACTCATTTATCTACCATTATAGTGAAAAGTTAGCAATTGCATTTTTTTTCTTAAACATGGCCCCTAGTACAACTATTAGAGTTGTTAAGAACCTTCAAGTATGTTTTTATTGCAACACTGCATGTAAATTCATCTCTAAGTTTGTTGCAAGAGAAATTAAAACTAAAACTATATGGTTATAGAAACAAGGATGTCATTTTCAACTATTAAACTATATGTTATAAAAATAAATGGAGGACAAAGTAAAATGAATTTTTTCATCTTGATTTTTGGCCTCTTTAGATTAATTAAACAAAGGCAGCCCATTAGTACCTTACATGTTATAACACTTGCTTTTAACCCATAGAGCTATAATGGTCAAGATCGTGGAGGCTCAAGGAATTGGCACAACTAGTTTACAAGGGGAAAACACATTGCAATCCAACCATGCAATAGTTGAATTATGTTATACTATATTTATACTTATTATTTTTGTATTATTCAAGACTATTGACCAATCCATTGCAAATTGATACTTTGTTTGGATTTTGAACTGGTTGAAACTTGGGCAATCACCTGGAAAACTCAAATTTGTTGCTTAGATAATATACCATTGGCCTTAAATTTATCAATTGATTAAATAGTAGATTGCCCATGGGAACTACCAAAGAGGTGGAAAATGTCCCAACCAGTCAATGCCAAAGTTAGTTTTTCGTATCAAGGTATGTGTTAGACACAAATGTGTGGCTAATTTATGCAGCTCACAGGCTTTAACATTGAAGGTAACTACAAAATTTAAGCCCAATATAATACCTAAATCTGAGCTATTTGGGATTTCTTTTGTGGAAAGAGATGGAACCCTTCCTATTAAAAGAGCACATGACATGAGGCAACATCTAAGACTCACCAAGAAAGGATTTATTAAATAAAGGATATTAAAAAAACTAGCACAATCATTTTCATGGATTGAAATCAATTTACTTAGAAGATATATAAGTGAATTCTTTCAACAACATACATCAAATTCTTTTTCAAAATATTGTTTAAAAACAATATTATACATTATCCTAGCTTTATATGCTAGTTATGGTTTAAAAACAACATAAATTCTTCAATTATCTATTTGAAGGATCCCTGTTCATACTGCTCATCGTAATATATTTCTTTAAGAAATGTACAACTTTTGTGCAAGTCTTGTGAAAATAGTTTTCCATGTCTTTTATTTATACGATCTCATGTTCAACTGCAACAATAAGCAAGGCAACATCTTCCATTTCTTCTATGATCTTTTGTGTTCTGCAATTGATTTAGTGAGTTTCTCTATAGGGGTTTCAATTAATGTATTGGAATCAACCAAATCCTCTATTGTTAATGGCTTGGTTATAGAGTTGTTCGATTCATTTGATTTGATATTCACTATTGTCATGATCTAGAAGGTCAATCGCGATAATCAATATTCCAAAATTAAATCAAATACACTGAACATAAGAATGGAATAATATGTTGATATAACTATCTTATTAAATCAAATATATAAATCACAAAATAAATAAAATATGCGAACAAATATTTTATATTTATGTTTATGAAGAATCAATATGGAACAGTGAAATAAACATTTTCAAATACTTTAATACAACCATATAGTAATTAAATAAACCTTTAGAGGATAATGGATTAAATCCACTATGGTGTACAGTAATTATCTCATTGTCAAGTGGAAAATTCATACATTTGTGAACAACTGAAGGGAAAACTTTCATTGAGCGTAGCCAAGGGTGACCTAGTTGTAGACGAAACTGATCTGATTGTGGAATGATATAAAATATTACATCCGATTTTTTAGGTCCTATCTGTAATGGGAATATTATCAAACTAATCATAGAAAACACAAAAATAGTATGTGTTTTAATCCATGCAGTTAGTTTATCATAATCATCTTGATAATGATCATGTAATACTAATAATTCTTCCATGATCACATTCTCACCATAGGCAGCATCTATTAATATCCCATTGGTGGGCTTATCATAGATATAGTTGACTATATAAAGAGGACAATGGGGAAGGTTTTTAAGTATATCATGAGAAGAAAAAGTAATATCAAGAGATCATTTTGTGTGGCCCTTATGAGGGATAACATTCATCATTTCTATCATTTCATCAATAGGATTAACATGTGGAATATTTGGAGAAATATAATGTTGTTCATTAGTTGTATCGACATTCATCACATCATTGCTTGAAGGTTCATTGGATTTGACAAATGAAACATTGTGTTTAGGCAAGGGATTGGTAGGAGCAATTGAACTATTGTATTGATCATTGACACCCACAATGGATAGACGACCATAATCAATGAGGTCTTGTACTATGTGTTTGAGATGCTTGCATTGTTTTGTGGCATGTCTATTTTTGTGATGAAAATGACAATAAGTATTTGGTTTAAAGGTGGGGGGTAAAGGTTTGGTAGTATAAAGTGGTTTTACTATGTGAAAAGTGATCATCTATTATTGTAGCAATTGATTCATTGTGTTATGGATGGTATAAGGAAAAGGGGTAAACTCTCTCTTTGAGTCCCCATAGGTAAAGGGTATGATTTCCTTAACAATGACCATTGTATTAGGAACAAGTTATGTTGGTTGTAAAGGAATGGATTTGAATTTTAAAAAGCCTCTATTTAGTTTTCTAAATTTTTGCATGTTGTTTTGGTTGCTTTATTTAGACTTCTCAGCTCGGCTAGAAGTGGATTTTGAATCATGACTAGTAACCAAGTTGTGGTAGTCACAAAGGGTTGTGAACAAATGCATGAAAGAAGGAAATTTCATCATGGTCAACCTATTCTGAATCTGATTTTTCAAGTTTTCAATAAACATATATATTTTGGAGATGTGAATTAGGAATCTTAACATCTACTTGAGCATACAATGACTGATAACATGAAATGAAATCAGTGACTTTTCAATCCACATTTTGTTTACACCTCATTAAGTCAGCCATTGTCTTTTGGGAGTCATATGGACTTGGAAATGACTTATAAAGGCATCAAAAAGTTCATTAAATGATAAAATTGAATGATTGGGTAAGTTTGAAAACTACTCCAATGCAGTGTCTTTTAAGGTCCTATGAAATGATTTGGCTAATAGTTTATTGTTGAGGAAAAAATCACTGCACAAGGATGTATAAGCATTGGCATGATTAGTAGGATCTCCTTTAGCTCCATACTTATCAAGCCTAGGCAACTCAATTCCCTGTGGCATCGGGGTTCTTAATATTTCCAAAGAAATTGGGATTCTAAGGACATAGTATGTGGGTGGTGTGGTTTGGTTTTGGTTAATGGTGGATATTTGTTGTTGCATGGAGGAAAAATTATGAAAGAGTTGTATAATGAGAGGGTCAGCGTAAGTGGTATGAGGTGGAAGAGAGAATGTTGATGGCATATATGTGATGTTAGGATAAGTGAAGGGGACACTAAGTGAGGTGAAGGTGTTGGAGGATGGAACATTCAATGCCACAAAAGAACTAGGAATGCTAGTTGGAATAACAAAAGGAGTAACAGGACTAACTAGTTGCATGGTTGTTGTAACTTGGGGAGTGGTATATGTAGGTATGAATGCTACAGTTGAAGGGGGAGGAATGTGAGATCCTTTGTGGCTAACCATAGTGTTTTCTGGTTGAGATGCACTAGAGGTGGAAGGAACATGTTTTTGATATATCTCAACAATTTGTTTCATGACATCTAAACCCTCATCACTTTCACACATTCAATGTATGTTGTCTATAGCAAGAATTGTAGTGGTGGAAATGTTTTCAAGACACAAGTTTTGTTACAAATGTGCTAAATCCTCATGAATGTTAATTAATTTTTCTTGTGGGAGGGAATTAATGTTTGTGTCAATATGCATTGGATGTGAAGCTAAAGGTGTACTAGTGGTAGTATGCATGCCTAATGCACCATTATCCATATGAGGTGTAGGATCTCAAGACATCCCAAGGTCCACAACGAATGTGTTATTGTGGGATGCCATGAGTCGGGAACTTCTTCTTAGTAAAGTATTATAAATAGGGCACCAAACACTCATAAAAATACTGCAAGAGGTGGGGTGGATGCAAATGCAATGCAATCTAGGAATAATAAAATGTGAATAACAAGAATACTATAATTTGAAATAGAAAAGAAACAACATAAAACAAAAATGCAAAAACTATTGTAAAAATGATAGAAATTATTGTGCAAAAAGTGCAACTAGATTGATTCATCCAGGGTGGCAAATGAGTCTAGGGATGAGATTATTTTGTGTTTTTCAAAAAATTTAATGTGTTTTTATGTGTTTTAGATGCAAAAGGAGGATGCAAATGAATTTTTTTAGTTTTTCCATAATGTTTTTAAGTGCAAGAATGAAATCTATATGAGATATTCACTAATGCAAATGTGTAAATCCTAGGATGTAAAAACAATACAAAAAGCTAGTGCAAAGGCTAATGCTATGAGTTCTAGGATGCAATGTAATGTAAATTAGAAAGAGAACGTGTTCAATATGTAGGTTCACCAAAATGAACCATCAATTTTAGGTTGTAATCTATGTACTTCTCTTGCATTTGTAGGGTTTTCACCTAAAAGGAGAGAGATAGACCAAAAAATTGAGGCGGTTCACTCAAAATGAGGTGTTAGATGGAATTTTGATTAAATACAATGATCTAAATGCATCTAATTTATAAAATTGATTGATGATGAATGCAAAAAGTAATGAAATGTGCAATGTTTGAAAACATAGTGTGATGCAGAAATGAACTAAAAACATAAACACATGTAAACAAAAATGAATGAGACTTAACAAAGTGCACTTGGAAGTTAAATAATGATCCTAGAAGGTTCTGGAAACTGGAAAAAATCACTTTTGATGACTAGTGGGACTCATTTTCCACTTATAGAAAATCAATCTTCCTACTGGTAAAATGACCTGAAACTAGTTTCTGATTGTCGGAAACTGAATTCTGAATTTTTTTTTTTTCCAACCTATAGATAGGACTCATTCACCACTGATGGAGAATCACTTTCCCTCCAAAAATATGAAAATATAATAATCAAGTTTGTGGGCCCAGATCTACACTTGTCTTCTTATTGGGTTAATAGAGTCAAATCTATAGAAAATGGGTTGAATGTTGTCTCCAAGCTTGAACTAGGGTTTGGTTGAATTGAAATAATTTGGTGACTTGTTGACCACTTTCTAGCACCTATTTCTTTGCCAAATTTTCCTACAAGACCTACAAACAAACATTTAAAGAGGGGGAACACATGGTTAAGGGTTAGGGTATAGGGATTTTCCTTGGTCGAATCCCACTTTGGTAATAAAACCCTTGATAAATAAATGAAATGGAATGGAAAAAAGAAAGGAATACTGAATAAACAACATGGAAGTGCCCGAACTCACCAAAACCTTGTTACTAAAATTTGAAGATATGTCAATGGCTGCTCCAAGATACTTGATATTTGCTTGATTGAATGATGCTTTGATATATTTGAATGCAAGAATGCTAATTGATGGTGAATGAGTGAATGAGATGAATGGGGCTTAAAATGGATGGAAAAACACTTATTTATACACACTTATACTCTAATTACCAAATAATATAACATCACAAGTCGACATAAGGTCTTAATGAATAAAAATACAAAAGGAAATTGAATTATTTTGAATTTTGAGCAAGGAGGGACTCATTCGCCACCCATGGCGAATGGGTCCCACTCTAGGCTTGCAAGTGGACTATGTCAGGAATTAAGCTACATTTGATGTTGTTTATTGGGTTTACATTCAAATATACACTTAATGAAGGCCTATAAGTGCATAAAGGGGCCAAATAAAAGCATAAGAAAGGTGTAAATAGTGAATAAAAGATTAGAAAAGTGTGAAATATTGTTACAAGTCTTTACAACACTTTAAAATAGAACTTGATAAGGGATAAAAAGGTGATTTTCAGATGAATTATAATAAGAAGAGTCTAGAAAAGTGTAGAAATGTGCTACAACACTTCACAACACCTTCACAAGACATCATAATTTGAATATTTAGGACCTAATGTGAATGTTTAAGTTACATTGCAACAGTAAATCAAAGCAAAATGAACTAAGCATCATAGGAAAATACCTAATTAACCATGGAAATGTCAATGATACATTTTTTTTATGGTATAGGTAGAAAATGAGAGAATGATATTAGCCTCTCATACCATACTGAAGTCATCCTCCTACCAAATTTGATAAGGCACCATAATGAAATGCTCTTTGTAAAATGCTTTTGAATGTCATTTAAAAAAAAATTACTAAAGGGGATTTTTCTTTGTTTGTGTAATGGTATTCCTCTTAGGGACCATTGTGCCTAATGTCTCCAAGAGATGATAAGTCAAGGTGTCAAATCATCTCCCATGGGATGGATTGTTAGCATCATTCCATGACAATAGATTGTACACTCTTGGAAAGAATAACACCCAATGAAACCACCAAGAAGAGGAAACACACAATAAAAAAGAAAAACCATGCCATGAAATTTTTCCAAAAGATGTCATTGATGTATTCCACCACTTTAAAGAGGTTGCTACACCTTGACTGTGAGAAATTGCTTTAAAGTAGCCAAATTTTTTGTTCCTAAGACATGAGAGCTTTCTTCAGAAAACCCTATGCCAAGTCATATGTTTCAGAAGTAAGCTACACCATGAAATAGGAAGGAAGGGTTGTCCCCACAAACAAATAATGGATCTATGGATTTGGGGTTAGTATGTCTATGCTCCAATATTGTCATAGAGCATGGAATTGTTAAAATTCCCCAAATACACATAAAATTGGAAGAATTCCACAAAGAGAAAAAAAAAAAAAAAACCTTTGGGGTCAACATGGAAGAAACATGAATGTTTGGATGCCTTGTGTCATCCACAAAAGGAAAAAAAAAGACAAATGAAAAAGAGAAATAGAAGCTTTTTGGGTCAACATGGAAGAAACATGAATGTTTTAATGCCTTGCATCATCCCCAAAACAAAAACACAAGACAAATGTAAAATAATTATAACATAGAGAAGAATGAAGGTACATATAGAAGAATGCACAAAAGAGACGAAAATCAAACAAAATGTCATAGGGGATCACATTACACACATTCAATCAAAGAAAAAAAATCAAAAATCAAAAGACTAGTAAGGCATAAGCAAGTCACCCTAAAGCAGGTCATCCACCTCCCATCTCGATTGGTATAAACAAAAGGTAGGAAACTAACCAAAGGGACAACATCAAGTGCCAAACTAGGACACACACCAAGTTCAACACTATTTTTAGGAGATTTTTCATGTAAGCTCATGGAGGAAGAAAAAAATGTACTCAACTGTTCATCCACTTGTTCATCAATATTTGCAATATCAATGTCATCATCTAAGTCAATCATAGTAGGAGGTAGAATAACAATTCCCATACAATGTTCTTGTTTATGTTGCAGCGAGGGTTGAGAGTTGTCATGCATTGATTTGGTTACTTGTTTGAATTTTGATTATCAATGTTATTGTTGTTTTCTTGAGTTTTCAATCTATGAGAAATAACATGACATCTATGTCTATGCTCCCTTGCACTTCAATTTCTTTTCAGTTTATTGTCAATTTTTTTTTGTGTAAGAGTAGGTTTTTCAATCGTAGGTTCCTTCTCTTCCTTAGGAGGACTAGAAGAAACGACCTGTGGGTTTTCTGAACCACTTTCTCTTTGAATTTGTAAACTTGTTTGACTCTAGGAGGGACAATGATATTGTACTATCTCATGGTCTCTTGTGGAAAATTATAGGAGGTTTTTCTATAGGGTGTTCTTGTATGTTCAGAATTGTTCTTAGTTCAATTATTGTCTCATCAAGGATGGTTGATTTCTTCATAGGTCGAGACATGTTTCAAAGGGATAGTTCTACTATTTTATTTTCCTTTTTGATATTATTTGAAAAATAAATTTTCATGAGGCTTGATAGGTTCTATAGGCTCGAGCCAAAAGTAATCTAGTGAAAAATTCCCTTTTGCTAAGGCCGGATTAAATCCGCTATGATGGATAGTGTAGATGTTATTGCCAAATAGAAAATTTAGACATTTATGCACAATAAAAGGGATGAAATTCATGGAGTGAAGCCATGGATGACCTAGATTCACATGAAATTGGTCCAATTGTGGGATGATGGAGAATGGGGCTATTAATGTTTTCGGTCCTGGTTTTAAAGGGAGATCTATCAATCGTATTGAAGGGAAAGAAAATCCATTATGTGTCTTGATCCATGCTTTCAGATTGTCATATTTATCTTGATATAGCTCATGCACATATAAAAATTCATCTATGATCACATTCTGTCCATAGATGGGATCAATTAATATCCCATTAGTGGGATTATTGTTGATTTAGCCAGCTATGTAAAGAGGACCATTTGGTGCACGTTTAGTTATGTAAATTTGTGAGAAAGCAATGTCAAGAGGTTGTCTAGTCAAGCCCTTATGAGGTTTAGCTTTGATAAATACTATCAGATTTGTAGTATGTTGTTCAATATTTTTTGTATTGTCATCATTTGTGTCAACATTCATTGCATCAGTCTTTGTTTCACTAAATTCACTACTATATTTGACTACAAATTTTGATGAATGTTCATCAAAATTTTGACAAAATACTGTCAATTTTTTTATGAAACACTATTTTAAACTTCTTCCCTTTAATGACCAACTTTTATTCATGGAAACCATGACCCAACATTGTTGGTCAATGCCACAAAAAATGGTGATGATTTTCTTCGCAAAATTGATGATACTTCATCCATATATTGATGGAAAAAAACACAAAAATGTTGCAAAGTGTCATTTGAAAGCATCAAAACAACAACAAAAAATCATCATTTTTATGATGAGGGGGAGTTGACATTGTGACAAAAATGGCGTCAGAGGTATAGCAACCTTGTTGTAATTTGTCGGATTGGTTTGTCAAAAATTTGACAAAACATTGCAGTTTTTTTTAAAAAAATTGTTTATCTGCCACCATAGTGAAAATTTAGCAATTGCATTTGGTTTGTTAAACATGGCCCCTAGTACAACTATTAGAGTTTAGGGTTTAGGGTTTAGGGTTAACTATTTTATTTTTTTGTTAGTCTATGAACACATTACGTATTAAAAATGAAGGCACCTACAAAAAGAAGGTGACCAACCCTTTTAGTATGGAAAATGTGTATAGTCTTACTTGAAAAACTAAACAAAATAAATTCATAGTTCACAAACATGTTATCTATACAAATTCCTATAAATCAAATATTCACTTACATAATTGACACATAATTTTTTCTGAAAGTTGTTTAGGCTCTTCACAATGCTTTTCCAGTTCGACCAATCAAAATTTGTTGTGCTACTACATTGGAATGAGACCTAGAAGAACCTTTGATCAAAACTTCTCTAGATGTTCTTGGTACCTATATATAAAAAAAAAGGTAATGAAATTTGTAATTGAGTGTACTATCTTTTCCATAAAAAATAGTCCACCTTCAAATAAAATCCATATTCTAGTATTTCTTAACACCCCTGACTCCATCCAATGCAGAATAATATAAAAGACATTAATAGAGGTTGATGGTCTCCCATTTCTAATAGTATAAAGATATCAAGGGGTTAAAATTTTAAATTAACAAGAAATTCAAAGTAATTGTCATTATTTATTTTTTTAGTCAACATTGAAACAATTCTAATTAAGAGATATCAACAAACCTGAATGCCTAGTCCAAGCAAAGGAAAAATTTCCTTCTTCAAATTATCACTGATCATTCTATAATTTTTTTCTACATAGGTTGTAAGTTGTTTCTTAAAAAGCAAAGCTAGATATTTTTCTTTTACTTGTCGTGAAGCATCCAAATCACCAATTTTCACACCATTTCCCAATGAGATCCCAATGCTTGATGAAATTGTTCAGAAACCCTGTTAAAACAATGTAAAATATGTTAAATGTAACTAAATACCATCCATAATGGTTCAATAATACGGTAATTAAACGAAAAATTCTTACACTAGCCATCCTTCCAGAAAACCAAATGAAGATGATATGCGACATTGAGGGATCATGCCAATTGCACCACTTGCTTTTAGTGTCTATTCTAGGAAACAAGATTAAAGTAGATGCATTTGATATAAGAAAAAAGTGAAAACATCATTGCTCTCCTGAGTCTTTAAAATACAAAAACCATTATGTCAACATTAAACAAATTTGGAAGAGTATTCATGGAGAAATCCAATAAGATTTTAATATGATTTGTTAATAAGTGATAGATGATAAGAGATATAAATTCTAACATTAAATACTTAGAATTGGGGAAATGCAGAATCAATGATACCTCAATTGCTGAACCAATTGTTTGAATGATACGATAAAAAAAACTTATTCTTTCAACTTCAAATGAACACCATTGGAAAAGTGACTTATAGATGATACATTCAGCTATAGGTCTTCCATTACTAAAGCCAACATCTTTTGTGATACACTTGATCAATGCATCTTGATTTTCCTGAAACCAAAATAACAAAAAAATGTACTGTAAGGGAATAAAAAATCACCAGAGATTTATAATATAATGTGCCTAAGAAAAAAAGTGATATAACTAGAAATAAAAATAGAAGAGATAGATAATCATCTAGAAGGTCAGAATCATATACTTGTTGCCTATCAGTGAGAGTAGTCTTTTGTGGCCTTTGCTCTCCATCAGTGAGCACTTTCAAGGAAAACATAGGAGTTTGTGAATACTGCCAGACACATCTATTGGTTAAAATATTATTGAAAAATAATATTACTTATTTAAAATCAGGAGAAGGAGATAACTAAAATTATACATAAAAAGATATAATTTGTTCCACTTGAGGTACTTACTCCTGCAGATTTAACTTCACCATTTAGCATATGGCCATTTTTTGGAGTCCTCTGCAAAATAAAAAAAATAGGGAAAAACACTTGAGAAATATGACAAAACAATACCTATCACCCATCTAAATAAATATTTAGCCATACCATCTTGTACATTTATGCTAGATAACCTAAATTACAAATGGAAACTTAACCTCCTTGAGTTAACATCACAAGCCAAACTAGCTTTGTTCTCTACTAAACAATGTTGCAAGATCATTTCCCACACACAAAATTTTGTGCTTCTCATAGTCCACAAATATACCTACACAAGCAAGTACACACAATGATAGTGCTCACAAATATGCCAACCCCATTGCAGCAAGATTGGTGAAAGATAGTGGAATTGAAAAGATACTTGTAAACTGGTACATGTTTTTTGTGTAGCAGACACATCACATCCACAAACATGGCAGAGCTATGAAAAGTAGGAGAAATCAGCTTGGAAAATGAAGGCATCAGGGTATAAAGAATCATTTTTTTGCCACCATAGTGAAAATTTAGCACTTTCTTTCATCTTTGCATATTAGTTTGATGCTTCAAACACTGCATTTCTTATATTGAAAAGTGCATTACCTTATTTAGCTTCTCTTTTTTTTGAGAATAGTTTAATATTCTCTACTTAACAGGGCCAACCACGTGATGGTGGAAGCTCATTTCCCCCCCTCACATCACTCTCAATTCCCCATACTGGATCATATAAAATTAATCATTTATCCATCCATTAATAACATATAATATTCATTCATTCATCCTGCATTAATAACACATAACATTCATTCATTACCATATTCACATTAATCCATTCATCCATTAATAGCATATAACATTCATTCATTAACATATAACATTCATGCATTAATGTATTCACATTCATTCATTAACATATAACATTCATTCTTTTAGTTTTTACATATTATCAAAGATATGGTTGTCATAATATGATTACAATCACTTTTTTTTTGTTTCTTTTTTGAAGCTAAAAAAAGCTAAAGTGGAGTATCGTTTTCTAAATCATTTGTCCCCCCTTCAATTGTTCTACCCTCTACTCATGATCTTAATGTACGCCAAGTCATGTACTCATGATGTGGAGGCTACTGCATGGGGGAATCTACTGCAATAACAAAGAAAAGTTAAATTTATATGTTTTATTATTATTGTTACAAGTATTGCATTAATTAAAAGAACATTAGAGTGGTGCTCTTTACCTGATGGGGCCACATCATGTTCTTGATCTTGTCTTATGGCCTCATGCTCAACATGTTGAACGTCCTCTAAATCCTGATTTGGAGTTGAAACATGAAAGGTTACATTAATTAATACACCAATTATAATTAAATATGTTTAAAAGAACATCAGAGTGGTCCTCTGTACTTGATGGGGCCACATCTTGTTCCTAATCTTGTCTAGCCTGATCATCCTCTACATGCTCTAAAGTTGAAACACGAAAGGTTACATTAATTAATACACCAATTGCAATTAAAGATGTTTAATTGTATTAATCTATATTGGGTTTTGCATAGCACATGAATACATCCAGTACTAAGATGCACACCATGACCTTTATTTGCAGGTTGTGCTCCACCCTTAACAGGTTCCATTCCAATGTCATGTGTAGTATTATCATTGCTTGCTTGTTTAAAACAAATAGGCATATAATTAATTTATGGTGGAAATTAATATTGAGTAGATTGCACAAGTATTCAATTTTAAATAAACTTCATTGAGTTTATTTTACTTGCATGTTAGATGCAATGGAATCTTGTGTTTTCCCAGTCAATATTCTTAAGCATTCAACCATGGCTCCATAGCCTTGCTAGAAGGAAATCTTCAAGTCCTCTTCTATGGGCACTCTATTAAATTTAGAGCCCTGCTTTATTGCATAAGATCACAAATTTTTCTTCTATTGTGTGATTAAACCAATTTTTTTTGCAATTTATTATTTGGATACAATATTTCATTTATTGATACTTACAATTCATGTGACTAATTTCATATAACTACCAGAGCCAAGTTTGTGTTGCCCATGTTTTTCTAGTCTTTCCTTTGTTGCCTTCGATGTGTTAGGAAGCCTATGAAAAGTTTGAAATATGTTAGATTATGTAAAAAGGAAGAGTAATCATTATATAATTACATTGTTGATAGTATCACATACCTTCCTTGGCTCGGTGGTGTCTTTCCTTTTTTTCTTTTCAACCTTCTCCTTTCTATTTGACACCAGGTCCTTCCACCCCCTCTTCAAAATCATGGGGGGATACTTGTACTTTTTGTTCATCTCTAAATGTGACCTATATTGGTCCCTCACATACTTTAGATAGGTACCAACTTTCTTAAGGATCTTGGTTCGATTGAATTTTTTATCACCGAACAACACAACTAAACGGTTAATGAGACCATCTTTTAAATCTTGATTTTGAGCATTCCATTATGTATGTATGGTGTGTCTAAAGATCTCCAATGTAATATCACTTTGATGTTTATAAAAACCATAATTTCCTACAAAATGATCATGGGATCATTAGTCTAAAAAGAGTGATCAATATGTAAATTTCAATTAGATTATATATAATAATAATTAAAACATTTTAAAGTACCAGGGACCTCTATCTCTATGGGAACCAAATCATTGGTCACCACAAATGTGACCGACAATGTTCCCATACTAGTAATAAGGGAAAATCTAGGAAATGCTACTAAAACAACACTAGTACTAGTGGCCTCTGTATCCCTAGGTACATGTCCTGATGCATGTTCTAGCATGTGTTTGCTACTGAAGGGTGCACTACTCGATGTTTACACACTATGTTTTTCCAACATTTTAGTTGGAAATATAGACTTGGATGTTGGGGTCGAATGATGTGATGTATGCATAGGAAGATCAAGATCGACACTTGTACCAACCCCTACTCCCCAAGCAACACCTATAGTACCCTAATCATGGCCAGCAACATGATGACATAAAAGAGTACAAAATATAAAATCATGAATGAACTTATGTTATAATTAAATACCTCATGACAACTTACTTGCAAGGTTTGTGCTCTCATAGTCAATATTTTAACCCTCTCTCTTATCTCATCTATTTGAGGCACTATGAATAACAACAGAAGGATTTCTTCATTGCATTTTTTTTGGGTATTCCTTATCATATCCAGAGGGTTTATAGAATATGTGATGTCATCATTGCATAATAGTGACTGCACCTCCCTATGGATGCTCTGCTCTACTACTAGTTCCTTTCCCTGATCAGCCGACTACAACAAGAATATTAAAAATATTATCAAAATTAACCCAATAAAATTATGAAAAAAAATAATAATAAAACATTTTGCTCATATCTAATTTGTACAATTACAATGAGGTAAACTTGTTAGGTAGAAGTGCCTGAAGATGCATCACGATCTATGCTTTGGGTTGAAGTGTTCCTTGTATGATCAATGTTCTATTGTGACAAAAAATAAATATAAAAAAACATTACTGAAATGAAATCAATAGACTTAAAAAAAACATAATAATAAAATGGTATATTGGAGCCATTAATTGGAGGTTGGGTAAAATGGTATTAGTATGTACCACCCCCATAGTAACTGTGTTTGAATCTATGCAATTCAAATTGTAATCGATTAGCAACTCTTCCCCTATAGTTATTTATTTTATCACACATACGAATACATGGTTTCCCTCACACGCCTCAACTATGCAATGGGGTTGCTTATTTGTTGACCCAGGTCAAGTAATATTTATAAACCTTGCAATATTCCCTGATTCTTTTGGCTTTCCATCAATGTACATAGCCACTCCTTTATTTTGATCCTTATCTTTTAGCTGTATATAATTTTTTGACTGTGCATAACCACACATACTTCTTGTATATTGAACCAACTACATCCAATCTTTGTAACTATAACAAGGTCTAACATACTCCATCAATTCAGTAAGTTTTTTGTAATATACCTTTATGTCATCCATGCAAAATAGGCCCAAACCATGTAATGGCGATGGTGCTATGTGATATATCCTCTTGTTGACACAAAAATCAATTTTTATTGGAGGAAGTTCCTTGGGTACCCATTTTTTCCCTAGATGTTTGTACCTCAAGGGCACCTCGATGTTGCCTATGCTCTCATCATCATAAGAACATGACCTCCCTTCAGCAAGAAAAAAATCCATGCATTTATGAAATTTTCTTCAAATCTTTTGACCTCTAGTTGATCTCCCTCTTTTAGAAGTACTACATGTCTTGCTTTCCAATTCTCTTCTTGAATTTCCCTCTCTCGAGGAAGATAGATATGACAAATACCTATTTGGTGGTACCTGCACTCATAAGGATGTTGGATGAAGTTCTTTCATGGTGATGTGATCCCAAGGTGACATTATGATTAATCTATCATTTCATCACTAGAATTTGATAGGTTATAAGGTAATCAAGTCTTGATAGTTTGCAAGTTATTGTTACTATCGTCCAAATGTGTACATCACAAATCAAATCTATGTATGAAGGAGACTATCCCTTGCAATGAATGACTTTAAAATACCATTATTTACAACCTAACACAAACATGGAGTTTGGGAGATGTAGTTTGTCATGCCCTGCCGTGCGAACCCCAAAGGACAATTACACAATAATTACAACAAATTTTTTTTAAAAAAATAACCATAACATACATGTAATACACATCAAGTCATAACACGAATTTCATTAAAGTAAATTCACTAACACATACATCCCTTGGGGTACACGAAGAGTCATTACACAACTTAGATCCATACAACAACAATAAAGAATAAAATCCAAAGATATAAAGTAAACATTAACAAATATAACACATACATGATGATCAATGATAAGAAACCATCTAAATACGCAAATACCTCATATGCATGATTAACATAACACATTGAATAACAACTGCCATGGCTAATATTACATTACAGTACAATGTTCAAGAAGTACAATGATACAAAAGTGTTTCCAATCATGAACGGAAACCATACAACAAGATAACATGATGCACAATATCATAACTGGTTCCAAGATAAATACAATTATGGAGTTTCCGCAACAGCACCAATCCACACCTCTCGATCCTTGACTGGGGACCCAATGGGGTGCTTAGCACGTTCCACCCGACCATGTGAGTCCGAAGACCCACCCCCCGTGCTAGGAGCTAACAAGAAAGAAACCTCAACCAAGAACATCCAACAGAGAACCACAAGACTCAACATCATACAAAAGTATCATAACACTCAGAAATTACAATGACACAATCCAACCACATCCAAGAGTCATAAAACTCATCATATAACTCAAAGCAATGACCAGTAAACAAGTAATCCAAAGGAAGATCATAAAACACTTCCAAATCAAGCTGAATTAATAAACATATCACAATTCTGAATCGCAATGATACAATACAATAACATCATATCACAGTACCATAAGAGTACAAGGTCAAAACCCAAACATCCCACAAGATTTATACAAGACCACAAAATACACCATAGATAAAATAGGGTAAAATCATAAATCATTTCAAACAATTATGTTTCATCAATTCAAGACAAAGGACCACTTCCAGAGGATTTCCAAAGAAGCAACATAATAAGGAGTGTTAGAGGAGAGTGTCATCGCATGGCTTAACATGGATTCTCCAGACTACCTATCGCAAGGTGCCGCCTCCGTCTACTGACGAATTATCCAGACAAAACCGAGCGCTAGGAGCCACCTCCATCTATGGTTATCCAGACTACCTATCTCAAGGAGCCGCTCCATAGGGTTGCTCATGCGGAATCGTTAACCCTTTCATGAAGACAAGGTAACGATCTTGCCTACCACGGCCTTCTCAATCCCCTTTAGCCTGTTAGCACTAAATGGCGGTGAGGCATCAATTATCTTTTTAATGTGATTCTACCCCCCCTAGTTAATTATTTAAATTATCACTTATTAATTTCACTCTAACGAGGGCTATCCTGGCGCCCCTTTGTGCGCCGACCACCCACTTAGAGCCACTCTCACTCTAGACACTCAAAACATAAAAACCAAATCCAAGGGTTGTACAACATAACAAGTACATTAGATCACAACAAAGAAGCATGCAAGGCATTACCCATCTTGCCATAAATACATAATCAAAATCTCAACGATTCATGTACAACCCTTTCAAAAACATGAAACCAAAACACTTGCCACAACAAGGGCACATAAAAGGAGGAACATTAACCAATAGTAAAATAAACCTCTGGAAGATTCTCATAAAGTTACACTAGGGTTTCCCCATCAAAGAATTGACAGCAATAATTGCAAGACCTCAAAGAACTATTTCCAATATAAATATAATGAGAAAATACACCAAAATAAGATCAACAACTCCACTCAACAACACCAACAACTTCGATACGAACTAAATCGAGAATCCAAGGGAAACCTCTATTTTCTCCTCTTGGAATACCCATAATTCAAAGAACTTTTCAATTTGACTCATCAAGTAGAACCATCAATCATGACAAAGTTAACATTAACCAATTTACCACTTAGGTAAAGAACAAAAGAACACATACTAGTTCCCAATGAATAGCAACATAAATAAAATGAGAGAAAAACTCCAACTCAAAAATCAACTCAGGAAAAGTCACATTGAAAGAATCCATAAAACCACACATTCTAATAATATACCCATTCATTCAATAAGAAGTAACTTGAAACATTTTAAAAAGAACATTAGTTTAAAGATCAATCATTTCCAACATTTAAGGATAGCACAATATTACGAAGTGAAAATAAAATCTAATGGTTTAAGCCATAAGACACTATTCACAAGTATACTCTTTCAAACACAAATATATTCCAATTTACACATTATAACAACAATCTCCCTTCGAAGATCAACCCACTCAAACCAACAATTTGATCCTGATATCAATCACAAGTATTTTCTAGAACTGTTCTTATAGAAACCCCACAAATCAACTATTAAAAGAATATGAGGGAAATTGACTTAGAAAAGATCATCTAATTTTATTCATTTACATAAACCCTTTGTTTAACTAAATATAATTAATCAAAACATTTATCGAATCAACAATCATTCACTAGCCTTTATCGTAATACCCAACTATTTAAAGTTTTCAAATTTATTTACTTCCATTTATCTTAAAAATCAATTCTCCCACCTAAACAGAAATAATCCTTATCGCCAATATTATCTACATACATCAACAACATACAAAACTCTACTTTTCATTATTTCTAAGTTAACTATCCCACTTGAAACTAATCAAATTGAGAATAAACTAATCTATCAATGTTACCCAAATTATTAACATAAGGAAACTCTCTCTCTAATCACTTTACTAACCTACCCAATAACATAATACCTAACTTAACTACCTAATAATTCTAATTTTCTAACGCCTATAAATAAATCATTTTCTGAATATAAACACATTAATTACAAAGTCTTAAGGAATAATTCCATACAAGGAAACCATCAAACACATCAACCTTGAAGAACACTATCTTAAAACACTTACAATGAACAGGCCATTGAGACATCTCCATAAATATCCCACAAATAACACCCATCTTAAAACAATTAAATAACACTTAAACCAGTAATCAAAACACTTTGTTTAAAACACATTTACTCACACATTATAACCATAAAGACCTTCCTTTAATTTAAGCATTATTTCAAAGTTTTTACCACTTATTTTAATATATCCACTTAATTTAATTAAGAGAGTATTTACTACAAATAATTATATTTAAAATAACTATATCATTTATAAGATAACCAACTCCATCAACTGTTTAATACGAATCCTAATTATAACTTTAAAATGTAATACTAAGATGACAATTCTATAATTTACAACTTTATTATAATACTAAGGTGACGACACTAATGGATTATTTCACACAGTAGTTTGATAAATAATTATCATTCACAGACTCATTAGATAACAAAAAGGTAATTAAAACCATTTAACATTTAATTAGTATCATTTAAATTAATTAACCTATGAACCCGGGATTTATCCTCACTTAAAAATAACTTTATCATTAACCTTCAAGTAAAAGAAACTATGTAAATGTAGAATCACTTATCTCCTTTAGTGAACCCTAAAACTTAATTAACCATATAAATCGATTTACTTTAACTAAATACACAGTTCATTTATCTACAACAAAATTAAATACCTAATTCAATAATGTTTATTCTGTTAAAATCTTTTGTTAAATAATATTTTACTAAGCAATCTATCGAAATAACCATTTTGACTTTAATTATTTACCTAAAATAAAATTACACTTTTACTTAACTCACTATCTTACAGAACATTCTAACACTCGATTCATATTTTACTTTTACACCACCATAAAATCATGAACAAAACAATTAAAGAAATTATTCCTATTTTATAAACATAATATATAAATACGAACCATTTTCTTTTGAATAATACTCATCATACAAATCTGCTTATATATTGAAATATCTTCATAAATCCTAAATATATAAAAGACTACCTTCACTTCAAATCTTTTAACCTATAATTATGTATCTATACTTGTTTATATAACCATACACACACACACACACACACACACACACATATATATATATATATATATATATATATATATATATATAAAAGAATAGTAATCAAAAATATATAAATTCAAAATAAATAGAAAGTCACTCATATATGTAGTTGGTAATTCAAATGCCCTAACTCAGACAGGTTGACAAAGAAATCAAAGAGGCTATTTAATTCTGTACAATGTTTCAACTCTAATTATATCTCACCTCAAACAATATCCAACCTAATTATTATAAACAAATATATATATATATATATATATATATATAATCTTCACTTTCTGATTAAAAATAAGAGATCATTTATCTAGCTGGGATAAAATCTAATTCTTCACAGCACAACCTTAACCTAAATAAAATTAATATTTTACTTATGATTGATTTTATATTTTATTTATTCAATTCTTTTAATATAAATAAATCATTTCCCTCCAAGTATTACTTCCCTAATAATCAATTTATTTTAACCACTAAGTTTAATAATTAACAAAATGCAGCTTATTTTATAATAAACCCTTAACATCTTTATTATTTCTCTATTTATCTCAAAACCTATCATACTAGCAGACCAAAATTTAATTTAACTCTTTATAAATTATATTTATTATCAGCAAAACGCAACCATAAGGGAGCAGCTTGACAGCAGCCTCGTATTTTAAGCATAACGCCAAAACTATAATCTGGGTATTTGAGATTTTTGGACAGCAAATAGAAAACTGGAATTTGGAGAAACCCTTTAAATTTACTAGCAAACTAGTTTGTATAAAAAATGTTATGGATGACACAACTAGACTGTTTGAATAGAGTCACAGGAAACAGTTCATTTACAGACAGTTTACAGTCTCAAAATACATATATTGAATACCATATTTATGTAAGTATATATAAAATGAAAGGAAGGAAAATACAAATTTGTACAGCCCGAAAAATAAGACATTTAAAATACTCAGCTAAATTTTGAAGTTGGCATACAAAAGATTTCAAGGAAGAAGGAAATCTTTCACAGGAAAACATCTATTCACTATTTGTAAGGAAAATATTTAAAAGAAAACCTGGAAGTCGCTTTCCCTTTTGAATTCCTCTTCTTTCTTTCTCCTCTTCTTTCTTTCTTTTCAAAAGAAATCTCTTTTCTTGTTCCTTCCTTCGTGGAAATTGCCTTAAGTAAAAATTCCTTCCTCTCTTCACAAGTTGCCAATTATCTTCCCAAAGTCCCCCTTTGCATTCGGAAAAATCACCCTCTTATTTTCTTTTTTGGTCAGTTACCAACCAAGAACGAATTCCCAACCACCGAATGACTTTTCACCTTCCCCAAACCGAAACTGGAATTTCAAATAATATTTATTTGCATGTTTATTGTTTATTTAATTATAATTAGGTACCAACTTTTACTGGCTTTTCTCGTTTTTACCTTCATTCAAACTTAAGTAAAATTTTAATATTTAATCCTTTCTAAGATTTTCTCACTTTAATTAATCATTACTTTATGTATTTAGTTTATTTAATTTCAACCAATAACTTCTTTTTATTTTAAATTACTTCCACTTAACTCTAAATTTTAACTAAAACAAATTTTCATAAATAATTAACTTTTAATTAAAATATAATTGAATAAATATTTTTACCGTAATTAAACTTAAGAACAATTTTAATATTTAATCATCTTTAATATTTTATCACTTTTAAATTTATTAATTGAATTTAATCATTAAATGATAATTACCTTTCCTCATTTAATCTGATTATTTTAAATAACTAACTCCCAACGATAATTAAATTGACGTTTATCATTGAATCTAATTCTTTATTTAATTCCAAATGAAACAGGTAACCTTATGATTAAATTAATTTTATTAATCAAATCCAAACATATTATTAGTGTTATCTCATAACCTTAAAATTAAATTAAATAATAAAATCACCACATCATCATGACATTACTAACAACTACTTACTTGACATCAATGATGACCAAAACGGGGTGGGCACTACATAGTTCACAGTAGTTGAGGATATGGAAACCTAAAAAACCTAGACTTAGTGATGAATTTTCCTACATGAACAATGTATGACAATGTTCCAAGGATTTTTGCATGACAATTGAGGGGCAAAGGTAATGAATGATATTCATTACTAGTCTCACAATCTCATAGTCTTAATCAAATTTATTTGATTTACTAGACTTCTACTTAATTTTTTAACTCCCAAACTTTTTAACGAGTGTTAAATGTGACTATGGTCGATCAATTACATAACCAAGGCCTCCATTGTATTCTCTAATTGTAATCAAAGGAATTTTTATCTTCATTCAAGTAAATAAACTTTAAGGGAAACACAACCAAGTGGTTTATTGGACACCTACTTGACTAAAAATAGAAAAAAAATTACTTTTAATGCATTTAATGTAAATTTCGATTGAAATATTTTGTAGTGTGCAAAAGAATGGTTTCACCATACATAATATTTTGGTTTAAGTTGTCTTGAAAAAATTAAATTAGAACACTAATAGACATAATTCAGGTTCACGTGTGAGGTGGTTCAGCTATCCACTGATAAAATCCATATGTCTAAGTGGTTAATGGGGAGTGAGTGTGTACTAGGCTTGGTTAAGTCGTCATAAGTCTATGCTCTGTCAATAAAAATTGTTTAAGTCATCTTAAATCTTCCTATGCCTAATTGCTAGGAGACTTTTGGTATGTTTTAAGGTAGGATGAGTGGTTGCATCAATGTTCTAGTTCTTTATGACAAGGTTTCAACATCTTCAAATAGTGAAAGTTATTGCTCAATCATTTGAAACAACAACATTTTGATTATGTATGATGGTAGGATTTGATAACTTAAGAGAATTGACTACCCAACAAACTTAAAGTTAAGAGAAATTTTTTCAGTTTAAGGGGTTAGAACTTTCTTTCATCTTTGAATATTGGTTTAATGCTTCAAATGATGCATTTCTTATCCCACTTCTATCATATTGTATTTCCATCCCATTGTAAAGCAAAAAAATTAAACATTTAGCAATCTGCCATTCTTAAGCTCTAAGTGGGTAGGTTAGTAGCTACATTTTTATCCATCTACAGAGTTGAAGAGTAAAAAAATTTCTTGGACATGCATGCTAGTTAGGGTATGGTTGAATACAACTATTTTATATTTTATCTTATCTTATACCATTTTACGAGAATGGGGGTGCCAATGTATGAGAAGATCTTTGGAAAGGCATGGAAATTGCAGGTTAAGGAGAAGGGGGGTGCCAATATAAAAGATATAAATCACTTACAGTACTCATTGGCCCTTGGTCATTGATTTTCCTTGAGTGCCCTCAACCTCATCACTCTAACTTTTCTCCTGCCCTGTTGCACTTAGCTATGTG
Source organism: Sequoia sempervirens (assembly GCA_007258455.2). NCBI lineage: Eukaryota > Viridiplantae > Streptophyta > Pinopsida > Cupressales > Cupressaceae > Sequoia > Sequoia sempervirens. The sequence continues at coordinate 792,592,824 of VDFB02270651.1, forward strand.
TACTCCTATGCACGCATATTGATATGCAGGGTTTTCACTCCTCCAAACTCTTTCTGCTTGCTGGTATTGACCTTTCACTTCTCCAATTTGATGAGCTACAATTTAAAAATAAGGTTTTGGTGAAGGTTTTAGAGTATGCTAATTTAAATGAAAATTATGGTGCCATTTAGGTTTTAATATTCTACATAGTTAAGCATATATTAGCTATATTTTACATAATAAATAATATAATTATTCTACTTATTATAATTATATATTATATCCTTTAACAAAATTATTAAATACATATAAAATTATTATAATTAATAATTAATAATAAGTATATTTTTATATAATAAAAAATATTAGATTAAATTATATATAATATAATTATATTTATTATTATATTAAGTATATATAGCCTTTTACCTGATATTTTAGAGGATTTTACCATTACACTACAACTAGTTTACCATTAAATGGCAATTGAAACTTGTTTTCCAATGACACAATAGTGGTTTCCAGGCATGAGATTTGTTTCAAGCTCAAAACTCACAATATATGTAGCCTATTAGCTAATACAAAGAGAAACTAAAAAGATAGAGAATGAGAGAAAGAGATGAACTTAGATAGATAGGTGGGGAGAGAGAGAGAGAGAGAGAGAGAGAGAGAGAGAGAGGGAGAGAGCATGAGAGAGAAATATAAGAGATACAAAGGAAAAGAGAGGTAAAAGAGACAAAATTTTGATTGGTTTTTTCATGTCAACAATCCAAGAATGGAATGTGTCCTTGGGGAGTTATGCTCAAGGTAGCATGCCATTTGATTAAAGATATGATAATTCTCCTTTAATACCTCTTCAATGTACCCATTGCACACTTAAGGAGACAAAGATATGGAAAGAAAGAGAGAAAGAGAAAGGAAGAGAAAAGGGACAGGGAGATAGAGATAAGATATAGATAGGTGGAGAGAAAAAAAGAGAAAGAGAGCAAGAGAGAGGAAGAAAAATGAGACAAAGGAGGAGCAAATTCAATAGAAATAAAGGGATAAAAAAGAGGGATACATAGAAAAAAAGAGAGAAGAGAGAGAAAAAAAGATAGAGATACAGATACAAATAAATATAAATAGAGAGATAAAGATTGAGATAGAGATATAGAGAAATAGATATAGAGAGATATGTAGAGATATAGAGGAATAAAGAGGGAAAAATAAAGGTAGAGATAGTGAGGTAGATAGAGAAAAAATATAGATAAAGAAAAAGAGAGAGAAAAGAGGAGAGGTACATAGATAGAGATAAAGTCACATAAAGAGATAGGGAGATAAAGATAAATAGAGGGAAGAAAATATAGAGAGAGAGAGAGATATTGAGAAACATACAAATAGAAAGGGAGACAAAGAGATAGAGAGAGGTATAGAGATAAAGAGATAGGGATGAATAGATAGAGATATAGGGAGGGTGATTGATATATCTCTCCCTGTCACTCTCTATCTCTCTATATCTCCCACTATATATGTCACTCTCTCTTCCCCCCTCTATCTATTGAGCTATCTCTCCCTCTCCCCCCTTTCTCTCTCATTCACTCCATCTCTCCCTCCCATCTCCCTTGCTCTATATCTCTATCTCTATTTCTCTTTTTATCTCCCTCTCACTCCTCTCTCTATCTCTTTCTATCCATATCTTTCTCTACCTCCATCACTATCTCTCTATCTCTTTCACCACCCCCTCTATCTCTCTATATCACCCACTTCTATGTCTCTCCCTCTCCCTCTGTATATATTGAGCTATCTCTCCCTCTCTTCCTCTTGAACCTATCTCTCCCTCTCTCCCCCTATTCTCTATCTCTCCTCCTCTACCAATCTATATCCCTTTCTCTCCCTCTCCCTCTATATCTCTCTATATTATCCTCAGTATCTCTCCCTAGTATTTTTATCCCTATCTCTCTCTATATTTATCTCTCCCTCTACCTATATCTCTCTATCTATTTGTCTCCCTCTTCCTCTCTCACTCTATCTTCATCTCTACCTCTATTTTCCTCTCTCTCCCTTTATCTCTATACATGTATCCCTGTCTCTATCCATCTATCTATCTCCCTAATCTCTATCCCTCTCTCTATATTTATCTCTTCCATATCTATCTATCCCTCTCGCCTCTCTCTCTTTATATATCCCTATCCTTATCTCCTCTCCTTCTACATCTTCATCTCTATCTCTATCTTCCTCTCTATGTCTATCTCTTTACCCCTTCTATCTCTCTCTTCCCCACTCTATCTCTCCCTCTTTCTATCACTACCTCTCCATTTCTCTCTCCCTCTCTCCTTATTGAAAGCATAACATGGGCCTATTGGTAATGGAGCTTGATGATCTTCCTAATTCAAAGGTTTTATTTCAATCATGTTTGGATCCCTGTAAGTGGATGCATAGTTTATTTGAAGCTATGATTTCTCCATTGATACCTTTGTTGCACAAACAACATCATTTGCTAAATGTCCTACTGATTGACCTCATGTATTGCATAAATGTATGCAAAAAATAGATCAAAATTTACCCTAATTGAAATTCTACACTTTTTCGATGTACCCATTTCACACTAAGGTGTGTTTGCTAGTTAAGTTTGATTTGTATGTTTTATTTTAGAAATAGAATTGTAGAGATAGGATAGAATAATACCATTGGTTGAAAATTCATTGTAAGAACCTTAAATTCATACCTTAAACCAAAAGATGGTCAAGTAACACAAATCAATGCAAGATGAGATCATTGGAGGAGAATTAGTTGGCTAGTATATTATTACTAGATCAATCAAGAGAAAATTGATAGCTAAGTACTTGAATTTTATTTTATTGACACTTGATAAATGCAAGATTATAGAGGTATTATGTTTCTCAATTGAAGTAAAGAAAGTGGTTGACATGGAAGTAAAATAATTTAGAAACTCATAAATGATACATATATAGATATATCTTCTTTATATTATCCTTGTAATTAGTTATGTATCTTCAAATATAAAAAAATAAAAGGAATCGAATATGTATCATCTAATAATAACTTAAATAGAAAAAAACAAAAAGATAAATAATAAAAATATATATATTAACTAAGAAGCCATGCAAGCATACAATGGTATATGTTGGTAAAACTATAATATTTACAAGAAATCAATATATGCATACAATGTCACATGTTAGTAATACAAAACACATGTCACTATGCAGGGTCAACATGAGGAAACACTAATTTTTTTGGAATGAAATAACCAAAGATATGATTAAAGAATATCTAATCGTAAATAGTCGTAGATTAATTAGGATTTTATCATACAGAAATTCATAAGAGAGCTACAATAGTTGTAACACCATGAATTAACAACATTAAAGAGTACATCATGAATTAATTATGTAATGGCATAAAAATTAAAAACATCATGAATCAATTATGTAACCATATAAGTCAAATATAATTCTATCAAGAAATAAATATAAAATAGATAACATAATCACATAACTCATAGATTTCAATGTCATTGATCTTCTTCTTCATCCAACTCTTTGTCTGTATCATCCAATCCAGATTCGACATTGTAAGGATTGGTCATATCAGCATCATCATCATTGATATCCATTTTGATAATGTCATCATCCACATGGATATCATCTTCATGAATATTAACTCCTACATCATCATGATATAGTTCCTCTTCTTCAACATCTTCACTAGGGGTATGTACAGGATCATCATGAAAAAAAAAGGCCCTTAAGTGGCAAAAAATTTAGAAAAATTAGAGTTAGGCAACTTGACATAAAAAATTGAATAAGTTATCTATATTATTTCAAAAATATGTAAGAATAGAATCTATAGAAAATTGAATGTAGTTTCTAAACTACTAGGCTTATTTTATTTATTTTTAAATCTATTTGGTGAAAGTTTGAAATTTCAATGTAGTAGTACTTAAATTTTACGAAAAAAATAAGAAGTAGGTGTTTGTCTAACCACCCTAACCACAATAAAATGATGATATTTTTTATAAGATTTTAGATATAAGTAGAGGACTCATGTCCCAATGTGATGCATATGTTTTTGTAATTTTTTTTTGAGTAAATAATTAATTATGAATTTTTTTATTACAAATTTTAAAAAATATAAAAAATCATATACATCTAACCACCTTAAGTTGGTTGAAACTTTGTGAAATTCATTTCTTTTTTTTTAATCCTCTAGTATAAGAAGTATAGAATGTGACACATGTTTTGGATTCAAAAAATGTGATACCATTTGAAAGCTATATATGTTTTTCAATCAACCTATCAATCAAGACTTTAGTCATAATTCAAATAGAAAATGAATAATAATTATTTATTAAATTCAAAGTAAAGCATAATTTATATTGGTGGAAAGCTAAGAATCTCATTTAAAAACCTTTTTCATTTCATCAATTTTGGGTAAAAAAAGGTTGTTAGCCACATGGGCCATCATATCACTTACATATTGCCACTTTTTGGCCCATCATGATCTTGCACATACCCTTAGACACATCATCAACTAATTGTTGATCCTAATAATCATCTACATCATCTTCTAGTTCTTTAGTATCTTCTTCTTCCACCACATTATACTTTACCAACCTTCCTATTGGATCATGTCTTACAACAAATGAAAAACCCAGTTTACCTGGAACCTTTGAGTAAAATAACTACTCACATTGGCTTGGAAGAACATAGGGCTCATTTCTAGCTTGCTCAATCGACCTTGTATTAACCATGATAAATCCATTATCATGTTCAATAACAATTCTCTTAGGATCATTTTCATTCAATCGTACCCTGTACCATTGGACGACAAACAAAACTAATTTGAAGGACTTAAAGTCACTCAAGTATATCATCCAAAATTCAATAGTATCAATTTTCTGAGACTTCTGGATGTATGTCGCTTCTAGATGAAACATTAGTCACTTGAAAGATTACAATTATCCTAGAATCAAAAGTTTTCTTCGTGTCATCCAACTTTTTGATTCAAAATTTATGACAATTGCACCACATAGCCTTGTGGTGTTTCACCTGCAATATGTCAAACATGTAAAAATTAGTGCATCATTAGTTGATAAACATATTTATTCTTGGTTGAATGTATGCAAAGAAAGAAAACCTCAACATATATATACATCAATATAATTGAAAATAATTAAATAATATGGGTGATTAATATATTTATATGTACTTCTTTATCTCTTAAACCATATGCTAAATCAATTTCTTTTGGTGTAACATTGGAATCTCCATTACGATGAGCTTCTTTAACCAATGAAGCCACAACTTCCCATGTTAATGCACGACTAGATTGTTGACATCATTCAATCCATACCGTCATCCAATCAAGATTGTTTGTGACATACAAATGTAGTGCATCCCACTCTCAACCAACTGTATCCAAAAAAAAAATTCACAAATGATGTATAATTAGTTAATTACCACTGTGTACAACCTTAATTTATATTTGATGTACTTGAAAACCTAACATCCTGCTAGCAATGGTCTTATCATCTTTCATAAGAAACCTCTGAACTATATGTATCCAAGACCCATTGTTCACACATTTCAAATTGAAGAGATATAACATATCGGCCAAATAGTATCTATGTCCCCCTATCATGTTTTATGTTAATATTGGCAGGATACAATATATCGGCACAACTAATAAGCTTCACTGATAAAAACATTGCAGGAATGGCCTACGTGTATTGGAACTAGAATTTTCATTTGAAATTTTGATGGTCCTTTCATATGAAATTAATTTTTTTTCCTTAAAATCCATCTTTTTACCATCCACAAGGTTAAAATTTCCTTTTACTGAATTACCAAAGCCTCCAATAAAGCAACTCATGGTAGCACAGTGGGTAAAGGAAGTAATACACTATATACCACAATAATGTGGAAGGTTGATGTCTTGCTTGCGGTAGAGTGGGCTCATGGTTAATACTAATTGAGGGAACCGCATTACCATGAGGGTTTGAAATGAAGCCCATCGTAGAGTGGTAAGCTAAGAACAGATGTAATAATGCACCACCATACTACGTAGGGTTGGAATGGAGCCTGCAATAGAGCAGTGAAATAAGAATAGAGATAAGGAGGAATTGCTATACCATGGGGGGATGAAAAATGTCATGCAGTAGTGCGGTAATCTATTGTTGGAGCATTAAATGAAGGCTAGTCACATCAATCAGCATCAAAGTATGAAATTCAGATCCATATGAAATATTTGAATCATGAAGAACTTAAGATATGAAATTAATGTGGTATGATATATAAATTTAAAAAGGAAATTTGAGAATTTGTGTGCTCATGCTAGTAGAAGTTGAATACAGGTGAGCTCAAAGTATGATAGTGGAAGAATTCTACAGAGCAAGAAAAATTCTTGGTAAGTCTACTTATCATTCATTGAAATTAAAACAATGGTGCTAAAGAAATCAGAGGCGGGAACTGAAAAGGAAGAAAAATCTAGTAGAAATTCATTGCAGTCACCATTACTTTCCCTGTTACCTAGTTCAGTAGATAAGGGTTATAAGAAAGTATTTAAGGATTTAGCTCAGGGGTGTAGGGACCCAATAATTCCATAGTCTGGGTGGAATTTATATTGGTATTTTAATAGGAACAGAAATGAAAGTGTTCCAGTGTCAAACCCATGGAATTTTGACATAGCCAAATTATTTTTTCCTAATGTTTTTGTTGATGTCGAGATAATTAGGGCCTTGGCCAATATATATCATGCCCCATAAAAAATGGTCAGACTTCCATATAGTCAATGTCTAGAAGATATCTCGAGGGAAGCTATACTTAGGTGTTTTGACCTAAATAAGTAGGTTGTCATTGAAATTGACTTCGGGAAGCTGGAGCAAGAATATAGAAGGTTGAAAAGGACCTATAAAACTGATGAACTACCCTTACACATGAAAATGGGTGACAAAAATAGAGTCTTTCCCATTCACTCTTCAAGACTCGAAGCCTTTCCAATGTCTAACTTTCAGACCTATTTCAAAAATACCTACTATGCATTATGTCAAATTCTTGGAGTTGATCAATGTAGAGGAGAATATGTCGATAGTGTTGATGAGAATGGCCATGATTATCTAGCATCCTGAATCGAATGTGGAATTTGATTTTTCTCATTCATTGAGGAATAGATTCATGAAGGTCTGATATAGGTTAGGGAAGCCAAGGCCCCCATAAATTTTAGAAAGTACTCCTTATTATTTCATTTGATTCTATCTCAAAATGAAACAAAATGGACAAAGAGGATGAAATTGAGAGCACACGAGAATGGAGTTATACTCCCAATACAAAATTGGTGTTATATTTGGGATAGCAAATGCAATGAAAGTGATTATGTTGTATTTATGGATGAATTTATCTTTAGATTAATTGCTTAGCTTGGTTTTCCTACACCAAGATTACCACAATCCCTAATGGATTTCATGAGACCCCTGCAATACAAACCAAATCAAGGTTTTACACATAATTATTTTGATTGGTTTTTTATGCCACAACACAACATCATCAAGGTATATGGTTGTGATTAGGCCCCTCATATTTTACCAAAATTTTGTGCCTAGCAAAGTATTGTTTTTAGAATTTATGTGGAAAATGCTGTGCATGGAGCATGAATTGATGAAAAATCCTAAAAAAGGAACATTTCTACCTGATTTGACAGTATTTGAAGAATTTTCAATTGGATCAGATATGTTGTAGGAATTGTAGAGATTTATAAAAGCTAATTTTTCTCTTAGATTAGGGAAAAAGAGAATATGTGATCCAGAAGGCCACATCAACAATATCAGAAGAATCCTACTCACAAAGAGGGAAATAACACATTAATTTGATCTAGAAGAGGATGTAATAAGAAACCTGGTCTATTTTTTAGATGTGTTTAAAAGAAGGAAAATATGGTTAATGATGATGAGATGGGAGGATCAAGAGAGAGGAAAAGATAAGAAGTTCAAGGGGTTTTTTGATGAGGAGCTAGATTTGTTGAAAAGAATGCAATTAGTCCTTGGTAAATTTGAAGAATTATCTAAAAAGGCTCAAGAAGAGAAATCAGCCCCACTTCCTACACCCCAACCACCATCATCCATAGCCTCTACATCACATAAACCACCTTCATCACCAATTCATCCATCTCCTCCATCTCAAATAGATGAGCCTCTTTCCAAGAAACAAAATATTGGGTCACTAGTGGACTATGAGTCAAGTGATGAAGAACAAGAGGCAGTATTAACTTTGGTTGAGATGAAAGAGGTTGCAGAAAAACATAAAATCATTGAGCCTCATGATCCCAAGATGAGAATATCGAAGGAGGCTATTGATTAAATGTAGGATGATGAAAGAATTATTGCTTCCCTAAGATTCATGGAGGATGATGACTTTATCCATATCGGGGAGTTCAAATATTTTCTTCTAAAAATGAAGATGAAACAATTTGATGATAGAATAAAAATTAACCTCATTGGACTTGATGATTCGAAACTTGCAAAAGTGCGGGCACAAACAATGACAAAGTTAAATATTGACAATGTCAATATTACTCCTAAAGAAGCAAGGGAGTTAGTGTTGAGAATTAGCATTCTCATTATACTAGGAATGGAGCTCTCCAAATTGTTTCTAAGGGATCAAATCAAAGCTCAAGATGATCCCAAATTGGTTGCAAAATTTGGTTTAGAAGGAGTATCAGGGACATGATATAATCCAACCACATAGACCCTTTCCCTATGGACAAAACAAAAAAGAACAAGGAATCCTAGGCTTCTAGATGTGGTGCAAGAAATGAGAGGGTTTGCTCTAGTCAGAACTATGAAGGAAACTACTCCCACATAAGCAACAACCATGACAATGCATTCAAAAATGTTTACAAGAGATGTAGTGGAAAACATGGAAAAGAAGATAACATAGTATGAGAAAATACTCAAACTATCAAATGAGGAGATAAATAAGTTATTCATTGAAAATGTCAGATTGAAACAACAATTGCAACAAGCCATAGATGTAAATGGGAATGAAATGGTTGTATATCATCCACCTACTTTAGTTGAAGATCCACAAATTCAAAAATTCAAAGAAGAGGTTGAGAAAATAAAGAATCATAATATGGATGATATCAAACGACACATCTTGAGTACCTTGGAGGAAATATTGAAACAAAGAGTTGAATTTTTAAAATAGAAAATAAGTGGAGTGCATGAGGGCTTCATTCCTTTGGTAAAAGATCTGGAACAAATAAATAATAATTCCCCTATCTTAGAGGAACTGTAGAAAATATGGCATCCCACTTACCATATCTTAACCACTATGTGTAAATCCACACAAAGAGTTCTTGATGCACCCTCAAGGTTAAAATATACTCAAGAAATGGTAAACTGAATCATTGATGAGCATAAGTATTTGATTGATATGAAGAAGAAGGTAGAAAACAAAAGGAATTCATTTGATTCAATAAAACACAGTTTTAGCCCTCTAATCATTAAAGGTGATGGTCAACTCAAGGATGTGGATGAATGGAAAAATGAATTTTATCAAATGGTTCCACAATGTTTGACACATATATAGGGTGATGGTAATATCAATCTTGAAAATTTTCATGCTTTTCTTGATGGAATTATTGCATTGGATAATGGTTATACAAAGTTCATTGTAGATGCCAAAAACTTGCTCGATAGCAGATGGAAAAGCCACCTATCAAACTTCACTAATGCACAGGAATACAAGTGGCCAAATGATTTAACCATAAGCAAGTGGCAGGAGAAATACCTTAGTTCAAATGATGATTATCATAAAGTAAAGGCTTTGCATAGGTCTTTGGTGATTCAAGCTTTTACTCAGAGATTAATATTTTGTCATGTGTTAGTTATTAATTGTTTCAATTATATTTTACATATTAGTTAATTTTTGTTATCAAAAGTCATATCTTTTGGTCCAAAGCTTGTTGCTTCTCCTATAAATAAGAGAGACTAGGACCAAGAAAAATGATTAAGATAGGAGTAGATAGAAGAAGTAGGAGAATAGGGATTGATGCAATTTTTACATCATAAAGGACCAAGATGCACATGTAAATTTTTTGATGAAGTCAATGGAAAATCTCTGATTCAGTTGCTCTATGTTGGTATCAATTGTTTGTTAAGTTAATTGAAGATATTTCCAAATTGTCTCCATATTTAATCGTACTCTATTATTTAAATTGATCTATATCAAGCATATTTTCAATTTATCAGTGCAAATTTGTTGTATCTGTGTGGCATAAAATTAATTGGTTCTTTCAAGTAAATATTAAAGTCCATTTGATTATTCACAACAACTTAGGAATATTATTTTGGATTATTAAAGAAGAATATGATAATTGCATCCATGCTTGTTTATACAAGTTATAAACATAGAAGTGTCAAACAGTTTGAATTATTGTCATTCATAAGTCACTTGTCTTTGATTTCTACTTGACTCCATATACCCAATAGAGCACTAGTCTTCACATTTCATCACTTAGTTTCATTTCATTTTAAACATTTTACATCTGTTAAGTGAACATATTGCTTTGATACTACTTATACAATTTATGCTAGATTAGTAGTACATTTGTTCACTTTCAAATTTCCATTGTGAATAGATTGTTGTAGGAGGGATCACATAGTTTGAGTCTATTTAATTCACATAGGTAGACTCACCTAGGTCTAGAAACACCTGAAGAGAAGAAGGTCTAAAACCATTTGGCCTTGTATGTTACCCTAAAACGTACCAAGAGTTTTGCAACCTCTTGAGGTATTTTTACCTATGTTTTTGAGAGCTAACAATGTGAATGAGCAAGCACATTGTACAATATCAGCATACACACATTACATTTAGTCAGGAGAAGATATCTAAACTTACATCAGCAAGGGAATAATTAAAGTAAGATGTTGTGATGACATAGTGGATAAAAAAAGGCCCACTAGTAGTGAAAGACTTATTTTTTGGAGTAATACAATACCAATACTTTTCTATTTGTGTGTAGAAGATTATTTCATTTGGAATAGTTCTCTATTGTTTCTTTTCAAGAAATTCAAGTAAATGTAAAATGTATTCTAATTAATCTCCATGACCATCTTATAATTACCTCTCACTTTCCTCAATCTACCTTTCCCCATCAGGTACTCCCCTTCAAATTTTTTAATGGAGTTCAGATCCCAAATGCAATCTACATGGATGTTTGCTGTAAACTTAGGAAGATATTCAGTAATGTACACCATCGTCTGGTATACCATATATCCCTCCACCATAGAACCCTCAGGATGTGCTCTTTGTCTAACCAAATCCTTAAAAAAATTCAAGTTCCTCTCAACCATCCACATTAACCTTGTGTGTATAGGTCCACACAGTTCAATTTCCTCAACTTGGTGTATGACGCAGTGTTCTAGTGCATTGGAATTTTTTGAAGGTAGACACTTTGCATTTCACACATTAGATGAAGAATTTTTCTCTTTCAGTAATTTCTATCTTCTTTATGGATTTCTTTAGATGATAGTCATCAACAAGTGATTCAAGGCACAAATATATTAATGAGATTTAACAAAAATATACAATATATTACATAACAAGTAAAACAAATGGAAAATATAAGATCTATACAATGAATAGAATAAATATCGCTAATTGCCTCATATATTTTCCAAGATCATATATAACATGCTTGACATTTTTGTCGAAGTTGTCTGGGAGAGATAGAGGTAAAACACACTACAACAATTATAAAATGATCTTTTCATTATTTTTCCAAAGCTAGTAAACATAATGCATTGAAAAGTACATGCAGTATACAAATATATATAAAATATACTAGAATAATTACCTAAATGAAGGTATTCCAATAATGTGTTTTCATCCTTGACCCAAATTCACCTTTCTTTGTTATGATATTGTTTATGTTCGCAGTAAATCTTCTGGGCAATTGAATTTTTCATATGACTTCTTTTATAGCATTGGTTTACTGCTTCGTTAATAACCAAGGGAACTTATATTAATTTGGTCTCCATCGCTATTTAATTGAATGGAATTTTTCATTGCATGATTGGATTCCTGAGTGTCACTACAAATTTTGAAAAAAATTTCTATCATGACCTCCATCCAATATCTTCCATAATGTTTCTATTATAATATTTAGAATATGCATTGTATCTTGAAAAAAAATGCACAATTTGTAGCTGCTCATAGTAAGGAAACCTACTAAATTGTCTGGGATAACTTTTTAGTCCCTGTGAAAGCTGGCCACTAATGCCTTGATGACCTTCATGAAGCATATAAGTTAAAAAAATTAACAATGACAATCATTGTCAATTACAACATGAGTAAACAAAACACAATATAAAAATATAAATTCCAAACATATCATATATGATAGATAAACAATTTGATCTGATGTATAACCTTGACTATTAATTCTATTATATTCTGCCTTCCATAGGCGTGTCATTATTTGTGGTTTTGATGTAGTCTCTTCTTTCCCATTGAAAATATGTCTTTTAGTAGTTTGATACTTATGATTTTTGTGGAGGAAGTGGCTATACTCATCAGATACTTGCTTTCCTAAACTTTTTGAATGATGAGATTTCATCTTTGGACCACAAATTGGACATGGAAATTTTCCCTTTGTTTGAAGACCTACAAAATCATATATAATTGGATTAAATATGTCAATTTTTATAATTATATATAACAAATAGATTATTTAAAAAACATGCATGATATCTACGTCATAAAATTAAATATCGTTAAAGTGTAGTTGAACATTATAACATACCACAAAAATTTGTTAGCCCTGGGGCATCATGAATTGTCCATACAAGTATTGTATGGAATTGAAATTATCTTTGTCCTATTGGTCCAAAGAAGTCATACATAGTGATGACATTCCATAACTTTAGTAACTCATCGATAAGAGACTCGATATATACATTCATATCTTTAACTTGGTACTTACCTAGTTGAATGAACATAAACATTACATAATTATTATAACCATTTTACTGCAATATATATAAATTAATCTACATGACTATTAAATGAAAAAAAAATAAATCATTATGCAAAAAATAAGACAAATGAGATGCTACTATGTTAAAGAAAATTGATGTAAACTGTAAATACTTGGAACAATCATTGCCAACATTATGTGCTCCCTCTTTATTGACATCCATGGAGGAATTTTATTGTTGATAACAAAAATAGGCCACATTGAGTAAATAGATCTTATCTCTTCAAATGGATTGACACCATCCACTACCAATGAAAGTCTAGGATTACGAGGTTCTTCTTTAAAGTGTGGCCATTTTTCCTCCATGTCCCTAAATGGATAACCATCCATAGCAATTCAAAGAATGTCATCTCCACTTCTATTTCGTGCATGGTAATCCATAAACTGCGCTAAAATTTCACACCTAAATAATTGTTGCATATGTGGAATAATGAGAATATAATGAAGAACCTTATGAGGCAACTTTTTTGTTAGTTGATCTATTTGATATTTATTGATATGACATTCTAGGAATTCTGTTGCAAATTCATGTTGTTTATGATATATAATATGACCATTGGTACATGCATCTATTGCTTGATACTCCATTCCAATATCTTTCATAATGGTAGATAAATCTTGGTATGAGCGAGGTAAAATATTAGATGGTGGTAACAAAAATTCACCTATCAATCTACAACAAAAAAATAATTTGCTAATATAAATAATATTAATGGTATGTATTCCATCCTTTATTTACTATTGATGAACTAAAAGCAATTAAAATAGATGAAAAATGATGACATATATGACATACCTTAACATCCATGAGATTTCTATGTTGGATAAACCATTCATAACCTTCAAGTTCACCAACAAAAATATAATAGAGAGAAGAGTTGTTTGGGACCCTTAATAATAGAGCTCATATTCCTTCTCAAGTATAGGTAAATCATGAACATCATCAAAATAATCTCAATCATCGTGATCAACTATGCCACTAAATGTGTCATGGATCAATGTATTTGTACCATCATCTTCAACTGTGTTTTCTAGCGCATGATCATCTTATTCCATAGGATCATTAACTTTGTCTTTGATATTCACAACTCCATGTTCCTCTACTTAAAAACCCACATTCTCCAAGCTTTGATAATCCATATCATGTTCCCTAGGGCACCCCACCTTTATAATAATGATTGACACAAATAAACCATGATCATGATCAAGTGATTTTTTATATATATAATTTTTTTAAAAACAATATAAACATTTACAAATTCAATTAATATAAAGACATATAATGAACAACTTACCAATGGATGATAATCATGCCCCCCTTCAACATGACCATGCTTCCTACAATGTTTCTTAGCTATTGTGATTAAAATTATTTATCATTTTTAAGCCCTTGCAATTATTGCAAGGAAAATAACTTTTCCCATCACCCTTTCTTTTCAATCTAGCCCACAATCTGGAAAGTGTCTCTTCATTTTGTTTTGCACTAATATTATATGACATGATTTTTCTTTACCAAGCTTGAATATTTAGATCTTCAAAAAATATCAAACTCAAAATCCAATAATTTTTAATTATAGATAGGTAACAAAATCTAATAATTCTAATATTTTGTACCCAAGAAATTCGGCCTATAACCTGTACAAAGTGTCAGAAGTATAGAAAATTTGCAAGTATAGGATGAAAAAAATGTTGCAAATATAGATAAATTGTCGAAGTCACTTTTATTTATTAATATTTATTTTTCGTCAAAATTTTGATGAAAATCACTATTTGTCAGAAATTTGACAAACATTGGGCACAATTTTTTAAAAAAATTGAAAAGTACACATTAAGTACACATGCACCAGATGTTTCATCTAATTGTACATCTTTCATCAGAAAGTTTTGTCATATTTTGTAGTCAAATAAGCTAGTGCTTTGACAAATGAAATACTATGCTTAGGCATTGGATTTGTAAAGATTTGAAAATTTTGATGAGGAGGAGCTATAGGCTTATTTCCTTGATCATTCACACCTCCAATTAGTAAATGATTAGAATCAATAAGGTCTTGCACAAGATGTTTAAGACACTTACAATATTCTGTATGATGTCCATTTATTTGATGGCAATGACAATAACAATGTTTTTGAAAGCCTTTAGGAAATGGCATAGTAGGGTCACGTTCTCTAACATGAGGTAAGGTAAGCATGTTCTTTTCAATGAGTTGTAACATGATATTGTGAAGGGTATCAGGTAAAGGTGTAAACTCTCTATCCCTATCCCCAAAAGGAGTTGTCATTTTTATAGCAACCATTTGATTATTGTTTTGTTGACTTGTTTGAGGAGGATTTAATTATAAAAATCCCTTTATTTTTTCTTGAATGATTGATATTTGTTTTGAGTTGTGGATTCAGTCCTTTTAGGATGACTAGGGGGATTTTTCACATCATTACCACTAGTTGAGTTTTGATGGCCATGAATTGCTATACATAGTTCTATGAAGGATGGAAACCTTAACATTTCAAGTTTCTTTTGGAGTTTGTATTGTAAGTTGGAAATGAACATTCTTTGAAGGTCGACATTAGGAATCTTAATGTTTACTTGTGAATAAAGTGTTTGATATCTTCCTATGACATCAATCACTTTTTCATCTTCCTTTTTATTGCATTTCATTAGATCTACAAGGGTCATCTTGGGACCCATGTGAATATGGAAGTGGTTATAAAAGGAATCAATGAATTCATTGAATGAATCAATTGAATTGCTCAATAAATATGAAAACCACTCTAAAGTAGTATCCTTCAAGGGTCTAGGGAGTAACTTAGCCATTAATTTATCTTCAAAGATGAAATCACTACACAAGGTTGTGAAGGCAGAAACATGGCTTATAGGATCTCCTTTCCCACCATATTTCTCAAAGAGAGGGACCTCTATACCTTGTGGAATTTTCACTCTTAATATGTCATGGGAAAATAGGGTGGACTTGATGTATTGCAAAGGTTGACCATTATTTTTCTATTGTAATGTTGCCACTTGTTCAAGGGATTTCATGGTTTTCAAAAGTGAATTAATGAGAGGGTCATTTTGGTTATAAGGTTAAGGGGAATAAGGTGGTGTAGTGTATGTATGCAGAGGGCTAGTGAATTGTAGGTTATTGAAGGTGGATTGTCGAGGTATTATTGTGTTTGAAGCATTTCCTATGATAATACATATATGGAAGTGTATATGGTTCTTGTAGGTATGACTATTGTAGTTGGTTGAATGGTAGTTGTGGGTTAAAATGTTGTAGGTTGGAAGGTTGTTGTAGTTTGGAATGTTGTTGTGGGTTGGAATGTTGTTGTAGGTTGTGTACTACTATATGTAGGGATGGAAATTTCTATTATGGATGATGAAATTGGAATTCCACCTTGACTTTGAGTAGACCTCAAAGATTTATTAGAAGTGGTAATGGTAGGGATAGTGTTGAGAATTTTAAGGACATTGGTTGTGGGAGGTGAAGTCATGGGAAATGAGGTATACAAAATATGAGCCATGGAGGCTTGATTCTCAACACTATTAGAAAGAGAGTTAGACAACCCAAGATCCCCAACAAGTGAGAGATCGTTGGATGACATGAGCCTTAAACTACCTCTTATAATAGTATTGATAATAGGACACAAAGTTGTAAAACTCATTCAATTTTTACAACCCTAGAATAGCAATAAGCTGAAAATGAAATGTTTTGATGTAATTTTGAATTTTTACAGTGTACTAAAATGAAGAAATTTAAGCTAAATGTAATGAATTTGATGAAACGAAAAAATCTAGAAAATGAAACAACAAAATAAATCCACCAAATAGAAGCTAAAAATTGAGATTTTAATGTCCTAAAATTGCAAATCTATAGGTAATAGGGACTCATTTGCTAGTAAGGGTGAATGGGTCCTAGTCGGGTCTTTTTGGGAGTATTTTGTGGGATTTCAGATTGAATTTTAAGATCTTTTCAGTTGTTAGAAGCTTTAGGTTAGACTTGATTAGGGAATTATTCACTAGTAAGAGTGAATGGGTCCTAGTAAGGTATTTTTAAATTTTTTTTAATGGTTTACAAGATTTTAGATATATATTTCAATTCCAGGTTGTAGATGCTGAAATGTAGCTTCAAAAGTTTTAGAAATTAAATGCAAAAATGCAATAAAAAGATGAAATGTAAGACCTAGATTGAAATGAAATTTTGTTTTGATTTTCAAATGCAATTGAATGAAATCTATATGAGATGCAAAATGACTGCTTTGTTTTTATAATTTTTAGATTGAAGAAGTGAAAAACAATGCAAATCTAGACCCTATATGATATCAAAGCTTTAAAATGCAAAAGAAGAAAACCTAATTCAATGCAAATCTAAATGCAATGAATGTAATATTTTAACTTGAAATGGAATGAAAGACTCCAAAATTTAGAAAAGTGCAATGTTGAATAAGTCGGGTTCACCAAAAATGATATGGTGAAAAATAGGATCTAATCCAAATGTATGAACAAGAGGATGGATCGCTTATTTTTCAAGCCCAAATCACTTCAAATTATGCAAAAGAAGATGATAATAACAAATAGAAATCAGCCTAATTGTTATTGTTTGATGATGTGGATGTGTTGCTAATATGTGATTTTCATTGATGTCAACACTATTAACATTTGGTGCATCAGAGGCTGTATATGTTGAGGATATTGAGAAAATTGTAAAAGAAAGTGTACCAAGTTCCTAGTGGAACTGCGTAGATCATGAAGGTATCTTGCTCTATACATTGATGATCAACCACTATGGACTAAAGGGTTTATTCTTGACAGTATCTAGATCATCTACCAAAAGTTTTAGAGGTCTGCATAAAGATTTTATCATGTTGTGGTCTCTATCAGTGTTCATAAGTGAATATTGTGTGATTCTCATAATTCTAGTTGCTCTGGATGTTTCTCTATTGTTTCTTGGTGTTCTTGGATGTCTCTAGATCATGCTCTATCTTAGTGGTACATACACATTGATCAGTGTGCTCGTGGTTGAAGAATTTTTCTTGTGCATGCTCAGTTTTTCATGTTCTTGGTCGATATGATGGTGGTAATGTGTTGTGGATCCTTGAAAAGTAAAATTTGAATTTTTGGCATGCTCGCGAATATTTTTTTGTGTGGCATCATTGTTTTGGCCGACAATATTTAGATCAACATTGAAAATTTAATTGTAAATTTGAGCTAACATTGCAAATATGTTTTATTTTTATAGCCAATTAAGTTGTTGATGAAATCTTATGTAGTGGATATATAAGAGTGATTATTTCATTGGTGCTTCATGTGTTGGGTGTGTTCCTATGTGTATATGCAAATATCATTCAATTGCAGAGCAAAGTGTGAAGAAGATTGAGCAAAGTGTGAAGTAGTTTGAGTGAAAAAGTGAAGGATTTTTTTGCACTTAATTGGAACTATAATCAGGCTTGTGCATAAGCTATTTTCTTAGTTTGTACCCTCTGGATTTTAATCGTATTCTATATTTTTGGGCAGTGAGCCCCAGGTAGTGTGCTTGAATGCATGTACATTCCCCTTTATTTTTTTCATTATACTTTTAACACAATATAATATTGTGGACTAATATCCACCATGGTTTTTCCCCTAACAAGGTTTCCACATAAAAAATATTGGTGTTCTTTGTCTCTCTGATGTGTTAATTGCTTATGGTTAATTTCTTATTCATCAGATTTGAGATTAAGTTAAGTTTGAAAAGTTTATTATTTTGTGACAACTGATTCATGCCCCCTCTTAGTTTTCTATCCTTGTTTTTCCAACAATTGGTATCAGAATAAGTCCCTCTATAGAAGTCTAAAAGCTTGAGGTGATCTAAGATGGCAACATACAAGAAGGATAGTCCTAGATTTGATGGAACTAACTACTCACTATGGAAAGTTAGGATGCAATGTCACCTAAGGTGTATTGGTGAAGATTTTTGTAATATTACAAAAGATACATACATTATTCCTCAGAATGGTCCCTCCACTATTGATGAGATCAAAGATGTTGAAAATAGTATCAGGGCTATTGAATCTTTGTTGAGTGCTCTAACAGATTCAGAGCTGGAAAATGTGATAGGATTGCAGACAACTCATGAGATTTGGGAAAAGCTAGAAAATTTGTATGAAGGAGATGCACAGGTGAAGATGGATAAGCTATAGAGTTTTAAAGGAAAATATGATAATTTGAAGATGAGTGAAGATGAAAATATCACTTCTTTTATGCAAAGAGTAAATGAAATAGTGATGGGTATTACATTTATCAATGGTTCTTTGGATGATGATGAAATTGTGGCTAAGATACTCAGATCCTTTCCTCCCTCCTAAAAAGTGAAGGATCATGCTATTGAAGATCTCAAATCAGTAACAAAGATGTCAAGAGACATGCTAGTTGGTAAGCTTGCTACTTTTCAATTAAGTGAATTTGGTGATTTTTTTCTAAAAAATGAATCTACATTCAAGGCTACTATATCCAAAAGTAACAAGCACATATATGGTTTGGGAGAATGTTCTAGAAAGATATCCAAGTATGATGAAGAACTAAAACAACTTGAAGATAAAGAAAGAGAGGTAGAAGATTTCGAAGGCACTGATTGTAAAGAAACAAGGTAGAGGAAAAGGTAAGTATGAAGAAGTGTTGCCTATTAAATGTTTTTCTTGCAATAAAATAAGTCATTTTGCATCAAGGTGTCTTGAAAGACTTCCTAGATCTGAGCCTTACAAGTCTAGATTCCAAAAGAAATGTTACTTTGTTGAAGAACGATTGGTTGATGACAAGTCTGATAAAGATAATGGAAATGAAGATGAATGCAGTTTTCATTGCTACTGTTGAAAATAGTCCTATGGCTACTGAATCTGCAAAGATGAGAAAGCTCTTATAGCCCAAGTTTAAGAAAATAACAAGTGGGTTATTGACAGTAGATGCTCACATCATATGACTGGTGATAAAAAAAAATTAAGTCGAGAAATATGATGGTGGTGTTGTAAGATTTAGAGATAATGCTAGTGTGATTCATTGTAGAGGTTCTATTTTCCTTGGTGGTAACGATAAAATTGATGATTTTCTTTATGTTGAAGGCCTAAACCAAAATATTTTGAGTGTTGGATAGATGGTGGAAAAAGGCTATGATCTACAATTCAAAGATGGAAGATGCAAGATATGTGGAAGTTTTGGCAATATGATTGCTATAGGTAGAAAGAAAAAAGGTAATATTTTTCAAATAACTACTAAAAGTGGGAGTTGTTTAATTGCTAAAGTAGATGAAAGGTAGTTGTGGCATAGGAGGCTCTGTCATGTAAATTTTGATAACATTCTCAAGGTAAGTTCCACTCAAGCAGTAAGAGATCTACCTAAGTTAGTGAAGTCTGTTGTTAAATATTTCAAGATATTTGGAAGCAAATATTATATCAAGATAGATGATGATATAGGAAAGTTTGATGCAAGAAGTGATGAAGGAATATTTTTAGGTTACTCTACTAAAAGCAAGGCCTGCCGGTGCTATAATAGAAGACTGAGAAAGATGGTTGAGAGCAAAAATGTTAGAGTTGACGAGGATTCTACCAAATCATCTAGATATAGTGGGTATGATTAAGATGAAGACAATACAAACAAAGGGGAAAATGTTTAGACACCAAATCAACTTCATATTATTCCATATGTTTCAATAAAGAAACCTCAATTTGTTTTGATAAATCAAGTAAGTCAAGAAGCATAGACAAGTGCAAGTGTTGAGGAAAGATCAAAAGAATCAGAAGCTCGTGAAAGTCATAAAACTCCAAGTATGTAAAGATAAATCATTCTAAAATCCAAATTATAGGAGATAAGAATAAAGGTGTGCAAACTAGAAGAAATATTGCAGAAGAGTATTGCCTGATTTCCAAGTTGAACCTAAAAATGTCACTGAAGCTTGCCAAGATGAACACTGGATGGAAGCTATGAAGGAAGAGCTGACACAAATTGAAAAGAATGACACATGGATACTAGTTCCTAGACCTAAAGAAAAAAATGTGATTGGTACTAAATGGGTGTTTCAGAACAAGATGAAGGAACAAGGTGAAGTGGTTTAGAATAAAGCAAGGATTGTATGTAAAGGTTATTCTCAAATGGAAGGTGTTGATTATGAAGAAAAATTTTCCCATGTTGCCATAATTGAAGTTGTTAGACCATTTCTTGCTTATGTTTCTATAGAAATCCAAATTTGACCACTTCCATATGGTCAAAGTCATCTCCTTAATCATCCAAATCGTCCTCTTTGTCGGTATTAATCAAATCACCCATTTAATTAATATCTCATGTCTTCCATAAGGTCTCCCAAAGTATTTAATTTAATAAATACTTTTCCCCTCTTTCTTCTCTAAATTAAATAAATACATCACTTTATGTAATTTAGTCATATTATCTTTTGGAATTTTAAATAAATTCCTTATTTTCTCTCTCATTGCCACATCCTCCAACTTTTTCAAGTTGGTCTCTAATCCTTCTTAGCAATATAACCCTATTTCTTAGTCATAATTAACTTATGATTAAGATATGAACAACCTTAATCATCATTAGGGTCTCATCCTCCATAATTTCCCACTTACTTCTAAAGTGTAATTAATTAGTCTAATAAAGTACTTGCACAACCTTAATCATTTAACTAGGTCATCCCTAATCCCTTGGAATTTAAAATTCTTTCTCTCATCCCCATGAGAATATTGGAAGAATTTTTAATTCCCCACATGTCCTCTCACCCACATGGGGACAAGGACCACATAAAGCACTCCATTCCCCATGTGAATCTTTAATTCAAATTTAATCCTTCAATGCACCCCTTAGAATTTAAAATTCCTTCTCTAATCCCCATGAGAATATTTGAGGAATTTTTAATTCCCCACATGTCCTCTCACCCACATGGGGAGAGAGACCACATAAAACACTCCCTTCCCCATGTAAATCTTTAATTCAAATTTAATCCCCCAATGCACCCCTTGGGATTTAAAATTTCTTCTCTCATCCCCATGAGAATGTTTGAAGAATTTTTAATTCCTCACATGTCCTTTCACCCACATGGGAATAAGGAGGAATCCCAAGGTATTATCCTTCCACCTTATATACACATCACCCTTTTAGGCCACTTCAAATGCCACATGTCAAGATGTGAGGGCTTGTGAGTTCTCAACTCACCTTATCCCTACATATTGATCTTGGTGGCTCAATCTTGACCATCCATTCCCCAAGAGAATTCCAATTTCTCTATAAATACCCCCTCTTTTCTCTCATTTTAGGGGGGAGATCATGCATTGTAGCCAAACTCTTGCAAATTTTCCTAGAATCCAGACTTAGCCATTTTCATGCTTGCACCCACTTGCACCCATCTTCATAGCATCATTTAGCTTGCATCTCTTTCCATTGAAGGAGCATACACATCAAAGATCGAAAGGCCAACCAAAAGATCGATTTGACACAAGGTAAAAAGTTCCATTTCTTGCCTTTATTTTGTGTTGAATCCAACTTAGGCTAATCTTGAGGTGTAGGTTGTTTTTAGTGTTATTTTGTAACTACATGTTTTTTGCTCATATTCTAGCACCCAATTTTGACCTATCACATTTTTGGCATGCCTGGTGGGACCCAAAAATGAGTCTCTTACTTTTACATTTTCTATTTTTTGACTTTTTGTAGGTACAGGTCACGAATAGGCAGACGTGACCTGACAGACAAGTGGACTTGACCTACATAGGTAGACTTGAACTTTCACAGGGGTGGACTTACTCTCCATAGACTGCAAAAGTGTTTTTTGGAAAACTTTTCATGAATAGGTGAACTTGACTTGACAGACAGGTGGACCTGACCTACATAGGCGGACCTGACCTTTCACAGGGGCAGACCTACCCTCAACAGACTACAAAAATGTTTTTTGGAAAAAATTTCATGAATAGGTGGACCTGACTTGACAGACAGGTGGACTTGACCTACATAGGTGGACCTGACCTTTCACAGGGGTAGACATGCCCTCCACAAACTGCAAAAGTTCTTTTTGGAAAAAAATTTATGAATAGGTAGACCTGACCTATACATGAGGACTTGACCTTTCACAGGGTTGGACCTACCCTCCACAAACTGCAAAAGTGTTTTTTGGAAAACTTTTCACGAATAGGCAGATTTTCCCTAGATAACTTTTTTCTAGAAGGTAAAATTTTAATTTTTAGCAATATTTTGGTTGTTTTAAGGGTTTTTAACCCCTAATTTAGGTATATAGTGTAATTAGAACGTGTCAATCAACCTTGTATGCCATGTTTTTGAGTGAGCTATTTGATTTATCCAATCCCCTTGCACCATTCGATGATCCTAGGTGACGAGAAATCATAGCTTACCACATCCTTTGAGTCTACCCATTTTACTTTTCTTAGTGGGACCTGCTTGGGGATTGCATCACCCCAAGGGATGATTCCAACCATGCATACCGGTAGGGTATACAAAGGGGGGAGAGTGAAAGTTGTACCACAATCCAACCACATTGTAATTGGCAAAGCATTGGGATGATGTGAAGAGTTGGTCTGAGCCTTTTAGGTTCCTAACTCATGCTTGTAACAGGTTGGTGTTCATGGTTTGGGCCTCACGTACTGGGTGTATATCGAGGACTCCCTAGTAACCATGTTCATCCTAGATTAGAGGACTTTCTCGACCATACCCTCTCTACTAGACTTAAGATCGTGCTGTTTGAATTGTCTTCTTTGTGCAAAACTAATGACTATCTAATTTATTTCACCCAGCCAGAGTCTTGTGATTGATGATTTTCATGTTTTTTTTAGTCCTTTTCCTTAGTCCTTTGTCAAAAATCAAGTCAAACTTCACAAACAGGCAGATTTACCCTTCCAAACATGTGGATTTTCCCCAAAAATAGCTGGATATGCCCCCTTGTGAAAAATTTGACCAACTTTTGCTCCTTGGGCGGACCTGACCCACCTTTGGGCGGACTTGACCTGTTGACCAATTTTTTTTAGGCCTGTTTTGGCTAAATTTGCTCAGTTTTTGCTCCTTGGGCAAACCTGACCCACCTTTGGGTAGACTTGACCTATTGACCAACCTGTTTTAGGCCTATTTTGCCTAAATTTTCTCAAATTTTGCTCCTTGGGCAGACCTGACCCACCTTTGGGCGGACTTGACCTTATGACCAATCTATTTCAAGCCTGTTTTTCCTAAATTTGATCAGTTTCTACTCCTTGGGCAGACCTAACCCACCTTTGGGCTGACTTGACCTGATGACCAATCTGTTTCAATCCTATTTTGCCTAAATTTTCTTAGTTTTTTCTCCTTGGGTGGACTTTACCTATAGACCAATCTATTTTAGGCATGTTTTGCTTAAATTTGCTTAGTTTTTGCTCCTCGAGCGGACCTGAGCCACCTTTTGGCCGACTTGACCTATTGACCAATCTGTTTCAGGCCTGTTTTGCCTAAATTTGCTCAGTTTTTTCTCCTTGGGCAGACTTAACCCACCTTTGGGCGGACTTGACCTAATGACCAAGCTGTTTCAGGCCTATTTTGACCTAATTTGACTAATTTTGCTGATTGGGCGGACTTGACCCTTGACCGATCAAATTTTTCCATCTGCTTCTCCATTCAAAACCCTCATTCTGCCATCTCGATCACTTGTCTTCCCACTCATTTCAAGAGTCCATTCACCATCAGAAATGTCCATCCTCTTAGCTAGTACATCCATTCACTCATTCAGAACCCATGTGTTGGTTATCATCTCAATGTTTCAGGCCATTGATATCCCATTAAAACCTTGTTAGAGGAGTTATCCAAATTGGCATAGGTGTTCATCTCAAAATCGTCATCCATCAAAGCCTACTTTGGATCATCATCCATCCTAAGTCGGTCATGCTTGTCGGCCCAATCAATCCACTTCTATCTCAAGTTCGATTTGGTGTTGTTATCATACATCAACCCTTTGATCAATTAATCCACACCTAGCGTTACCAAAGATCACTCTTGAACTTGGTTTGTGATTCCAATCACTATCAACCATCCTAATCAATCATCAATCCAAATTGGATTGTTATATCATCCAATCCAAACCAACTCATCATCTACTGATCAACCTCAACCACTTTGGTAAAATTGAATCGATCCCATCTAGCCTTAGCCTCAACGGCTAATTGATCATCCAATCAAACTAATTCTATCGAGCCACATCATTTTCAGCTAATTGATTATAAAAAAAAATCAATCCTTTCATCACCAAGGTCATCCTAATCCATTGAATCATCTCATATGCCCATTTAGACCTGGTCACAAACAAGGAAAATGACCAAACAACAATCCCAACCAAACAACCCTCAAGATTCAAACAACCTAGCCAATGCCTCACGAGACCCTAATAACAATGCAAACATCCCTCGGGATCAACACAATGGAACATCATCATAATCTAATATCGATGGTCAAAACACATCTCCCCTGGAGATGAAAATATGGTCATTCAACCCAAAATTATGTCTAAGGAACACTTTAGCAACTCGGTCAATGTGCAAATGACTGATCACCTTCTCGAAAAACATGGCAAAGAGATCTTGGCTCACTTAATTGATAAGGGTTTCAAACTATCATCAAGTATCAACCTATCCAAGTAAAGTGGTTCTGCACCTAATATACCCCAAGGTTCACACAACATATCGGGTAGTTCATATGTCCCTAATGTTCCTTCCATAGAAGGTTGGTATCAACCAAAGTTTGGCAATGTCGTTCTATATCCCATTAGCAATCCCTCACATCCTACAATCTCAGTCATAGGGGCATGCCAAACCATTGATCCCAATGATCCT
This sequence comes from Sequoia sempervirens, assembly GCA_007258455.2. Taxonomy (NCBI): domain Eukaryota; kingdom Viridiplantae; phylum Streptophyta; class Pinopsida; order Cupressales; family Cupressaceae; genus Sequoia; species Sequoia sempervirens. The sequence goes on from VDFB02270651.1 coordinate 792,618,654, forward strand.
TTTTCCTTCGACATGCCACAAAACATCCCACAAACACAACCACTAATGCTACCAACACCACCCCCTTCAAATCCACCTCCTGTCAATGTTGGGGGTAGCCCTTTCACTACAGTATGTCCACCTTCTAGGGCCCTAAACCAAGTGTCACCTTCATTCACATCCCCACAACCACCTCAATCTAATGTACCCCCTCTACAAGTTCCCTTTGGTGCCCAACAACCTTCCTTGCAAAATCCCCTTATGCTATCTCAGCCACCCCAACAACAACAGCCGCTATTTCCCTCGCAACAATAGCCATATCACCTGCAAAGCAATCCATCCCAACCTTCCAATCAGACCATATCACCTTTTCTCGCATCCATCTTGAGACCACAAGCTCAAAGATAGTACAACATGCGATCTAGCCCATGCAACATCTCACATCACATCAGCAACCACCCCATCATCCTTATTACCAATAGTAGTCCCAACAGTAACTACCTTATATAGCCTCCCAACAATCACAACAATTCCCCGATTATCAACAAGCCAATCTGCAACATCACATCCAAGCTCCTCAGCGACCCACCTCACACTTGTATCAAACAAATCCATACTATACCTCACAACTACAACCCATGTACCAACAAAATCCCCTGGCATACCCACAAGGGATGTCATCATTCCACTGTCAAAATCCATACCTGAACAATTTGACACTCTCTTAGCTGGATCCTGTATCATCCTATTATCCATATCCATCCAACCTGCCACCCATCAACTCAAATCTATTAGAAATCAAGGCCGCTCTAAAAGATCTTCAAATGGGAATGGGTAAACAATCATTCAAATTTGACGACATATGTCCATATCTGTTTGATCCCTCCATCTCATTGATCCCCATCCCTAAACATTTTGAAATGTCAAAGTTTGATAAATATAGGGGAGACAAGGATCCTAAGGCCCACTTACAGGAGTTTTACTCCTAGTGTCAAGAGGTCATGCACAATGACAACTATCTCTTGCATCTATTCCCATGAAGCCTGACAAGCAATGCCCTAGAGTGATTCATGACCCTCGAAAGAGGATCCATAAAATCTTTTACAGACCTATCAGAAAAATTTGTATCCTACTTCTCCTTCAATTTAGAGAAAGATACTAACACCTTAGTCTTCTCAAAGAGAAACAATGTGAGGGAGAAACCTTTGCTCGCTACCTTCAAAGGTGGCGTGCATTAGCAAGCCAAATGAGAACCCCTCTGAAAGAGAAAGACATGGTCACTCTCTTTGTGGAGAACTCTCATCCCGATATGGCCCATAAATTTAGATTACACTGTGTCACCACTTTCGTGGAGATAGTGGAAAAGGGACCTATCCTTGAATGTGCCCTTGTTGCCAAGAGACACATCAAAATACATAGTCATGACAAAGAAAGGTCATTTGGGGATAAACCACGATTCTAGAATAGGAATAGGAATGCATTGAATGACGGCGTGACTGATACTAAACAAGTCCAAGTGGCTAATACATCCTAGAGACAACAACTGTCTATACCTAATGCCATATCTGTACCACAAGGGGCATGTCTTCCTCATCAACAGTCAAATCAGAACAACCGAGGGAACACTAAACGTTAGTATTGTAAATTAGGAGAACCCCTGAGCATCGTCTTTAATAAGTTGTTACAGATCAACTACCCAATCACATATCTTGTCACAAGGCCACTTGATGAATCCAAACCCAAACCTGCATGGTTTAGGGAAAATGAATATTGTGAGTTTCATAAAATCAAGGGACACTCTCTGAATAAGTGTCATGGTCTCAAAAATTACGTCCAAGATCTCATTGATCGAGGAGATATCAGGGTTGACCCCAGTCAAACTTTGTCATCCAATGCTCAATTGCAGATATATCAAAATGCCTTTCCAAACCATAATCAAGGCCTGAGCACTTCCAAAAGTAATCTCCAAGACAATAGCACCAATAACATGAGCTATAAGAATGTACCCCTAAATTACGAGGGTATTACATTGAGCAGGTAGAACCTCGTGTATCCATGATACATGTCAAAGACAAAGACCCTTAGAGAGCTATTACTACATGATGAGCTTGTATCACCATCCCTGCAGCCTCTGCACCCACCCAATCAACTCCTGTAAACTCTCAGTACAACATACTTGATCACTTAGGAAAGACCCCTACTCATATCTCCATTTTGGATTTGCTTAAGTATTCCTTAGTACATCAAGAAATCCTCAACAAAGACTTACAGGAAACCCATGTACCTAATGACATCAACCCCACATGATTCCAAGCTTTGGTAGGACACCTAGCTTTATCTCATCAAATCCACTTCAGCCAAAATGACATGCCAAATATCGATGCCAATCATAATTTCCCCTTACATATTGAAGTGGTGGTTACCCGTCATAAAATAAAAAGGGTCTTGGTAGATAATGGCTCTACCCTCAATTTGTGTACACTAAAATTCATAAAACAAGTAGGGTATACTTAAGCAGATTTAAATAATCAGATCATCACAATCAAAGCTTATGACAATGCAAAAAGGAATTCAGAGGAATTATCACTCTTCCTATCCAAGTGGGACCCATGGTTCAATAGACTACCTATCATGTCCTTGATCTGGACTTGCCATATAATCTCCTCCTTAGCTGCCCATGGCTCCATGCTATGCAAGCTGCCCCCTCCACATACCATCAGTGTCTAAAATTCCTAGTCAACGAGTAGGATGTCACTATCTATGTTGATCCCCAACCATTTGAATATTTTCGCACTTTAGAAACATCATTTCCCCATTTACATTATTGCCTCGAGGTTGAAATGGGGGCATCTCAATCATCATCCACTAATCCAGCCTCCACAACAATCACTTCATCTTCCACCATTGATCCCATAGTCACAAATGTCTAGATCATTGACAAAGGGTGTGGTGAATACGAAATGTGTACTGCTCTTAATGTAGCAACCATGTCACTATCACCACATGAGTATGGTCAACCTTCACATGCTACCCCAAAGGAAGACAAGATAGTCACCTTCAGTGGTAAAAACATCCCTACCACCACTTTTGGGTCCCCTAGTATCAAGATTGATGCACCAAAAGAGGACATAAGTCAATGGATATACCGAGAGGAACCCTAACCAGATCCCCCTCTAAAGGAATATTTTCAAGAAGTGTATCCCTGGTTAGCCAAGTTTGCAAAAAAGCATAACTACCAAGGTAGGGGCCTAGGTAATGAAGAACATGGGTGGTTACAACCTATTGATATATCAAAGCTGCTAAAGAACATAGGAATCATATATGATAAAGAGCGGAAAGGCCTCACAACATTGTCTAACACCTCCAATAGTATCGTCGTGGACAATGGCTCATTGGAAGACATACCAGAGGAGGAATCCATCATACTTTCCTACGATGATGTTGATCACACTAACTTATCATCCATGTTCAAATGCCTATCTATCTATACCATTAGCCTATCCCTCCACCACCCTAAGCTCATGGATTAGGACCTACGTACTAGCACACTGGTCAATATGTCTATAGATACATTTGTCAACCTCATGGGATTGGGGAAATATGAACACTCCAGTCCCAAAAATAAGAATAAGAGGAACTTCCTAACCTTGAAAAAGTAAAAATAAAGGATGCATCTGATGGAGAAAACCTCAAGGAGGTGCTAGAAGATGAATATGTTCATATTCCCCTTGTGGGAACTCATTTATTTTCCTAGTCATCCATCCTAATGGAAGAAACTCAAGAAGTTAATTTAGGTACTGCAGACAATCCTAAGATCACCTATGTCGCTAAGTCACTCTCAGAACAGGAGTATCTAGTCATTGTATAGCTACTCCAAGAGGGAATCATTAACTTTGCTTGGTCATATACAAACATGCCAGGCTTGGACCCCACTTTAGTGGTTCATCACCTAGACGTTTGTCTTGATGCAAGGCCTATCAAACATAAGCTTCACAAGATGCATCCACAGGTAGCATTGTTAGTCAAGAGGGAATTGGAGAAATTATTAGATGCCGGCTTTATAAGGCTGATTGACTATTCCAAGTGGATCTCCAATATAGTACCAGTTGCTAAGCCAAATAGAGACATTCAGATCTACATAGATTTCAGGGACCTTAACAAAGCCTACCCGAAAGAACACTTCCCTCTACCTAACATTGACATGTTGGTGGACCTCACGAAAGGATATGAAATGTTGTCCCTTATGGATGGTTTCTCGGGTTATAATTAGATTTGATCACACCAGAGGACCAACACAAGAGCACTTTCACAACACCCTGGGGCACCTTTTGTTATAATGTGATGCCCTTTGGTCTAAGAAATGTGGGGTCAACATATCAGAGGATGATGATGGTTATCTTCCATGACCTCATCCATATCATCATGGAGGATTATGTTGATGACTTGTTAGGTAAATCCCAAACCTGAGCAGAACATCCTACCATCTTGAAAAAGATCTTTGAACAGTTGGGACACTACAAGTTGCGACTAAAGCCAAAAAAGTGTGTCTTTGGTGTCACTTTAGGAAAATTATTGGGTTTCATAGTCTCTCGAAGGGGTATTGAAGTCAATCCTACCAAGGTGAAGGCTATCCTAGATATGCCACCCCCGCACAATTTGAAACAGCTAAGGAGCCTCCAAGGGAAGATGCAATCCATTCAATGATTCATAGCACAACTTGCGGATAAGTTTCAGCTGTTTACTCATCTTTTGAAAAAGGACTCCACCTTCTGATGGAGCTAGTAGTGTTAGGCAGGTTTTGATAAGATCAAGTAATACCTAGCTCATCCACCAATCTTGATGCCACCTCTTCCAGGGAAACCCCTCTTGTTGTATATCTCCACCACTTCAGTCGCATTGGGAGCATTGTTGGCACAACATGATGAGTCTTCAAAAGAAAGAGAAATCTACTACATTAGTTGAACATTGGTTGGATATGAATTAAATTACTCTCCCATGGGAAAGGCCTGCCTCACACTGCTCTTCAACACACAAAAGCTCCAACACTACATGCTCAGCCATCCCATCAAATTAATCACTAAGATTGATCCACTCAAGTACCTATTATCCAAAACCACTCTAACTGGTCGCATGGCCAAATGGGGCATGATCCTAAGTGAATTTGACATAGATTATGTGGAGTGTAAAGCCATCAAGGGGCAGATCATAGATGACTAGTTGGCTAAGGTGCCATTAGTAGGTGCTTACCCTCTGGATATTGAATTCCCCGATGAAGGAGTTTACATGGTCACAGAAGCTCCAACATGGACACTGTATTTTGACAGCTCATACACTCATAACAAATCAGTTGCAGGGATTTTATTAGTCACCCCTCAAGGTGACTACATTCCAAAGTCATTTAGGATAGCATTCCCATGTACCAACAACATCGCAGAGTATGAAGCCCTCCTCACCAGCCTCCAAATTGCAAAGTAGTGGCATATCACTCACCTGAAAGTCTTTGGTGATTCATTATTAGTTGTCAAGCAAGTTAATAATGAATTCCTCACCAAGGATGATAAGCTACTACCTTATAAACGCATGGTGGATGATTTCAAGAAATATTTTACCTTCATCCAATTTGACCAAATTCCTCGCATACAGAATAAAGCAGCAGACGCAATGGCCACTATTAGTTCCCTAATTGACATGCCCAAAGATCAGACAGAATGTGAGTTCCTAGTCGAACAACTTCTAATCCCAACATATGATACACCAGATACTGATATGGTGTGTGATATCATAGGTCCCACCTCCCCCTGGTACCAAAATATATACACCTATCTCCATGATAATCTATTACCCTCAGATCTTACATGCAATCAATGCAAATCCTTCATCCATCGCTCTTCTTGATACACCATTGTCAGTGATAGGCTTTATTGTCATGGGTATGATGGAATCCTCCTTAGATGTCTAGATGAGACTGAAGCCCATACTGCAATGGAAGTACACACAAGTGTTTTTTAGGCTCATTCAATTGGTATGGCTTTGGCCAAAAGGATTCTTCGAGTAGGATATTACTAGCCTACCTTAGAGCATGATGCTTGTGAATGGGTGAAGAAATTCCTTCCATGCCAACAACATGCAAACTTGATTCACGTTCCAGCACAAGACCTTCAACCCCTCTTAGCACCATGGCCCTTCTCTCAATGGGGTTTTGACTTGATTCGAAAGATTTGCCCACCATCATTTGATGGCCACACTTTCATTATCACTACCACTAAATACTTCACTAAGTGGGTGGAAACAATGCCACTCTCACAAATCATCGGTATTCAGATCTCAAAGTTCATCCTTTACCATATTCTCTGTAGATATGGTATTCCATCCACCATCCTTTCTGATAATGGAAAACCCTTCAAGAATCAAGCCATGAAACACCTTTGAGACACCTTTCACATCCAACATCATTGGTCAACGCCTTGTTACCCCTAGGGTAATGGTCAAGTAGAAGCAACCAACAAGACCCTCATCCACATCCTTAAAAAGGTTGTCAATAGCACTGGTTGAGATTGGCACCTCCATATCCATCCCACCCTCTGGGCATATTGTACCTCCATTCACACCCCTACAGGTGCCACTCCATATTCTCTAGTCTAAGGTTCCAAAGCCATCTTGCCAATTGAAGTTGAGATCCTGTCATTGAGAATTTCCTTAAAAAATCTTATTAGTGAGGAGGATGCTCGTGTTGCACGACTCGCTCAACTAGAGTTGCTTGATGAAAGAAGAGTCAAAGTCTATGATCACCTGCAAGCATATCAAAACTGCCTCAAATTCCACTACAATAAGAAGGTTTTCCCTCGATAGTTGCAGGTGGGTGACCTTGTCCTCAAAGAGAACCAACATACTCATCAAGACTGAGACAAGAAAGAGAAATTTGAGCCAAACTAGTTGGGGCCCTATATCATAGCCACCAAATATGGATCTGGGGCATACAGGTTGAATAATCTTGAAGGAGATCCCCTTGAAAAACCCATCAACATTATGCACATAAAAAAGTTCACACCTAAATTTTCTTGGTAGCCCCACCTAATAAAAATAAATAAATAAATTAAAAAAATCCAAAAAATAGTAAAGAGAAATAAGTTCATCCTATGGTGAAAACCACTTATGTGTGGTGCCTTGGATAAATACAGATGGTGAAAACCTGGTAGTAGGCATCATCCATAGAAGGCTTAATCATTATCTACCTAGCATCCTCGTTATTTTATGCTGTCATCTACAATATCATCCTCACCCATCCCATCCTTGGCTACTTGGTATATTTTGATTGAGCATTTGTCAACTTGCCTAGTTTATACCCCATCCTGAGCTTTTCTATATCCCACTCTAAGCTTATGTCATCCATCTCCTCATCGATCGGTCTATGTCATCACATAGGATCATCCATTGTGTCAGTCTCCATCTAGCTCTCACCCTATCAAATAATGTCGAACTACGTCGCCCCTACGCTGTCACGTAGGCAAGGCTGATCATTTGATCTATCCCCAAGGTATTTTGACCATAACATGTTGGTCACCTATCATCTGTCTCCACCATCCTCTTTCCACTTTCTCCATGGTCTTTTCATGAACTATGAGGACTCTGCACTTTCACATAGGCAAGGCTAATCTCTAATCGACCCCCGAGCCCCTCGGTTTGTAGGATGTGTCAGTCTGTGTCTCTGTCTGGCTCCTTTTTCTCAATTAAACCACCCTATTATCAAGAGATTTAGTTAATGAAAAATATTTGGCACCAAATTGGTTCATTCTAGTTTAAATATCCATAATCAGTCTCAATAGGATGTATCCTTCATAGCACACCTCATCAATCTCATACATCCCCATGATCCTATGGAAAAAGATGTTTTGAAATCGATTGTGAGCTTTTGATGTTTCAAATTTATTTATCATTTGATCCCACTATCAACACTTGTCATGGCTGCCTTAATTCATCATATCATGGTGTGCTTTGGCAATTCTATATAGGGGCTTATTTTGGGTTTTCTCTATGTTGTCTTTTCAGTTGTCCCACGTAGTACCCACCAAGACCCCTGAGGTCTTGTGTTACATTGGGGAATCCTTGTGTGTTTGTGGTTATCCCAACACTTGGCCCAACCAAGGTCATCATGACCTTGGGGTGTTGGGGTAGCCTTTTTGTTTGATGTGTTTGTTTCATGCATTGGATGCCAACTCGCCTTGGCCTTATATATCAGGGTATTTTTTATCTTATGCTATAGCAAAAGTCAGCGCTCCAAAGATGGAAACTCATATTAGGATTGCATTCACCCTATGGTTTTGGTTGTGAAAATACTTTAGCCTGCTCTCTCCCATTCGTCCCAGGATACTAAAAGTTTTGACATGTGACAAATCACACCCATTTTCCATAATCACTATGTACCTATCTTTAATTATCATGACAGTCCTTATTAACGCTTATGACCATGTGTTATTTCCTTTCACTATTAATTCACTATAAGTTACAAGAGCATTATCCCATATTAGGTGCATTATGTTAGCTGTGTGTACATCACCACCTGCATCACAACATACTAGGTCCATACATACATCGCCACCTACATCACAAAGTGTTAGAACCACACATACATCACATCCTGCATATATAAAATGTTCATATAAAATCCATCATACATATACACATGAGTCATCATAGTTACAACATGTGCATACATCATATCACCATATTTGCATTAATAAAATCATCCATATTCCACACAATACATAAACCTAATAATCCATTGTCAATTTCTACATAAATAAATAGACTCATACATCCACATAGGCATGAAGTATCATAAACATGTGCATACAAAAACCAAAGTATCCATCCACATCAACAGGAATATACGTGCATACATAAACTGAATCACCCATCACAAAAGGAAACATACTGCATAGTGTCAATAAAGACTATCCCATATCATAATCAAAATAATACAGTATATGTCATATGCCCATCATACATCAAAACGTATCATATATCCATCACATAACACTCATATATCATCAGATAAGGTACAAAATCTAGAGATGTAGAGCATCTCTAATCTCTGTTGATGAGTACTACACGCTCCACTCCACATCTGTCAAAAAATGGTATCCTATCATCTCCTAAATGAGCTACCCACATCTAATCTCTGTGGTGAATCAGGTACTGATCTCCTACCTGGGGTGACACCTAGTGAGTCACTATATCCTCGAGTCCATGTACCCAACAACTGGGATGGCGTTGGCATCTATGGTGTCTATCAAGTATATTGTAACAACCATTGGGTCGGGTCTGGAACTACATGGTAGTATTCAACCATCCAAAATCTTGCCTCCCTCGCATTATTCTCTCACTCTGCAACCTAAACCCTACTGGAATTCTGCTTCTGGTGGTATATGTTCCGATCTCTCGTGACCAATCTCCTCTTCTACTCCTAGGCCTCCTAGGATAGTCGTAACTATGTCATCTCTGCATGGACCCGATCTCTCATCTCCTCGATAGCCACTGCCCTAGCCACTATAGTATCCCTCTATCCCTGTAACCCATGGGTATCTATCCCTATCACACCACTGACCTACACTAAATGCCACCATGCCATAGCTACATCCTGCTCTCCCTACAACATTTGCATTCGTACCTTTGTAGCATCTCTCTCTCTATGGCTTGTGATCAGCCCTCTGTTGCATCCTTGTCCCTCTAAAGTGCTTGTAATCTCAGCTCGATAGAATCTCGCTCCCATCACAGATCTGGCACCTATGACACTGCTACATCCCTCTCTATCCAGAGAGACTAAACATCTGTCTCTGCCAACTACCTCTCACTATCTGCCAGCTGAACACATGCCTATAGCACACCCATATTTTCCTCCATAGCATCCACCCATGCCTATACCACATCCCTATTTGACCGCAGCATGCACATCTCTCTGTGTCTCCTCCTTTCTCTATTGTATCAGCCCCATATCCCCAACTATCTACTCTAAACAGTCCACTCTATCTCTGAGCTCACCCCGCTCCCAGTGCCAATCTGATCTCTCTCTCTCCATAATCAATGTAGTTGTCTCTGCAAATCCTCTATATCTCCTACAATCCTTGTCCTAGCCTTTGGCGGCTCTTGCCCTGCAACCCCACTGACAGCATGTTGTATTGCTACCTCTGCCACCAAGTGGTCTCGCTCCCACCTCATGGTGTCCCCCTCCTCATGCTCTCTGGCCACATGTGCTCGCAATCTCTCTATCTCTACTCGCAGGTCCATCACCTCATCCCAAGCCTCATCTCTCTCTCCCACCAATATCCTCTCTATATTTGCAACTAGTGTGGCCAGGGCTAAATAATCTCTCTCACCCTGGGAAAAGCATGTCTGTAGCTTGCGCAACACTGCCTCTAATCTGTACCACTTTGCCTCTATCTGTCATAACCATTGCTCACTAAGGCACAGTCTCTCCACAGTCCCTCTCAACACCACTACAGGGTCCTCTCCTCTGTGTGGTACTGTCAACAATGGTCAAAGGTCATACAAATCCATGTCAATATCCATCTCTCGTGGCTCATACCCCTTGTTCTCCACCGACACCTCCATTGCATCTACGTCTATCATCGAAGGGGATTCCTCTCTCTTGTCATCCTCTCCTATGCTCTGCTAGCCTCACCCTCCTCCTATCTCTATCACTGATACCCTTCCATGGCCGTGTCTCCCTCTTGTATCTCTCATGCTCTGCTGGTCTCAACCTCTTCCCCTCTCTCCTGCTACTGACCTCCTGGGGAGGCGTATGCCTCTTGGCTCCTCTCTCCTTGGATCTCCACCCCCTATCCTACTATGCTGCAACCCTGACCTCATCCTCTCCCTCCTCCCCTCCATCACCTTTGGATTTGTGCCATTGTCTCCTCCTCCTGGTTGCCCTAGCTCATTCCTCGACTGCTCCAACAGCCTCCTCCCTCCCCCTCTTGGCTGCCTTGACTGGCCCCTCAGTTGCACCCACCACCTACTATCCTCCCCTCGCCTGACCTCCTTTGTGTCATCTTCAGGGTGCTAGTCTTGCTACCCTTAGTCATCTCTCATCCTCTGACCTGAGCCCTAGTGCTCCCTCAATAGGCACCGTTGGGGTAATTCGTAGTGGTGGATGTCATTAGACCCACTATCGATATTGATCTGTCACCCTTGCATCCCTTTGCCCCTCCCATCTATCTGGGTATGGCATAAATTGTAATGTCTCTAGCTCCTCCCAAACTACCTCCAGGCTCAGTTGAGACCCCCATGACCACTACCGTGATAGCCGTTGGAATCTCACCCGTTGCCACAGGAATATCCTGCCTCACTCCAAATTGTCGTGTCACCCGATCGGGTCTCTGTAGCTCCACTATAATCGAAATCCATCCAACAATATAACAACATTGAAGAAGTAATTGCTGTGTACCTCCTCATCATCCCTCTAGCCCATAAAGCACTGCAGTATATAAGGATGCCACACTATCATCTCCTCCTACATATCATCAAACCATCTCCTCCATATGTCTACATCTCTCATATCCCGATGCCACAATATCTCTCTCGCCTCTACTCCCCACCCCTAGGCCACAACCTCTCTATCATCTTGCTATCCTAATCTGTGCACAATCGGTCTAGTCACCCTGATGTGCTCCCATGCCAAACCTGTAGTAGTGTCACATGGGCCATGTTTAGTGCCCTCCGGTAGCATACCAGATGCATGTCCCGATACAACTGTGCCAACATGCATGTCTCCCATGCAAACTTCCCCTCCCGACCCTTGATGATATGTCGAATCACCTCGATGAACCTAAGATGTAGGAATTTCCCACTCTGATCTGCCACTAGGATCTTGCTAAATACAAGGACAAAACAAGTACCTTGCAGGACATCATCCTATCCACATCCAACTGCTCCCGCTGAACTGGTAGATCGTTAGTGCTAAAAACAATGCGCACAAAATCATCAAGCGCCTCGCCCTTTGACCAACACTCTTTAATCGCAAGCCCTGCTATAGGGAGCCTCAGAATCTACCAAACATCCTCTACGGTCACTATCATCTCCCCAGTCAGTAGGTGGGATGCTGATGTCTCTGAGTCCCAGTGCTCTATTAGGGATGTCAGCATGGCCCTATGGGCCTTAACCATCAGATATGTCTGTATATGGAGTAATCCTGCCTTCACTAGTCTCTAGTGCTCCACACCCATCATCTGTGTTGTGCATCTCACCAACATCTCAAACCGTCTCTCTCACATCCACAAACTCTCCACCTTCTACATTTATCACAACAATAGCTTGTCAGTTTCTTTTGTGTTGACTTGTCCTACAGTGTTTAACCCTTTCTACCCCTAGAATTCACCTTGCCCCCTTTTTTTCATCTGGATCGGCTCCTCTTATAAGCTTCGCTCCCACCCCTCTTATAAGCTTCGCTCCCCCCTTGGATAGACCTGCCCAATGCTTAGGTCAACCCGCACTATGCCTGGGTGGACTCACTTGAGCTCTTGGCCTGGCAGATCAGCTCGCCCAGGTGGGCAAACCTGCCCACATGGCTAGGTGATGCCGTGCTGGGCGAACCCACCCATGTAGGTGGATCCACTCAGATAGGTGGGTGGACCCGCCTACTAGGATAGGCGGACCTACCCTATCGGCGGGATAGCACCCTCCATAGTGGGTGGACCCGGTCGCCCTTTCGGAGGGGTAGACCCACCTCATCGGCGGGGTGGACCTGCCCTGCCTAGCTAGGTCATGCCACTCGGGCTTGGCAGACCCATCCGCCTACCCGAGTGGACGGACCTGCCCACCTAGGCTTGGGAGGACCTGCTTGCCTAAGCCCAAGTGGCCTTGCCTGCCCAAGCTCGGGCTGACCCGCCCTGCCCGACTGGTCGGGCCCACAATACAAACCCCCCTCCCTGCCTCGCCTTCCTCCCTAGCCTCCTAAAAATAAAAATAAAAATAAAAATAAAATAAAATAAAATAATTAATTTCCACTAGCCCATTTTTCCTCCCAACCCCCCCACCAAACCCATATTTTTGTTTTTTGAAAAAATTAGCCAAATTGACTAAAATCACAAGATGGGATTTCAAACTAAGCTGACATGGCATGACACACTTCTCAAAAAATTGACATCTCTCATCCCCCCGATGAATGATGTCTAAATCGTACTTTAACATCGTGTTTCCTCCTTTCTACCCACTCCTCTTCTTTCACCTCTCCTCACTTGATAGTTGTCCAAATGAGGAGAAATAACCCTCTCACTCCTCTTATATAGCCTTTTCCCCCCTTTTTTCACTTTTTAAAATGAAAGAAATTTTTCTTTTTATCTATCTTTTTTGGGCCTCAACTAATTCCCTCCCCCCTTATCTTTTTGGGCCCACCATTTCTACATTGTACCTCTGTTTTCCTCCGTTCAACTACCAATCTTCTTGGTTCTCCATGCTCTTTCCATCAACATATACCACTTCATCCTTTCGAGCAATTGTCTAGAGCCCCTTTTTTCTATCCCCATCCCCTTCTCGAGGGGGCATACCTTACCATTATCTCTCAATCTTCCATCATAAGCTTTCCCTTGCGAGACCGAGGCATCCCCTTTAATTTTCCTCTGTTCGAGTAGCTAATAATCTCTCCCATGCTAGGTCATCTCTTTCTCAGTCACTTCTTCCATAGAGTCGTTAGTATTTTATTTTTCTTCAAAACCCCATTATCCTAATAGTGTTTTGAAGAGGGGCAAAATTTAGATATCCGAATTTGACCACTTCCATATGGTCAAAGTCATCTCCTTAATCATCCAAATCATCCTCTTTTTCTGTATTAATTAAATCACCCATTTAATTAATATCTCACGTCTTCCATAAGGTCTCCCAAAGTATTTAATTTAATAAATACTTTTCCCTGTTTCTTCTCTAAATTAAATAAATACATCACTTTATGTAATTTAGTCATATTATCCTTTGGAATTTTAAATAAATTCCTTATTTTCTCTCATTGCCACATCCTCCAATTTTTGCAAGTTGGTCTCTAATCCTTATTATCAATCTAACCCTTTTTCTTAGTCATAATTAACTTATGATTAAGATATGCACACCCCTAATCATCATTAGGGTCTCATCCTCCATAATTTCCCACTTATTTCTAAAGTGTAATTAATTAGTCTAATAAAGTACTTGCACAACTTTAATCATTTAATTAGGTCATCCCTAATCCCTTGGAATTTAAAATTCTTTCTCTCATCCCCATGAGAATATTGGAAGAATTTGTAATTCCCCACATGTCCTCTCACCCACATGGGGGCAAGGACCACATAAAGTAATCCATTCTCCATGTGAATCTTTAGTTCAAATTTAATCCTTCAATGCACCCCTTAGAATTTAAAATTCCTTCTTTCATCCCCATGAGAATATTTGAGGAATTTTTAATTCCCCACATGGGCAGAGAGACCACATAAAAAACTCCCTTCCCCATGCGAATCTTTAATTCACATTTAATCCCCCAATGCACTCCTTGGGATTTAAAATTCCTTCTCTCATCCCCATGAGAATGTTTGAGGAATTTTTAATTCCTCACATGGCTTTTCACCCACATGGGAATAAGGAGGAATCCCAAGGTATTATCCTTCCACCTCATATACACATCACCCTTTTAGGCCACTTCACATGCCACATGCCAAGATGTGAGGGCTTGTGAGTTCTCAACTCACCTTATCCCTACATATTGATCTTGGTGGCTCAATCTTGACCATCCATTCCCCATGAGAATTCCAATTTCTCTATAAATACCCCTCTTTTCTCTCATTTTATGGGGGAGATCATGCATTGTAGCCAAACTCTTGCAAAATTTTCCTAGAATCCATACTTAGCCATTTTTATGCTTGCACCCACTTGCACCCATCTTCATAACATCATTTAGCTTGCATCTCTTGCCATCATAGGAACATACACATCAAAGATCGAAAGGCCAACCAAAAGATCGATTCGATGCAAGGTAAAATGTTCCATTTGTTTCCTTTATTTTGTGTTGAATCGAACTTAGGCTAATCTTGAGGGGTAGGTTGTTTTTAGTGTTATTTTGTAACTTCTTGTTTGCTGCTCGTATTCTAGCACCCAATTTTGACCTATCATAGCTGCATATAAGAACTATAAAGTCTATCAAATGGATGTGAAGTTGACATTTCTTAATAGAGAACTAGAAGAAGAAGTATACATTGAACAACCAGATGGATTTTAGCTAACTGACAAGGAAGATATGGTTTTTCGCTTGAAGAAAGATCTAAATGGACTTAAGAAAGTCTCCAAAGCCTGGTATGCTAGATTGGACAAATACTTACTGAAGCTTGGATTCACTAAAGCTATTGCTGATAGATAATTATATTTTAAATTGGATCATGATAAAGAGTTAATTATAGAAGTTTTTGTTGATGACATCATTTTTGAAGGAGATGACAATTTATGTATGAAGTTTGTTGATGAGATGAAGGGTGAATTTGAGATGAGTATGATTGGAGAGATGAATTTCTTTTTGGGATTGCAAGTTACTTAGTTAGACAAGGGAATTTTCATATCTTAGTCCAAATATGTGAGAGAGCTACTGAAGAAAATTGGGATGGAAGAATCAAAGCCTATTGGTACTCCCATTGTGACCGGATGCAAGCTAACACAAAATGATGACTCTCCTAAGATGAATCAAAATAGATATAGGTCAATGATTAGTGGATTGCTCTATTTAACCCAGACTAGACTAGATATTATGAATGTTGTATGTATGGTTGCTATATTTTAGGCTGATCCAAAAGAATCACATGTGACTGCTGTTAAGAGAATCTTCAAATATCTGAAAGGAACAATTGACTTAGGACTTTGGTATCCAAAGGATGATGATCTCACTTTGAGTGCATATACTAATGTATATTGGGTTGGAGATGTAGATGCCATGAAAAGTACTAGTGGTGGTGCTTTCTTCCTAGGGAAGAAGTTGGTGTCCTGGTTGAGAAAAAATAAAAATTCCATTTCTCTATCTATTGCTGAAGCATAATATATTATTGCTACAAATAATTGTACTCAAGTGATATGGATGAAACAAATGTTGAAAGATATCAGGGTGATATATGAAGAGCCTATTGACATATACTGTGACAATTAAAGTGAAATAAATATTTCAAAGAATCTAGTGCTACACTCTAAGACTAAACATATATCAATCAAGTTTCACTTCTTGAGGGAGAAAGTGAATGAGAAAGAAGTCAGATTAGACTATACATGCCTACCAAAGAATAGATTGTAGACATCTTTACTAAGCTATTTCCAAAGGATACTTTTGAGTATCTCAGAGGAATGCTAGGGGTAATTACCCTTCCTGATAAGAACTAAAAGATGCATTTACTTACATCAATCCATGAACTACATTGTTATATTATGATCTAGATTGTTTTTTTCATGGTTGCTACTAAGGGGGAGTCATCAGATGTGTAGATATGTGGTTCAAAGCATGTATATGGAAAGGTCATGGTTACCTTTTCCATTGATGTCAAAGGGGGGGAAGTGCAATGTGAAAAATCTTTCGAGGAAAAGAGCCTTGTGGGAGAAAAATAGTTAAGAAGAAAGTGTGTTAGGTTGATGGTATTTTTCACATCATGTGTTTCCATCAATGCCAAAAGGGGAGATTGTTGGATGCTGTGGATGTGTTCCTAATATGTGGTTGTCATTGATTTCAACACTATTAGCATTTGTGGCATCAAAGGTTTTATATGTTGATGATATTGAGAAAATTGTAAAAGAAAGTGTTCCAGGTTCCCAATGGAACTGTGGAGGTCATGAAAGTGTCTTGCTCTGTACATTAATGATCAATTGCTATGGACTAAAGGGTTTATTCTTGAGAGTATCTAGATCATCTACTAAAAGTTTCAGAGGTCCGCATAAAGATTTGATCATGTTGTGGTTTGATAGTATTTCAGTGGTCTCTATTAGTGTTCCTGAGTGACAATTGTGTGATTATGGTAATTCTAGTTGTTGCAGATGTTTCTCTATTGTTTCTTGATATTCTTTGATGTCTCTAGATCATGATTTATCTTTTTGGTACATCCACATTGATTGGTGTGCTTGTGGTCAAATAATTTTTCTTTTCCATGTTCTTGTCCAACATGATGGTGGTAATGTGGTATGAATCCTTGAAAAGTATAATTTGAATGTTTGGTACACTTGTGAATATTGTTTTGGGTTGCATCATTGTTTTGGCCAATGGTGTTTAGATTCACATTGAAAATTTAATTGTAAATTTGGGCTCACATTGCAAATATGTTTTATTTTTCTGGTCGACTAAGTTGATGAAATCTCATGTAGCATATATATAAGAGCGATTGTTTCATTAGTACTTCATGTATTGGGTGTGCTCTTGTGTGTATATGTGAATATCATTTGATTGCAGAGCAGAGTGTGAAGAAGACTGAGTGAAGTGTGAAGTAGTTTGAGTGAAAAATAGGAGTTTTTTGTTCTTAATTAGAACTATAGTCAAGCTTGTGCGTAAGTTATTTTCTCAGTTCGTATCCTCCAGATTTTAATCCTATTTTGTATTGTTGGGTAGTGATCCCCTTGTGTAATTGAGTAGTGAGCTCTAGGAAGTGTGCCTGAATGCATGTGCATTCCCCTTTATTTTTTTCATTATAATTTTAATAGGGTATAATATTGTGGACTAACATCCACCGTGGTTTTTCTCCTAATAGGTTTTCCGTGTGAAAAATCTTGTTGTTCTTTGTTTCTCTGATGTGTGAATTTCTTATGGTTAGTTGCTTATTCATCATATCTGAGATTAAGTTAAGTTTGAAAATTTTATTATTTTGTGACAACTGATTCACCCTACCTCTTAGTTGTTTGTCCTTGTTTTTCCAACAATAGCAACTATGATGAATGTTTTTAGAGTGCAAAAAGATGTGTACCTGTCTGAAAAGTTGTTTTTGAGCTATAGAGGACTCATTTTCCTTTGAGGGTGAATGGGTCCTTTTAGGGTTTTGGAAAATTGATTTTAGGATCATATAATTTGATGTATGGACACTTTCAATCCTTGTTATCAAGCTCTAGAAAGCATAATTTAGTTCTGTAGGGCTCTTTCCATGATCTTGCACCCTGAATGACAACTTTGCAATTTCAACAATATTGAAAACTTTCATAATTTTCTCTGCAACCTATAAATATGCACTCACACACCCAACGACAAAAAAATTGTTGATTTGTTAGTGAATAGGAGTTTTCCTTAGTCAAACCCCTTGTAGGTAATTAAACTAAATGGTGAAATAAGATAATGAAACATGAACATGAAATGATGTAATTAGAACTTTAACGCGATGATATGATCTTTGAAGAGCTACAATAAAGACTTGGAATCTTCCTTGAAATGCCTTCAAAATTCCTTATGAATGCTATAATGCTTGATAAACTTCCTAGGTCTTTTTTATAATTTATTAGGACAAACAATGTGAATTAACCCCTTATTTATACTAAAGTAGTAGATTAACCCCAAAATTCAAAAAACTAAGGCTAACACCAGACTTGGAAAGAAAGATAATTAAATTCTTGCTAGAATGAAATTAAAAAATTAGGTTCTCATTAAGGGAGGACCCATTCACCACCAAAATCGAATGGGTTCATGCTAAGTTTCCAGGACCAAGCTTTGGGGAGTTGAAAGAGGGCCAGAAACCCATTGTAGAAAAAATGAGAAAAGGGGGTAATATTAAGGGATGACCCATTCACCATCAAGAGTGAATGGGTCTTGGCTCAACTTACTAGAACCAACTATTTTCCAATGAAATAATTTGATATTTAATTTATAATTGTCGGAGCAATCCTTAGGAGGTGTCAAAATTAAGGCCTAAAAGGGGGGTTAATAAATCCACTTAACCACAATGAATTAGGACCACCTAAATAAATGTGAAAGTGCTTTTAAAAACTTTATAAAACATAAAAAAGGTATAATTTATGCATATTTTTATTAGAAAGGGGCCCAAAAGGCTTAATTAAGCAAATAAGTCATAGAAAAGTGTGAAAGTGTGTTACAACACTCTACAACACCTTTGCAAAGGACAAATTAAAGCATGATTTAGTCAAATAAAGGTCCTAAAATGATGTGAATGTGTACAAGACATTACAACACCACTCCAAAACATCATTAGTCTAGTTTTAATGTCAATGATCCAAGCAAGCAAGGAAAAGGCAATTTTTTCTGATACTACAGTTGGCAACATGAGCACTTGGATAGATAGTTATACATTACAATTTTATCATTGTTGTCAATATTTGAATCAAGATATGGAGATTTTAATGTGGATCAATTTGGTTGGTTCTAACAGGTTTTGGAGTGTTACTAGAAGACTTTTTTGCTAAGTTGTTTGGTCTAGTAAATTTGGTTGCATTGAGCATTGACATGTCAATATTTTGGTGCAATGACAGTTGTCTATGCAATAGTCTGGCATATTTAGACTCATGGGCAATGCAAGAGAAGCTCATCTAAACATGGCCGCAAATCATTCAAGAAGTTTCCTAGGATGTAGAGGCTATTATGGAAGATTGTGCTTTTCACCCTCTACACACTAAGAGTGTAACTAAGTCTTGTCTTTCCAATCCTAATGAATTAATTTTCTCATGCAAAATTGCAAAAGGAATTCAAGAAGTAAAAAAATGAATCATATCCATTATTTAAGGTGAAAAGAAGATCAATACTCCAATCATTATTGTGGTAGGATGGGTAGTTATTGAATAAAATAAAATATTTGAAGTATAATAAATGAGAATTTAGCAAATAAAATAAGAACATGAATTTTATATATTTTTAAATATCAAATTACATAATTATTTATTGATGATTCACAATTTTAGAGTTTCTTTTGTATTTATAGATTCATACAAATCTATAGAAGAGCCTAGAATCACTAATAAGAGCCTCTAAAAAGAAGAAAACTAAAAATTATAAAAGGAGATGGATGTTTCTATATGTTGGAATATTCCACTTGATTGAATATTGTGGATAAATATTATCCACTTGATTTGACTTTGAACAACACATTTTTTTGTGAGAAAAGAAGTAAGGAATATTGCATAAAGAAAATTCTAAAAAATATAAAATGAGATGGATGTTGCTGAAATATTCCACTTGATTGAATATTGTGAATAAATATTATCTACTGTTTAAACATTATATAATAAATAAAAATTCAAAAAATAAAACAAGTACTTGAATTTTATATATTATCATATATCAAATTATATAACAACTTAATGATTTTCTGATGATACACAATTGTAGAGTTGCATTTAGAGATTCATACAAATCTCTAGAAGATCATATAATGAATAATAAGATCCTCTTAAAAGAAAACTCTAAAAAATCTAGAAGTAGATGGATGTTTCCATATGTTGGAATATTCCACTTGATTTTGAATATTGTGGATAAATATTATCTATTTTTTAAACATTATCTCCAACACTAAACATTATCTCCAACACCAAAAATTATTTCCAACACTAAACATTATCTTCAACACCCCCCATAATGTTTATTTGGAGAGGATTAATTACAACTATTATATTTTGTGATAATCAAATCACTATTGTAGCAAAGAAAAATATAAAAAATTATACAAGGAGATGAATGTGATGAAGGGAATCCCCTTACAAATCTTAAATCAAACACACAAAAAGAGACCTTCAAGATGGCTACAACATGCCATTAAATTTCAGATTTAAAGAAAGAAAAAAAAAAAAAAACATGCTTATTTTATTAACTCATAAAATGATTACATCAACCTGAAGCTCATGGGATTCATACATACAAATATGTACAACATAATGTCTTCAACAATTTGGCATCATTCTAATAACATCTAGGTATGCAAGCACAAATTTTCCAAAATCCTTCTTCTCCAAATGAATATACATCAATATATAGAGAATGTATGAGGAGGAAACCATTATTGGTTTTCAAAACAACCTTCAATTACCACCTTGAAATCCAATGCCCCATTTTGAGAAGAATAAAAATATTAAATATTAAATTATTCATTACAAATATGACACACATATGGTCTCCTAGCCCTTGACTAATGATCGTTCTCAACTATGAAACCTTCAATAATTTTTGGTGGCTCTGACGGCTCCAAATATGGATATGCAAAAATATGAAAAGCTTTTGGCACAAACATACAAATCAAAATATTTATTCTCCTAACTCCTAACCCCTTATTGAAAATAAACAAAATTGAAATAACAATATTTTCAGTGATGTAAGATTTCTAGTACTCCTAGATGCTCCTACATCAAACACATGGGGTAGGAAATTTTTTGTGAATATAGATTCACAAAATGGAGTTGAGTGGTAGTACCACCCTTTTAGGTTGCAAGAAATCCTCAACAAACTCCATCACTAAATTTAGTACCTAAAATTGAGTCTTTTGCAACCTCTTCCAACACTTAGCTAGAACAAACAACCTCCTCCTTTGATAACTCTTCTCTTTACTCCTATTCCTCAATGTGAAATCAAAAATACCTTAACCCAAAAACCTCCAAATGTATCTCACATTCTCATCCAATATTTTAGGATTCAACCCACCATAGGCTGTCCAACTCCACTAATTTGCACTTGCACTTAACTCTGTAACACCATACAAACCCTTCTTTGCATAACAATTATGCCTAAAAAAATATAACTAAACCATCTCATGTGCATTTATAACTCATCCATCTAAACATGAAAATTATTATTCTCAAATTCACTAAAATTTGAATTTACCTTTCCATCACCTGTTGCATCTTCAACTTTGTTTTCTTCTTCCATGCCTTTTACAAGACATGCAATTGTATCACTTCCTTTTCCTATAACTAGTTCTATAAATTCAATGTCAATAGAAAAATGAAGATATTCATCCTTTCCATCTTCCTCCTCTGCATCCATTTCAATTTTAGTAACACAATCAAAACATGCATCCTTTCTGTCCTACAATAAATTGTCATCTTACAAATCTCTTTATCAAACTCCTCTTTTACCTTCACCTCTTGTCTCTCAATTTTAACCTTCTCAAATTGATTCATTGCTACAACAACTTTATCCATTTCTACATTCTTATCCTCATCAAAAAATACATTAAAATATGATTTTACCTCATTGCCTTTTGCTACAAATTTCACTACTGTAGTTCTTTCTTCACTATAACTCATCATATCATTCAAACAAAAATAAAATTGTGTTCTAACATCATCAAAATTTGATATTCCTCTCTTGTTGTTGTAAAAAAACTTTCAGCTTTCTCATATTCACCCATTTCTTTCACATAATTCATAAGCAAATAGAAATCACTAATTAACTCAAAACATGAAATTTTTACCTCCTATTTTATTGTTTCAAATTTAGTGTCGTCTTATTCAATGTTCTCCATTCCACTTAACTCTTTTGTTGCTGTTTAAACCTTGATAATTTTATCATTCATGTCTTCCAATAGAAATTCCTTAGCTTCAATTTCATCCATTTTTTCGCACTCATCCTCTTCTTTTTCCTCTTTGCCAATTGTTTGACACTCTACTGCATCTTCTTTCTTTCCTACAATCAAAATATCATCACAAGGAAAATAAAAATCAACTTCAGCTCTTCTCTTTTCTCATTTTCACCTTTCAATCTCTTTTCTTAATTCATCCACTTGTTGTGGCAATTCTACCATCCCAACTCTTATTTCTTCTTTCTCTATCTCTCTAATTCACTCTCTGATTTTCTCAAGTTCAAGAATCCTCAAAATACATCGAAGGAAAAATTACTTTTCTTCTTCCTTTTTTCCATCATTAAGGCCTTACAAATCCTTAAAAAAAATTTCAAAACCCTCAGGTTTTTCACATGTAAACTGTCACACTCGGTGATCTATTTACAAACTACACACACTCCAACCCTAGGTCCTAGTAAAAACTACCTCACATTGGTGCTTCTTCTTGCAAACTTAGGAACACTAGCTTTGATACCATTGATGAAGGGGACTCCCCATAAATATATTAAATCAGAAACACACAAAGAGACTTGCAAGATGGTTGCAATATACCATTAAATTTTACATTTAAAGAAAAAAATCAGCAACATTCTTATTTTTTTAAATCATAAAATGGTTACATCAAATTGAATCTTATGGGCTTCCTTACAATCCAGGATTCATACATACAAAAATCTGCAACATGTCTTCAAAATTTTGGCATCATTCAAACAACATCTAGTTATATAACCACAACTTCTCCAAAATTCCCCCTTCTCTAAATGAATATGTATCAATATATGGAGAATGTGTGAGGAGAAAACCATTATTAGCTTCCAAAATAAACTTCAATTACCACCTTGAGATCCAATGCCCCATTTTGAGAAAAATAAAAATATAAAATTATTCATTACAAATATGACCCACATATGGGTGCCTATCTCTTGACCAATGATCTTTTCCAACTAGGAAACCTTCAATAATTCCCTGATGGCTCTAAAGGCTCCAAATACAGACATGAAACAACATCCAAAGCTTGTGGTACAAACATGTAATTGAACATGCAAGAACATGCACCCAAATTGTTCGTAATAAGAACGGGATGCTCAAGAGGGGTATTTTCCTAGTTTTTCCTTAGAAAATATTCATAAATGCATAATTCCCACAAAAATTACAATTATAATTTCACCACAAGGGAAATTACAAAGTTGAAAATCAAAATATTTATTCTCCTTACCCTTGAGCCCTTGTTGAAAATAAACAAAATTGAAATAACAATATTTTTGGTGATGCAAGAAGTTGCTAGTACCCCTAGATGCTCTATATCAGAATGTTTTCATATGTTGGAATATTCCACTTGATTTGAGTTTGAACATAATGTTTTCTTGTGACAAAAGAAGCAAGCAATATTGAGCAAAGAAAAAATTTAAAAATCTAAAAGTAGATGGATGTTTTCATATGATGAAATATTCCACTTGATTGAATATTGTGAATAAATATTATCTACTTTTTAAAAATTATATAATAAATGAGAATTCAACAAATAGAATAAGCACTTGAATTTTATATATTTTTAGATATCAAATTACATAACTTAATGATTTCTTGATGATACACAATTGTAGAGTTGTTTCTGCATTTATAGATTCATACAAATCTCTAGAAGATCCCAAAATGACTACTAAGAGCCTTTATAAAAAATCTAAAAAATCTATAAGGAGATGGATGTTTCCATATGTTTAATATTCCACTTGATTTAATATTGTGGATAAATATCATCTATTTTTTAAACATTATCTCCAACACTAAACATTATCTCCAATGCTAAAAATTTTCTCCAACACCCCCCATAATGTTTATTTGAAGAGGATTAACTACAACAGCTATTATATTTTGTGATAATCAAAGCATTATTGCACAAAAAAAAATCTAGAAAAAATCGAGAAGGAGATAAATGTTTCCACATGCTAGAATATTCCACTTGATTGAATATTATGGATAAATATTATCCACTTGATGTGTATGTGTAGGATCATCATGGAAAAAACAAGTCCTTAAGGGGCAAAAAATTTAGAAAAATCAGAGTTAAGCAACTTGACGTAAAAATTTGAATAAGTTATCTATATTATTTCAAAAATATGTAAGAATAGAATCTATAGAAAATTGAATGTAGTTTCTAAACTACTAGGTTTTAAAAAATAAAAAAATCTATTTGGTGAAAATTTGAAATTTCAATGCACCTTTGGTACTTAAATTTCAAGGAAAAAATAAGAAGTAGGTGTCTGTCTGACCACCCTAACCACAATAAAATGATAATTTTTTGTTACAATATTTTAGATATAAGTAGAGGAATCATGCCTCGATGTGATGCATATATTTTTTATTTTTATTTTCTAAGTAAATAATTAATTATGATTTTTTTATTACAACTTTTTAAAAAATTATAAAAACTCATATGTTTGACCACCTCAACTTGGTCAAAACTTCATGAAATTCAATTTTTCTTATTTTAATCCTATAGTATGTGAAGCATGTTTTGGTTTCAAAAAATGTGATTCCATTTGAAAGCTATAGATGATTTTCAATTAGCCTATCAATCAGGAATTTAGTCATAATTTGAATAGAAAATGAATAATAATTACTTATTAAATTCAAAGTACAAAGCATAATTTATATCCGTGGAAGCCGACAATCTCTTTAAAAGGCCCTTTTCATTTCATCAAATTTGGGTAAAAAAAAGTCATCAGACACATACCCATCATATTGCCACTTTTTTGGCCCATCATGATCTTGCACATACCTTGATTTGATTTTGAACAACTCATTTTTTTGTGACAAAAGAAGCAAGAAATATTGAAAAAAGAAAAATCTAAAAGGAGATGGATGTTTCCATATGTTGAAATATTCCACTTGAGAGAATACTGTGAATAAATATTATCTACTTTTTAAACATTATATGATAAATGAGAATTCAACAAATAAAATAAACACCTAAATTTAATATATTTTCAAATATCAAATTGCATAACTTAATGATACACAATTGTAGATTTTTTATGTTTATAGATTCATGCAAATCTCTAGAAGATCCTAGAATGACTAATAAGAGTCTCTAAAAAGAACAATCTAAAAAATCTAGAAAGAGATGGATTTTTCCATTTGCTAGAATATTCCACTTGATTGAATATTGTCAAATAAATATTATCTATTTTTTAAACATTTTCTTCAACGCCTCCAACACCCCCTTCCCCCAGCATAAATTTTATTTGGAGAAGATTAATTACAACTATTATATTTTGTGATAATCAAAACACTATTGTAAGGAGTGGAAGGTGTATGAGCTCTGCTAGGGTTTTGTGTTTTCCGCGGTCACCCTTGGCTCCTCTTGTGTCATACTGTGCATCCTGCATAGGAAGCCCCTCTTTTCTTGTGTGTACGACCACATTTATTATAGGTTTTTTTTTTTAATATGACTTCAACTGGCTCTAACCTAGTAGCTCTTGCTGGTGTTAGTGGTTTGATGGTATTGATCAACAGTTCCTCCAAACAAATGTCCCCAAAAATTTGTTCTGAAAGTATTTCATGAGGTAAATGCTCTAATTCACCAGCTGATGTGGTTTTTCCTTTACCATATTTTGATACTGCCTATCAATGTCCTGAGAAATACACCCTTGTTGGGTACTTTGTTGGGAGAACTCTCCCTAATAGTGTGCTTAAAGAATGGGTTAACAAGGCTTGGATCCCTCATGGGGTCCACTTTGATATGGTCTAAAATTTAACCAAGGGTTTCTTTTTGTTCCACTTTGTGGAGGTCAATTATGTGCATGCTATCTTAACCCATGGGCCCTGGTATGTCTAGTATTCTTTGTTAGTTTTCTAGATGTTGACCCATGATATTTTTGTCTTAAACGAGACCAAGTTATAGGTCTTGGTTTGGATTGAATTCCCTAGTCTACCCTTTCCTTGTCTGCCTTTTGTGAATAATATAGCTTCCTCACTAGGGAGGGTTATTTGCATTGAGCCAGATAGGTTCTTTTAGGCCTAACCCTAGAAGAGGGTTTGTGTAGAAGTGGACCTTTCCAAAGATTTGAAAGACTCCATTGATATCCAAATTGGAGCTCTTCACCACACCCAGAAGGTTACATATTTTAATCTACCCAACATATGTTATAGGTGTCAGTCAACGAACCATGAGATTAAGAACTACCCTTTAGTAGTGCCTCGTACACCTTCTCCACCACAAGATGTTGAAAAGCCTCATTTGGCGGCTATATCTACTACCAAACTTGATGCAAAATGGAATATGGTTGTGAATTGAAAGAATAAGTCCACTAGATCTAGGTCAGGTCCCATGACCTTTGAACTAGTGAAAGATGTTTCAAACCCTTTTGTGAAGGGGAAAGAAGCTCTCGTTGGAGCTGATTATGTTCCACAGTAGCCTAGGCCAAAGGCTATGCCTCAACCGGCTACTGTCATGTTAACATAGCCGAATGTTTTTTCTCCTATGACAAGAGCTCAAAGGTGATCTCACAGCCCTTCCCCTCCTAGGGAAGAAGGTGAATATGTTCATGAAAAGAAGAGGATTTCCTCTCCATCCATCCAAATTGGATCAGTCCTGCTAGAATTTTTGCAAAATCATTTCTCTTCTCTGAATGAAGATGAATCATGTTTTGAAAACATGGAGGAGTTTCACTCATGAATTTCCTCTCATGGAATGTTTGAGGTCTAACAAACCTCTCTAGAAAGTATTCTCTTAGGGATACCTTGTGTAAGTACTCTGGTATTAAAGTGCTTTGTCTCCAAGAAGTTAAAATTTCTAGTTTTTTGCTTCCTACAACTTGTTGCTCTATTTGGCTAGCCAGTAAAATGTTTTGTACTACTCATGATGCTAGGTGTGGTAGACTTGTCACCCTTTTGGCCCCACAGTGGTACTCTTTTGTGGTTGACCACAGGTCTAATCCCACTCATCAGCTCATCTAGATCCATCTCAACATTGATAATAATTCCTTTGGGATTATTAATGTCTATGCTTCTAATGATGTTGTGGAATGCTCTTTGCTCTGGCATTGGATTGTTGATTCTTTGCCAGTTGCTACTCATTACTATGTGGGGACTTCAATATGGTAGAGATGGCATCTGACAAATATGGCACTTTTCCATTTAGATGGACAACAGGGGAAAGGGAGGTGTGGGTTTACATGCGTAATAAATTGGGGCTTTTTAATCCCAATATTGGCTACCACCATTCTCATTCTCTCTAGCACACTTTTTGTAATTACAGAGCTAGTTCTAATAGAATATTTAAGTGCCTTGATCATGCCATGATCTCAGTGCAATATTTTTTCTCTTTTGATAGCTCCTCTCTCTTAGTTAAGTCGTTAGTGGATGTGACCTTGTCAGACCACTTCCCCATTTTTGTTTTCATTGAATGGGAGACTTGGTAGCCTCATATGTGTAAAACTAATTTTTTTTAAACATGTCTTTACTTTTCCACAAGCCTACCCTAGCCCACATTCATAGAGTCTAAAATTTGGAGTGCAAACTAGCTCATCATTCAAGCTGGATTATTTGGTGGAATGAGGCTATCATCCACATGGCTAGATTTTTGCACATTTATGGGTGCCAGTTGGCTATTTTTTGCTGACAATCTTATGAGGATACCACCACTAACCTTTGTGTTGCTACTGA
Organism: Sequoia sempervirens; assembly: GCA_007258455.2. Taxonomy (NCBI): domain Eukaryota; kingdom Viridiplantae; phylum Streptophyta; class Pinopsida; order Cupressales; family Cupressaceae; genus Sequoia; species Sequoia sempervirens. The sequence goes on from VDFB02270651.1 coordinate 792,646,817, forward strand.
GGCTTTGGTAACTAGCCCCTTCTCTCCATCATTGCAAGTTAGGGTGGCAAAATTAAGGCACAAGAAACAAATTGATGACAACTATGCTACTAGAGGTGCATAAATCAAAGCCTAATTACATTGGCTAAAAGTTGGTGATCATGCCTCCAAAGAGATTTTTTTGGCTCTGTGTGTCAGGTACTCATCCTCGAGCATTAAAAAAATCAAAGACGACATTCAGGTGCTTTTTGAGCTACTTGATATTCTCTAGGAATTTATGTATCATTATGAGTAAGTCTTCATTGCACAGGAACTCACACCTATGCAATAGCAAACCCTTCAGGATTTTCTTGTTGTTGTGCCAAATAAGCTTTCTTCATCTCATAATTTTTTTTGTGATCAATTATTATCAGTTGATGATCTCAAAGAGGCTATCTATTCCATGGATGATGAAAAATCCCTGGGAATTGATTGGTTTCCTTGTGAATTATACAAAGCCATGTGAGACTATATTGGGAATGATCTACATCAAGTTTACTTAGAATATTTTCATTCTAATTCTTTAGGTAAATTAATAAATGTAACAAAAAATTCATACCTAAGCTGGGTGACCTGGAAGACATTTGCAACTAGAGATCTATCACGCTTCTTAATGTCTCCTACAAGATTATCGCCAAGACTTTGGCTCTTAAAATCTACCATCTTCTACCTCAGATTGTGCACCCAAAACAAACTCGGTTTATCAAATCTAGATTTATTTTGGATAATTATATTATTGTTATCTGGGAAGGCATGGAATGGGCTAGACGTTCAAACTAGAAAGCCATGTTCATTAAAATTAAATTTTCCAAGGCTTATGATTGCATTGAATGGCTGTTTATTCTTTCTATGCTGCAAGCTTTGGGTTTTGGGCCCAATTTCATTCAATCTATTTGAATGCCCTTTGTTGATGCCTCAGCCTGTATCACCATTAATGTCTGTCAATCCACTGACTTTAGAATCTTTCATTCCACTTGGAAAGGGTGCCCACTAGCCCCCTCTTTGTATGTGCTTGCAGCTAAGGACTTTGGCTACCTCTTGGCCAATGCAATTTCCCATTAGCGAGTCAGACATTTATCTACCCAACTCTCAAGCTTAGCTTGTTAATGGCCATTTTGGTGATGACTCATTTCTCACCCTCCTAGAGGAAGAAGACTTCATTACAGTGGCTCTTAAGTGTCTTAATACCTTTTTTCTTGCTTCTAGCTCTTCCATCCGGTGGAATAAAACTTTGTGTTACTAATAGTCTATCTTTCCTTCTCCAACATGATTGCAATAATATGGATGGAAGTGGATTGGGCCTAGAATTTTTTTTTAGTTTCTAGGCATTCCCTTTTCCTTTCAGGCATCCTTGGCTAAGCTTTGGAAAGCTTATCTCTCTAGAGTTGAGCAAAAGCTTGTTTATTGGGTTACCAAGCCCCTCTCTTTGGCAGAGAAATTTTAGGTGTGTTCCAAAATTTTGATGGCCACCCATGTTTATTATTCTTCTTGCTAGGCCCCTTCCAAAGTTTCCTATGGAAAGCTTGAGAAATTGCTTAGAGACTTTCTCTAGGCCTCCTATGAGTCTCACAGAGAGTTTCACCATGTGGATTGAGAATTTTGCTGCCTTCCTAGAGACTTAGGAGGTCTCGGGTTGTTGTCTACTCAATGACAAAAGATTGCTCTGTGTGTTAAATGGACTATTTGTGCCCTTACTGGAGACGAGGCCTAGAAAATTCTTCTTAGGCATAGTATTCAATCTAGCTTCCCTATCCATAGACCTACCTAGAAGGGGATTGGATTTCAAACCCTTTTGGTCATGGAAGAACTAGTCTAGATTATTGGGACATTTGTGGCCAAAAGCATTTGGCAAGCCTAGGAGGCTGTCAAACCCTAGCTTTGTTGGCCTAGCTCTGGTTTTCAAGATGAGATTTCTCTCAACCAACATAGTATCTAGTAGTTTCATCTTTTTGCTTGCAATGGTTATCCGTTGGCTAAGTCACCTGGGCTTAAGGTGCTCAGGTTTCATAAAAGGGATATCTAGACCCTGCAACAAATATTTCATAGACCCACCATGTGTATTATGTGGTGGGAAATTTTTCATGCTAGTACAAGCTTGATAACCAAGACAATGTTACTTATAATGGTCTGGTTAATGGTATTCCTATTGAAATGCTTCATAAGGTTGGATTTCATGGGACCAAATCTTGGTTGAAAGACTAGAAGTGGTATACAAACACCCCTTTCAGGAACTACAAGCCTTAGCTTGGTTACATGTGGCTTTCACCACATTTTCCTATGATTTAGAGTTTTAACCAGAGGCGGCTTCTTCAATCTCCCACTCATGTCTAGTGTAAAAGATTTGCTGCCACTTCGTCTACAAGTGTTGAGCTAAAACTTTCCCACTTTTCCTTGTGTATTGTTTTTCAAGGCTTGCCTATGGGTTCTCGGCTAGTTCACTTGGGGGTTTAAGGTCCTCATTTCCCTTTTCATGAGCAAGTTGAGAATTTTAAGCATCTTTTCTAGTTTTGTCCTAAAGCCCAACAGCTTTGGACTTGGATTCATGACTTTTTTAGCCCTTTAGGCAAAATTCTTTCTCCTAGCATATGGTGTTGCTAGGGGATTCTCCCAAATTTCCTCCAAAATTCATCTAGCTTTGGCACACTTTCAGGGTGAAAATTCTCTTCAATATTTGGAAAGACAAAAATGCTTGCATTTTTTCACATACTCAAATGGTATTCATGTATCTTTATATGCTAAAGCTATGATTTTCTCTAATGTTCTTTTACAAGTTCAAGTGCAAGATAACAAAGTTGCACTTGAGGTTGCTCACATTCAGGTTCTCCTAGATCACTAGGGTAATGCCCCTTGTAGTATTACTCGGGTCCCTACTTCACCCACCTCTTCCCATGACTAGTTGCCCTCTAGGGCCTAGAAGTGGAGTGGCTCTGCGCATCCTTGTTCCTAGCCTCCACCTCGATAGGATTCTCAAACTCCTTAGTGAAACCAATCTAGCCAAGGGTGGCCTTCTGGCAGTGCTTCGGGGAGTGGCATTGGTGGTTCCGAGTGTACCTCGAATGGCCCTCCTACTTTTGGCTCTAGTTGGATAGCCACTAGAAAAAAATTTATATGTCTGGTGCTTGCAATATTGGTTTGGTGTGAGGAAGAAGATAAAGAGAAAGAAGATGTTGATGATGGTTGGGGTCCTCCTCTTAACATCACTCCAAACCCCACTAATGTATGGGGGAAAACTTTGGATAACAAAGACCCTCCTGGCTTTGTTGGCACTGCTCTAGCTACTTAATGGCATTTTTATTTTGTAATTTTTGAATTCTGGGCTTTTCCCATGTGACTTTCGAGGTGCGCCTTTTTACCACCCACCCTTTTTTAGTGAATATGTATCTTTATATTTGAATTAATATAGATAGCTCCCTATTCATAAAAAAAGCACTATTGCAACAAAGAAAAATCTAAAAAAATCTAGAAGGAGATGAATGTTTCCATATGCTATAATATTCCACTCAATTGAATGTTGTGGATAAATATTATACACTTGATTAAGTTTAAGCAACACGTTTTTTTGTGATAAAAGAAGCAAGCAATATTGCACAAGAAAAATCTAAAAAATCTAAAAGGATATGGATGTTTACATATGCTGAAATATTCCATTTGATTGAATATTGTGAATAAATAGTATCTACTTTTTAAACATTATGGGTATGTGTAGGATCATTATGGGCCAAAAAGTGGCAATATGTAAGTGATATGATGGCCCATGTGGCTGACAAATTTTTTTTAACCCAAAATTGATGAAATCAGAGGGTTTTTAGAGGAGATTTTCAGCTTCCCACCAATATAAATTATGCTTTACTTTGAATTTAATAAATAATAATTATTCATTTTTTTTTTGAATTACGAATAAAATCTTGATTGATAGGGTGATTGAAAAACATCTATAGCTTTCAAATGGTATCAATTTTTTTGAATCCAAAACATGCATCACATTATATGCTTTGTATACTATAGGATTAAAAAAAAAAAATGAATTTCATGAAGTTTTGACTAAGTTATGGTGGTCAGACATATGAGTTTTTATATTTTTTAAAATTTGTAATAAAAAATTCATAATTAGTTATTTACTAGGAAACAAATTACAAAAAAATATGCGTCACATCTAGACATGAATCCTCTACTTATATCTAAAATCTTATAAAAAGATATTATCATTTTATTGTGGTTAAGGTGGTCAGACAGACACCTACTTCTTATTTTTTCCCTGAAATTTAAGTACTACTACATTGAAATTTCAAATTTTCACCAAATAGATTTATTTTTTAAAAATAAACCTAGTATTTTACAAACTACATTCAATTTGCTACAAATTTTATTCGTACATATTTTTTTCCATGATGATCTTGCACATACCCTTATATAATAAATGACAAGCACTTGAATTTTATATATTTTCAGATATCAAATTACATGACAAATTAATGAGTTTTTGATTATACACAATTGTAGGGTTTTCTTTTGTAGTTATAGATTCATACAAAAATCTAGAATATCCTAGAATGACTAATAAGAGCCTTTAAAAAGAAAAAAATCTAAAAAATATTGAACGAGATGGATGTTTCCATATTCTAGAATATTCCTCTTGACTGAATATTGTGGATATATAATATCTACTTTTTAAACATTATGTCAAAAACTAAACAATATCTCCAACACCCCCCATAATATTTACTTGGAGAGCACTAATTACAACTACTATTATATTTTGTAATAATCAAAGCACTATTGTAGTAATGAAAATTCCATAAAAACATAGAAGGAGATTAATGTTTCTATCTGCTATTGTGGATAAATATTATCCACTTTATTTGAGTTTGAACAACACATTTCTCTATGTGACAATTATAATTGAATGTTAATGGAATTCTTTTAATTGTCAAAGAATATTTTAACGAACAAACTTAACCTTTTTACAATTGTGACATAAGATAGAGAGCTCATAAGGGAGCCTATATGATCAATTCAAAGGGCATCTTGTAGGGTGATGTGACTATTGGAGGCATGTGCTAGTTAAGGAGGCTATAGACTTGGATACAAGATGGTAGATCAATTTTTTGTTGGAGTGTTGTTCATTGCTTGATGGAAGAAGATTTATCTAGTCTGTACAAAGGGCATGTAGCATATGGAAGTAGTATGAAGTACATAGATGACTAAAAAAATAGTACTATTTGTCAATCAACAATAATTGATTAGTAGAAAATGTAGCACATTGGAGGGCATTGATTTGGCCTTGCCAATGGTCTTTAGTGTTGGGGAGTGAAGTCCAACGGTTCTTGATTGTTCAACTCCCAATTTTTCCCGCATTTTTCTGTCTCTTGTTTCCTTGGAGACTTCAAGAGAACTTTCTATAAGTGGATAAAATAATGTCTATTGCTGTTGTAAAATGTATGAGAGAAAAAAAAAAGTAAATAAAATAGAGGAATATTTTCTTTTTCTCTGGATGTAGCCATTACAATGAGCCATGTAATTGTTATTGTGTTGTGTGTTTTGTGTGTGTGTGTGCCAATTTTTTATCAACTTAAATTCTATTTCTGGTTTTAATCTACTCTTTTGAAAATTAACAATTGGTATCAGAGTGTTGTGGTGTTCGATTTGTTGGCACACGAGATTCAAGTTTGAGTGGGAACAATGTATCTCTGGCGAGGGAAATATTGAAAGGTTCAATGGCCACAACTATCAACTGTGGAAATTTAGATGGGAGCTTATTTATATTAGAAATATTTGTGGTGACCATTACATGGTAAAGCAAAGAAACCATCAACCATGGGAGATGAAGATTGGGAAATTCTTGACAAAAAGCATTGGGAGCCATTCGGTTGTGTTTATCCCCAATAGTGGTGTTTAATATATCCAAAGAAACAACAACAATTGATTTGATTAGTACATTAAATAAATTGTATGAAAATCCCTTAGCATCAAACATAGTATTTTTAATGAAAAAGTTGTTTAACATGAAAATGGTTGAAGGTATTTTTGGGGTATGTGCAGGATCATGATGGGCCAAAAAGTGGTGATATGATGGGTATGTGTAGGGTATGTGGTTGATGAAATTTTTTTTACCAAAAATTGATGAAACAAAAAGGGTTTTTAAAGGATATTCTCAGCTTTCCACCAATATAAATTATGCTTTACTTTGAATTTAATAAATTATTATTATTCATTTTCTATTTGAATTATGACTAAAGTCCTGATTGATAGGCCAATTGAAAAACATCTATAGCTTTCAAATGGTATCACAGTTTTTGAGTCTAAAACATGCATCACATTCTATGCTTCATATACTATAGGATTAAAAAAAAAATGAATTTCATGAAGTTTTAACCAAGTTAAGGTGGTTAGACATATAATTTTTTATAATTTTTAAAAGTTGTAATTAAAAATTCATAATTAATTATTTACTTAGAAAAAAAATTACAAAAAAATATGCATCACATCAGGACATGAGTCCTTTAATTATATCTAAAATATTATAAAAAATATATCCATTTTATTGTAGTTGGGGTGGTCAGACAGACACCTACTTATTTTTTACCTAAAATTTAAGTACTACTGCATTGAAATTTCAAATTTTCACCAAATAGATTTTTTTTAAAAAAAACCTAGTAGTTTAGAAACTATATTCAATTTGCTACAGATTCTATTCTTACATAATGTTGAAATAATAAATATAACTTATTCAAACTTTTATGTCAAGCTGCCTAACTCTGATTTTTTTGAATTTTTCACCACTTAAGAGCCTGCTTTTTCCATGATGATCCTGGACATACCCTTTGTTGCAAACCACTTGAGTGAATTTAATACTATTACAAGTAAATTTTCTTCTATAAAAATAGTTTTTGATGATGAGATTTCCAGGCTCTTTTAATTTTTAGTTATTTTTGAGAAAGTTAGAATAGATTAGTTATGGAAGTTAGTAACTCTGTTTTTGGATCAAATACATTAAAATTTGACGATGTTGTTGGTGTACTTATAAGAGAGGAAATGCAAAGGAAGAGCACTTGTGAGGCTTCAACATCGAGTGATGATTTGAGTGTAGATGATAGGGGAAGATCAAAAGGAAGAGGGAAAAATCCAAGTGGTCATGAGCTATCACAAGGAAGGTCAAAATCCAAAGGTAGAGAGACTAGTTGTTGGTATTGTGGCAACCAAGGCCACATTAAAAAGAACTATTGGTCTTTCAATAAGGATGAAAATTAGCCAAAAGAAGATGAAGCAAATGTAGTATGTCAAGAAGATTTTGATTTTCTTATTTTAACTTCAAAAGAAACAAAAAATGTTTGGGTGCTTGATTTGGGAGCATCATTTAATGCTACACTTTGTGCAAGGAGTACTTCAAAAATATGTAACAAAGTGACTTTGGTAAAATTTTTCTTGGAAATAATGAATCTTGTGATGTTATTGGTAAAGGGGATGTTTTTTTAAAGTTAACCAATAGAAATATTTGGTTGTTGCAGGATGTTATATATATCCATTAGCTCAAACAAAATTTGATTTTAGCTAGATAATTGGATTCTCAAGGGTGTGAAGTCACTTGTGGATCTAGCATATGGAAAGCAACAAAAGGGGCCTTGGTAATTTCTTGGGGAAACAAAATAGGCACCTTGTGTATAGTAGAAATTTACATTCAAGTGCCTGAGTTGTTAACTCCATGCCAGCTCCTTCATTGAGTGGGATCTTGGCTACAAGAAAAAGGTTCTTGGATAGGTTAGATGATGAAGTTGAATTAGTTGTTGAAGAATTCCTTAACATGTTGGAATTTGATGAAATTTCTATAGAAAATATAGAGGAGGGACATGTGGAGTCTGATGCTAGTATTATGGATGTTAATAATAAAGTGGAAGTAACCACTAGAATGGAAGCTCCTATTGCCAATAAACAATTAAGAAAAAAAATTGTGTTCTTTGTTGTAGATGTTTGTATTCAAGTTTCCCCAAGAATCATAGAAATTTCAATAAGGATAATGATGCTTAGAAAGGTGGAGGTGTGGACATGGAGCCTGTTGGTGTGGAGGAGGAGAAGTCCTAGGTGGATGGTATAGAGACAACCGAGGAGGTTATTAATGTTTCTTAGGAAAAGAATCATGTGGCTTTTTGTACTATAAAGCTTGTTTATTATGGAAAAAAGAACCTATACAATGCAATTGAATTGCTAGGGGGATTTTTATCATGAATCTCTCTAAAGGGGAATATAGTGATATCAAAGGTGATGATTTGCAAAAGTTTAACAGGCACAACATAAATAGTCTTGATTTAAGTAAAAAAAACTACTTTTGGGAAACATTACTCTCGAATTGGGACTAATGAAATGAAATGATTTCAATGTATCCAATAATCACTTGTCTAGACACATTCTTAATGATTTGGACAATTTGGGTTACAAGGAAAGATTTTTGTGAAACCCATGGCTATGTGGTGGACAAAATTTGATGCTACCCTCATGTTTCTCTTCATGTAAGTGGTCACCTAAGAGGTTAGCAACCATTTTGGTGCCATTTGTAGTTATATTACTCATATCCTTATATTCCATTTTCCTGTACCATTCATGTATCGAGAAGCCAAATGACACACTATTATGGAAAATGATGGCATTCCATTCAGTAAAATTGGATGAGTAATCTATACTCCACAATTCAAATGAGGAGAAAGGATATGTAGAGGCCATTTTGATGGATACTAGGGGGAGTAAGATTCATATGGGTGATCTTGGAGGTGATATTTTAGTTAAAGCTGAAGATAGAGAAGTTTGGACATTTACTATTGTAAACAATGATTTTGACAAACCAAATGCTCTCTAACTCTTCTAGGGTTTTTCACCTAAAAGGAGAGAGATGGGCCAAAATGTTAATGTCTACACACAAGATTAATGCAATGAGGGATGAAATGTGTCTAAATGTAATGTTCTAAGTTCAATGAACTAGAAAAGAAAGATGATTATTAATGTGAAACCTAAGAAATACAAAGTGCTAGAAAACACATTTATGCAAACATGTGATTTATGACCTAGAAATGCAAACACAACTAAATAGAAAGCTATGAAAAAAAATATGTGCACATGGATACTGAAAATGGATGGCATGAAGGACTGAAATCTTGATAAAATTGATGAAGAAATCAATTCAGACACTTGTGCCAATTTGGGCAACTTAGTCCCAAATTTGGAAAAACTACCCAGAAACCAGTTTCTGCCAAATGGGTATCTAGGTCTACAAAAATCACTAAAAATCAAGTACAGTGGGACTAAATAACCCAAGGTGGTGACTTAGTCCACTTGTAAATCTCTGAAAATTTAGAAGTGGAAATGGATACCCTAGATCTGCACTTTGGTCTCCCACCAGTGTCCACTTCTTAAACTCTGATTTCAAAACCTAAAAATGAGTTTATGTTGATATTTGACTTGTTGAATGAAGAGAAGACTTGAGAAACCTTGAAACTTGATCTCCAATGATTTACAAGCTTCCAAGAGTCCTAAATCTACAAACACATGAGAAGAGAAGAAGAAATGTTGAATGTTAGGGCATAGGGGTTTTCCTTGGTCAAACCCATTTTAGGTAATTAAATTGAATGAAGAAAGGATTTAATAAAGGGTGAAGCAATGGAGCTAATTCCTTTCCATGATGTTTGATATTGAATTTCTATAGCAATAGTTGAAGAATCTACCCTTGAATGTCTTAGGAAGGTATATTGATGATTTGGAATGACAAAAACCTAACTTGCTTGACTTGAGAGCATGATTAAGATGAGTTAGGAGATTAGGAGATTCTTAGGTCAAATGAGAGGTAAAATCATATATTTATACATAATTATACCTTAATTCCTGAAGAATGCCTCATCAAAAGCTAATTTTAGGTCTTAAAGAATAAAAACTCTTAAAAAATTTGAATTTATTTGAATTTATGTTCCACATGGGACTAAGTCTCCCAAGGTGGTGACTTAGTCCACCTAGGAAATTTTGAGTGGATTTCAGAGATTAAGATGTATTAAATATTGTTTATTAGGTTCTTCAACAAGACACTTAATTAAGGCCTGTAAGTGCATAAAGGGGCCATTTAAAGCATAAGAAAGGTGTAAATATTGATGGCAAGCGTAGGAAAGTGTGAAATTTTGTTAGAAGACCTTAAAACACTTTGAAATAGGTCTTGGTAAGGTTATTTAGGTGAATTATGATATTATGGTATTAGAAAAGTGTGAAGATGTGTTACAATACCTTTACAAGACATCAATAAATGTATTTTATTCAATTTAAAAGGGGTCAAGACTTAGTGTGGATGTGTAGACACCTCAAAAAACCAAATCAAGGCCGTGTTATGTTCAATTTGTCATCAATTGTTCCCATCTCAAGCAAAGTATACACTTTTTGGAAACACAACTGTGCGTCCTTTTAATTGGCCTATGCTAGACCACACTATTTAAGTCAATTACAATGGGTTTGCAGAAGATGTTGCAAGCACTAATAATCAACTATTGAGGGTTGTTTCAACTCAAGTATTATGTTTATGATGTAGATAATTTTGATACCTCTTTAGTATTTTTCAATAGGACAAGTAGATTTACAAAGTTGTAGAGTGCTCAATGTATCTTGGCTAGTAAGAATGCATATGTCTGCCATGGTGATACTATTGGAACTATCAAGCACATGGAGATAGTCAAGATTGCAGTGTTTGGTGATGGTGTGTTTGACAAGCATTTTGGGGGAGATTTTTTTGACAAGCAAATTGTTGACTTTGACGTGACATGGAGAAGGCTTATCTGTAGTGTCCTTAAACAAAATTTGGAGAAGCTCAAGTTTTGTAGAGTTTCTCTTGGCCTCATTAGGATGTGACAATGAGCATGGAAAAGTTTGGATTTCTCTGAGCGAATGTTTTTTTTTGTAGTAGTTGTTGGACTTCAAGGGGGAGATTGTTGGGGAGTGAAGTCCAATGGTTCTTGACTATTCAACTCCCAAATTTTCCTACTTTTTTTTTTTGTCTTTTCATTTCCTTGGAGACTTCAAGAGAACTTTCAATAACTGTATAAAACAATTTATATTGTTTCTATAGAATGTATGAGAGAAAACCGAGTGAATAAAATAGATAAATCTCTTCTTTTCTCGTGGACGTAGCCATTATGGTGAACCATGTAATTACTATGTTGTGTGTTGTCTATGTGTCTGTCCATTTTTCTCAACTTAAATTTTGTTTTTGGTTTTAATTTGTTTTTAAAAAATTAGCATTTAGAAATCCTCTACCTAATCTTCAATTCAATATTCATTTGCAATATCAAAAAATCCTCAAAACCTCATGGCTAGGGTGTATCAACTATGAATAATGATAAGAAAATATTGAGAAATTTCATTGTAACTAGATAGGCCATTCTTCTCTCCTACATAGCTTTGGCTATTGTAGACTTCCAAGAATACCTTCAAGGATTTATTGCCAGGAGTGTTGCCACCAACCATAGCCTTGGGAAGAAGATGTTAAAATGGAGAGAAAATTGCACAAATTAAATCATTGTTGAACAACAATAAAAATAATAATAGTAAATACTATATCTCTTCGAGTCAATTACAATGTTCATTAGAAATGCTTAAAAAGTATTGTATTCTCGTGAATACTGCCAAAATTCCCTTAAGGGAATAAATTCCTCAAAACTAACTATTAATTTATTTATTACTAAAAACTAACCTGATAGCTAATTTATTAAATATAAACTTTAATTCATAGCAGAAGAAACCCAACAAAGTGGGTTGCACTATTGATAAGTTTCTTATGCCAAAATTCTTTCTCTTCAGTGCTTAACAAGTTGGATACTATGGTCACATGGGAAGATAAGCTACCAAGAGTTGACCCCAAAAATTCTCAAACCTTTGAAATTTGTGGAGAGGATACTGTATAGGAATGGTGTGCTTTATTGGATGATAGGCCATGCAGGTGTAACCTTGCAGTAGTTCAAAATTTTTGTTATTGTTGTAGTGCAATCACCAAAGGATGGAGGTTAAGCCTTTGTTGGGATGTTTGAAGCCACCAATCTATGTGTATCAATTTATTATATTTCATGCCAAAATGGGATTAAAAACCCCTTCTCTCACCTTACACATTGTTGTGAGAGGAGAGATTAGGGGAGAGGTTACTTTATTTCCTATAAAGGAAAAGAAAACAAAAATCCCATTTCACTTGGAATGTAAACTCCTTTAGCAGGCTACTTATAGAAGAGGCTAAACCTTGAAAAAAAAACTTTCTCCCTTAGGTCATAAAATCCATGAAATCTTGCAATGAGCAAGAATTTACCATGAAACCTTGCAATGAGCAATAATTTTCTATGAAAACCTACAAATAAAAATAGAACTAAACTCTCATAATAGATCAACATAGACCCAGTTTTTTACAAGAACAAAATTTTCAACTAAAATGATGAAATTGTTGAGAAAACGTCTCAACATTTCTTTTTTATTTATTAAGTAATTGGAAATTTATAATTATCTTTTAGTTGTCTTGAAAGTTGATAAATGAAACTATGTCTACTTGCAAAGTGTTTTTAATTGTGAAATTAGAAAGAGCATGAAAAAGGGAAAGTTAAATGTGATATTGGATAAGATAAGGAAGATTTTTTAGTTTGTATGTGCACATTACTAAAAAATGGATAAAATCACAAGTTAGAAGATGAAGTTTCTTTTCTTTGTGATTTATGCCTAAATGGTTTTATAAACCATTCTTGATTTGTATTTTCTCTCATGCCTATATATTTAGTGCTTGATTTGAAGGGAAAACAAGTGAAGTTACAAGTTGTTGAAGCCATGAAGTGTTGTAGCACAATTCAGAGGGAGAATTTGTATTGATGTAACTCATTTGAAGGATTAATAAAAATCTTTGATCTCTTTGGGTGTGTATTCTTATTTTTCAAGGATTTCACCACATAATTCTTGAGTTATGGCTTGCATATTTATTGTAATACAATTTCATCAATGATATATTATTATCTATTTATTTGGATGCATGAAATTATTTATTGTAGTGTAGGAAAATGTATCCCTTTACATTTTCACACTTTTTTGGGCCCTCCATGCTAAAATTGGGCTTCTTTATGCCTCATTTGGTCTTATTTTGCGTCCATAAGCCTAATTAAATGCATTTTCTTATGGATAATCTTGACACTTAATAAATGACAAATTATAATTCATGTTTTTGGGTTATGTAGTCCAGATCTAGTGATCTAGGACTCATATACCACCTTAGGTGTATGGGTCCCACCTAGGTTTCAAGGCGTGATATTAAATACGACATTGAACTTAGCATTTCTTGAAGTTTGTGTCCCATGTTTAAGACACTAGGACTCGTATGCCCAACCCGGTGTATGATTCTGACTTTAACTAGGACCTATTTTAGATCAAATTCTTGGTGAAATTTTATTATCCAAAATTTGATGTTGGCTTGTAGTGTTGTAATTTTGAGAAATTTGGCATAAAAAAGTATAAATACAAGGTTATTTCACTATGTAATTTCTCCCAAGATCCTAAGCATTCAAATGAGCCATATCAAGAGAATTTCTAAGGAATTCAAGAGCTGATTATCAAGCATTTCAAGCTACATCCAAGATTCAAGCATCATGTTAAAGTCATCATGCATCATGTGTGTTTGTGAGCTAAAATTTATGATGTAGGGTTTCATGATTCAAGTGAGCATTCAAGGACATTATCTCATACAAAGATTAAGAGCTAAGATCCACATCCATTGGAGCCATTTCACACAAATTTCAACCTTTATTTCAAGGGTTTAGTGAGTTGCAACATTACACTTGTTCATTCATCATTCCTTCATGTTATTCTTTTTCATTACAAGGTTTAATTACCCAAACAAGATTTGACCAAGGAAAACCCCTATTCCCTAACACAACATTTTTTTTCCCTCTTCATGTGTGATTGTAGATCTAAGTGATTTGGAGCCTGAAAACCCTTTAAAAATAAAGCTGCAAGATTGAAGAAAGATGTCAAAGTTGTCATCATCACGAAACCTCACATACAGGCCCAAATTTAGACTTTCAGACATGGAGATCATACAAGATGAAAGCCATAGAAGATCACTAGAGGATACAAAAGTTTTAGTCAAACCCTAATACTGGGACTAAATAACCCCTTTGGGTGTGTGAGTCCTAGTATACTTCTTTTCAACAATTTTCTGCAGATCCTCTTTTTCAGGGGTTTGGTGAGTTGCAACATTACACTTGTTCATTCATCATTTCTTCATGTATTCCTTTTCATTTTAAGGTTTAATTAACCAAATGGGGTTTGACCAAGGAAAACCTGTATTCCCTGACACACCAACATTTTTTCCCTCTTCATGTGTGATTGAAGATCTAGGTGATTTGGAGCTTGAAGATCATTTGAAGAAAAAGTTGCAAGATTGAAGAAAGTTTTCAAAGTTGCAAGAAGTTGTCATCTTCATGAAAACTCACCTACATGCAAGAATTTAGATTTTCAAACTTGGAGATCAGACAAGAGAAATCCATAGAAGATCACTAGAGGATACAAAATTTTCATTCAAACCCTAATAATGGGACTAAATCAACCCTTTGGGTGTATAAGTCCCAATATACCTCTTCGCAATAGTTTTTTGTAGATCCTGATTTTCCACCAAAAGATTCTAGATTCTGGCAATACTCTTGTAGTAGGAATAAATCACCTAGTCTGGCATTTGAGTCCTAGTGCACTTCAAAAATCTAAATTTTAGAGTTACAAAACTTGTTTGGAATCCATCAGTTTTCCAGGTTCCTCTCTATCTGATTTTTTTTTATCAATCTGAATTCATGTTTTAATTTTCTATGGTTTAGTGCATTCAGTTTGCATTTATCCTTTGAAGCTTCATTTTAATGGTGAACCCCCTTTTTTAATCATTCCTAAGGAAACCACCCACTTTTGTAAAATCCTTTCCCTCAATTGAGTCACTTAATTAAGGGATCTTGGTTTCCTAATGAACAAGAAAACAAAATAGGTCCCCAAGTTCCATCTCCCAAAAGGTGGACACCTATTTCCTTTGATTCATTTTGGTGAACCCGACCTTTGGACACTTGCATTTCTGATTTGGTGAATATTGTAGTCCTAGATATAGGTTAAATTTGCTTTATATTTGCATTAGTTGAATTACATATGGCGCTTCTAAATCTTGCATTAGTGGAAAAGTGCATATAGTTTTCTTTTTGCATCTTGCATCATCAAATTTCATTGGAAAACTATAATTGAAAATAGTCATTTGAGCATACAATCTAGAAACCTTACCATCAACTCAACTTTTTCTAAATTTTGTGTTAAAACCATAATCTAGGACACATTTTCCCACCTGTGCGATTTAGTCCCTATACAAGTTGTTTTCCAAATTTCACATAATTGTGTTGTCTATTTTTAGTATTTGAACTGTCCATAAACCCTAACTAGGACTCATTCATCCATCTAGCTGATTAGTCCTGTATCATACCCGAATCTACATTTTATAGCATTTAAAACTTCATTTATGTGCTTTTGTTTGCTGTTATCAGATCTCTATTTTAGTTTGTTGAGTTTCCATTTCATTCATTTCATTACATCTAGCTTAATTTGGTTTCATCTTGAGTGCATTTGTAAACGTAAGAATTGGAATTAAAGCATATCATTTATCTTGTGTTCATTGTATTTATCTTGCATTCATTGATTGTACCTTGCATGAGCTTTAGAACTTGGTGTCTTATGGCTAATACTATAGTTAGACATAGTTTGAGACTCATGTCATCATGTGATAACACACTCAACGTGGATCTTGGTTAATCTAGCTCTTTCACTCATAGTGTTGACACTAGTTCACTAGGTATGGACCATACCTTTGACAACTCTTTACCTTCTGTAGAAACATAAAAACAACCTAGGCTTGCAAGCTTTATTTTTCCCATCTCTTGCCATATTTTGTCTCAACATAATTAAAATATTTAATTATGCCCTATAGTCCAAATTCAACTATTAATCAAATAATTCTTAATTATTTATATAATTCTTAATTATTTATATAATTCTTATCTTTTATTCCTCTTCATTGTTTAAATAAATAAATTACATTTATTTATTTAAATATGTCACTAATTTCCTATGTCTCTCTATAATTAAATAAATTTCTCAATTTATTTAATTATTATTCACTTTATATTTTTCTCTACAATTAAATAATGCCCATGAATTATTTAATTGTTCTTTTGTCTTTTCCTCCAAATTTAAATAAAATAATTTATTTAAATTCCCATTCCCACTTTCCCACCAAGTAAATAATTTAAAGTCATTATTTAATGTCACATGACCCCACCACTTTTGAATTAAATTAATTTTTAGTTCAAAAGGTCAACTCAACCTTTAAAATCAAATAATTTTAAATTATTATTTGATTTTCTAGCAACCTCTTTTTATGTGCCCAATATCTTCTTGTCACATGCATTCTTTTCCATTGATTTTATTTTTCTAAAATCAAATCTCAACCGTTCTTTTCAAATTTTATCCTAATGTTTCCTTGATCCTAATTATTGGTTGTCACATTAAATTTTAGCCTTTGATCTTAGGTCATTTCTCAGCTTCCAATCCTGGCCATTTATCCAAAATTGGATTTTCTAGAAAAAGGGAAATTTCAACCTCATTTGGACACCTCTTGACTTCATGATTTCATGCTTCAGACTTTAGGCTTTCTTCATACTTGCATACTTGCAATTGTTGAGTAGAAATCCTTCAATATTTTCTTAGGTCTTAGTCATAGGTCCTTGTTGCTCCATAAAATTTGAGGGAAAACACCATTTTACAAAAAATGGAGAGGGGCAATGAATATCGATCATGGAGGGCATGAAGGCTATTTGGAGAATATTTTCCTTTATTTTATGCTATTTTACTCCATTGTACTTAATTTTTTAGCTAGGGTTTCATTTATGCATTTGTTTTCATGGTAACCTAGATTTTTACCCTAGTTACATTAGTGAACCCAATGCCAAAAACACATTTTGTAGATTTTTGTATGGCCTTTTCAACATTTTTTGTAGGTATAGGTATGGAACACTACAAACACAATTTTTTGAGCTACATTTAATTTGTTGCAACGAATATCACAACCCAAACAACACATTTGATCTATTGCAATGCATCTGATAGCTCGAACAATGCATTTGGGCTGTTGCAGCACATTTGACATCCCAAACAATGCATTTGATCTATTGCAACACATTTGAAAACCCATACAACACATTTGATAGACAAAAAGATGCATTTGATTTGTTGCAACACATTTGATCTGTTGCAATGCATTTGATAGATAGAAAGACACATTTTCTTGTTGCATGGTTATTTTTGGTTTTTGGCAGAATTTTCTAGTTTTGTCTTTTTAGTTTTACTAGATTAGGGCTTTTTGGTTACTGATCTATTGTTGATAGCATGTGGAAGGCTAGAAGGAGATACTAACCCTTATTTTTTGTTGATTTTATAAAGCTTGCATTCACACTTCACGGTTTAAAATGAACATGCATTCACACTCATGGGATTAAAATGAACACAAATTGCATTCTCATAACATTGGCTTAAAAAGAACTTTGCTTGTCTCACAATAAGTTGGGCTAAAATGAAAAAGTGTTTGATGTTTCTTGTGGTGTAGTGATAACTCCTTAGTGTGCATACAATTCTCTTGTTCCTTTCTATGATCTAGAGAAACAAACACACTTTGGGGTTATTTCTTTACCACCCACATATTTCAATTTGGGCATTAAAATGAACAATCTTGTCATCAATTTTGTGTAACCCCAATTTAATAATAAGAGTATCATCTCCCCTTACACACTTGTGCAATCTTGGGTGTAAGAGAAATTGTTAATTAACTCTAGGAGTGGGCCTTCCATGGTGGGAAAAAGTATTTACCCCAAGGCGACTCAAATCAGCAATGAAGCTAAAGCCAAGCTACTTCCGACTAGTATACAAATGTGAATGCTAATGGAAAACTTAACATTACAGGTGTAGATTTGTTATTCATAGAAGTTAATCTTTCCTCACACATAGCCACCTGAATGGGTGCCCTAACTAAAAGCCATTTTTGTAGTGGCCAAAATCCTTTTTCTATTCACTAGTGCAGCAGCAATTGTTGCCAACCATCCCATGTACTCATAGTTCTTAGTAGAGATGAAGAGTTTGTCATGGGAGATTCATGAAAACTTGATGCTTGGTTGACCCAAGTAGTGAGTATCATGTAAGGGGGAGCTAGTGTGGCCAAGCTTCTAAGTCATCCACTAAGATTAAGTGCACTTGGAGAAATCTCAGTGGGAATCTAGTGAATAGTCCTTCCCATCCATAGGATTTGTGCTTGTCTTCAATGTGCTTGTTTCAAAAAATTCAAGACAAAATCATGTGTTTTCCAAGTGTTTGCTAATTCAATGAACACATAAAACACATTTTACAAATCTAGAAATTCACAGTCAAACTAAAACAACTTCACAAATCCATCAAAATTGCAAGAAAACTAGACCCTATTAAAATTGTAATGCATCTGAGACTTTGTAAGATGCATCTTCTTTATTGCAATGTAATTGCTGCCTAGAGCAATGCATCTACATTATTTCAATGCAATTACTATTTAAACAATGCATCTGCATTATTGAAACACAATTGCTACCTAAAACAACACATCTGAATTATTGCAACACAATTGCTACATAAAACAATGCATCTACATTAGTGCAATGTAATTGCTACTTGAAATAATGCATCTGAATTATTGCAATACAATTGCTGCCTAAAACAATGCATCTACCTGTCACTTAGGAAAATGACTGTCACTGTCTTAGTCTGAAAGCAAAATTTTGAATTGGTTTCTAAACATCTTTTCTCAATGGTCTTTGTACAAAAAGTAGAAAAGATTTCCTCAAATATTCTTTTAGTTGGAATTTTTCTTTTACCATAGGTTACCATTGCAAAATTCTAGTTGCATCCTAGGATCCACAATCATTTTCAACATAAACAAACTCTTAGCTCTTCATACCATCCACCACCATGTCTTCCATTCACCTTGATATGCTTGCTAGTCAAGTTGAACACTAGTTACTCCGTAATGGTCAATACCAACAAACTGTAGAATTCAAAAGATAATTCATCCAATCCAAATACCAATACCCTTCTTACCAACAAATCATAAATCATAGTAGGGTAAAAGTACACTTGTGTCACACTTTATAAAGGAATAGACCAACATGAGAAAAAGTTCTCAACTTAAACCACATAAAAGTGGTATTTATGTTTTGAATTTCAAAATGATGTAAACTAATAAAATGTAGAACTTTTGTTGAAGTTTATTCTTGTAATTTTTCAAAGAAATTTAAATTTTTTTTATATATTTTTATCAATTTAAAAGAAGATTTTGTTATGCTGAAAATTTCAAGAAAAAGTGATGTTCAATTGACATCAAGAAACATATAGATTTTTTTCATTTTCTCCTAATTTTTTTTTCCCAACATAGATGACTTCAATATCTAGGGCATGTAAAAAAAAAGAAATTTTGATGTATATTTTTCTTGTAATAACATTTTAAAGTCAAACTAACCCAAAATTGATAGTTTTCAGTTGATGCCAATTATTGTTTTCTTTTTCCATTTAAAAAAAAAAAAACCCTTTTGAAGAGGATTCTCTCCTTTAGGGCATCATATATTTTGTAATTTATTTTATGATTATTTACTATTTTTTATTTAATTTCAGTTGATCCGCTTTTTGACTTTGAACAACGTACTTGCAATATTTTCAAATATTTATATACTAAAATTAATCAAAATAAAAAAATATATATTTGGATTCCACAGTATGAGCTCTACCAAAGGGTATTTTAAAAAAAAGAAATTGATTGAAGAAATATTTAGTAGAAGTTGAAAATTTCTAGAAATTTGAGAAAATGGTGACTTTGTTGCCATGTCACCTACCATGTGGATTGATTTGGCTGAATTGGATTCGGTCAAATCCAAATCAGTCGAATAGTGTCTTGCCGAACCATATGCATCCAAATACTATTAGACCAAATCATATTCAACTCAAACACTAATTTAATCATTTTTTTTTTATTGTTTCCATTTTCATCGAATTTCTTTCCATTTTCATCAAATATGTACTGAAACATAAAATGTCCAATTTTATTTTTTTTGAACTTGGTTTTTAGATTTCTCTTTTTTTTCGTCCAATTTTTATTAAAATAACTATTTAAGCAAACTTTAATTAGTCTTTTTTTCTGGTTTTTTCCATTTTTTAATCCACTTTTTAATGAAGTAACTATTTCTATTATGATTTTTTTTCTCTTAAATCACTAAGCATTTAATACTGCACAACAAGATACTTTTCTAATTATTTGCATTTGTCATAGGGTTGAAAAGGAAAATCAAGCATCTAAAACATAAGATTTGGTAATTCTTTTAATTTATTTTTTGTTTTGATGTTTATATGTTCGTTGCTAGATTATTTTATGTTCATGCTTATATTTCCATTGTTTTACTATGAATATTTTGAGCTAATGCTTGGACTAACAAGTGGTGTAGTTGTCGACTTTCAAAGACTAATATTGAAAAACTACTAATACGTGGTTTTGTAGGATGTTTATCCAAAGACTTTTTATTTTTGAAACCGATTGTCTTTTAGCTTAGAACACATTTCAATTGGTGCTTTAAAATGAGCAATTTCCTTCTGTCATGTAGATTTAACTAGGGTATGAATGAACACTATTTGTTATCCTTGAGATGGTAGGGATTATGTTCTCACCCTATGCGAACTAGGTGATCAGAAACCAAACCCATCATCTCTGTATGTGTTTAATCCTTTAGAGGGCTTGCCTTGGTGGGGAAAAGTACTCACCCGAAGGGAAAAACCCAATTGGTAATAGGCTAAATCCAAGCTACTTCCAACTGGTATATAAAATGGGTGCTTGAGGAAAGTTCAAATACCATGAGTGTGAATGTGTTATGCTGACAGGTGAATCCCCATAAACCCTATAGAGCGTAACATCTATAGGTTGGGAATCCTCCTTATTGGAGCTAATCTTTTCACATGTATAACCACTCAAATGGATGCCCTTAATTACTAGACACCTCTTGTTTGTAGTTTCTAAATGCCTTTTCTATTTGTTGGTGCAGCAACAGTCGTTGCCAAGGCATCCACATTCTTGTAGTTCTTAGTAAAGGTGAAGAGTCTATCATGGGAGATTCATGAGGGCTCAAAGCTTTGTTGACCTAAGAAGTGAGTGTCGTGGAGGGAAGCTAGTGTGGCCAAGTTTCTAAGTCACCTTCTAAGAATAAGTGCGGCTGGGGAAACCCACATGGAATGTAGTGAATATAGTCCTTTCCAACCTTAGGATTTTTGCTTATATTGTTAAAATAAAACATTTTTTTTGCCATGTCTTGCATATTTGTTCAAAAATAGACCAGAAACAAACAACACACCTAATAATTTGCAACACCTTAAACCTTGCAAAAACCTAAAACATTAAACAACAAAAACATCCAAAATGAACCTATCACTTAGATTTCTTGGGGTTATCAATCCTTCAGTTTTGATCTTTCAATCCTTGCATTCCACCTATTCCTTCTGTATCTTGCACCTTCACATATCCATTATTTCTTGAACAAACCTTTAGCTTTCACTTAGAATACTCTTCCTAGGTATTGAAATCAAATCATTGGCTATCTATCACTCGCATCACTTGAGGTTCATCATCCTTAAGTTAGGGAATATACCATTATCCTTGAGTAGGGAAATAATTTTGGAGTCCATATTCTCTTACATACCCTCTCTTAATCATTGGTCCTTGTGTCTATCCATCATAAGATAAGTAAATCCTTTATATCATAACCAACTTTGGACCTAGAGTTTCCTTTGAGATCTTGCATTCTTATCTTGTCATATCATACCATACCATTTTCGTATCCCATCTTAGAATCATATCCTTTTATTTCTTTTGAGTCTTAGGTCTCATACATTATCTTACCTTCAATTCAAGATCAAAACAATCACATATGACCCCTAGAAGAAGAGAAAAAATGTTTCACAAAGAAGGGAACCCTTGGGGAAAAGAATTTGATGGCGAAGATCACATTAGTGTTGTAACTAGTGAAACAAGTGAAATTGAGGATGAAGAAATAACCCAATCCACTATGAACGAAGCTCTTAATGATAATAGATTCACTAAACTTCTTACAGAGGTGGTCAAATGTAACCCACAACAATACTTCTAGTTAAAGAAGAAGATAAAAAAGCTACCATGGATCAAATGGATATCCTAAATGATCAAGAAAAGTCGAGAACGACGAATGATAAGGCCATAATATCCTATCAACTAGGATCATCTACTTTTATCAAATTAGGATTTCTCATAGAGGAGAATATTCCAGAAAATAGTTTCCACATACACAATGATGGGTTTACATCTTGTTTTTATTGTAAGAAAATATTCATACCTCCATGCTATTAGGTGACACTTTATCCAATACAAACATCAAAAATCTTGAATGCATGTTATTTTTGTATGCAGGTGAATTTGAACCTGGGAAATTTTTGATGGGGAATAAAAAGACAAGAAAAAGGTTGTATGATAGAAAAGGATATAGTAGAAATGTGGATGAAACCAAATCTTCTGAAGAAGAAACCATGGAAATTGTTGATGACCAAGGAGTATAGGTACCAAGACAAATTGAAGGTGGTCATAGAAATATTTTCTTTGGTATGGAAAATATTATAGAGATCGATGAGGAATCCCTTTTTAATAGTATTTCATCTGAAGATATGTTACCTAAAAGCACATGAAAATTACACTGTAAAAGAATATGGGATGAATGTTTCAAAGAAAAGACTATAGTTGGAAGAGCACAATTATTTGAAAAATTATTTAGGAGGAAAGAAATGGACCCTATTTTGGAGTTGTTAGGGGTTGATAATAAGGGAAATTCATCAATATTAGTAAAGAAAACAATAGTTGAAAACCTGCAAGAAGCATTGAATTCTATTGAAAACAAGAGTCGAGTTGTTGATTTAAGTGTTGCACACAAAGAATTGATGATGGTAATTTATAGTAAGAAATTATCATATAAAAGACAAGTTAGAGTAGTTTCTAAATTACTCAATGTTTCTAGGAGAACTATTCAAAGATATATCAAAAAGAGAAATAGATTGGATGGAAACCTTGAGAATAATTGGGTAAATATTTGCAAGATTCTCTGAAAAGATAAAATTTGAGATGTAAAGGAACAATTTATTGAATATTGGACCAACCACTCTCATGTTTCTTCCAATAGAAGGGAAACCATAAAAATAAAAGGTGAAAAATGGTAAAATAATTTCACATCTGAAATTTTTTATAGATACAACTCAAAGTGATTTTTTTGAAGCATTCAAGCAAGAATTTTTAGATGTGTAGATTTGTCAAAGGATGTTTGAGAGACTACGAAAAAATTTTGTATTTATAAATAAGATACATGAGACTTGTTTTCAAAATCATGTTGAATTTCATCTACACCTTCAAACATATAGAAAAGATATGACAATAATCAATTAAAAAATAGTCATCCCTAGAAGTACAACACAATTTGTGAAGCCTCTTCTATGCGAAAAATTAGAAGATTTAGATGAATTGAAAGTGTAGTGTATAAAAAATATATGCAATGAATGTGGAAATTTGAAGAATCTTTTACAGGCTGACAATATTGATCATTCAATGCAAGTTATGTGGAAGATATTTGAATATGAGAAAAACTCAGTAAAGTCAAGAGTTGAGACCAAAAAAATTATTGTCAAAGAGAGTGAGTTGTCTTACAATGAGTTTATGAACAAATTTTGCAATATCATATATTTGCATATTCAACATTGTCATGGTGCTAGATTGCAAGCTAAACAATTTCATGACTCAAAGAATTGCTTTCCAGTGGGTTGTATTCTCTCTATTATTGATTTCTTTGAGAACTATACATTTAGTCCTCAAAATGAGATCCAAAGCCAATATTATCATTCAAAGCAAGTTGCAATATTTGTACAAGTTTTTTATAAGCATGTCGAAGAACATCTAGATGGTCTAAAAAGTAGCAAAGATGAATGAATTATCATCAAAGAGGTTCACTTTTATATTAGTGATGATATGGGACATGATAGAAGCTATGTAGCCCATTGTTTTGCAATTTTTTTCGAAGAACTGCGATGACATCAAATATGCTTGATAATATTGGATATAGTCTAATGGATGTGTTGGTAAGTGTTGATTTTTTTTTTTTTGAAATTATATACATTTATTTGTTTACTTAACTTGTTTAGAGTTAATTAACTTTGTACACATATAGTTTATTTTTACTATCTTAGTTTTAAATGAAATTGGTTGTAATGTCACATGACAATTTAATTTAGAAAAAGCTTTTAATTGGTTAATCCAACAACAAATTAGATGCGACATAAATTTTTTGTGTAATTTCTATGAAAGTGGACATGGAAAAGGAGAGCATGATGGAGCTGGAGCATGTGTGAAGCATGCACTTCGCCAACACAAACTTGCATGTAATGCCATATGGATTTTGAGATCGTCTTTTCCTTTCAAATATAAAACCTCTTGACATTTCACCAACATGAACTTGTAGGTAATTCCATAAGGAATGCACATGAAATTGTTGAATGGTGAAAAATTCATTTTGTTTCCCATGACTCAATACTCAACACATGATATTTTTTGGAAGTTAAAGGTGCATAAATGAATTTTTTTTATGAATTTCAATGTGTACATGAATTGATTTTCAATTTTATACACTTTTTAAAATTGGATGTTTGAAATTTATAGATATTGATCTTTCAACTCTTACTAATTGCCAAAAAATTAGTGGTATTAGAAGTTTGCATCAAATCATGAGTAGGACATAGTAGGCCTCCGGTAATTCAAGTGAGAGGAAAATCATGTGTTTGTATTGATTGCATTGAGAACAATGCAAATACTCTACAATGTGAGAATATTAGAGATGGGTATGTTTCTCAATGGGAAATAAAACAATTAGTGGACACATCAAACCCTTTTGAAGATAATGAAATTGTAGATATCTATGATCCTCTATATTTAGTTGATTACGAATGTGTATCAGATTTAGTTGTTACAAGTAAATTTTAAAATTTTAAATTGAATTTTATTTCTTACAATTGATTTATATTCTACCTAGGCTGAGCATGGTCTACTACATGGTGTGTATAGGAGATATTTTTGTTGTTCTTGCATATCCTAACAATGTAGAAGGTGTAGATTACTATCTACTAAGATGTATGCAACCAAAATCCAAATTGTTAAAATCAATGATAGATGGTGATGGACAAGAGTATCCTACAAGATCAGTGGTTGTTGAAGGCACATGCCATCAACAAACAAAGATAGATACAAATGGAATTGTATTTATTGAATATATGCTAGGTCAAAAGGTTTTACATTATAGTCATTTAGTTATAGCAACAAGATTGAATCTTGAAACTTTACCAAAAGGAGGGTGTGCCAAACAAAGATGGAGGTTTCCTATTGAAGACCATGAAAATATTTTAGAGATAATAAAAGATAGAGAGGATCCATATTACATGTAGCAAGAACTTTAAGATATTTTTGTACATATATATTTTCTATGACAATACATACATGTAAAATTTGGGGATGAGGTCCCCCATTTGTGACCTCACCGGTTCATTGCTTTGGGTCAAAAGAGTTTACCCCTTGAATAAAAATAAAACATTTGGACATAAATTTGAAAATATTTTTATTTTATGTTGAATTCAAATAATTTAATTCACTAGTAGCCCATGGAGCTTTCTTTTTTGTGATCTTATTTTCCTATAAAAATTTCTTAAGGTCAGTTTAACAACATGCTTGTGGATATATTTGGTGCATAATTATAACACATAACTTTGATCTTACTGTTGATTATGTAAAAAAAACTATTGTTGAGAACACTCTTCACTTAATTCCTAAAACCCTTCCCTTCCTACATTGCATTGTGAAAGCATACTGTAAAATGTTAGTCTTAGATAAATTTTAGTCAAATATAGTTAGATATTATTAGAAATTATTAGATTATATCATGTTAGATGTTTTATGTTGTGATTAGGCTATACTTAAAATTTTTAGAAACAATTGATCTTTTAACTAAGTGTAGGCACATGATATCCAATTATGATTAATATGGAGATGATTAGGTTGGGTAAACATGTATGTTTGAAATATCCATATCACTTAATTCATGTTGTGAGATGAATCCTAATGTAGAGAGGGATTCATACACTCAAAACCCTCTCTAAAATCCTGTCAAAAAATTGCTAAAACAGAAACAAAATAGTACAGTAAAACTCCACAAAGTGTTTGCAAATGGAACCATTAAAATTTCTCATTTTAGAAAATATGATTACACATAAATTCCATTAATCAAAAGGAATCATATGAATAAAATAAAATTCTTACATTCATCATATATTCAAAATAAATACATTTAAAAATAAACAATGCTCAATAATGTGAGTTTCTGCAATTTGCTCATGTTCCAAGTCTTCAACACCACCTATAACTTCATTAGCTTATCTTAATGTCTTAAAACCTTCTTAACTTCAATAATATTATAAAATATGATTTTTATCATCACTATGCAGTCCTCGTGGCTACCTTGAATACCTTTAAAATCCCTCTTCTCTTCTCTTCACAAGTTGATTTTATGCACTTTTTCTTGTGCAACTCTCAAGAGCAACCCAAAAGTCATTTCTCCAAACTTTCTACTATTGATTGCTGCTCTTGAATACATTAAATACTCTATTTTATATATATTAAAACCTTTTTAAGATACAAAAATAGGAACCCTAAATCTGCTCTTCCTTTTCCCTCTAATCATCTTTTCGAAATTCTTTTGTTTGTGCTTAAAATTCATCATTAAATGCTTCCATATGTGGCACACAAAGTTGTTGCACCATATTACATGAATTGCTTCTATAAACTACTCATATAAATAAATAAAATCATGAACCAAGTTGTGCTCATTCACCTTAATTTGAAAACTGAAGTCATTAATTGACTTTTCCCAAAAATCACTAGCTTTTTCCCATAATGAGTCCTTAAAATGGAAATTGTAAATCCCTCGAATTCTAGTGCCCAAATTTGCATGCCATGATTTTTGGAGAGCTTAGGATTCCTTATTAATTTAATTTCATAATCCATAACTCCCCACCAATAATCCCACACCCAAGTTGGGAAGCTTCTAGATTTTACAAGATGCAACAACCTATTTTTTCCACCTAGACTAGCCAACTAGACATGATGAATATAATATTGTCCAATATTTATTTTTCACATATATTAGGACAATTATTACAATAAATTATCTATTACAACTTTATCCAACCTACTCAACATTAGGAAAAGATCAAAATGGAAATTAAAACATATTTTTGGTTGATGTTGATTGCCCGATAGCCATGGATGCTCTTGCATCAAATCCTATGTAGCCATATGAAACCATGATTTGAATTGGTGTCATATCTAGTTTCTTGTGTCATGAATAAATATATAAAGTGTGTATTTTATTTATGCGTGAGTTATTTATATATTATTACATTTGCATTTTTTTTGTCTTCAAAATGTTTTCTTAAGTATTTTTGAAACATTAAATATTTTGTCAAACCAAAAAGAAATTTATTGATTGTTTCAGTGGGAATTTATTTTATAATTTAACTAAATTGTATGTTGAAAGTATATTTTTATTATAAAATTCCTTAATAAATTAAGTATCATGCAATTTACTAAATTATTTTATTGACAATAAAATGTGAAAGGTTAAATAGACCCATTTAAAAAGGCTATGCATTAGTCATTGAAATAAAAATATTTTTATTCATAAATGATGTGGAAATTTATTTGTCATAATTTAGAAAATTACAATATCTAGTTGTGGAAAATAACTATTTTGAAGGTGAAAGGAGTAAAAAATTAATTAGAGGTTAGGGATTTTTGACACAAAAGGAAACACAAAGTCATTTTTGAAACACATGTTCATTTTCCCTATTTCTCTCTTCCCTCTCCTCCATGGTGTGACCTATTATTTTGCAAAATTATTTTTTACAAATTTCTTGTGGATTAGGATATTTAGGTTGGATCTAAAAGAGGGTTGCCAAAGGATTGTGTGCATTACATTCAAGAAGGATAACCTTTGTTGTTGAGGGTTTTGATTTGTGAATACATTATTCTATTTTGATTTATACAAACATGCTTAGATAGTTTTCATATTTTTTATCCTTCACCTAAGGATATTTTATGTCTTTCCATTTGTATTATGCTAAGTTTCAATCATGATCTATATTTTTACTTGTAAAATTTATATTTGTAAGTTTTTAGATTTGGAAAATTACATTTTATGCTAGATCCATTAATTTTTTTTGCTAAATCATTACCATTTGAAAAGTGTAAACTCCTAATTTGAGTTATGAAAAGGATATATTACATTTTAGTTTTATTTATTTTTAAGATTGAAAATTTTCCAAAATTCATTAATGATGTTTTTGGGAAGATCGTATGGTTTTTTTTTCTTAATATCAAAATTGAGTTGTAAACCATATTAAACCTTTTTGTTTTGTAGGATGAAAATTCTCCTTATGGAAATTCATTTATCTCTCTTTTGGATATGAGTATCTTTTTTTTTTTTACCTCAAGTTATGTGTTACAATATTTTAATCATTTAGGACCTTTTGGTGTTAGGATTGAACTCTAGAGTTAGGAGTAGAGTGAAATTTTATTTCCATAAAAATTTGAATGGTAAACTAGAGGAGCTTGAGAATGGATAAAATATAAAAAATATAATTTAATGAGATCAAATAAACATAAATATAATTAAGACTCAAGACATTATCTTGATATTTTCATGATAGAATTTCATTGAGACACTATCACAATCTATTCATAATTGTTGACTTTAATTGAGGATATCTCATTATTAATGGGAGAATACTATTTGACTATTGTGTCATAGAAAAATGGACCCTTGTCATTTTCATGGCATTTTAGGTCTTGTTTCATGGTGTTTGACCTATTTTGCTTTGAATTTATGTTGTAACATGGCTTGAACATGCATATCTAGGTACTAGAATTCAAATAATGATGTCTTGTGAAGGTGTTGCGAAGTGTTTTAAGAAATTTCTACATTCTTCTAGACTCTATTCATTGTAACTCACCTAAAAATAACCTTTTCATCACTAATCAAGTCCTATTTTGAAGTCTTGTAAACCCTTGTAACAAGATTTCATGCTTTTCTAGGCCCTCATATGCCTTAATTAAGTGCATTTTTGAATGTTAGCCTGAAAAACAACATTAAATGCAATTTAATTCCCGACCCCCATTTTTAGGTTCTAAGTGGGACTTATTCACCATGGGTGGCAAATGAGTCCTGCTTGGCCCCAAATTGAAATTTTTAAAATTTTCCTTTTGGGTTTTTATTCAAAAACACTTGATGTCGGCCTGTGATGAGGTATGAATGGGTAAATAAGGTACAAGATTGTATAAATAAGTTATGTTCACCTCATTTCAAACCCCATTCATCAAGTTCACTCATCCATCTATTCACTCAAGCATTCACTAATTTTACAACATCAATTCAAGCATAATTCAAGCACTCTGGAGCATCCATTGACATTACTTCATATTTGCATCATCAAGGGTTTGACTTTTGTGTGGAGATTTAACAATATTTTTGGTATTGAAGATTGGTCAACAAGTCAACTAGGTGCTTCAAGTCAACTCAAGTCTATTTCAAGCTTGGAGAAGGTTTTTTGTCCATTTCCTCTAGAATTGACTTCAACAACCTAACAATTAGAGATTTCTAGATCTGGTGTTGTAGAGTTGTTTCCTAATTTGTTATAATTTTGGGAGAGGCATGATTCACCACCAATGGTGAATGAGTCTCACCTTAGGATTGAAAATTTGAATTTTGTCAGATTCTGGATCCCAATAGTCATAAACCTGTTTCTAACACTTTTTCACCAATAGGACTAATTCATCACCCTGGGCAAATGAGTCCCACTGTGAAATTTTAGTAATTCTAGTTAGCATTCACAACATTCTAGATTCATCAAACATTACCTAGGTGCACTCTGTTTCATCCTATTTCTTTATGTTCTGCATTCTTTCACCATTTAGTTCATTATTTTCATATCACAATGTGTTTTCAAACATAGATTAAATCTTAGTTTTTCACTTATATTCATTCATTAAAATCACTTGGTTGGATTTAGTTTACTTCATTTAGATTGGAAAACATTACAAATGACATAATTTGAATGAACCCTTAGAATTTTTTTCCCTACCTCTCTCCTTTTAGGTGAAAAACCCTAGAAGAGCAAGAGAAGTCCTAGAGAGCCAAAAATCTATGGTCCATTTTGGTGAACCCAACTTTTGAACACTTGGAATTTTTTATTTCATTTGCATCAACATTCAATTAGGATTTTTTTTTGGCATTCTAGGACTATTCATATTGCATTAGTGAAACATTTGTTTAGATTTCATTTTTGCATTGCATCTCATTGAAAAAATTGAAAACCTACATTCTGCATCCTTGATTTCATTTTGTAGAGCATTAAAATCATCCTAAATTTTTTGAAAAACATACAAAAACATCATATTGGGACTCATTTGCCACCTTGGCTGAATCAGTGCCTCTGCACTTTTTACACAACATTTCTGGCATTTTTCTAGCATTTGTTTGTATTTTTTATTTTCTATACTTAGTTCTCTATTATAATTAGTAGAATTTCTATTATATGCATTTAGACATCTTAGATCACCTTGCATTTGATTTCACCCCCCTCCTTTGTGGCACTTGTATGGGTCTTTGGTGCCCCGTTGATAATACTTCAATGAGAAGAAGTTCTAGAATCATGTCCTCCTATGATAGCACTTTCATGTGGACCTTGGGATCTCACAAGCTCCTACTCCTAGTATGGAAAATGGTGCATTAGGAACTAACAATACCACTTCTATGCCTTCATCTTTCCATCTAATAAATGTTAACACCAAAAACAATTCCCTCTCGCAAGAAAAGGTCATTAATATTTAGGAGGATTTTGCACATTTACAACAAGACTTGTTACTTGAAAACATTTCCACCACTGTCATACCTACCATTGACAATCTTCATCATTTAATTGAAAGTGATGATGGCTTGCATGTAATGAAGAGAATTACTGATATTTACAATAAACATGCCTCTTCTAATACCCAATCCACAAACAATCCTATAAGCCAAGGAGGACCTCAAGTCCCTCCCCCTTCAACCATTGCATCCATACCAACTTATACCAATTTGTAAGTCCATACAACTAGATGCAATAGGTTAATTATGTAACTACTTCTTTCCTAATTCCAAATAGCATTCTTATTTCTCTTGTGGCATCGCAAGTCCCTTCGACCACCTTCACACCCCTTCGTATTCTTTTCACTTCCCCTAACATCACCTACACTCCATAGCCATTTTCCCTTCCACCTCAACCCACTTACCTCGACCCTGTTCTTACACTACTTCTTAACATTGTTTGATCCATGCAACAACTTTCCAGCATTAGCCAAGGTCAACCCGCTCCACCCACATATATTGTCTGTAGCAGTCCCTATCCTTAGAAATCTTATGTACCCTGATGGCATAAGGGATAAAAATTCCTCAATTTGAGAAATATGGAGGTAAAGGAGACCTTATCAACCATGTTAATGATTATAGAACTTTATGTAGTGACTTTGTCCTTGACAATAAGGTTTTAGCTAAGCTTTTCCCAAGGACCTTGAAAGAAACTGCCTTAGAGTGGTTTTCCAAATTGTCTAATCATTCGATCCGTTCATTCAATGAATTGGTAGATGCTTTCATAAGTCACTTTCAAGTTCACATGATACCTAAAAAGACAACAATTGACCTCATGAGATGTAGACAAGACACTAACAAAAAAGTAACCAACTTTATCTCACGATACCAATCCTCGTACACTCAAATTGATGTCAAGATTCCTAATGCACATCTGCAAAATATGTTTATCAAAAAGTTGCACACAAGACTTCAGGATAAATTAACTATGATGAAATTCCCTTCATTCATGCATTTATGTACAACCTTATGTGACTACCAAAACTTGGGTTCCAATTGAGACTTGAAGTCCACTTCAAACCACGTTGACAAATCGGAACCATAAAACCAAAATAATCAACAAAACTTTTGCAAACCAAATAGCAGAATTTTACAGTTTAATCCATCTTCTCAACCACAACTGCAATCACCAACCCCACCCATTCCAAATCCAGTGGAAGTTGTAAAGAAGTCATTTTCTATACCTATGGGGACCCAAAGAGACAATTTACTCCCCTACCTAGTACCCTCCATAACACACTGAACCAATTAATTCAACAATGCATGCTCAGTTTTCCACCTATTAGACCTCTTGATCTAAATTAGCCATTACCACCCACCTTCAAACCAAACACTTATTGTCATTTTCATAACCAAAATGGACATGAAACTAAACATTGCAAGCATCTAAAACATTTAGTTCAAGACCTCATTGATTTAGTCTATTTGTCAATTTTGGGTATTAATGATCAAGGCAATAAGTCTGTTGCACCTCCTAACTAGAACTTGCAAATTTTCATCAATCCTATGCCTAAACATACCACTTCATTTGTGAAGGCTAGAAAACCTTCAAACATTGATGTAATGACTATTGATACAAACAATGAACAACATGATATACCTCCACATGTTACTGAAGACAGTCCTATGGATCAACTTGTGGCTATGATAGACGTTATCCCTTGTAAGGGAAAAACCACTAAATCTCTTCATATCACTTTTTCTGCTAAATAAATACTACAAAAAAATCCTAATGGTCCTCTCTACATAGCTAGTTGAATCTATAATAAGCCCACTAATAGGATATTAATAGATCTTGCTTGTGGCGAGAAAGTGATCACAAAGGAGTTTCTAGTATTACATGAGATATATCAAGATGATTATAATAAACCATCTGCATGGATTGAAACACATGCTAGTTTTGCATGCCCTATGATTGGATCACTCATACTCCCCTTACAAATAGGACCTAAAACTTTGGATGTAACATTTTCAATTATTCCACAATCTGATCAATTTGATTTGCAGCTAGGCCACCCTTGGCTTCACTCAATGAAAGTGGTCCCATCAGTTGTTCACAAGTGTTTGAAGTATCCACTTGGTAATGAGATATTTACCATATGCCATAGTGGCTTTAATCCCTTATCTTCCAAAGGTAATTTTTCATTAGAAGCCTTTTGGCCTACACCCATGTAATCCATCACCCCTCGAAAGGACTTCTTTTCATAGCTTTTCAAAAGTTCAAAGCCAAAAAGATAGCCAAATTGTCTCTTCATAACACATCCCCATTGACTTCCACCTCTCCTATCATCAATGAAACCATGCTTCAACCTGAGTTTGACATTGAGAAAACCATACAACCTCCTAAAAAACCACCTCTAGATACTTCACAACCATCATTTAAATGACCACAGAAAAATGAAACAACTCTTATCATGCCTCCTCGTATTAAAGAATTGTATAAAGCTAAAGAGAAAGTGATTGAACCATCTTCTTTGGTTTCTTTTGTTCTTCCCTCTTTGGAATGAGAAGAACCTATGATGACTCAATCCACTCTTACACCTCAACAACTCCAAAACTAAATCAAACAAAATCAAGGTGCTAAGGAACATAAGCATCGTTGTTGTCTCCTTGCTCATCGATCTTGCATGAAAGAAAATAAGGAAAATCAACCTCATCCTTTGACATGAGTAATAGATGACCACCCTCCTTCTCCTAATCCACCACAAGATAGTCCAGTGCAACAAAATGAACCAATCAAACAACCATAGCTTTTGATACATCCATCCTTAGAAACCACCCTTCATCCTCCCATTGTCATTAATCTTGATGATGATGATGCGATGATGGAAAAAATAGATGAAGAAGTGCATAACGACCTAATTCTCTATTTTCATCAACAATAAGCTTACATGATAAATCCTCTCAACCAAGTGAAGAACTTGGTATGACTTCTAGTTCGGCGTTTGTAATTATTCCTTTGGATAGTCAACCACCCTCGCATTACATTGAACATGATTGGGAGGTGGATGACTTGTTAGATGGTTGACTTGCATTCGACTAACTAGCCTTTTTTCTTTTTTATTTTTCCATCTTGTTTTCCTTTTCATGTGCATGTTGTGTTCCCTTGTATCGTGTGTTTGATGTTCCCTCTCTTTGTACACTTCTAATTGTACCTCTATTCTTCTATTGGTCATATATTGTCTTTTTTCACTTTTGTTTTATGTTCTCCTTTTTTAGGATGATGCAAATCATTGAGACAACCTATGTATCTTCTATGTTGACCCAAAAGGTCCTTGTCTTTTTCTCTTTTTCTTTTGTGCTTTCCATTTGGGGATTGTTGGAACCTTGATAGATTTGTCCCTTTAATTTATACTCTATTTGCCTACAACAGTGATAGCCTGACCAACAATTGAGTCACTCACAATGATTGTTGCAAGTGCTCTCTGCTTATTTAACAAGGCGCAACTACCTTCGGAATATATGCAATGAATGAAAATACAACGTATTCTTTTAACCAAAAAGCAAGAAAGGCACACTAACATTTGCCAATAATTATGAAATTAAATGTGATGGATTGATTCAGGATGAAGTGAATGCAAACAAATGATACAAATCCCATTTATCCCACATCCATGATGAGAAACAAGAAAAAAATGAGCAGCAAATCTCTTTCAACGGATGAATTATTCTAAATTCAAAGCACTAGAAATAATCACACACACAGCTTGATGCAGCAGATAAACATTAAAGAGATTACAAAGAAGCACAGTTTTGTTGCAATCTAAAGAAAAAATTAACAAATACACAGATTCTGAATATTTCCTTTATTTCTTCAATGCTCAAATGAGATCAAAGCCTCTCTGATTACATAACAAAACTATGTGAAAAGAAAATAATACTGCCCCTGCTTCCCTTGTTTCGAGAATAGCAAAAAAAAATCATTCGTTTAGAAAGATTTTTGCAATAAATAAGCCTTCCCCAATGAGACTCTTTAATTCCTGTAACTACTTCTTGAAACCAGGCAATTCAAAAATTTCTGCCTTTTTCTTTCACATAACTGTTTCTTGATAACTTTCTGAATTCCTTTCATAGCATAACTATCTTTACTTGAAGATAAAATTTCAATTGCTGACTCAGAAGATATGAGTATTGGAAAATATCTTCATTAAGTTTGCGCCCCTTTGGAAAATTTGTTGCATGTTACCTATATTATGATATTTATTGAAATAAAAAGTAGAGGAACATCTATGACCATAGATTAAAATCCTTTAGCCAGGTGCATAGAAATCACGTCTAGTAATTTGCACATTAAACATCAAGAGTTGTTAAAATTTTCCCATCTTCGGCAAATTATGGTCATCCATAGTAACAATAGAAAAAATAATGCTATGCATACACTGCTTTGAATTAAAGATGTTATGTCAATGAAACTC
The DNA here is from genome assembly GCA_007258455.2 of Sequoia sempervirens. Lineage (NCBI taxonomy): Eukaryota > Viridiplantae > Streptophyta > Pinopsida > Cupressales > Cupressaceae > Sequoia > Sequoia sempervirens. The sequence goes on from VDFB02270651.1 coordinate 792,682,440, forward strand.
CCTTTTGCAACACATATATGCATTTGCAACCTATAACAACTCTTGCCATGAAGTGATCTTTTCTCTTGGTTTTCTTTTCACGGATCCCAATTCTTTTTCTTATGCATCAATCTTCTCCCATCCGCTGAAGGGTATATACTGAACATCTTTGGTTCGTAATGTTTCAAGCAGATTTTACTCCAAGTTCTGTGTGAGGTTTCAAGGATGAAGCAGTTTGCTTAAAATCATTATGCAACCCACCAGATGTAGCCTCACTTTTTGAACCGAATAAACCTCCACCATATTTCTAGAGTTATATTTTGTAGAGACCTAGCTTCTTAACCGAATGCCTTCTCCCTTCCTCAAGCGGTATATTCAAAATGAATCTTCGAGTACACTGCATCTTCTCCAGGAAGAATATGTCAGGCTGTCACTGAAGGTGATTTGGAGGCTGCACCTAGCAAAGCAGCTTTTCTTCGATGCCTCTATGATGAGCTACATTTTAATCCACAGAAAGCCAATGAAGGTGCATGAATATGTATATAGGCAAAAACTTTAGCAATGTATTGCAGATGATGAATTAAGGAAGACGTGGCTGCATTACTACACTTTATAATACTTCTCTGCATTCCACAGAAAACAGTTGATGCTGCTCATGAGGACATCCGTGGTTGTTTGTTCATTTTCTGGTGAAGGATTCATATATTTGTTCATTGAGTCTTCAAGGAGTCGATGCACTTGGTGGTATCATCATGCCCATTGACCTCTCATATTTTTGTCACCATCAATGTCAAGACTAATTTCCATATTGGACCTATTGCATTCACTTTATTTCATTTCTTTCACCATTTCTGGAAATAGATCTTTTATCGCCTTTTTCCTTACCTATTGGATACAACAGCGTTGTTTTCTTTAATGGTTCACAAGACTAATTTCGGGGCAACTTTTGAGAATCAAGTACTGACACCAACGGGTCTATTAGGTGCATATCCCACAATCATGTCATTCTATAAGATGACAAATATTTGAGGCATTCGAAAAGGGACTCTCATAACCATCACACGAGTAAAGGAATCAAAGCTCTTTAAACAAATCCATATCGGTACACGTTCTCCAATTGAGGCATTATGTGAAGTGGTTTGTGTGCCCTTCTTAGTTTGCATACATGTCTGTCTGTGGAATGAAAGGGCCTTTATCCGTTGCACTAGTTGTAGAGAATGCCATCAAACATTGTATTTGTTCTCAAGCATTTTCAACAGATTCATTTTGTGGGTATCCTGCAGTCGTCAAACTCCATGAGATCATGTTTCTATGAGGCACCGATTTCTTTATCAGGCATTTTTTTGTGTATTGTCCATACTTTCGCTACTGTGGATAATCAATATGCCTTTGTTCTCCCTGCAATTCGTTGCCTTGCCGATCACATTTGCAAGAAAATTCTTAAAGCCGATTCAACAAATGCATTTTGTGAATGCCCTGTGATCATTGCATTCTAAGTATGGACGCCATCGTGCTTGTGTTGGTAAAGGAGTCGTGAAGTCGCCTCTTTTTAGAACTTCTTAACCTTTATTGAGAGTTTCGAAAACTCACGACCTCCCAACTTAAAGAGATGGTGGGACCTTCTTCTCATTAAAGTATTGTAACCAATGAATGACTAGAACAAAGTCATTCAATTTATAACATTTCTTTATATTTTCCAACAACTCAAACCCAAGCAATTTATTAATGCCCTTAATAAATAAAAGTGTACATTTCATTTTTTTTAATAAACTTTAAATAAAGTCAAAATGCCTTTATTCAACTTTCTGATTACGGAAAAATTAAACTTTTGACACTTAGAAGCCGTCTTTGAGCTGAAAATGAAAACCCCATATCTTCCTCATGACAGCCCCAATTTGTACGAAAATTGGATAGTAAGATGAAAAGACCATTATGAGCGAAACCTAGAAAACATTTAACCCCCAACAACTAGGAAATTTGAATTTAGTTGTGTTTGCGAATCACCAGTTGAGAAATGTAAGGTTTAAAATTTTGCAAACGGTGAGGCCATTTGACACAAAAACTAGCTAGACTAGGCAAAAATGAGGTTAGGATTAGAGATACAAGAGGATTTCAAACCAACTCACAAAGATTTTCATATTTAATTATTTTTTTACATGACAAATTTTAAGTTTTTCAAGTTCAAAGTTTGGGGTAACATTGGCTCTAGTTAGGGATTTCCCTCTACCACATAGAGCAGAGAACTCCAGAATCTTAGATGAGGACCAAGCCAAGTCTACTGGGTACAGAGTAAAAAAAAAAAGCATAATGACACCTAGTGCTGCTTATAGAAGGGTGGAGGGGAACCAGGCACAACAAAAATGAACAAACCAAAATCGACTAGAACCTATAACACATCAAAACTTTATTTACAAATATGTACAGGGGTGTGAGCCTCTTACCCTTGGAAAACTCTCTTATGAATTATGCAAAGCCATTAATAGGCTAGGAAAAATATGATCCATTGCAAAAAAGAAGTGTGCACTTGTATGGTGACTGCAAGCTCAAGATTGACTTCTTTAGCATGAACATAAATCTAATGCTTATGGAGTAAGAGAACTTCTTGAGGGATATACCAAAGAGTAATTCTTCATCATACACCTTTGAAGATTCATGTGAGTTGTTTTCAATATCACCCCCTTCTAAAATAATCAGAAGAATCATATCATGGACAACAGCCTTACCAAATTTGGGAACATTCTAAAATAAAAAGATTTCACTTTTATCTTCACTTTTTGATTCGTCCTTCTCTATGAACAACTCTATATTTGTAAATTTGTCCCCCAAATCATCTTTTTCAATATTCGGCAACAAAGACATAGGCACATCTTTTCCACAAAGGAGATTATCACCTGAAGTTTCTATTTTTTTTTGAGACTGCAAACTTTCATCAATTAGACTATTCTTTTCCTTTTTATTAATCTTGATAACCTCTTTTCTTTACATAATTTTAGATTTCAAAAAGCCATCAACATTGCATATAATTATTCCATTTTTAACACAAGCTTCATTTGATGAGTCATTTCCAACAGGTATAGTTGCATCTTTGAAGTAAAATAACTCAAAGACAGATTCTTCACTCACCTTTGGCTGCAATATTTCTCCTTTATATTCTTCATGAAACTTGAAAGTCATGTACTCTAGCTTTGTGTCAATCATAACTTCGTTATCAACACTAAGACCCAGAGAGAAAACATAAATAATAAAACATTCTTTTTGAAGATTGCATGATGAATCAGTCTCTGAAAATGTGATTGTAGATGTGACTTTTGAATATCATATTCTACAAGCATGGGATCGAATTTGATAGAAAGAAATTTTTCATTTCTTGCACAAAACAAATCATCACTGAGAGGAGAAGCAGATTTGGAATGTAATTTATCCATTCTCTTGTTAGGCTCCCCTTAATCTATTTTATCAATGGCTAAATCAATATTATCAAAGATAAAAACTTCCATGTCTGAACTTTGATTTAGAAACCTTCTTTTAGCCTCATAAGAAATATTTTCTATGACTTGGTCTTTTTTTTATCAATATCAAAGTTAAAGGTTTTTGTTTCAGGAGATAATACAGTATCACTCATACCTTATTTCTTATTTCCAAAAACACAAGTGGATGCACTCACCCTAGTGATGTAACCATCTTCTTCTATAATCCCACATAAAAAGTCATTTGAACTTTTCAGGCACCAGTTTGGAATGAGAACTACATTGGATCCATCTGATAATACTTTTTCATTTTCTTCAAAAGAAGTGGATAGTTGTTGAATCTCACTCCTTTGTATACAATCTAGTTCACCAAGAATAGAAAAATTAAAAGAAACTTTCTCTTTATTTTTTGATTCTTCCTTAAGCATTTATAACTTTTCTACCTTTTTTAGAGGAATCTTGTGCTCAAGATCTTTAAGAATGTAATATATGCAATGTAAATCTTTGAACAACAAGGCAAATTGATGATCTTGGGATGGATGTATCCTTTTATTTTCAGCTTTGGATATGCTTGCTTTGAGACCATTCCATATTGAACGAATCATTTCATCTTCTTCAACCAATATTTCTTCAATTGTTGGCATTGGTCTTCTTCTGGATTTGGGCTGATGTCTTTGATTTGCTTGGTGTCAAAACATTTTCTAAGATCTTTAGATACAATAGAGTCACCACCCCCTTTTACAGTGGAGGTACCATTAAATATCTCAGGGAATAAGAACACCAGTTTATTCTTCCTCGGCAAAGCTTCCAAAAATTTGTTGGTTGATAGATTTGTCACATTAATTTATACTCTATTTTCCTAGAATAGTGACAACCTAACCAATAGTTGAGTCACTTGCAATGATTGTTGCAAGTGCTCTCTTCTTATTTAACAAGGCACAACTACCTTCAGAATATATGCAATGAATGAAAATACAATGTATGCTTTTAACCAGAAAGCAAGAAAGGCACACTAACATTTACCCATAACTATGAAAGTAAATGCTACAGATTGTTTCAAAATGAATTGAATGCAGAAAAATGATACAAATCCCATTTATCACACATCCATGATAAGAAAAAAGAAAAGAATGAGCAACAAATCTCTTTCAATGGATAAATTATTCTGAATTCAAAGCCTAAGAAATAATCACATACATAGCTTGATGCAATTGACAAACATTAGAGAGATTACAAAGAAGCATAGTTTTGTTGCAATCTAAAGAAAACATTAACAAATACACAAATTATGAATATTCCTTTTATTTCTTCAATGCTCACATAAGTTCAAAGCCTCTCTGATTACATAACAAAATTGTGTGAAAAGAAAATAATACTACCCCTGCTTCCCTTGTTCTGAGAATAGCAGAAAAAAGATCCTCTGTTTAGAAATATTTTTACAATAAATAATCCTTCCCCAATGAGACTCTTTAGTTCCCATAACTGCTTCTTGCAACCAAAAAATTCAAAAATTTCTCCCTTTTTCTTTCACATAATTGTTTCTTGATGCATTCCTTTCACAACACAATTATGTTAAATAGAAGATCAAATCTCAATTGTTGACTCAAAAGATATGAGTATTGGAAAGTATCTTCATTAAGTTCGCGCCCCTTTGGAAAATTTATTGCATGTTACCTATATTGTGATATTTATTGAAATAAAAAGCAAAGGAACATCGATGACCATAGATTAAACTCCTTTAGTGAGGTGCATAGAAATTATGTCTAACAATTTTCACATTAAACATCAAGAGTTGTTAGAATTTTCCCATCTTTGGCCAATTATGGTCATCCATTGTAACAATTGAAAAAATAATGCTATGCATACACTACCTTGAATTAAAGATGTTATGTGAATGAAACTCCCTTTTGCAACACATAAGCATTTGTAACCTGTAACAACTCTTTCCATGAAGTGATCTTTTCTCTTGGTTTTCCTTTCACAGATCCCAATTCTTTTTCTTTTGCATCAATCTTCTCCCATCTGTTCAAGGTTATATATTGAACATCTTTAGTTTGTAATGTTTCAAGCAGGTCTTACTCCAGGTTTTGAGTTAGGTTTCAAGGATGAAGTTGTTTTCTTAAAATCATTATGCAACCCACCAGATGTAGCCTCACTTTCTGAACTGAATAAACCTTTGGGTATGTGTAGGATCATCATGGAAAAAATAGTCCCTTAAGTAGGCCCTTAAGTGGCAAAAACTTCAAAAAAATCAGAGCTAGGAAACTTGTCCTAAAAATTTGAATAAGTTATCTATATTATTTCAAAAATATGTAACAATAGAATATATAGAAAATTGAATGTAGTTTCTAAACTACTAGGTTTGTTTAAAAAAAAAATCTATTTGGTGAAAATTTCAAATTTCAATGGAGTGGTACTTAAATTTCAGGGAAAAAATAAGAATTAGGTGTATGTCTGACCACCCTAACCACAATAAAATGATAATATTTTTTTATGATATTTTAGATATAAGTAGAGGACTTATGCTCTGATGTGATGCATGTTTTTTTGTAATTTTTTTCCAAGTAAATAATTAATTATGATTTTTTATTACAAATTTTAAAAATATAAAAACTCGTATGTCTAACCACCTTAACTTGGTCAAAACTTCATGAAATACAATTTTTTTTAATCCTATAGTATGGGAAGCATAGAATGTGATGCATGTTTTGGATTCAAAAAATGATATCATTTGAAAGCTAAAGATTTTTTTGAATCATCCTATCAATAGGACTTTAGTTGTAATTTGAATAGAAAATGAATAATAATTACTTATTAAATTCAAAGTAAAGCATAATTTATATTGGTGGAAAGCTGAGAATCTCCTTTAAAAACCCTTTTCGTTTCATCAATTTTGGGTAAAAAAATAGTCGTCAGCCACATACCCATCATATTGCCACTTTTTGGCCCATCATGATCCTGCACATACCCCTCCACCATATCTCTAGAGTTCTATTTTCTAGAGACCTGGCTTCTCAACCAAATGTCTTCTCCCTTCCTCAAGCAATATATTAAAAATGAATCTTCCAGTACAACTGCATCTTCTCCAGGAAGAATATGTTAGGCTGTCACTAAAGGTGATTTGGAGGCTGCACCTAGCAAAACAACTTTTCTTCAATGCCTCTATGATGAGCTGCATTTTATTCCATAGAAAGCCAATGAAGGTGCATGATGATGTATATAGGAAAAAAATTCAGAAATGTATTACAGATGATGAATTAAGTAAGGAAGATGTGGCTGCATTACTACACTTTAGAATACTTCTCTACATTCGACAAAAAATAGTTGATGCTACTCATAAAGACGTGTGGTTGTTTGTTCATTTTCCAGTGAAGGATTCATATATTTGTTCATTGAGTCTTCGAGGAGTCAATGCACTTGGTGGTATCATCATGCCTATTAACCTCTCATATTTTTGTCACCATCACTGTCAAGACTATTTTCCATATTGGACCTATTACATTCACTTTATTTCATTTCTTTCACCATTTCTTGAAGTAGATCTTCTATCAGCCTGTTTACTTGCCTATTGGATATGACAATGTTGTTTTCAATAATGGTTCACAAGACTAATTTTGGGGAAAATTTTGAGAATCAAGTACCGAAACCAATGGGTCTATTATCTGCATATCACATAGTCATGGCATTCTATAAGATGAAAAGTCTTTGAGGCATTCAAAAATGGACTCTCATAACCATCACAAGAGTAAAGGAATCAAAGTTCTTTAAACAAATTCATATTAGTGCATGTTCTGGAATTGAGGCATTATGTCAAGTGGTTTGTGTGCCCTTCTTAGTTTGCATACATGTCTTTCTATGGAATGAAAGTGCCTTTATTTGTATCTTGCAGTCGTCAAACTCCATGAGATCATGTTTCTATGAGGCACCAAATTCTTTATCATGCAATTTTTGTGTAGTTTCCATGCTTTCGCTACTGGGAATTGTCGACATGTCTTTGTTCTCCAGGAAATTCATGGCCTTGCCAATCACATTTGCAAGAAAATTATTAAAGTCAATTCAACAAATGCATTTTGTGAATTCCCTGTGATCATTGTATTCTAAGTATGGGCACCATCATGCTTTTGCTAGTAAAGTAATCAGGAAGTCACCTCTTTTTAGAACTTCTTAACCTTTATTGAGAGTTTCGAAAAACTCCTGACCTCCTGACTTAAAGAGATGGTAGGACCTTCTTCTCATTAAAGTATTTCAGCCAATGTATGACTTGAATAAAGTCATTCAATTTATAAAATTTCTTTATGTTTCTCAATAACTCAAACCTAAGCAATTTTTTAATGCCCTTCATAAATAAAAGTGCCCATTTTCTTTTTTTTAATAAAATTTAAATAAAGTTGAAATTTCTTTATTCAACTTTCTGATTATGGAAAAATTAAACTTTTGACACTTGGAAGCCATCTTTGAGCTAAAAATGAAAACCCCATATCTTCCTCATGGCAGCCCCAATTTGTACAAAAATTGGACAACGGGATGAATAGACCATTTCGAGAAAAACCTAAAAGGCATTTAACCCCCAACAACTAGGAAATATGAATTTAGTTATTTTTGCGACTCACTAGTTAAGAAATGTAAGGTTTAAAATTTTGCAAATGGTAAGGCCATTTGACATAAAAAATAGCAAGAATAGGAAAAAATGAGGTTAGGATTAGAAATACAAGAGGATTTCAAACCAACTTACAAATATTTTCAAATTTAATAATTTTTGTACACAAAAAATTTAAAGTTTTTCAAGTTCAAATTTTGGGGTAACAGGGATGATGCAAAGCATTAATATGACCTATGTCTCTTCCATGTTGACCCAAACCATCTCTTTTCTATTTTACTTTGTCTTTTCTTATGTTTTTCCTTTTGGGGATGACACAATGCATCGAGACCGAATTGTCTCCTTCATGTTGACCCAAAAGCTTTTTCATTTTCTTTCACCTTTTCATTTTCTTTTTGCTTGTGTTTTCCTGTTTGGGATGATGCAAGGTATTGAGGCTACAATGTCTCTTCCATGGTTACTCAAAATGGACTTTATCTTTCTTTCATTTTCACCCTCTTTGTGTCTTTCTTCTAATTCTATGTGCTTTGGGGAATGATGATAGTTCTGAGCTCTTTCATCAAAAAATATTGAAACAATGAACATACTGACCCCAAATCCATAGATCCCTTATGTCTTTCGTCTACTCTTTTCTAGGGGAAACTCCCTTTCTTTTTTTTTCATTTTCCTTGACATGACACAACCTAACTTCGAAACATATGACTTGGCATAGTGATTTTCAAGTTGGCTCTCATGTCTTGTTTTCTTTTTTCTTTTTCTTCCCTTTGCTACTTTAAAGTAATTTTTGACAGAACAATGTGTAGCAATTCCTTTAAAGTGGTGGGCATACATTACCATAATTCATGTGCATTCTTGGTTCTTAGTGCAGCCTTGTCATTTATAAGATGTGTGTTGATGGGTGTTTTGTACACTTTCTCAACACAGACAATACATACATACACTACCTCTCTTGAAAGGAAATCTCCAATGAAAAGTTGTTGAAAATATCCCTAAGGTCTCTCAGGTGTCAGGTCATGACTTGCATGGAACTCCTTAGTTGATGTTTGAAGTAATTTTTTTGGTAATTACAGGGACAACTTACATAGCTAGATGTGAAGTGGATCTTAAAATTTGAAGTTTTTGAGATGGGAGTTATGGTGCAATGAACCTTAGTACAGGCTATTTCTTAAAGAAAAGAGAAAAGAGCAAGGAAGAGGGAAGGTTCCTAGATCTATAACTAACTATGAACAGTAATCATGGAGTTCCTACCATGGAAAACTTCCTTCAAACATAATTTCACTTAACCAGAAAATTCACAGTCTCATGAAATTTGTGCTATCTTCTAAGGCCTGTAGGTATTTCAGCATTGATTCACCATATACATGCATGAAGAAAGATAAAAGTGTGGAGCAGCTTTGAATTCAAGCCTAGACTAACTTTGCATAGCTATTTACTAGTAGCAAACAACAAAAAGTATGGACTAGGAAGGCATCTACATAGCAACAATTTTCATAACTACAAAAAAGCATTACCAAGATCTATCTAAGCATTTTAAATCTAACTTAAAACAAAAATATACATCTAAATAAAGCATCTAACAATGGAGATTGAATCATGAAACATGTGAAGAACTTAGAAAGTGCACCAAGTCAATGTATTTTCATTAGAAATTTTAGCAGCATGTCTTTACAACTCAACTCCAAGCTTTGAAATGAGAGGATACCCCCCTATGTATAGTGCCCAAAAAGTAGAATGAATGAACAAGATTCAATCTCATTGTGTGGCCAAGATTCACTACAAACTAGAGTTCTACCTACCCCCAAATATATTACAATTTAAAATAGATTTTTGTCTTCACCCCTATTTTGTCTTCTAGTGACAACATTGTAGCATTTTGTCTTTTGTTGATTTCTCTTTTTGTTGTAGCTATTCCTTTAGAAGTTCTTCACTGATAATAGGGTTGCCTTCCTGCTTCTTCAAAGCTGCATACTCCATGAATTTTAGAATCATCGGTTGGAGTTTGTCAATTTCCATGATCTCAGATTGAAGCACTTGATAACTCCATTCTTTTGAGTTGTCCTCAAGTATTTTCCAGTCTTCATCATATTTGGCGGTGTGATCCTTGAACAGCTTTGACTGGGTGAAGGCATGGGTGGAAAAACTCATGAAATCCATTGTTATCTCATCAGACATCCCATCCTCCATCTTCTTCTAGAAATGAGGCTTCATTTTCTCCAGATCAATTTGCACTATAGGAATGTCATATCTCGTCATTAGCCTCAAATATCAGGCACAATCTACCCCTATTTCCTTGACCCATTCGATATTCAGATCTACCTTACCAATTATCTACTCTAGCCTTTCTTTTCTATTATCAAAGTACTGCTTCCACACATCCACTAGCCAATGATCATCCCCTTTTTGTGCGAGCTTTCTTTCCCATGTGGTCTTTGGTAGCCGATGGATGGCCTCAATCTTTGGATAAGTGGAATTATATGTTACAGGGAATTCAGTGCAGAGCCTCTTGGTTCCTTCCAAAGACTATTATAAATCCAAGAACTTGTTGGCTATCCGAACGACCTGAATGATACACATGTTCTTGATTTATAGAACTTGTCAGAACCATCTCTCTATAGTCTTGTCTAGGTTCTTTCTCTTCTCCATTTTTTCAATCTATTCTTTGGACAACAGTTCGGGTGGAGCTGTGGACATGGTACGCATGTCTATGACTGAAGACCATTGTTGGATGTAATCCGTCAAGGTGGCCACCTGTGCTTTAAGCTCATATTTCAAGACCTTATCTTGTTGTATTAGGTGGACCACCGTAGCCACTAAGTCTTTAAGATGCTCCACCTTATGCTCTCTGGTAGAAACACCAAGTTAATGGTGGAAACATTATAGCTTACTCCCTCTTGGCCTACCACTAGTGTTGCTATCTGTACAATTCAAGACCTAGAAGCATCCATCATCACCTTGGATCTAAGTTTGGGCTTCTTCTCCTTCCTGGTTGATATCTGTGCTCAGGCTAGGATAGGCTCTAGCCTCTCTCTTGGGTCCTTCGGGATGGGAGTCTTCTTTTTAAGCTACTTCTCTAGCTAGTCGAGCATGGTAGATTTTTCCTTGGGAAATTCTCAATCACCGTCACCTTCCTCTATCTGGATCTCTTTTTCCTTACTCGTGGGAGCCCTTTCTTCCATTCTAGTGTTGTCTCCCTCTTCCTCGTCAGAATCCTAGATGAACATGAGGCATTTGATGGGAGGCTTAGTAATCCATTACCCCTAAGGACTTTCTTCTATCTCAATTCCCTTTTCTTTTCTTCTTCAATTGGTTTGTGCTTGTGCATGTGCTCCTTAGGCTTGTCCTCCTCTATATCTCCTTTTCTAGGAGGTGGCACAACCTCCAACTATTTTTTCCCCTTAGGGAGTTCTACTATTTCCGTTGTCTTGCCACCTTCTTGCTCTTCTCTGTGAGGTGACCTTTCTGTCTCTTCCTCATCATGATTTAGTTGTCTAGCCATTTCCTCTTCGAGATCATCATCGAAGGTCTATATGATGGTTTTACCACTTGCACCATCCTCCTCATCTCCACTCTCAGAAGACCCAGTTTCTTCTCCTTCATGAACCACCTTGTCAGTTGGCCAGTGTTCATACATTGGGTATTCGTGATATTCATCGGCTTCCTCCTCCATTGCTTTTGAGGCTTCTTTCTCCTACCTCTCCCACTCCTTTGAAATTAGCATCGTGGGCTCCATTGTTGGTGGTCTCGTTAGGGATTGCGAAGGTGTAGTAGTGGCAAGGACTTGCACTAAGGTAGCTTGAATGGTGGGGTCCAAAAAGATCTGGGAAATCTCAGAGGCGATGTTTTGCATGTGTCATGACAAATCCTCTAGTAATGCAAGCGCGGGCATTGGTGTTGTCACTATTGCTAATGGTAGTGATGGAGTAGGTGACATGGTGGTGGAGGAAAGTAGAGTAGTCATGGTGGAGGAAGAGTCAATGATTATGATGGATCCGACCGGGGGTGAGGAGGTGAGATGGATTGAGATATCCACTGCAGGCAGGGACGTTGTGACCATGGTTTGGGATACAGATGTTAGGGTGGTCGAAAAAAGGGGAGTCAGAGGGAGTTCTAGCTAACCCTCCTTCTCTTCCTCACCTTCTTGAATTGTCGGCTATTCATTTGGGCCCCTTAGAGGGTGAGCATCTTGAATCTTTCCTTGTATACACCTTGGAATCTGGAGACTGCTCTGTTTTAGTCCCTTTCCTATTTTTTGATCTAGTGAGCGGAGGATATTTCGATGTCCTTCCCATTGAAGTTGTAGCATGGACCTCCTCTATGGTACTGGGTTCAATCTTGAGCCCTTCATATGTTAGGACCACCCCTTATTGCATTAGTTAGGCCACTTATCCCTTAACCCACTCTTTAGTTTGGGCCACGATTGGTTTAGTTACAATGTCAAGGTCATCAACCTCCTGTTCATCCCAATCTATGGAAAGTAGTGGAAAATTGGAGACTACATTATATCTAGGGTCCATGATGGTGCTTTCGTCCTCCTCGACCTAGTTTGGTATAGGAAACAAGTGCACCCTTCTTACAAAGTAGGTAGTCATCCTCATGTAATGCCTTTCCTGCATCTCCTTGTCATCCTGGTAGTCTACCCAGAAATATTCAACACGATGTAGGTGGGAATATTCTAGTCCCAGTACCTTTCTCAAATGCCCATATGGGTCCACCCATGGGTGAGTAGTGTGTTGGTGGAAATGGTACTCCGCCAATTCCTTTTCAGAATTCCTAGCATACTGGGAAGTTTGTAGTTTATACATCCCTTGATTGAAGGCTAAGGGATAAGGGGTCCCTGCCAAATGTTTGCTACCAAGGATGGTATGCACGTGTTGCAATTTTCAGGAGAGTTCTAGTAATATAATCTGGTCATCGGGATACTGGGGCAGCTTATTTGGCCTTTCTATGAAGCCCTGGGTACAAATATATGTGAATTTGGGGAATTGTATAAACAGGAAGGTGTATTTCTTTAGGAATTCCCATGCGCTATGAGAGACCCTTCTCTCAAAACCCCCTCCAATCAATCAGATGATGTGGCCGATGAAGGCATCATTCACCCTACAATACTCCTTCCTAAAGTTTGTGAACTATAACTAAGGATATGTATCATAGGTTTTCAATCTTCATCCTGGCTCCTCATCAGGTGCCACAAATAATCCATTGTACTGCCTTTGCTTTGCTATTGAAAAGACCAGATAGGAGGTCATGTAGAATTTAGAGCTCTTTTTCACGTTCATAAGCTATTCATGGAAGTAGTCACTTATGATGCCTCCCCAGTAGAATGTGGCTTTCTTGGTGACATCTTCATCCCAATAGAGGATTTGTTCAACAAAGTATACCATCCATTCTTGAAAAAATGTAGCAGAAGGGAGACCCATTACTCAATTCAGCATGGTTACTAGGTCATGGTAGTATTCATGAAAATCGTTGCCAAAGAGTTCTTGAAGAACCTTTGCAGTGCTGCCTCTTTTCTCCTTGAGCCAATATTGATTTATCAACTTCTTCCAGCCCATCAGGTTTTCATCCCATGTTGACTTTCCTTCTTCCATGGTGGGTACCTCCATCTCCTCAAAGGTAGGGATGTGAAAAGTTCTCATGATTCCCTCAGCTGACATGTCAGTGGGGATGTTCCCATCTTTGTCAACGATGGTTCTTGTCTAGGGCTGGTAGGCCTACCAGCAAGCCATGACCAACTCAGGGGAAATGAGAGATGGGGGAAGCTTGTTGCTTTTACAATCCCACTCCATTTGATTAATCTAACATTGTCAGTCTTTGGGTGAACCTTGATCCTTTATTTGAATTCATCAATATCGATGTGGCCGTCATTAGTGTCTGTGATTTCCTTCTAGTCAGTGATAATTTTTGAACATACAAGCTCACCCTAAAACTAGAACTTCATCTGGTCTTTATCCTCCTTTCCACAAGGATTCTTTCCTAATTTCTTTGCTTTGTCCCTCTTTGTAGTTGCCCCCGACGAACCTGCACCTAATTCCATATATCTTGTGAACATAGATGCAATGAGTACAACCAATTACAAAAGAATTAACATTAGCCAAAATCCCGTGAATTAAATCCAATTAGACATCATACAATTAATGAAGTTAAATTATCTCTTTCAGATGCCATTAGCCACTTTCTGAAGGGACAATCTGGACCCAAAGGGAAAAAATTCCTTGGTAGGAATGTTGTTTTGAAAGGGTGAATAGGTTGGGGCAATCTATGTGGTTTCTAGTGTCTTTATATTTTGATGGTTTGAAAGGCTCGTATCAAATAGGGCCGAATTTGAGCATGTGGGTCGAGATTAGTTTTCAAATTTGAGGTCATTTTGCTTAATTTTAGGGCCCCTGGAGGTTCAGGGCTGGAAAGCTGTTATGACTTCATTGTTTAAAATGAATTGGAAGGAACAAAGTTCCTGGGTTTGGGACCTAGAAGGTGAAAACACGACCAATGAATTTCTACGAACTTCAAGGTGTTTGGGCCTTGGGGTGCAGGAAGGCATCAAGGTTTCACCATTTAGAATAGTAGTTGTTGCACGAAAGTGGGGCGGGAGCGGCCTGATGGACCAGACCTGGTAGAGCATTTGGTCATTGGTTTTTCCTTGTGAAATTGCTCTAGGTGATTGAGGGGCTAGAACCTGAAGCTCAGAACGATGTGTTTACTTTTCCCTTATGCATCAGATGAAGGAAGAAAAAACCCCAGTGGGTGGAGCCTAATAGGAAGGGTTGGAAAATGGAAGGCCAGGACTCGAAAGGTGGGGGGACACAACTCAATGGTTGTTTCAAATGACTAAAGATCCACAAAACTCCACATACCAGGACTCAGCGACATGATGGAAAAGTAACTTAAGTTTGAATCCCCAGATGACCAATGGATGAATGGACCCTAGAGGGCGGAAAGGAGCACCCTCCTCACCGTTTGGGAATGATGGGGGAGAGGCGAAGTGCCATGGATAGAAGTCAGATGGCACAAGCCCGGGATGTATGAGAGTAGTTTAATGTTTGTAATTTTCAATTGGAAAAAATTTGAGGAGCCGAGGCATCAGGTTCAGGAAGGTAGGAGCCTTCCACTATTTGGAGTGACAAACACTCAGGGGAATCTAGGAAAAGGAGTCTTGGAAAGGCATGCTTGAGAGGTTGAAAGGGAGGCCATATTTTGAGTGTTTGTTCATTAAACTGGATGAAAATTAGCCGACGGTGATCTAGGGTGGAAAGCCTGATGGGGCAATCCACCATCTGAAAATTTTATCATTTTCAAATTTCTTAACAAGTGGAGGGGTCAGGCCTAGAGGGTGTGAATGCCCTGTGTGAAGAACGGCAGTGACAATGTTTGGTTTTGGCTCGATTTTGATAGGTAATTTTGGAGGTTTTTTGAAAATTAAAGACATGGGTTTTGTAGGTCTTATTGTGTTCTATCAATTAAATTAATTTTTAGGCCATGTTGTTCACTATTTTAAGCGTAAAATCATAAGAATCCTCTTAGTGGAATGGATGGTGAACCTACCTCGAAAGTCCAATGGGAGGACACATCTGTGTGGAATCGACTAAGGATGATTGAGTGATGATCTTGGATGCAAAGGTAGCAAGTGGCAGATGCACTGATGTCCTCTAGCAAGCCCTTTGATCTCTTATGGAAAACCTGAAAAATGAAAATGATAGGTTGTCCCCTATATTTATACTCTCAAATTTATTTAATGCCTTCATTTAATGTCTGTACGACCAGTTGGTGGGTTGGTGGATTTCAAATTTATCGACAGTGGCAGGAGGTCCGGGGTCCGAGGGCCAAAAGGACATAGGTTGATGACCATTTAAAATTTTTGTTTCAAATTGACAACAAAAGGGGACTTGAATTCTGGAGGGCAGAAAGACGTCGTGGGCCAGGCGTTGGGAACAATGAAAATTGAAAGGAACTATGGGTACAAAAGTCTAACAGGATGAACTCGGGATGGTCGATGGCTATCCAAAAATTACAAATTTTAAACTGGTGGAAAGTATGAAACTCGGGCTTAGGGTTCAGGAAGGTGGGAGCCTTTCTCCTTTTGGGAATGGCGAACACCGAGAAAAGACTCAGCCAGGGAAACTCGGCGAGGCAGGCCCAGGAGGCACCAAGGCCGCTAGCAGAAGAAAACTGCCAAGGAGAGTCTGGAAAGTACTAGGACTTGAATAATATGGAGGGGACAAAAAATGGTCAACCTAAGCTGAGAGCTTGAGGGTACATTGACCATCTAGGACATCAAAACATGGGCACACAAAATGGGGCAGAAACAAAATGATCTAGCAAGGAAAAAGAAAAAAGGGTCTTTGTTTTGAACAAGATGTGCATGCTGAGGGCATAACAATGTGTTCATCACTTTGTGGATGACATTGGGTGCGATTTCCTTCATAAGTGTGATCCATCTTAGCATATTACATTCCTTGATTGGTCCTCTCTTGGAGACTTTAGGCGCATTGTTCCCCTAAGTTGCAAATATACTATTCCTTGATTGGTCCTCTCTTAGAGACATTAGGCACAATGTTCCCTAAGTGACTGACCTTGCATGAACTAAACAAGACTCCTTTGAACATCTTTCACATTTTATACTTAAGTGACTCATTTTATGTTACACATTGCATCCCCTAAGTTGCAAATATACTATTCCTTGATTGGTCCTCTCTTGGAGACATTAGGCACAATGTTCCCTAAGTGACTAACCTTGCATGAACTAAACAAGACTCCTTTGAACATCTTTCACATTTTACACTTAACATTTTACATTTTTGCATTTTGCGTTTTGTACCTTTTTCCACCTTGCATAATGCAACTTTCCTAACTATGGTACATTTTTTTTGTTTATGAAATTTTCCCTTGTGGCACCTTGTTAAAGTTATTAGCAAGTATAACTTTGATATGGTTGAAGAGGAAGCCCACCTAGTGGCATGATTTTTCCCCATAGCCACCTTTGTGTTTGTGAGTGCATACCAACTTGCGTATGTATCTTACCTTTTGGGCCTTCTCACCCTACAAATAACTAGAAGTTTCATGGCCCTAAAGTGAGCACACATTCTCTTTTTCAAATAATCAACCTAGATCTAATCCACAACTAGTTGGACAAATGATCAAAGCTTCATCCAATTCATTTCAACACTTGTGTGTTCTTTTGTTCTTATGCTTAGTTTTCCTTGGGATCTTCATCCTAGAGGCTTGATCATCCCTCTTGAACATTATTGTTCTATCTTGGTAACATAAGAGCATTTGAACCCTCCTCTCGATGTTCATGGCTACTTTAGTGTGAGTTTGAAGCAAGTTCATCTTCTAACTAAAGTGGAGGCTAAATTCATGGTGTTTGATCTATTTTTCTTTGACTTTATGTTGTAACATGGCTTGAACATGCATATTTAGGTACTAAAATTCAAATAATGACATCTTGTGAAGGTGTTGTGAAGCTTTTAAGACATTTCTACATTCTTCTAGATTCTATTCATTGCAACTCACCTAAAAGTCACCTTTTCATCACTAATCAAGTCATATTTTGAAGTGTTGTAAAGTCTTGTAACAAGCTTTCACACTTTTCTAGGCATAAATTCACTATTTATCCCTTTCTTATGTTTTATTTGGTCCCTTTATGCCCTCATATACCTTAATGAAGTCCTTTTTTAAATTTTAGCCAAAAAAACATTTAATGCAAGATAATTCCCAACACCCATTTTTAGGCCCTAGGTGGGCCCCATTCACCATGGGTGGCAAATGAGTCCCCCTTAGCCCCAAATTCAAAATTTTTAAATTTTCCTTTTGGGTTTTTATTCAAAAACACTTGATGTCGGCCTCCTCATTTCAACCCCCATTCATCAAGTTCACTCATCCATGTATTCACTCAAGAATTCAAGCATTTTACAACATCAATTTAAATATTATTCAAGCACTTTGGAGCATCCATTGATATTACTTTAGATTTGCATCATCAAGGGTTTGAATTTTGTCGGAAGATTTAACAAGATTTTTGGTGTTGAAGATTGGTCAACAAGTCAACTATGTGTTTCAAGTCAACTCAAGTCTATTTCAAGCTTGGAGAAGGTTTTCTATGTATTTCCTATAGAATTGACTTCATCAACCTAACAATCAGAGATTTGTACATTTGGTGTTGTAGAGTTGTCTCCTAATTTTTCAAAATTTTGGGAGATGACTGATTAACCGCTAGTGGTGAATGAGTCCCACCTTAGTACTGAAAATCTGAATTTTGTTAGCTTCTAGATCCCAACAGTCAAAAACCTATTTCTTACACTTTTTCACCAGTAGGAGGCCTAATTTGCCACCCTGGGCAAATGAGTCCCACTGTGAAATTTCAATAATTCCAGTCAACATTCTCAACATTACAAATTCATCAAGCATTTCCTAGGTGCACTTTGTTTCATCCTATTTCTTTATGTTCTACATTCTTTCACCATTTAGTTCATTGTTTGCATATCACGGTGTGTTTTCAAACATAGTTTAAATCTTTGTTTTGCACTTATATTCACTCATTTAAATCACTTAATTGAATTTATTTTACTTCATTTAGATTAGAAAACATTGCACATGACATAATTTGAATTAACCCTTAGCATTTTTGGCCCTACCTCTGTCCTTTTAGGTGAAAAACCCTATAAGAGCAAGATAAGTCCTAGAGAGCCAAAAATCTATGATTCAACTATATATAAATTTACACAGTATCATTATGAAATTATATTCCCTACATGTAGGAGCCCCATCCATTTAGATTAGCAGGTTGTTTATATCCAATGTGTGTACATAAATATATTCACATGACTATTGGTTGTCCTTTCCATTCTAATTGTAATTGATTTTTATTTTCATTTTCACTATTTGACTGTTGGTGTTTATCACCATTTCAAATGTTTTAACTAGTAGTTATCATTATTTAGTTTATATGTTATTAGCAGTTATCACCATTCATTTTGTGTGTTATTAGTGGCTAACACCATTACTATTGGATTTCATTATTCAATATTATTTTTTCAATGTGTATTCTATTGTATGTCTCATGTATGATATGCAATTAGTATGTTTGATTATTCAACTACTTTGTTTTGTGTGATTTTTGTTGGACTACCTAATCAATATGCTCCTAGTACAAAGGGGTGGGCCTTATGGTCACACATTATTGGGTGATGCTGACCATTATTAGGTCCATATGGATTCTTTGATATGTTCATTGGAGGGTGTGGAATTATCTTGTTTTATCTTGTTAGTTGTATATTTCTCTTTCCATAATAAGATGAACCGTAATGTAAAATGTATATATATTGTAAAACATAATAAGATGAAGGATAATGTGAAACCATAATGTAAAATGTATATAATGTGAATATCATCATCTAAGAACCACAATGTGACATATCACAATATAAAATGTATAACAAATCATGTATTTTCATGTAAAATAAATCAAATTGGAGTGTGCCTCATATGACTATGGATCGATCTCTCTCCTAATCCATGTCCTGATTCTATGGATCCTTGGACCAATGCCTCTCTCAATCCTTGTCTCGATCCATGTCTCAATCCGCCTGATCCCTACACAAGAAAGTAAGTTAATTAATTTAATCTACACGTGTAAAAGTAAAGTCATCTTAATTTTTTTTACTTTCAATGTTTGAATGCATCAAGTACTTTAAATATTATAAATGTACCTCAAATGTACCATTCATAGGATCATCTACATACTCCAAATCTCCAAAGCATGAAAAAATCTCATTTTTCTACAAATTTAAAAATACAAGGTTTCAATGAAGAGTGAGAACTACTTTAAAGTCAATTTTATTTTATATATGTATGTGAATTTTTAGAACGCAAAATATATCTGATTATTTGAAAGTACGTGTGTCTTACCCTGGAGCACTCTACCAATGTCACTAAACTCATGAGAATGCATAGTCAAATTAGGGACACCTGTATTAGGTAGAGGGCCAGTGCCAAAGAGAAGTGAGCTATATGTGCCATGTACATCGTGTGAAGTAACCTCAGGGATTGTAGGCTGATCTAGAATATTTTGATCATCTTGTGGAGCTGCCTCACCCCAACCTAACTATTTACCAAAATTCCATCTAATATGAGTTGCTACACCATCTAAAGGAATCCCATACTCATCACTAATAAATTGGTATGATGATAGTAAATCATCAATGGAAACTGAAGCAACATTACATACAGTGGCTTCACTCATATAGGCCACATTTGATCATGATGGTAGCTTTGCACAAATACAGGGATCATAATTGGTAGATGTAGCCTCAGTGGGAGGAAGGCTAATCCACGGACATAATAAGTATCTTCCTACACGATCATATGACATTTGATAGACCTGAGTAGCAATTGCGATGATAATATCAAAATGGTCAAATTGGGTAGGTGTTGTTGTTGCACCTCATGCTACTCCTAGTTCCAAATGTTTTGGAAAAACCAAAAGATTTGGACCAACTAATTCCCTCTTGTTGATGGGTGGTAGAAAATATGCATGTCTAAATTGAGGCTTGTCAGCAAACCTCCCTTTTCCCTATCCAACATGTGAAGGAATAGATGTGTAGTCCACTACTAACCCTAAATGAAACAACATATAGTTGTTTGTGAAAATAAAGTGGAAACTTATCATTATGAGGCCATTTTTGATGGGTTTCCAACCATTTGGGATATATAAATAGAGAAAAAGGGTTATTTTTGCATCTAGTAACAACAAATCCTCTAACTTTCTTTTGTCCCATATAATGAGGGAACATGTTGTGCACATTATGTGTTGAAACTCTGCTAGTAATAGAATCAATTTTCTTTGTGCCAATAAAATTGTTGGCAAGGGACCTATAAAACTCCTCAATGTTGACCTCATCATAAGGATTCTAAGATTGAATCATGTGAATCATACGATGGATCTCCTATTGAATGCCAACTAATCTATCTCTATTAGGGATATTAGGGGAGTTAACTATTGTTTGGTCCAAACATCTCAAAGGATTCTCTAATCTCCTAATGCTATCATTAAATAGATTTTACCTAGCCTCAACTTTTTGTTGAGACTAAGTGGAATGATGTGATCCCAGATCATTAGCCATATCTATATAAATACAAAGATTACAAATTTAATTAAAACAAAAAAATTACAAATATGTACTTATTTTATTTCTCTAATTTAGTAAAATATGCAATAACCATTATTCTAGTAAGATGGTCCATAGGAAATATGAGAAATGAGTGGCTTGAACATCATGAAATAAAAATAAGAACAATTTTAAGTTCATTCAACTATCTATGAAAAAGAGGGAGAAAGGGAGAAAGTAGGATTATAAAAAATTTCCTATAAAAGAAGTGGTACTAAAATATCCTAATGGAACATTCACATATAAAAGTAATATGTAAGCATATAAATACATAAATCTTGAATGCTTTAAAAATTATGGACATGAGGATTAAATTTGACTAACTTCATAGGAAATTTAAAGTCTTAAACAAAGAATATCACGTATTATCATTTAAAATTGCAGGGTATCTCTAAATTCCAAATAACAATCATACAAGTGTGTATAATATAGGATAAGAGTGTATGATTAAGTATAATGTATCTATATAAGTAGGGATAAGGAGATAATTATGCAGAACTTACATTTAAAGAGACGTATTGTATTTTAGGATACTTACAACTTACAATCAACCATAAGCAATTCTACAATATAATAATGTGTGGTGCAATTCTACTTCATGTTAGAGAAGTGGATATTCTATTATGATTGAGGTCTTAAGTGTTTATCCTTTTGTCATTACATACATCTAGGAATTTTTGGATGCCTCACTAAGTGAATGTATAATATCATTCTTGGTGATGCCACTGTACATTCAATACAATAAATGATCTTGTCAAATACAAAAGAATATTAAATAAAAATAATGATTAATCAAATACTTTATTGAAATAATCTTGGAAGGCTAATAATTGGAGTTATGTGAATCGTTAAGTGAAACTACTTATAGTATAAATTTTGGTGCCTACAATGTATTTTAGGATATGACTTAAACAACTCTATAATTTCATTTAAATGCATGGTTTTATAAATATATTTAGGTGGTGCATTTAAATGAAACTATAGTCATACTTTCTTACATTAAGTTGTAAGTCATATCCTAAAATACATTGTTCTAGGAACCAAAATTTCCACTACAACTAGTTTCACTTATCCATTCACATTTAACTCCAATTAATAAGGGTAGTAATTGTAGTTATGTGAAAGGATAAGTGAAACTAGTTATATAGTAGAAATTTTGGTGCCTACAATGTATTTTAAGATATTACTTACAACTAGATATAATTTCATTTAAATGCACGATTTTATGAATATATTTAAGTGGTGTGCATTTAAATGAAATTATAGTCATACTCTTACATTAATTTGTAAGTCATATATCCTAAAATACAGTGCACTAGGCACCAAAATTCTAGTATAACTAGTTTCACTTATCCATTCACATAAACTCCAATTACTACCCTTCCAAGATTATTTCAATAAAGTATTTGAAAATTGATCAATTATTATTGAATTTACACCATCACCAAGCATGACCTATTAAACATTCACTTAATGTGAGGCATCAGAAAAGGCTATTATAACCCTTCCAAATTATTTTAATAAATTGTTATTTAATATTCTTCTATATTTGATTAGAATTTTGCATGTTCAATGAATTGACTATGTTTGAAGGATGATATGTCAAAGAGTGATTCTACAAATACATTTTGAACCCAAATTTTCCTACATTCAATACATTACATGATAAATCAAATACAAATGAATATTAAATAATAGTTTATTAAAATAATTTGGAAGGGTAATAATTGTCCTTTTCGACATTCTCAATGATGGTATACATTGAATGATAAAATAAATGATCAATCAAATACTTTATTGAAATAATCAAAAGGGTGTATTAATTGAGTTATGTGAATAGATATATAGAAATTTCAGGTAGAGTATAATAATGTATTTTGAGACATGGCTTACAATCCTTAATGTAAGAGTAATGCAGTATAATTTATTTAAATGCACCAATTTAAAATATATCTATAAAATCATGCATTTAAAATGTGGAATTATATCTAGTTGTAAGTCATATCCTGAAAATACATTGTAGGCACCAAAATTTCTACTATAACTAGTTATATTTATCTGATTCACATAAACTCCAACTACTACTCCTTCCAAGATTATTTCATTAAAGTATTTTGATTCATCAATTATTATATTGAATGTACAATCACCAAGCATGACCTATTAAAAATTCCTCTTATTTTGAGGCATCCAAAAAGGCCAATTTTTTAATTTTTTAATGAGGGAATTGGGTGCAACACTTCATATAACCCCTCACCACTGTAAACTTTTACCGCGGACTGGCAAGGTTGGCGTGGACACACTAACCGATACCATGGGAGCCTGTGAGAGTTGAACCAATGTAGGGATACTGAAGCGACAGGAACACCTTTAACCAACCTGCCGGGACTGTTCAGGGGCACATTGATATCTCTTCCAAATTATTTCAATAAATTTTTATTCAATATTCTTCTATATTTGATTAGAATTTTGCATGTTCAAGTGAATTGACTACGTTTGAAGGTTGATAGGTCAAAGAGTGAGTTTACAAATTTACATTTTGAACCCAAGTTTTCCACAATAAATGATCAATCAAATAAAAAAGAATATTAAATAATGGTTTATTAAAATAATTTGGAAGGGCAATAATTGGCCTTTTTTGATGATGGTATACATTGAATACAATAAATGATTATACTTTATTGAAATAATCTTGGAAGGGTATTAATTACAGTTATGTGAATCGATAAGTGAAACTAGTTATAGTAGAAATTTTATGTATGAGTAGTTTCACTTATCCATTTAAGTAAATCCACTTTAATAACTCCAATTACTACCCTTAAAGTAATTGGAGTTATGTGAATGGATAAATGAAATTAGTTACATTGTTTTAGACACCAAAATTTCTACTATATAACTGATTTCACTTTTTGCAACAAGGGTTGGTGTTGGTGAGTTTTCATTTTTCATCAATGTTTACTAACTCTTTTGCTTAATCTAAGTCTATCATAGATTTTGAGTAGCATAGGTTATATCTAGTTTAGGTTTTGTACAAAAAGGGTTTCATTTTTAAATCTAATATCTCATTGATTCTTCTATTTTTTAAAAATATGAAATTGGTTCATATTGTATCTTTCTACTTTTATTGATATGGTCAACAAGAGAGCATTAGTTGGTCCAAATGTTTTGAAAAAACCACTTCTTGTTGCTATTGCTTCCAAACATTTTGGAAAAACCAAAAGGTTTGGACCAACTAATGCCCTCTTATAGAACATGCCATATTTCTTTGTTATTTCATAAGCTACTATATATTATCAAGCCACTCCTCAACAAGGATTAAATACAAAATTTGTCTTTATCCATGATATCCTCCAATAGTTGAGTTTTAGTAAGAGGTGTTTTTCTTAAAAAGAGAAATTATGAAGCACATGTTAGAATCCTCTATAACAAGGATTAAATACAAAATCTAAGTATTTATCCATGATATCCTCCACTAGTTGGGTTTTAGTAAGAGGCGTTTCTCTAAAAAAGAGAAATTATCAAGCATATGTTGGAACCCTCTATTGTGATTGAACTTTTAAAAAGTAAATCCTCATATGCACCTAATAAATTGTTAAGTTCCTTGTCATTAGTAAAGGTTTTGATGGTAGTTCTATTTAGTATGTCCTTGTAGATTAGATTAGGATGTATCAAATCTAGATTTATGTCATGGTTAACAACATAAGTTGATTGGATTTTTTTGTACTTATTTTTTGTTCTTGTCTTTTTTGGGAGAAGAATCTACAATCTCAATGTCCTAGTTTGTATTTGTTGATAGGTTCTAATATTCCTTGTTATTTTTAACCTAAGTCTTTTCCATTATATATACTTTTAATAAAATGAAAAGTCATTTATTATATTAGTTACCTAATGTGTAAGGAGGTAAATCACAAGTATAGGTTCTAATATTCCTTGTTATTTTTAACCTAAGCCTTTTCCATTATATATACTCTTAATAAAATGAAAATTCATTTATTATTGTAGTTAATCAATTAGTGATAAATTAGTGATTTTGCATCCATCTAACTACAATCTAACTACGATGAACATTATAATGAGTTTATTGATAAATCTAACTACATAACTTTTTCAGATTTTGCATCCATGGTGGCTTCACATGTAATGCCCTGCCACACAAACCCAAAGGAAACTAATACATCTAACAATTATGGCACAAATTTTTTTTTTTTTAAATAATTAACATGCAACATAATATTAACATTCAACACTGGAAATGAAACTATACATGAAAAACATATAAGAAAGTCCCTTGGGGTTACACAACTGCACTACTTTTTGTTCAACATCTTTTACATTACGTGAAAGATAGACATACACCAATAACCATAAGATAAAAACATGAACATGGACAATACATTAATAACATGAAGATACATTACTCAAGGTTTATATCAATACAACACTGCTTCCCAACATGTATGGGAAGAGTACAATAACATGGAATGATACATCTAAAATGTATGAATACAAAGCTGCAAAGCTGGATCCAACTTTGGAATAACTTAGAAGTCACTGCAAAGGTACAATTTTGCACTTCTTGATTGATGGCTAGGGACCCAATGGGATGCATAGCATGTTCCACCCAACCACGTGGACCCAAAGTCCCACCCCCATGCTAGGAGAAGACAAGAAGGACCTCAATGAATACGATCAATGAAACAAGGATAAAAAGACTTCACAATGAGAACAACAATAACACAAGAATACATTCATCACAAGAAATAACCAATCCAAGATGTAACCAACATATGAAATAACCAACCCAAGACAACATAATCAAGCATCAACAAACACATGACAACATCTGTTTCTAGAGGCTCAAGAACAACAAGAGGGGAAAAACAACATACAAGGTTGTTAAAGGGTGGAGTGTCATCATATAAGTAGTCATGGGTTATCTTGGTGTAACCTTCCTAGGTTGTTGGCCCCCATCTTGGGTTTTCCTGGTAATCTCTACCGGCCGCTAACCCCCCATGCTCGTTGTGTGGGATCAACATACCTTGCAAAATTACTATACAGAGGCAAGGCAGTTGATCTTTCCATTCCAGACCTTCCCACTCATCCCAAGCCTACCCAAACAAGCACTTGGGCCCATGAGTGAGGCTACATTATTTGAATTAATGTGTGAAACTACCCAAACCCCCTAATTAATTAATTTAATTATCACTTGATTAAACTCACAATGGGTTGTCCTGGACAAGCCACTTTGGGCATTGGCCCCCACTGAGAGCCACTCCCCCCAACTAACAACAATATCTCAAAATCACAAACAACAAGACAACTTGCACAAGAAACCAAATCCAACAAAATAACTACACCAAGTGAGGCATGCACCATCTCACGCTAGAACTTCAGAGTAATGACAACCACATTCAAGTGCAAAGGCTCAAACCACATAAACTCAACTAAGTGTAAGATCAACCATCATCAAAGTAAGATAATCATAAAACCACCCACTATTAGGTGAAACAACATAAAACTCAATTAAATACTTCAGGCTTGATATGGGTTATCCAAGGCAGATCCTCCTAGATCACCGACCCCCATACCAACTCATGCAAATATAAACCATATCCCCTCTAACCTCTAGAAGATTAAATCACTAACATAGTATTATCCCCATGGCAACATCAATAATATCTCAAAAGACCATAGTCAAACCATAATTTACAAATCAACAAGTGGTGACTTCACAACGAGATCTTCAACTCAAGCAAAAAAACAACATGATCATCTCACAAAATCAAATTCTTCCCACGAACCAATTGGCTTACATGGGAATCCTCCCATAAAACAATGACTCAAAACCATCGCAATACCAAAATCTACCACAATAGCCAATGGAAAAATCAACCAACAATACATCAACCATAAAATTAAAATCCTCTTGAAATAGCCATCAGGCATCAACAGGTTCCCTCCATAAACTTAACCAACTAAAACCAAAATCAACTATAATTATAAAAATAATCCAACCAATCATGCATTCATGGGAGAAGTGATTTTCTCACATTCAAAACAAACAATCAACCACATAGCAACACAACCATTCAGGTACAATTACTATATAAGAAATTACTCCTTTTATTATAACAACCAATCAAAAGGCGCATTCCAACCCAAAATAACAAATTTAAACTAATAATTCGCCATTCTATAAATTACAAAAGTAATCTAATTTCTATATTTAAACACTTCCTACAATAATCTAAATAAACATATTATGTTACAAATTATCATCTAATCTACATTAAGGGTACCTCCATAAGACCGTATCCAAGAATCGTCCACAGTAACCAAAATCAACTTAATTTCCAAATTCACTCGCATAGTTCATTACAAGGAAATAATCAACATTGCAACCCTGATCACACTATTTAACTAAACTCACAATAACAAGCAATCATGAGTCAAATTCTTAGATAAACATCACTTCCACTTTTAAACTATTAGCATTACAAACATGATTACTCCATAGATAAACTCAATACTTCCATTGATAAATAACCAATACAAGACAACAGCATAAGCTTACTAACTTTGTCTATGATAAAAAAATATCATAGATTAACTTTTCTAATAAAATCAACTATTAAAATCAAATCCTCCATTCTTCAAAGTATTTTTTCCAAGAGGGAGTTGGCATACTGAGGATACAACATAACTAAGAATAGAGTTAGATCTAATTCTGTGAAACACAAGTCTACTGAATCTTCAGACCATGGTAAGCGTATTTTTCACTCAAAGCACGAGGAAAGTTTAACTAAAAACTCCTATCAAAACTGTTGATTTAATCTTCAGCCTAATGATTCAAAGAAGACCAACAAAATTTTAATTACGCTGCATTCATAATTCTACAATCTAAATTTATATGCTAAGATTACTATGGGATGAAAACACAACACTATTTAATCTCACTAGGTTGTTTGAACAGCCACCGAACAAGCAAATCTTCTATGTGGGCTAATCTTGTTCAAGTATCCTGATTTTGAGGGCGCATACCTACGACTTGTAACCATGGCTCGGGCTCGGGATAAGATCCAACTAAACCTCGAATTGGTTTGGAGATGCACTTAGGGTGGGCAAAAATTCAACAATGCTAGGCAACAAGGAACTGCAACCAGATGACTGGCTGAAAGCACAAGAGACAACTAAAACTGCTCAAAGTTAATTAGACGTGAAGAATCCTTAGGTTGACATTTCACTTAGAAATTTGACTTATTTTACAGATTTTTTGCGTGGAGAGAAGGAATCCAAAAACGAGGCAACACATCATGAGAAGGATAGAGAACTGTATTGCAAAGCGTTGGCACAGAGACCCAGAATGGAAAGGTCTGGTTAGTAAATGGAGCAATCTACAACAAGAATGACAACGAAGACTTTAGGTTTGCTCCCTGGCAATATCTTGATCAAACACTCAATCTTTGTAGTCAACA
Organism: Sequoia sempervirens; assembly: GCA_007258455.2. Lineage (NCBI taxonomy): Eukaryota > Viridiplantae > Streptophyta > Pinopsida > Cupressales > Cupressaceae > Sequoia > Sequoia sempervirens. The sequence goes on from VDFB02270651.1 coordinate 792,711,118, forward strand.
AATAAAGTTTATAGGGAAATGATTTATTATTGACAGCATGGCTGGTGAATTTATAGGGAAAGAAAGGGATAGTAGGTCCCATCTTTCCAGAATGAAGGATATTACACGATAAGTGGGTCGCACATTTGGATTTATAATTTCTAAATAAAGTTGACCATTCTGCTAAGGCCAGCCACTCCTGTGCTTGTCTGATAACATAAACTTGTACGAGCTAAAATTTTACACTATTTTTGGTGTGAATTCTGGCGCTTCTATTTTCCACCGAATGTTATATCTCACGGAATGTAATGATTGTTGGAGAAACACGAATTGGATTGTGAAAAGGGCAGAAGAAACTTCCAAGTGAGTGGTATTGGCTTGTGTAACGCCAATTCCCAGTATATAGTTGTGCGCAGGTGTGAATGAGTTGTTAATTGTCTTGGCAGACATGATTGCAAGGGTTGATAGCATAGAGAAGGCGCTCCACCCTTTGACCGGATACCTCAAAGAGATGGCGTCTCAAGGAATGGAGTGATAAAAGGATATACGCAGATCGTGTTCGCTAAAAGGAATGAGAAACTTTTAAGCAATTGCAATTGGCGAGTTAAAAGTCCAAATTCCACCATATAATTGTGGTAAGGCATAAATCAGATTGATGAACAGCTTATGAAAATTCCAAGCAGTTGTAATCGGCTGATGAAGGAGCTTTGGAACAGAATATGAATATCCATCGATGCATAAACAATGCGCGACAATAACCCTATAAGAGATGTGATCCATGGTTGCAAAATTTCAGGATAAGCACAAAATGGATTTGATGATAAGCAAAGCAATTGGCAGATGCACAGCCAAGTTCCACCACTGCCGCCAACATTCTTCCAGCCTGTGCCAAAATGAACGCTTTGGACGAGGGAACAATGGCCATAAAAACATAAAAACAACGGTTTGACAGATGATGTAGTTGCAACAACACTGGTAGATGTGCATGCAGAATGTGGAACAGTTGACCTCCCTCTCAAGAAATTTCATTCATATTATAACCATATGCGGTTTAACAAAACAAGATGATTATGACATCATTGGATGCAACTGCATGGCGTCTGCCAAGGAGAAGACAAAGGCCACGGCTTTTGTGTCACCATACTTTGGGCTGGGGTGGTTCAATGAGCGCTGGGAGATCTTAAGAGTTCTCTCTCAAATTTTAAGAAGGTTCAAGGGGATGAAAAGAAGGCTCCATGCCGATAATATAGATAAACTATGTTTTCTGAACATTTACAACTTTTAAGGTCCTTAACAATTATCATGCATGCCTCAATTCTAAATCCTCAATGCTTGATTTAACACCAATATAGAGTCACGAATTGGTTCCATTAAAAGATCAGAAATATGCTAATGTCAACAACCAAGAGTCCATCATCGTTCAAAGTGGAATATGTAAGACATACCTGCAAAACTCTTTTCATCCTCTATTGGACTCCTACCCTTCCCTGCTCACCTCTTCTCACTTGTATTGGTCCTTTCACGTAGCGATGCTTCCAAATATTAACCTCATTCAGATCCCAACCTTCCTCCTCCTTGCTTCATCGATTTGTCATAATTTGGGTTTCTCTTTTACCATATCAAGGACAGATTTCATTGTTAAAATCCCCCCAAAAACCCTGAAGATGAACGCGCGCCCCCCAAAAAAACCCTCCATCGAAGAAGAAAAAGAAGCCCGTCTTGTTTGCAATTCGTTATCTAAAACGGTTTCCTTTCCCCACCTTTTTGTCAATATTGTCGTAATTAAGATAAGGCAAGAATACGGTTGCAATAACTAGATAAATTCAAGAAAAACGTGGAATAGAGAATCACAATCCCTTATTTCCCACGTCCCCTTATGAAAGATGCTCGCGACATTTATGGCATACAAAGGCATTAAAATATTAAAACAAACATCCGACCCTTCAAATTATTGCATTTTGGCTGAAAAGGCTTAGCAAAAGGATTTGAAATAACTAATTATTATTCACATTTACGATTATTATTTATCACGGCACCTCCTTATAAGTGACTTATCCTAATGCCTTAAATAACCAACATCCTTGTAAGTGACTTATTCTAATGCCTTAAATAACCAACATTTATCTAGCATCTGAAGAACAACAATAAAGTTCATCTCTAAATTGATAACACAAGTCAAAGTACCTGGGACGCAAAATGAATCCACAAGCATTAGACATAACATCAAGAAGGGGTGAATCATGCAGAGGCACTACATCACAAAAGGAGAGGCTTTGTTTTAACATTTTTAGTATGGCCTTCTAAAAATGAGGGACAAAGTTTAAATTCTTTTTTTAGAAAGATGCGTGATCAAAGATTGGGAGTTGTTTGGAGTTGATAATACATGTACTAATCCTCCATTGGGTATACCTGAAGGCTCAAGTTTGCATGTCATGCTTCAACTAAAAGATTCCAATGTTTTATCAACTGAATTATACATCAATTTTAGCATGTGATAGAATCATAAAACATGCCCTATTTCTTGTTTTATGATTCTATCACATGCTAAAATTGATGTATGATCCTATCTTAAGCTAAAATTATAATAGATTCCTATTGAGCCAATTGTCAAGTGAGATTTTTCTTCAAATGTTTATGACCACAGGGTGTCAATTTTCCTTGGAACCTTTTTGGAACCTCTATGTCTCACTGCACTAACCAATATATGATTTTTCTTACTAAAATATCTCATCTTAGGAGCATTGAGAGTGTTTTCAAGATGCCGTAATCAATTTTGACTAGTAAAGGATATTAGTTGTCTAACTGAACTGAATTTACTTATTTTAGAATTCCATTTCAGATTAAGACCTCATGGTTAGACAATTAAGATGGGTCAAAAGTATTGGATACAAGTTATTTGGATATGGGGTTTCAAAACCATTTGTAAGAAAAACAAGGAAAATGTAGCAATGGGATGTATTTTAAAGAAAGAAATGACAAAGTACCCTTCCATGCAAGTCTAGAGAAAGAAAATTTTCAGTGTGGTAACAAGATCCTTTGACTCGTGAACTTATCTACTAATTATAATATATATGAAATCCTTCAACAAGATTAAAATGGATGGGTGACGTTTTTGTGATATAGGGATAGGTTTTTATTATGAAATAACTCTCAATTGAAGAACGGGTTTATTAAAGTTGTACTTGTTACAATTGAAAATTAAATATTTTCACAAAATTAAAAAAATGACTTACACTAATACAAATATAAGGTTCTCATGTGGTTAGATTTTGTTGTTTATAAAAGTAAATGTTCTCATTTGCACAAATATCACACATAAGAAGTTTGAAGTCTCTCAAACAAAGTTGGTGGGGCAAAAAGCATTGTGAGATAGGGTTTATTTATCATCATCACTGCCCCATCCTTTTATAGTTGCATTGCAATATTTGAATGAGATGGAAAGGTGAAGATTCAACAATGAAGTGGAACGTGCACCCCTCTTCCTTTTCACTTAAATTCTCTAGATTATCAATCACACACACAATACAACTAAATTAAATTCCCAAAAAATTATGCTTCTCCAACACAAAAATTAGAAACAAAGTATAAATTTTGGTGTATAAAACAATGTAACTAATTTCATTTTAGATTCCAACAGTTGGGAAACCCCTAAAAGTATTTTATTTAGAGAATGCTTTGACAAAAAATAAACCCTTAACTCGTAGATGCACCAAAAGCAACCATCAAACAAAAGTAAATTCATTTTAAATTGATTGCTTATCATGAAAAACAAGACATGTATATTTCAATGAGCACTTTATTTGATTTCTAAAAAAGCTACTATGACTTAAAAGTTTTTTTTTCATATTTTTCTATAAATAAACCCTCAAAATCACATTGTAAAGCCTTTAATAAACATTATAATACATAATTAACAAAATGGCATGTGTATATTCCAATCAACATTTAGAAGAATACTGGAAAAACTTGAAGAGCCCTAAAATAAAACCCTAAATCTTAGGGCCATAGCAAACAGTATCATGCAACCAACCACGACTTGTAGAAATCGCTAAATAATCAAAACACAACAAATAATTACCAAAATCATCGAATACAAATGAAAAAAACCTAGCTTGATCTCATTTTTGTAGGCGAATTGTTTAGGCGAGCACTCTCTGATCGCAATCATTTCAAACAAATGTGCAAAATTCCCGCACACTTTTGGTTTTTTTCTTTTATATTTACAACCTTTGGCAAAAAGTGATTTGGCTAAGTTAGTTTCGGCCAAAACCCACTCAACCAAAATGACAAGGCCACGTAGGTTCCATGTCATTGCCACGTGGTTTCGACCAAAACCCACTCAGCCAAATCACTTCCGGCTGAAACTGGTTCAATAGAAGTAGTACGATTGGCCCAAAGTGTGACACAAATTTGTGCTTTTACCCTTCCTACTCTATGTCTACAATGACCAACATAGCATAACTTCATTGCTCACTCAGAAAGATGAAGACAATAGCAAAGAGCATCCTATCACATTCCACTCTAGGAATCTCAAAGGATATGAAACTAGGTACAATTTTGTTGAGAAATAGGCCATTTTTATTGTTAAAATCCTCAAGAAATTTTGACACCTAGTATCAACCAATAGAATCACCATCCTTGTCACCCATCCTAGTGTTTGAGAGTCTATCACTGAAGGAAAAATAACTGAAAAGAGGGCCAACTGCATCACCAAGATCCTCAAATATGATGTAGACATTCAACCGACCAAGCTGGTTTTGGGAAGAGGTCTTTGCAAATACCTTGCATAGGAATTAAGCTCCCTGGTAGAGGAAGAGACTGATCAGGCCTATAAAAATTAGTTCGAGTATGAAAAGTCATGGATGGTGGATCAGACATGATCTATGCAGAATGGGTAGTACTCGACTAGCAGTCCACCTCACAAAAGACACTACTATCGACTACAAGGCACCAAGTATGTACTAATTAAGGAGATTTTATTTAAAATAAATTATGATGGCATCCTGATCCTTTGCTTAGATAACCCACAAGTGAAAAGAGTTTTAAATGAATTCCATAACAGTCTTGAGGGTGGACATTTCTCTGCCAAAACTACTACTTTGAAGATAGTGCAGGAAATATATTAGTATCCTTCCATGTTTTCTGAGGTGCACCACATGGTGTGAAAATATACTTAGTGCTAAAATTTTGTTGGAAATAAAAGAACTCCGCCTTGCCATTGAGCTTGATCATGACTGAGGAACCCTTTGCACAATGGGGTTTGGATTTTTTTAGGATGATAAATCCTATCTCCAGCACTAGCCATAAATGGATACTTACGACAACTAATTATTTCACGAGATGGATCGAGGCCGTTGCTCTCAAAAATGCTATAGAAATTGAAATTGTTAATTTTCTTAAGGAGCTAGTGGCAAGGTTTGGTTCATTGAAAACTATCATATCTGATAGCACACAAGATTTTGTGGGCTCTGGGATGTCAAATTTCATTCTCAAGCATGGGGTCTACCTCAAGACTTCATCAAATTATTACCCATAAGGAAATGGGTTAGCAGAGTCGACCAACAAGAACCTGATTGGGTTAATTAAGCACATTAGGTTGGAACGCCAAAAGGAATGACACAAGAACCTATGAGATGCTCTATGGGCTGACAATATTATGTTGAAACAAATCTTGAAGGCCTCTTCTTATGAATTAGTGTATATAAAGGAGGTGTTTTTACTTGTTTCTATAGAAATTTCAACATTACAACTGTTAAAGGCCTTGGAAGTTGAAGAAATCAGCAGAATGGAAGTGAGATTGTTAGAACTCTTGAGTTTTGAAGAAAAAAGGGAAGGCATGTGTGATGCCATGATTGGGCACCAACAAATATTCAAATGATGGTTTGATAAAAGGGCTTCCAACCCAGATTTATGGGAGGGAAGCCTAGTGCTAAAGTACGGTGAGCGTGCTACAAAACTAGGACAACATGCAAAGTTTGAAGCACTATGGAAAGGCCCCTTCTACATTCACATGTGCAAAGAAGACATGGATGGAAACATTTTGGATATATTAGTAAATAGTATTCATCTAAAATTGTTCCATTGAAACACGCAAGCTCTTTTAAAATTTTCATGATTATGTACCATATGTAATTATTTTTGTAGAATATGATAGTTTTGCTAATAAGCCAAAATAATAGCATAGGAATAAGTAGAAAAGTAGTATATTATATTCATTAAAAGGTATGTGCAGGATCATCATGAAAAAAATAGGCCCTTAAGTGGTGAAAATTTTAGAAAAAATTAGAGTTAAACAACTTGATGTAAAAATTTGAATAAGTTATCTATATTATTTCAAAAATATGTAAGAATAGAATCTATATAAAATTGAACGTAGTTTCTGAACTAGTAGGTTTTTTTTTTTTTAAATCTATTTGGTGAAAATTTGAATTTTTAATGTAGTAATAATTAAATTTCAGGGGAAAAATAAGTAGGTGTTTGTCTGACCACCCTAACCACAATAAAATGATAATATTTTTTTATAATATTTTAGATATAAGTAGAGGACTCGTACTTATGTGATGCATGTCTTTTTGTAAACTTTTTCCAAGTAAATAATTAATTATGCATTTTTTATTACAATTTTTTTTTAAAATAGAAACTCGTATGTCTAACCACCTTAACTTGGTCAAAAATTCATGAAATTCAATTTTATTTTTAATCTTATAGTACGTGAAGCATAGAATGTGACACATGTTTTAGATTAAAAAAATGTGATATTGTTTGAAATCTATAGATGTTTTTCAATCAACCTATCAATAAGGACTTTAGTCATAATTCAAATAGAAAATGAATAATAGTTATTTATTAAATTCAAAGTAAAGTATAATTTATATTGGTGGAAATATGAGAATGTCATTTAAAACCCTTTTCTTTTCATCAATTTTGGGTTAAAAAAAGCTGTTAGCCACATACCCATCATATTGCCACTTTTTGGCTCATCATGATCCTGCACATACCTTGAAATATTTACACTATAATACAAGCCCAAAGCTCTAAGAGAAGCTTGAAGATTTCTTGCACAAACCTAAAAAGCTCTATAGAGAAAAAAGAAAAAAGGGGAGGCGACACACAAAAGCAGTGAAATTAAAGCTTCCATCTATCGCTAAGTAGTCAAAATGTTGCTTTGTTGGATTTTTCTTCAAACAGGGTGGTAAGGGGGGTTAACACACAACACACATGGGCTTAGCATGACATGAACCTTAGTCCTCATTACCAAGACTGTATACAAGAAATTCAAAGTGATTTTTCTAGTCAAGCCTAGGAATGCGTTCCACACCATACTCCCTCAATAGGAAGGAGGTCGCGGGTAGCAAGCGATGCTTCTCAAGGTCCATGGTGCAAAAGTTAGTGAGGAGGGGAAACTAGGGCACCTCCTCCCCATAAGTGATGTGCCTGCGAAGGTCCATGGCACTTAGAATGTTGCCAGGTCAGGGATAGCCACTTGCACAATCTCATTGAGCCTATCCAAATATGTAGAATTGAACATGGCATGGCATAGTTCGATTATCCAGGGCTTAGAAATGTCCAAATCAAGCAAGGAGGCCATGAAGTGGGAGACGACATTGGAGTTGCACCACAGGTGGTTTTCATCCTTTACGTAATCTTTGTTGAGCACCCATTTGAATGCCACAATGATGAGGTGGTCATTCTTCTTTACTAGGTACTTAATTCTATCGCTGCTAACCTCACCTATGAAGGAATATTGCAGCCTTTGTGTTGAGATCCGAAGATGGGTACCTAGCCTAGACATCATAACAACAAATAAGCTAAGGCTAGCAAAATGCAAGATATGAGGAAAGCTTACTAACTTAAGAGTTAATTCAAGTGAATATTTTTGCTAAGGTGGCGTGGCTATTTATAGAAAGGTGCACTGATGAGCTCAATGAATGGAAAATCCATCTCCCACCAGACGGTAATGAAGAAAATATCAAAGCAATAGGAGGGAAAGAGATGAATAGTACAAAAAATCTAGCACCATGTCGTAAGAAATAAATTTGAGCATTGGGAGTAAATGCTTGCGTGTACCAATTTCCACCATGTGTCCATTGCCATCATCAATGTCAGCTTGCTTTCTTGTATGAAAAGACGTTAATTAAAGTGCTAAGCTTTGAAAAATTAAATATGCACATCTTTTCAGAGTACCTTGTATCACTTAAAGCACACTTCCCATGGCTAAAAGCATGCTTCCCAACACATGGATCTTAATTGTGAAAAAGGTTGCGAGGGGAATGAAATAATTACATTCTCATAGCGAAGTTGGCATTCTTGAGAGATATGGATCCCTAATCCACACATATCACCTCACTGGCAACAATTAGCAAGCTAGTGGTAATGGTAGCGCCTTATTGCATGTACGTGAAAGAAAACTGAAGAACTACAAAAATAAAATTTTTGCTAAGTAACAAAGACAACAAATAGTTATTTCTCTGAAGAAAATATCTGCAAATTTTTCAATGCAACGATGGTGGAAGCATCATCTTCTAGTTGAAAAGCTAGATTGTTGTCTAACAGTCTAGGCTATGCCAAAAATTTTGGGAGGGATTCATTTGGTAATGCCCAACATCGAAAAAGTGGCATTTTGCTCATACTAAGATTGTACTGGCTGGTGAACCCATTAAGAAAGAAGTGGTCCTAGATTTTCCAGACAATATTTTTGACCCAAAGTTGCATACAAACCCTAAAAGCCTTAGGGAGGGGGCAATACAAAGAATGATCAAGTATGGGGGAACTAAAGGATTTGCGTTATTGATCTATAATTGTGGTTTGCCACAATTCATGTTGTATGTTGTACACCCATGTCTAGAGTTGGTGGATGCATGTGCTAAGAGGTTGTATATAGAAATAAGGGGTTATAATTGGCAGTAGGATAAGGGTTACAATTAGTGAAACAACCATCCAGGATATGTTATGTATCCTTGCACACTGGGGTGTTGAAAGATTCAAGCACAAAATAATGGAAGAGTTTTAGAAGACTAGAACTAAATAGTTGAATTTTTATGATGAAATAAAAGAGAAGCCAAAAGGAAATCAACTCCTCTTCCCTCTAATACAAAGAAATTTCAAACCAAATACATACAAGACATTTTCTCAATGTTGTCTTGTATCTATGACTTTGATGATGATGAAAGGGTTTATGCTTTCTAGATGAGCTATGCTTTCATGCTTATGGGGGAGAAAATCCAAAAATATTTTGATTTTGCTGATGTAATAGTTAAAAAGATGCTAGAACAATTGAGAAATTATTACATTGCTTTTAAATTCAAGTATTCTTCTTTTCTGGCACATTTGATCTTGCATCAAAACCTTGAGTTTTTAGAAAGGCATTTTTCATTGTTTGAGTTTGATGTGAAGGGGTCATACCAAATGATTTTGGTCTGGAACCATCTTCTTTCAAAGACATGGGATTATTACTAATTTGTGGAATACTTCCTAAGGCTAGTGCTCACAGACTTGTCCCCATGACTTGCGAGCCATTTTCCCCCTAAAGTCTTACAATGGAGGAAAAGATCACAAAGCTCGATGGATTATTTTCTAGGAGATGAGTTTACCTTCATCAAATTCCATGGTTTTGTTGAGGAGCCTTTTAGGACCCCTAAATTTGTAACAGGCATGATAATTGCTTTGGAGGAATTTCGTTAGACAACTATTATGGACAAAGCCTATGGCGCTAAAAGGTGCAAGACAATGCTTTACCTGATTCCCCTAACCATTTCCAATATTCAAGTAACACTTGTGAAAAGGAAGGAGTAGGAGGTGTTGACTAACAAATTGGTTCGCTTGGGCTTGGTTCTCATTTGTCATGCATGGAGCTACAACCCAATAAGGAATCTCCCAATTGTAAGGTATGAGAGGAGGGAGTATTTTGAATCAAGAATGAACTCGATTGAGGAGATGCCATAGTTTTACATCGACTTGGCCTTCATACTATTCGACTAGCTACCATGGCTCAACTTTTATGTCAAGACGACAAAGTACTAGCAGAGCATGTCCCAATAGGAAAGTCCCTTAACATGCAACTGAAGCACTTGGGATGGTTAAAAAGAAAGAAACCATATTTCTAGAGGTACCAATAGGAAATTAAATGTCTCAGCGCCATGTATGGAGATGTTAAGTTGCATGACAAGAAGTTCAACCAAATCTACATGATAAGGAGGTTGACACAAATGATAGTAATCCTAAGTTCAATCAGGAGATTGAACCAGAGGAGATTCCACTCTACACTTCCCAACCTCAAGATCTTGACATAGGAAAATGGAAAGGAAAGGGGTTGAAACAAAAGGGCTCATAGATCACATCTTCCACCAATGCTCGAGGGAAAGGAAAAAGTACCCAACGGTCCCCAAAGAGGTCTTTTGCGGATGCTGAAGCCCAAGTTTTAGTGGGATCGACCACCAAGGGATCTAAGTCTGCCAATTCCACCCATACAAAGAGGAGATGATTCTAGGACCTAGGTGGACGAGGTGCATCAAGCAAAGGAGAGGAAGAGGTAGAGTCCGCTGCACTAATATATTTGGCTTTAGTAGCTTAAGTAACTTTTTATCCCACTCTTCTTTCTAGCTCTACATCTTTAGTTGTTCCTCAACCTTCATCTATTGAAAAGACTCCTTCTACAGATTCTGATTTCCTCTTTTTGAACAAACCCCTAGTTTTATTCTGATCATCTGCATCGGTCACAATTGATTCTTTAATTTCCCTATCAAGGGCCCCCATTTAAAATACCAAAGCATTCATACTGCTAGTTTCACCAAACCCATCTGCTTCTATGAAAATATCTCTTTCTACCCACTTCCCCTTTCACTCTGATAAGTCTCCCTCCCTCTTAGTCTACATATGGCATCCCACCTTTTTCGATGATAACGTCCCCCTTTTCCTATCCACTATCTATTACAACTAAAGCTTCTCCTTTTGTCACCCTTTTCAGTCTCCCTCCAAGTGCTTCTATTGTTGTACAAATTATTGACACCCTGGACAGAGTCTCCAAAGCCACTTAGATGCAATGAAACAAGCCCAACAAGCTAGAAAACATAAACTGCATATAAAGGTTGTGGTGAAACCAACTTCTTGGAAGATTGAGGCTTTTTTTAATGAGGATCAAAATTCCATGTTGATTGCTACCATGAAGCCACTAGCATCCAAGTCAAAAGGAGAAATGCAGTTAGAAGATTATGACATTTGAGCTGTGGGCCTTTATTTAAGTGAGACTCTCCTACGCAAAAAAGTGGTTCTGGCCAAAGCCACTAAGAAGGTGGTCTACACCAACTATGAAAAGTTGGACAAAATTGAGGAAGTATGAGGAAATTTTGGAAAATATAAAAGATATGATCGATAGGCTGCAAACAAAAATCAAGGGAAAGGATGTGGAAATGGATCGCCTAAGGTAGTTACAAAGCTAGTAGGGGGAAGGGACTAAGTTACTTGAAGAAGCCCAAAATGAGCAGTATCAACTTCATGTTGAGATAGAGAAATTGAAGGGTGAGGTTATTGTTGAACATGAGACAAATGTAGAATATCAATGCAAACAAAAGAAGACAGAAAGAGATATAACTAGAGTAAATGATGTATCCGATATGCTACAAAAGGAAATAAGGATGTTGGATCAACAAAAGGAGGACATGAAAAAATAATTGGATAGCATCCAATATCAAGTCTTCGACTATCTTTAGAAGGCCTAGGAAGAAAAAAAAGGGTGAAACAAGACAAGTAGAAGATCGAGTCTATTTTGCGGACTCACAACAAAGAGACTGGGAGGCTAAGCTCCAAGCTCACAAACGCCCTCCAGGAGAAGAGCCAAATGGAGGAGAGAATAAAAGCAAGGGAGTCTCAATTCCATTAGGAATTGGTTGTGGCATAGGGATTTGAGATCCTCTCAATATTGAAAAGACTGATATCCACACATTGGGAGAAAATCATAGTTGCAGTTGCTGCCTTGAAACTAGTCTTATAGAACTTTTCTGAGGGATGCTCGGGAATTAAACAAGAAGGTTGGCCCGATAGTCGACCAAATTCATCATATATATGCTCCCCAAGTTGTGGAATCAGAGACCTTGATCTCTAAGTTATGTAAGGCCACCAAAGAATCTTTAGGAGACACTGAAACAAAATTCTTGATTGAAGGGCAGCCTCGAGGAAAGCAAGCGAATTCATCAACTAGAAAAAAGTCACGTTGAAAAGCAAATATTTTTAGGAAATTTTGAATGGGAAGTTCAACGAGATCAAGGTGGACTTCAATATCTTCTTGAATCTAGATTACTCACTCTTTTCTTGCTAGATGGAGTAGTTCTATAAATCAAGCAAACCATGGATGCAATAAGACTCAAATTCTAGACTTCCAAAATACTCCTAGGTCTAAGTCTATCATCCACTATTGAGGAAATCAAGAGGGAAATCCTTCCCATTTCTTGGCTTTATTACCACATCAGAGATGTTTCATCAAGGTGGGGAGGGGTTTCTTTTAAGGAAGTCCTTGATCTGGATCAAGCATACGAGATTCTATGCACCCTCATCCAACCCACTGAATTGAATTGGGAATTCCAACACTCTGCCTTCCTCAAACTTCAAGAATGACCAGAGCTCTAGGTTTGTGCCTCTAGAAGTGAAGGCCCATTGTGAGTTTTCAGAACTATAAACCAATTTTTCCTTTAAGATTTTCTTTGGTTTTTGACCCTTACTATTTTTTTCTTTGGGATGAATCTACACCCAAGGGATGAAGATTGCTCTTGCATAAAGGTGCACAATGTGACACGTGGTGGTTGTGTGACTTTATTTACATATTATTTTCCTTTTGGGCATGATCCAGGGTATGTGTCAACTTGGCAAAGATTTTCTTCAAAGCTACTCTCACAAATCTAAGATCTCCCATTCGCTTGACACACCATCTATTTGCATTGGGCAGTTTTTATTTTTCCAAAGTGATCTTTTGGGTGGAGTTTTTTGGGGAGTACGGTAGGTGTTTTTCTTTTGGGGTGGAACCTTCGAGTAAATTTCATCAATCTCTATGGTTGATCGATCAATTATTTTCCAGGTTGTGCTAAAATTTGATTGTTTTCTAATAGTTATCTTCGCTAAAATATTTGAAGCCATTAATGAAGCAGTTAAGACTTAATGAGCGAAGATTCCCGCGATCTAATCAAGATCTAAGATTAGATTATGAGCTATTAGGTTTGGGATTCTGGCAATTTCTACTTCTAGAATTTTTATAGAGGTATTCTCTTCTTCTAGTTATAAATAGGGGTTGGCAACATAAGTTAAAAAAAAGTTAGAAAAATTGCTTCAAAAACTTTTTCAAAGGATATAGATCTATTAGGGAGTTTCTATTTTCTCAGAAGTAGACGGGTTTTTATAGAATATTGCTATTCACTTTGGCATGTTATATTTAATTCAAACTATCATTGGATTAGTAGCTGACCTTTGTTTTCAGTTCATATATCATAGAAGTTCAATCTATTTGGGAGAAATCTTTGAAATTGTGCATGCTATGGCCTTTGTTAAAGTTCTTTCCCATATTTTGTTCATGTTGAAAAAATTATGTTAAAATTTTGTGTTGGTAGTTTGAATAGCTAATTTTCATGTTGTTAAGTCTCTATGTTAAATGCTTGCTTTTAGAAATTGGATTATGTCTATTGAAATTTTCCATTTTTGTAAAGGGTTTTCCATTTTCCATAATATGTTGTAAAGGAGGAAGGATTCTATAAAATTTTGAATATTTATGTTAAACTTTAGGGTTTTCTTATGTCTGATTGGACCTTAATAGGTGCTTCCCATGGGGAGATTTGAAAGATTGCATTGTGCTTTCTCTAGCCTTTTTTGCTTATTCTCTTCCCAACAATGAAAGGTCTGCGGCATTTTGTGTCTATCATATCAGTTATAAGGAATAGTTAAGGTTTGAAATGTTGTAAAATATTTGGTGCATCACCATTTTTTTATGTTTTATTCACATTTCTTTCTACCTTTTCCCCCACTTTATATAAAAATCCGAAGGTCATTCAGTGAGGCAAAAATTGGTTCTCCACTCACTAAATTTCCATAAGGCTATCAGAGAAGCATAAACTTTGATGATCAACAAAATGAAAAGCACTTTTAATCCTAATATAGTAAAACCCTAATTTTAACTTATATAAGATTAAAAAGTGAAATTATTTCCAATCATTTTGTCATTTACCTTCTTGTAGCTTGACTTTGGTGGAGATTGATTGAAGATTTTGAGTCGATGAGAGTACAAGAATTCAAGACTGAACGTCCTATGAGAACAAGTAGCCTGCGGCGAGCTACAATATTAGGTGAGTTGACTTTTCTACCTTAGCTTTGTCTTTATGCATTTATTTTATGTTTTTATGCATTTCTAGGTTGATTTAGGACCTTGCAAGAAAAGTTTGCAAAGCATCCCTTTTTTTCACAAAGCCTCCCTTTTTTTTGCAAAGCATTCCTTTTTTTTACAATGTGTCCCCTTTTTTTGTAAAGTGTCCCTTTTTGTTGCAAAGTGTCCAATTTCTTCGTGAAGAGTCCCAAAAGGGAAATAAAGTGTCTAGGACCTTTAGGAAAGTGCACTAGAACAAATTTCTCACACTTTTTTTATTGTTGATGTATAGATTTTAGATTTTAGAATGCTTATAGGACATATTTTTACCTTTTTGTTAGATTCCTCCTCATTCGTGGTGCAACAAAAAAAAATTGTTGCCTTTGAGACCGAGCCCTGACACTCTCAGTGGAGGATACATAGATATTATAAACTACAAGATTGTATTGTGTGTACCTCATGCCCCCCATGAGGTACCATGATGCTATGCTAATAACTTTGGTAGAGTGGTGGGATGTAGATACATACACTTTTCATCTCTCGACAAGCGAGATGACAATCACTTTAGAGGACATCCATTGCATACTCTGAGTTTGGATTCAGGGTGAGAGGGTACATTTTCTAGGTGACCGATAATTTTATGAGATGAAATATGATATATGGTATTGTCTTGGAGGTCCAATTCATGATAGTATCGTGAGGCTACAAATCAATCTAGCCATGCTACTATAATCGTGAGCTCCACTTGTTACACGGATTATGATGTTTATTGTAGCACTACTACTCATACCTAGCGAACAGGGAGCACATTTAAAGGGAGGAATAATACATATGATTCAACGAATGGTAGAGTAGAGGATCGTATACGCCTATGGGTGCAACATCCTTGCACACTTATACCATGATCTAGGGTGATTTTCATTTCACAAGTTCGATAGTATGGTACACTATATGCTACTGTAGGTGTGGTGCCTGGAGCATATCATGTGTACTAGGCTAACAAGTTTTCCATGTGCATTAGACCTAGGGTATCATCACGCATTTAGTTACCCACTAAGGCAACTATTGTAGTATGAGGATTTGCATTTTTGGAGTCATATTCGACTAACTAGATGAGGAGGAGATCATATGGAGACCTTAATAGATTATACTATAGTGGCCAAATGAGACTCATCAATTGAGGAGATTACAAATGGAAAGATTTATGATAGGAAAACACGATTAAGTAGTATGACCCTTCTACTACGATTGTGTCATGTGGCAGTTTGGATAGGTCCAGGTACCACCCATGGCATGACCCTTTTTCAGGAGATCAGTACAAAGTTCCTAGAGGCCCAATGACATGAGACGATTCACTATTGATGATGTTATCTATAGTGACTCTGATTATGAGGATCATGATATGCCTCTTATCTTTGATGTTGATGACGTCAATACCACAAATGCCTATGAGGAGTGGTGGTAAGTAGCAAGAATAACTCTTGTATTCCCACTAGATGAGCTGATAGGCTATACAAGGCCAATCCTAGATCAAGTAGATGAGGAGGAGGATAGAACTAAGGAGACATAGGTCAAGGTTACAAACATATTCACAAATGTGATAGATGGGGAGTATGAAGAGGCTATAGATCATGATTATGATGGCTAGAAGGAGGGGGATGAGGAGGAGGAGGAGGAGCAGCTAATGAATGAGGGTGATGAGACAATAGATGAGGATCCAGTGGGCCATGAGTGGGGAGAGTCAAATCCTACTCATGTGACTAGATCACATTCAACAACTATAGCAGGCACCAACACCTACAGTCATGGAGAGGCTAGCACATCCTCCATTCCTTGTACACACAATGAGGCTATCTTTACATAGCCATCCAAAGAGCTAGGTGATGATATTTTATTTATTGCTATGCTTTATGCTTATGCTCATGCTTTATGTTTTAATTTTATGTCTATATATGTATCAAGATGTGTACTAATTATATATATGATTTCTATCTTGCAGGGGCTATGAAAGACCTACATGATCTCTATCACCAAGTTATCGTCGAGATAGTTCCCCCATCAGTCTATGAGGAGGATGTCGATACAGACTATGTGGCCCCACCCATCATAGAGCGGGATCTAGAGTTGTTCAAGCCATACGTTAGATTGTAGGCAACATATGAGAGTTTCAAGAGGCATGCCCACCAAGCTGAGGTTACCCAATATTTTTAGTCATCTCAAGCCCTAGCAAAGGTTGGGAGACTTCAGTCAAAGGTGGCCAGACTATAGGCGAAGAGGGATCATCTAGCAGAGGATCATCAGGAGGCCCTTGGATGAGTATAGGGTTTACAATATGCTTTAGATGTATTATACAGCTTGTGATCATGATCACATACCACCGTCTCTCAATGAACTGCTTTGAACCAAATGTGAGCACCAGATCCTAAGGGATCTAGTAGTCACAAGTCTCATTAGCATTGTATATATTGATGACATGTACTCAAAAATTTGATGTATATATATGATCATTTGATGTTTTGTTACTTGTGTTTATGTGTTTAAATGGTAATGTGATTTAACAAATAATCTAGCAAGACTATTTAATAAATATCTCCATGATTTAACATATTTTATGTGATTTGATTAAAACTTATTCTAGTTTCTCTTAGATGCAACATTTTGATTAAGCATATTATGTTAAATTAAATGCACCTATACCATCTAATTAAAAAACATTAAATGCATGTAAGGATCTAATCTAACATAATACATAGGATGAACTTGAATAGAATGAAACCTAAAGTAATCATTTAAAAATTAATTTAAATAATCACTCTAGTATTCAAGATACAAATAATTGTTTGTCAAGAACGAAGCAATGTAAGAGTATATAGAATGCCATCTACTAACTCTAACACCGTTGCTTTATAACTCATACTATTCAAGAATATTAGACATAATACCAGAGCAAGTGCACAACATTAATAGGTTCTTTAAGAGGCATACCATCCATTTCTATTCATGTATATGCATTGGACCTGTAACTTGTATTAATAATATAAGGTCCTAACCAATTAGGACTGAATTTTCCTTTTTTCATACAGGTCAAAATTAACATTACGTTTATTTTTTAATAATGCCAAATCACCCTTATTGAATATGTGAGGGATGACATGGTCATTGTAGCTACTTTGCAATTTTATAGAATAATCTTGGAGATGTTCAAGAGTGTTAATTCACTATTTGTAAAGCATCTCAAGTTGATGCAATTATCGTTCTTTATATGTATTGTCATCAATAAGTCCTTGAAGAGAAATCCTTAATGTAGTGATCTCTAACTCCAAGGGAATTATCGCCTTAGTACCATAGAAAATGTCATAAGGAGTAGTCTCGATGGATTTTCTAATACTAGTATGGTAAGCCCATAATGTGTATGTCAATTGTGTGTGTCAATCCTTATTGTGTTTGTTTTCTATTTTCCTTAAGATTTGTATGAGATTCTTATTAGTTGATTCATCTTAACCATTAGATTATGGGTAGTAAGGTGTTGAGAAATGATGTTGGATGTTAAATCTTTCTAGGAATTTCTTCACATTATTGTTCTTAAATGGGGTCCCATTGTCCAAAACTAATGTGGAGGAAGTCCAAAGTAAGCAATAATGTGTTCCAATATGAAATGACATATCACATCCCTAGTTGTGGAATGACAAGGAATAAATTCTACCCATTTTGTGAAATAATCTATTGTTATTATAATAAAAGTGTGCCCAACTGAAGAAGGAGGTGATATTTTTCCAATCAGATCCAATCCCCATACTAAGAATGACCAAATAGGAATTCACGAAGCTCAAAAGTAGGAGAATGAATCAAATTGCTATATTCCTAACATTTATGTCATTTCCTAACATATTCAAAGCAATATTTCTCCATACTTCTCCAGTAATATCCCATGTGGACAAGTTTTTGAACTAATGATCTTCCTCCAAAATGACCTCCACAAGTGCTTGAATGAGCTTCTTCAAGAGCTACAGGGATTTTAGATTCTTTAAGGAATCTAAGTAAAAGAACATTAAAGGATCTTCAATATAACATGTTGGAAATAATTATATACTTAGATGCGAGTTTTCAAAGACGGTCTTGAGTATTGTTAGTTGTCATCTCAAGAATGATACCTTCTTTTAAGTAATTAAATATCGGTGTATACTAGTCACTAGAGCTTTCCATATTTGTTAATAATACTTCTTTTTCTTGGGATTCAATTGATGGGTTCATAATTGTATGGAAAATAAATGTGAAATCCTTTGAAGGATCTTGAGGAGATATAAGAGAAGCTTCACTTTTCATTGCATCTGCATGTTGATTATCCTTTTGTGGGATGTTATAAATGGTAAATGATTCAAAATTCTCTAAAAATTTCATTGTGAGATCCTTGTATTTCAACAATTTATCATTCTTCGCTTGATATGTTTCATTTATTTGTTTAATAATCAATTGTGAATCTCCAAATATCTTAATATTTCAAACTCCCAAAGCTAAAAAAGTGTGTAAGCCAACAATTAATGCTTCATATTCTGTTGTGTTGTTGGTGCATAGGAAATTTAAGTGATAGGATAAGGAAATAGGCTTTCATGTAGGTAGGATTATTATAACCCTAGCTCCAAAGTTTGTTCTACACTTAGATCTATCAAATTATAACTCCCACGTTTCTTCACCTTTCTAAATATTCAACGTGCATTTTTTGTCAAGGAATGTTTTTGTATTAGGTAATGCTAGGGGTGAGGGAGCATCTGCTAAGTGGTCAG
Source organism: Sequoia sempervirens (assembly GCA_007258455.2). NCBI lineage: Eukaryota > Viridiplantae > Streptophyta > Pinopsida > Cupressales > Cupressaceae > Sequoia > Sequoia sempervirens. Next base: position 792,730,213 of record VDFB02270651.1, read on the forward strand.
TTAAGGCTTTTCCTTTAATTTATTTTTGTGAAACAAACTTAAGGTCAAACTCTATTAACAACATAACCCATTTAGTTAGATGTCTTGATAAATTTGTTTTAGTGAAAATATGTTTTAAATGATCAAATTTTGTCATTACATGTATTTCAACATTTAGTAAGTAATGTCTCAACTTACTAGTAGTGAAGACAAGAGCCAAACATTTTTTTTCTATTGTTGTCTAACACATTTCATAATCAATCAAAGTTCAAAAAATATAATAGACAAGATGTTCTTTACCATTTTCATCTTGTTGAGCCAACAATGTTGCAAGAGCATGGGCTGATGCTAACTTATAAAGGATAAATGGTTTGTTTTGCATAGCGGGTTGTAGAATAGGTGGAGAAGCAAGATAATCCTTCAAACTCTCAAAAGCCTATTTACAATCCTCATTCCAATTAAACTGAAATTCTTTCTTAAGGATATTTGTAAATGGTAACATTCAATTTGCTAAGGATGCTATGAAACGTCAAATAGCTTGAATTATTCTTTGTAACATGCGTAATTGAGAAATGTTTCTAGGAGGTGGCATATTAACTATAGCATCAATTTTCTTTGTGTCCACCTCAATGCCTTTGTGAGATACGATAAAACCTAGAAGTTTTCCACTATCTACACCAAAGATACACTTTTTTAGATTTAATCTCATGTTTTATTTTTGCATTCACTCAAATATTTTTTGAAGGACATTTACATTATCTTGTCTAGTTAAAGATTTGGCTAGAATATCATCAACATAATCTTCCAAAATCTTATGTATGTAATCATAAAATATTAATGTCATAGCTCGTTGATATGTTTCCCTTGCATTCTTTAATCCAAAAGGCATCATTACCCAACAGAATGTTCCCCAAACAATTGTAAATGTTGTTTTGTATTGATCTTGAGGGTTGATAAATATTTTATGTACTTAGAAAATCCATCCACGAATGACAACAGCGCATGTCCCATAGTCGAATCTACTATCATGTCAATATTAGGAAGGGGAAAGTCATCTTTTAAAGATGCTTTATTCAAATCACAAAAATATGTACACATCCTAATATGATTATTAGGTTTTATGATGGTGACAATGTTTGAGATCCAAGGGGAATAATCTATAGGTCTTATGAAACTAGCTTCAAGGAGTTTTTCAATTTCTCCTTTAACTAGCAAGGCTATCTTAGGATTCATTTTTTGTATCTTTTTTCTAACAGGTTTAGCATTTTCGACAAGGACTATGTTGTGTGTTACAATCTCAGGGTCAATTCCCAACATGTCTGACTAAGTCCAAGCAAAAAGTTTGAGAAAGTCATGAAGTAAAGTTGCATGATCTTCTTATTCTTCATCATCAAGGAACTTTCCTATTTTAATCACTTTTTCTTTATTGTTAATGTCCATTTCTATGTCAATTGTATCTCCTAAAGGAATTGCACTTTGTTTTGGAAATTCAGGGTTGTATTTTCCTTTGCTCATGTAAACTTCACTACTTTCCTTTAGCACATGCAACCTGTTTCTTTTGAGGAGTAAATATTTTTTCATAAACTCCTAGAATTTGTTTCAAGGCTTTATCATCTTTGAAGTACTCCCATGATGGTTCACTAGTCATATCAAGCAATTCAGGATGCTGCAAGGTGAGGTTGATTTTAGGTTTACACATAATGGTGTTGATGTTTAACGAGGTTTATTTGTTTGTTTGTGTTATATTAGAAGTACAATATCCCAAACCACTTTTTGTTTCTTGCGTGTTAGGTTAGATATAGGAACATGAATACCTTGTTCTTTCTTTCCACATCCTTTCCCACTATAACCCAATTGTTTCACAAGCTCGTAAGCTCTTCCATAAATTTTCTCCATTTCTTTTAGGTTTGGTGGTTATTGATAATCTATCTCATTGAAGTTTTTTGTGTAGCTTGTATCTTCTTCAAGGGTAGATGAGGTAGATTCTTGTGAGTTTTCTTCTGAGTTTTGTGTTGACATAACCATTGGTTGCTTTTGTTTTTCATCTTCTTTTCTTGTAATTATATATTCTCCCATAAACGAAGGCGTAAACTCCAAGGATCCCCAATCATCCTCCAATAACTTTGACACTATTTCCATTTATTGTTTTTCTTCCATAGGTTATTTGTTCAATGATGGAATTAAAGTGTTTAGAGGACTCGTTCCTTTTTCAACTTGTAAACAACTTTCAGGTTCGGGGTCTATTTCAATTCAGTATACCTTATTGTTGTAGACATACTTCATTATGTGATGAAGAGTTGAAGGAACTACATGCATCTCGTGAATCCAAGATTTCCCTAAGAGAAGGTTATATGAAACATTATGGGGGATTACATAAATAGGATTTACAAGGTAGCCTTTCTAAATGTAATAGGTAAAGTAATCACACCCAATAGTTGTTTGCTTATATTATCTAATCCTTGAATCAACAAGGAATAAAATTGAATTTTTGACTTATTCATGCCAAGTTTATCCAAAAGGGTCACACTACACACATTAAGAGCAGAGCCATTTTCAACAAGGGTTATTTTTATTCCTAACCTATTATGGATCGAAATTATCATGGAGGCATCATTTCTCTTTCTCATTTCCAAAGGAGGTAGCTTATGTTGATGACAGGTAATATGTACATTAACTGTATTCATTCTTTGTATAAGAGTTGCCACATCATTTGCATTTGTAGTAGAGGGAGCCATTACTTGTTGCAAGGTAGTTTGAAGCACAATGTTATAATTAGGTGAATTTTGAATGAGGTCTCATAGCGATATCTTTGTAGGAGTCTTCTTAAGTTGTTCAACAAAATCATACTCCTTCCCACTATGTGAAGTTAAATGAGGAGCACTAGGAAAAATGGGATTAGGCAAAGGTAAGGTTGTCGATGTTGGTTGTTTCATTTGTGGATTATTTTGGGTGTTGTATGTATGAGAAATGGTATTTGATTGTTGCAAAACATTGTTTTTAGGTGGGTATAAAGAAAACTTAGGCTTTTCTTTGGTTTGAGCTTTATGTGAAGGTGGGTAAAGAATACTTAAGTTGTGGTTGAAGTTTAGCCTTCACTATGTCTCTCAAAGCAGGGTTCATATGTCTTTGAGGCTTCCGAGTGGGTCTATAACCATCATTGATATAAATCTTGTGCATACATAAATCAGGATCAATGCCTTTTATATCATGGTAATCCCATGCATATGTTGTTGAGTGTGACTGCAACATAGTGTGCAAGAATTATTTTTGTTCTTTAGTCAAGAAATTGTTTATATTCAATATTTTTCATGGCATGACTTCTAATTCCTTGGATAATTCTTGTACAGATGAGAGGTCAAGGCTTGGAATGATTGGTACACATTATTGTGGTAGTAAGGAGTGGAAGATCACAAATACTTCTTTGGAGGAATTGGTGGGTTTAATACTTTGCAATGGTTATTGTAAACATGCAAGATAGTCCTATTGCTACAGGCTCCTACAACAGTCATTCTAGATTATGCGATAAATGAGCCCATATTCATCTTGGTCATCTAACAAAGGGTTGCATTCTATGGTCATCAATGTCTACAGAGAATAGTTATCTTCCTCATCCAAAGTAGGCCAAATAGTTTGCTCAAGTTCATCATAACGTTGTATTGGATGATATTGAACCAACTTCTTTGTGAATGCCCCATTAAAGATATTATCATATTTCTAGACTTACAACCTAGGAATGCATTAGTTGTAGCTAACCAAGGTCTACCTAGGAAGAGTGGGTAGCCTGTAAGATTAACATTTGGTTGTAGAACTATAAAATCACTACGATATTACTAAAAGTCCAATGCAATAACTTAGTCTTTAATGATTCCTTCAGGCTTGATTGTTGACCTATTAGCTAACTATAAAACAATTTGTGTGGCTCGAAGGTTGGCTAATTGAAGTAATTGCATTGTTTCTTTTGTCATAACATTTATTGCTAACCCCAAGTCTGTTCTAAGAGTATTCTTGATGAGGGTCTCATTAATCTTAACATCCACTACTAGACTACTAGGGTCTGTATACTTAGGGACAATTGTGCTCCCTAGAATGATATCTACAAGGTTTCCCAAGACATGAAATTTCTAAGGATCCTTCCTTTTTCTTCTTGGTTTCTTAAGACATAGGTCCCTTACAGTTTTGGTATAGATAGGGATGTTTTTGATAGCTTGGACAAGTGGAATCTTGATGTTCACATCCTTTAATTAACCTAACAGATCTATCTCAGCCTGTGTGTGATGATTTTGAATAGCTAGGCATTAAGGAAAAGGTGGCCTTGGACTTGAGGTAGTTTGGTGTACCTAATTTGACTTAGGTTCCAAAGGTGGTTCATTTGAAGATTAAACTATAGGTTCCCCATCCTCCATCTCTATAATTTGAGGGGATGAAAGTTCAGTAAGTTTTTTTCTTGATCTGAGGTGGACATCACTCACCTCTACCCCATATGTGTGGTATTGCATAGCTTCATTAGTATCTAGGCCTATTAAACAGGCTTAGTGTTAGGGTTAGGTGGAGGTTGGGTAGGTATTTGTGATTTCTTGGGTGGCTGGGATGTAGGATTGGATGGAGGCATGATAGCTTGATGTTGTGGTGATTCTAGTTTAACTTGCATAGAGTTCATGAAGTAATGATAAATTGGAAACAACTTTTAAATAGAATTAAACAACTAGAAAATGAAGTGAAGAACAATACCTTGAGTGGCTTGATCAAGTGGCTATTCTCACTTTAACTGAAACCAAATATAACTAAAAAATTCTATGCATCCAATGAAATTAACTTCATTTATTGCATATCATGAAATTTTTACACAAGATCTTCTCATAGATGTATTCAATCATTCTGAATATCCATAATGTCATGAAACTAAAAATAACTAATAATAAGAAAACTAAAAGACCAACTAACTAACATAAGGACTCAACCATCAACTATATACAATCTCGAGGGAGTCTTATTCAAAGAAACAACTAATTAGAATCATTAACTTCCACTCATAAATATCTTAGCATATAGTTAAGACTGGATTATTCAAACCATAACTAAAATGAAGGAAGAATCCTAATAGGACTGAAACTCTGTAAAATAGAATCACATTTAAACACGCAAAAAAATATTTCAAAATCCTATTAGTAAAGGAATCCTTCTACTTTAGCACTTATTAACCGGTCATAAAGATGCACATTCAACCTTCATTAGGTTCATTTAATTAACAATCACCAAATTCAGCTTAATCTGTAACTCCCCTATTTTGTTGTCCTAATCATCCTTTTGCTACAGGTTCATCATGAAAACTACTACATGCTACAATTCCTCTTTAGTGACAAAAAGGTTAATTCCACAAAGCATGTACACAAGACTAACTATCACAATTAAAACATAGCATTCCATCCACATTTCCTACATATCTACATATAAACCATTCAATACCATTACATGTCATAACCATATTTTGATCATTATATTTTAGGTCGAAGCCTGCATAATAAGTATGAAAAGGTAATATAATATAGGAGTCTTGTCTAGGAAATATATCTTAAAGTGTCTAAAAGTATGTATGAAAATAACAGAAAATGAGCTAATATCTAGACCCATTAGGCCTTTCGACTAACAAAACTACCACCATAAAATAGCAAGGTCAAAATATAGACCAAAACGCCACAATAGAACAACCACCCTAACTAGAATGAAACAATAGAAGCCAAAATCCAACCATATAGCTAAAAACCAAAAAATAGAGTCTAGAACAACATGAATGAGAGGGAACATAGGCCCAAAGAGTACCATTTCCCAATAGCCAAAAAATAGAGACACAATTGACACACATTAATTTATGGGATTACAAATTAAGTTGCATTCATCAATCATTTGCTCCATCTCCTCGTTGCATTGTTCCATCGCTTTAGGAGTTCTATCATCCAATTGCACCTCCCCGACCTAAGAGAAGTTCATCTTTCTATATCCTTTGCTCACTTTGGTCACACCATTCATAGTGCCAAAAATAGGCCTCTGCATGATACCTAGAGTAATAGACATTAACTTATTTCACAATCTTTATGGACCTTTTGTTCACTTTATCTTGCAACTCTCAGAATTGAGTGAGATAAATTTCAAAGGGCCTATCTTTACCCTACACATCCTCTTCAATGTCTACCATGGCATGCTCTTCCACATCTTTTGTAACTTTCATAACCATATCCTCAATTTCTTTGGCAATTACTTAACCCCTTCATCTTCATTTTCCTCCAAATCTTGGACCACCTCTTGGTCAAAACCCTCCATCTCTTCATCCTCATCATTGCTAATAGAGTCCTCCAAGAGGTCTTCACTAAGGACCATAGACAATTCCTTTTTGCTCACATTTATGGGGGTTGGAGCCTTTTCTTTAGGATCTTCTCTAGATTCTTCATAGCTTAGTTTTTTACCCTTGGTCGATTGGTTCACGAGCCTTGTCGACCATTTTCCACCCTTCCCACTGTCAGATTCGTATGTTTTTCCTTGTCCATCCTCATCTCTTATCTTAATGGTAACTATTTTAGATATTTTGGGTTTAGCACTATCAAGAACCTTCATCTTATCTCTTAAGGGGTTACCTAGAGGGTTAGAGCTACTCTCCTTACCTTTCACATTTTGGACAACAGGGTACCCTTTGATAAGGAGACCTTTTATAGAAGATTGTTTCATGATTAAGGGGAAACCTGGGGGTTTTTTGAGAGGAGGTTTAACAGAGGAAGTTCCCTCACCAAGAGTATTGATTGGAGGAGGAAGGGGGTGGGATTATGGTTGATTCTCATGGGAAACATTAGCATTGGGGTTATTACCAAAAGATGGGCCTGATAGCACAATGATGGTCAAGACATAATTATAGAGCCATTGAATCAGGTCCTGGTGAAGGGGAGGCAAAGCTCTTAGCCTTGCATTGTTTGAGAGAAGATAACACAAAAAAGGTATATTTATCTTTTGATTTCTATGATTATGGAAAATAAAGGAGAAATGGTACCCATGAATTTTTGTGTACCTTACCTCAAGGGTAAAATATTTCATGATATGCACACAGGCCACCCCTTAAGGGTTTGGGAGCCTTTCCCTATCATAGTCATTTTGGCACTACTTGACCTTCTCTTCCCATTCAAGAAAGTTTTCAATAAACCTATGATAATTGTCATTGCTGATTTTAGACATTCTCATACCACTATACTATAAGGTAGTCACAACAACAATTAGCCAAGGGGACACCTCAAACCCAATTCTACCAATTTGAACTTTGTCACCCCTCCACAAATTGTAGAATTTAGTAGTTATATCGTCATTAGTCCTCTCATGGCCATGAAAAAATGTGTCATGTATGCATCCTTGAAGAGCCTTCAAAGCTCCACATTCTTCTACAATAGCACACAAGAAAGTGGCTTAGATCGCTTCCTAGGACCCCCCATTGTAATGGAATAATAGACACAAAAGATTCTTTTTTTAACCCACCACCACTATAGCAATAGTGAGAAAAAAGTACAAACAATGCTCACAATAATATAGGCTTCACCAAAACTTAGGTTCTAGTAATTCAATTTTTTTAAATTACTATAAAAATGGTTTCACTAATTCTCTTATCTTTGTTTGTATAGTCCTATATATTTTAGGTCTAAGTTACAATAAATTCAAAATAATTATTATTTTGTGTATATATTTATTTTGAATTTAATAAGATGTTTGTCCACTATGTGATCAATAAAATAAAATAAAAAATGTTAGGACTAGGTATATGCAAGAAGTTATTATAAACATTATTATAATATAAATTATTTTTTATGATTATTTTTTTGTGGATACTACTTCATGCATATCTCCAAAGATAATTCTATGGATGCTATATATGCATTTTGGCTAAAAAAAAATACAAACATGAGTTGTTAGTTGAATCAAGAAAATAAGATAGAGCATCCTTATGAGATAATTGATCATACTAAAATATGCAAGCTAAATAGAACAAAGATAATTAAATTCAAGCACATAAAATCATGACCAAACCCTATCCCATAATGGATCGGTGCTTCTATGGAAAGAAGCCCTTTCCCAATCCTTTCCTAAGCTTGATGTTAAGATGCTATGAAGATGGAGTGGATGGGAAAAATCAATTCTCAGTTTAAGAGATTTACTTTGCAAGAGATTGTGGAGGATTTGAACAATAGATGGGACCTCTATTTATGGCCAAAAATGATAAAAGAATGTCAAACATGGAGGATGTGGGACTAAAGATAAGCCAATGAAAAGAGGTCACTTGTCAACTAGTGATAGGTTGGAGGATGAGGACATTTTGGTCAATGTGTCAAAGAGATGGATATTTCAAATTTAAAATTGTGAATTAAATGTTGAGTGGGGGACATGAAAGAGACATGTAAGACTTTCAGATTTAAAATTTTGAAATAAATGTTGAGTGGGGGACATGAAAGAGACATGTAAGACTTTTAGATTTAAAATTTGAAATAAATGTTGAGTGGGGGACATGAAAGAGACATGTAAGACTTATTAAATTCCTTTTTGGATGTACATTTCAACTTTCCTTTTGAATTCAAACTTGAGGGAATATTCTTCAAAGATGCCATGTTGATGGAAAATGTTGATTTTAGTAAATAAATAAATTGATTTATTGGTGCAAGTGAGAAAAGCTAGAGGATGTGACATGCATTAGATTAGATTAATCAGGATTAGATTAACTTAGGTGGTGATTAGATGTTATTGACCAATTTGACTTGATTTAGAGATTTAAATCAAATCAAAGGGAGATGAAAGGTGATAAAGATTTTAGTTAAATAAATATTTGATTTATTTAGCTAAGGGGGATAATGATAGGATCAAATTAAATAAAGTTAATCTATTTAATTTTATATGGACGATCTTTAGAGATTAAATCAATTAAACTTGGTTTATTCAATTGATGGACGAATATGCTTAGTTAGATATGCATGTTGTCAATTTTCCGTGTCTACAAATTCAATGGAACAAATGAGATGTTCATGTGAGAGTTAGAGGAAAATGTGAAGTCACATATTGATTCAAACATCTAAAAATATTTATAGGGACATTGGATAGGGGGTTACTGGTAATTCCTTATTTGACACTTGACATGGTGGAAGAGAATCTACAACAATGGAGTTAATTATAACATAGTGTTATATTAGGGGTTTACATATGACACCCTTATATGGGTTGTTGAGTTTTATTTTTCTTCTTGTGGGCACGCATGAAAGATTTGTTTTCTTTTGTAGATAAATTCATCCAATTTTAATGAGAAGGTAAGAACCTTCTAGAATATTACAATTAATTTTTGGACATGTATCATGATATCACTTTGGTGGTTTAAAATTATTTTTAAAGCCTATTTTACTATAAAATGAAGGCTTGGGATAGTATTTTTACATTATAGTTTGAAATGAAGGAATGGTGTTTGATTGATTGTAAGTGTAAAGATACAAGGATTGAAGAGATAATTTGAGATAATTTGAGTGTAATTTTAGAATAACACTAATTTGTAGCTCTCTTTGATACTAGTTTTTTATTCAAAAAGGTTTTTCTCATATATATTATTTTACTTCTTTATTTTTTGAATGATCTTATGGTTGTCAACTCATTTATTTGTGTTCATATATTGTTGATTACTAATTTATTATAATATATTAAATCCGATTTGATCACTATGTTAAATGTTTTATCGTAAGTTCCAATACAATTTCTTAATAGAAATTTTAATAAGTGTTAGTATGATTTATATATTATATGCTGAATAATAGAATCTCATTCACATTGAACTTATAACTTCTTATGCAATTTCATATTATAGTTTAAAAAAACTATTAAAATTAATTCAACACATATTTTGTAAATAACATTAATTTATAATGATTTGCAAATGTTCAAATCTAATATCATTTGATAATTGCATTTCTATCACTTTTTCTCTAAATTAATCTATTTGTAAACCTATATTCTATTCCACATTTAAGAAAATTAAACCAAGTATGCACCATAATTATGTTCATCCAAACATATATTCTCCATAAATCCGCTTCACTATTTATTACAAAGAAGGCTTGCACATAATTTAGTTGTATGTGAATTAAAAAATAAAAAATAATAAAACAACAATACAAAAATTAATTCAACAATAATCTTCAAATCTAGAAGTTATGAGTCTCTTATTAACTTTACACTTTTACCCTTTTTTCTCAAAGCCATTTAATTGATTTTTAATGCATATAAGATATTTGTACATGGTTTTATATGGTTTCAAGCATACTCATTGCAATGTTGCACCTTTTTATCAATATTCCATGTAGTTTTGGATGGGAATAGAGAAATGGGTATTAGTGAAAGATTTTTTAAAAAAAATTGGGAATGGTATATATATATATATATAATAAAGGAAAATAAATCAATTTTCCCAAGTATTTTGAAGTGTTAGATTAATAAATTGTAATAATAAATAAATTGATCTTATGATTATAAAAGAGATTGATATGGAAAATAATTTTAGATCTAATGTCTAAATGACTATGATAGAAGTTACAAAATGATTCATCAATATTGTAGAATCACAAAATGTGTCAACAAGTGAATTTTGAACTAAAAAATTGATTCTACTTAATTTTAAAATCACTTTAGGTTAAAAGTGCACTATAGAATCAATCTAAATCTCATGAAATCAATCTTCCATATTCTATGATCTAAAATTGATCCACCCTACCTTTTGTCTAAATCTATAATAATTGACTAACAATGCTAATAAAAACTTAGGTTGAGGAGCTTGCTAAGTGAGGGTCATGTTCTTTAAGCAAATTCAATGACTTGTGAACAACATTTGAAAACAACAAGCAAATGTCTATATATTGTTAAGTATATACATATTGATGTAGTAGTAAATGTTCATATGTGCTCCTTGAATGGCGTAATTAGTAGTGAACTAGATTCTAAATATATGTAATGTGTGTTAAATCCCAATATTAAATTACGGATTACATTTTATAGAGCACTCTAAAATTACAATTTGAAATATTTTTGACTCGATTAAAAAAAAATGATTTTATTTGATCCTTTTGACTCAACTCGTCATGTTTTATTGGTAGAAGAATTTTGTGTTCATTTCATAAATGTTTCTTGAGCATTGAAAGGTCTTATGTAACAAAAAAATGAAATTATGTTGCTTTGTAGTGTCAAATAATCTTCAAACCTAGGTGTTTTAAAAATAAAACAAAAGACGACCTCAACTTACCTCCAAGGCCGATGTCCAGTTTTAGGAGGGAAGTTGTTTTGAAGGGAAAGCTTTTCGGGGACTTTAGGGTTAGGTCGTCTTACTGGTGAAACAGGTCGACTACTTTAAGGCACGAAGACTACACCTTGATGCACTGTGTCGGGCTCATTGCAGAGGTAGTAAAGATGTGCGTGGCATGTTGAAGGAAGGTGGAAGAGTTTCAGGGATTCATGCATGCCTTATGTAGACATGCAAAATTAACATTATGCATTCGATCGGATTCAATCAAAATTAGATGTCGCATTAGGACCATTCATCAATTAATCAAGTACACTTTCATCCGTTCATTAGGTAATTTCATTTCCTAGGGTCATTTATTTAAAATCAAATAAACATTATCATCAGCCCTTTAATAAATCAAACATCATCACTTTAATTAAATAGATCAAACATTTATTTAATTAAATCCATATTTCATCCTTTTCTGATTTAAATAAATCAAATATTTAAATCCTAAAGGTCAACTCACCTAATCAGCATTAAATCAGCATAATCGTCATCTATTTAATCTAACCCTGATTAAATGTTAATCCCATCCCACTTGCATTCTCTAGATTTGGCCACTTGCACATGAAATTGCATTTAATTGATTTATCAAAATTACTTATTTTCAACTTGGCATAAAGGAAGAATATTCTCCAAGTTTGAATTTCCCCCCAAGTGGACATGTACACCCAACAGAGCATTTATGAGGCCTTACATGCCTCTTACATGTCCCCTTCCAAAGTCAAACTCAGCATTTATTGGAAAATTTGAATTCAAATTCTCCCTCTCATGGGCACTCTTCCCAAATCTTGCACAACCATTGACCACTCACCATTTGACAAGTGTCATCTTCTCATTGGAGGATCTTTAGTCCCACATTCACCATCTTGGCCAATCTCTCATCAACAAAATCTATAAAAGAAGGCTTAATCCTCATTCATAGGATCCACAATTTTATGCAAGGTTACTCTCTTGGTTTGAGAAATAATCTTGTTCTTCATCTCCATTGCAATACATCATCATTTAGCTATTGATCAAGGGTTGGGAAAGGGTCACTAGCACATGTGACACCAATCCAACATGGAATAGGTGATTATCATGCTTTTGAAATGTCTTCTTGATGTTGTTTTTGTTACTTGTGGCATTTCTTTAGCATAGGTATTTTATTTCATGGAGGTATTTGCAGATTTGTATGTTTAGACTAACCCTTCTAATGAGTATTTGAGGTTGGTTTTACTTGCAGATTTAGGGTACTTCACCTTACCCACATATTCAAAAGTATCCCAGTGCAAGTTCTACGTGGTTATATTCCTCATTTTTTACCAGGTATGTTATGTATTCTGGGAGCTTTAAATGTTGAAGATACATTTAAGGAACTTGCATGTCATATTTAAGATGTAAGGCTTCATTCGAAATGTTGAGTTCTATGGGGATCCCTCAGCAGCGTAGGGAAAGTCTTGAAAATTTTAGTCTTTTCCAAATAGAGATAGAATGCATGCAAGTTTTATTTCCAAGAGACCTCATCAGTCATGTTGCCAGATGAAAAGCCTAAACCCCTCTCATTAATGCATGAACCCAAACACTGTCAAAACATTGCCCAAAAGAGTATAGGAGTTTCTTTCAACCATTGTCAAAGCATTCATAAACTCTTAACAGTAAGCCCTAGGCTCAAGATAATCATAGAAGGTGACAGACACATTGCTGGGTTGTGGGGTCCAAGAATCCCTAAAGCTACTAATGAGTAATCTTATCAAATGCTACACACAACCAAACAAGGACTGTCCAAACATGGGTATGATTGTCAATTGTCAAATGATAGTCGACAATTATGTCAAGTGACAAAATCTAATGTTAGAAGATTGTGTGGCAATGTCAGTATACAGAATTGTCCAGACAGTGAAGAGAAGTATTAGTTGCCAAGGTTCAGTAAAGGCAGTCAAATAAAAGTTTACAGTTAACAATCAATTCCAATATGACAGAGAGCAGTGATTTTTGAGTCTACAGTGACAGTGGAAAATGAGAAAGTGTCAAATGATAGTCTACAATTTTATCAAAGTGATAAAATCTAGTGAAGATCCTTGTATTAAAGTGTTAGAAGACTGTATGACAGTGTTAGTACAAAAGACAGTCATCACAGTGAATAACATTGTCTATGAATGACAAGTGGACAGTGAGTAGTGTTTTATAAGGTGTTAATAGGTAGTTAAAAATGACAGTCATCACAAGTGAACAGTCCATGAATGACAACAACAATGAACAGTGATCTATGGAGTGAACTACAAATACTTTAAGTGTGCCTCACAGTGGACGATATTGTCATAAGAAATGATAGTCAAGGTAGTGTATTAGGGTCCATCAGATGCCTTTGGTGTGTTAAAGAATATATGTATTTTCATTAGGTTTCTTTCAAGCTTACCAAACCCCAGCACACAGTGCAAACCTTGCAAGTAGATATCTCCTAGGAAAAGATTAGGAATCAGTTATTTGAAGGTGTTGCTCTACCTTTCCATAATCTTGATGCTTATTAGACCCCAGAAAGAAAATACCCAAACAAGGAACCTACCATTAAGCTTAGACCTTTAACAATGAAGTAATTGAAGAAAACTTAAATTGTGAAGGAAGGTAAGATCAGTGTCTATTGAATGCTTCCATATAAAGTATGAATGGGCAGGGAGACAATTTAGTGGTTAGGTTGTTTCTACCAAAGAAAATGTCTAAAGCAGTGATTTGAGGATAAATAAGCTTATGTAATGTTACTGTTTCAGTGAAATAATGATAGGGCTGTAGAAAACTATGATGCCAACATGAATACAAACGAACAATGTTGATAGGAGGACTATACAAGTCTGTAAGGTCTCTCGAAGATGTATGGTAGAAATGACCACACTAACTAGCTTCATGATGTGTTGACAGTGTAAGGTTCTCAATGAAAGTTCCAGTCATAGTAGCAAAAGTCTTTTGGGGAGAAAATCGGCAACCTAAAAGTATAAGATTTTTTGAAAAAATCAGAATTCAAATGCGAAAAAGGGGAAAAAATCAGATTAAAAAAACATTAAATAATGTTCAAAAAGAGATAAAAAACTACTTGTTTTTTAAATTTAAAGGCATTTTTATAGCATAAAGATATAGAGAGAATAAAATAGAGATTTTAGTCCATGAATTGTATAAAATAGAGAGTTTAGCTTATGAATTATCCAAATGAAAAGTTTGTCTAAAATAGAGAATGCAGTGTAGCATATAAGCTTTGCTAATAAATAATTCTTTGGTAGGTTCTGTATAAAGTTTATAGAGTTATTGTAAAGTTAACAATCAAAAAATTCACTAAATGATATGTGAATGAACCTCTAGTCTTGTTGTATGATGTGAGTGGATAGTAAAATATTACTAGTAACACTACATTCCAAATTATTATTAATATCAAAAGAATGTTTAATCATACAGATTGCACTATCATAACAAACTCTGAAACCTTTGAATACTTATTAATACCTCAAAACAACTTCACTAAATGATATGTGAATGAACCTCTAGTCTTGTTGTATGATGTGAGTGGATAGTAAAATATTACTAGTAACACTACATTCCAAATTATTATTAATATCAAAAGAATGTTTAATCATACAGATTGCACTATCATAACAAACTCTGAAACCTTTGAATACTTATTAATACCTCAAAACAACTCAAAACAACTTCAATAAACATGTTTGCATCCCAGAAATCTGAAAGAAGAAACATTTTATCACTAAAAAATCTCAAAGTCCAAATAAAAATCTAATGAATCAATAAAAGAGAAATCAACACACACACGTCTTCTTGAAAAGGAGGACCCCCTCTTTTTCATCTTTTATTTTAGGGGAGGTTTTGTGAAGCCTAAGTTTTCATAGTTGGAGTCAGTTTTGGTTCATCTAGGTTATAAAATTTGCATTCCTTAAATGGTCTTTTGTCTGAGAGATTCGCGGAATTCTCACGCTGGCTGGGAAATTACGAAACTTTTGAGATGTCATGGATATAGTTCATTTTATGTTGACAAGGCATAAGTTTTGACATAAAACGAATTGCAGAATTTTGATCTGTATAGGGATAATATACCTTACCTACCAAAGTCCCACAATTTCCAAAGTGTTTGCGAGAAACTCCCTTTGGTGTCTCTTTTCTTCCGCCCTGAGCAGGTAGAGTTTTTCATGTTTTCATTTGTATGTCAGCTAGGGAATTTAGGTGGCCATTTTAGAAATGTTAAATCAAACTTATGTGAATCAGGTCGGCCTGAGAAAATATTTGAATTAAATGGATTTTGGGTATGGGATGCCCTAGATGGAATCATTGACCTGTGTCAGTAAAATGCGTTCAATATTAGTCTCGTACACGACACCTTGGCAAAATCTTTTAACACCATGTGTCCGTGAAACCAAAAAACCTAGTTTTGCAATGTAGAAATTTGTTCAAAACTCCCTCGGTTCATGGTATGTTCTCTATTTGGTCTTGGTCCTCTCCACGACTATAGTCAATTGATTCAACATTGCATTAACATTCATACTCTCTTTGGATCAATCTAGTTAAGTGCATTTAATCTATCCCTGATTTTAATTAAAATCTTAAATTACCATGTTCATTTATGTTGAATCATCATGTTAATTTATTTATTAGTTTAGGTTGATTTATGTTGATGTATATGAATTTTTTAATTATTCTAAATTAATATCAGGTAAAGTTTATTTTCCTTCATATTTAAATTATGAAAATTTATTTAATTTAACATAATATGATTTCGCTTTAGGGTTTAAATTTATCTTCATTAGTTTTAGGTTTTAGATTTATGCTTTCTAAAATTGTGCATCATATGTAAATTAAAATTATAAATAAATTTTTGTGTACTGCACCGATATGGATGGTCTTTGGGCACGTACTGATACATAGATTCAGAGATTGAGATTGATTTTAGATGACCCTTTGACTGCTGGGGTATACAAAAGTAATTGTGATATGATTTTATAGAGTTTAGTTAGGCTTAGGCAGTCATTAGGAGGTGCCCATGCATATTTTGGTGAGAATTTAGTAGTCGTCCTTGCTCAGATGAAGGATCAAGTTTTTGGTGATGTTCCTTTGAGTACAGTTTGATTGAGAGTGCCAAAGGAAACTATTAAAACTGAATTTTTTCCCCAGTATTCCACTAGATCTAAGGTGAGGGCATATCAGGTGACTAGGTGCATATGCCCTAGGATGCCCCCCTTGATTTATCCACAATTTCTTGCAACAAATTGATGTTATCCAAATAACGACCAAATTCCATTATAGTTTGCACAACAGTTATATGTTGAGGTCCATTTATGCCTCAACGTTAACTATTTGGATTTACCACCTCATTTGGGGCAAGGGTGTGGTAGGCTATGTGACAGGGATGGTTATCGTCATACAAATCGACAATCCCTAGATTTTAGGGCCTTGCTTGGACAAAGGATGCTTGCTATCACTCCATCCATTAACCCTATTAGTGATTAGGTTGTCATTTCTTCCCAACATGTAACTTCATTGGAATTGTACAACACATTTATCTAAATTATATAACTCAAAATTTTCTTTTTTATTTATTCATGTATATGTGTCTAGGTGGAGGTAGCACATGTTACTCCTAGTTTAAAGGCAAAGTGTGCACTCACACATTCTTCACCTAACCATGTCAGTGGATAGGTGAAATTTATTTTTCATCTAAGTTAGCATATATATATATGCACATGTTCACTTGTTCTTGTGTGTGTGAATATATATATTTAATATAATTTTTAATCATTACACTTTTGTATATGTATACCAACACATTTAATGGAGCATGATTCATGCTTAGATGGTCACTCTACTAGGAGCAAACATGATGAGCCAGAGACCAACTGAGGCACTAGTTTATACATGTGTTTATTGTTTTATGTATATATTATCTAGAACATGTGCATGAACTATGTTGGGGATCTATCATATATGTGCATGTGAACATTTTATGTTTATGAACTTATATTTCATATCTACTCTAGACATGTTTATATTGATTCCAGACATTAGAGTTTATGTTTATGTTTTAGATATATTGATGTATGTGCACATGTACATTTATGTTTGAGATATATATCATAGATTACATTTTTGTTTGTGACTTCTTATTTTCATATCTATGTATATGTGTATGTTTATATACATGTAAATTTCATATATCATGTGATCCCTCAGGGACATAACTTATGTTTATGAACTTATGTCTTAAAATGAGCGATAACTACATATATATATATATATATGATGTGTAGTATGAAATTTGGTTTTATATATATATGTGATTTGGATAATTAGATCTATATGTACATGTGTATATTTTCATTCAATTTGTATGTTAGAAGTTATATAAAATCTCATTACATGTGTAATATATGAAAAATAGGGCCACATATAACAAATAATGTAAATAAGTAAGAGAAAAAATGAGAGAAAAAAATCCTAGAAGTTTCCTAAACTACTTTGAACCACCAATTATTTTTTCTTGAAATTCTCTAACCATGTTGTTGAAATCCTCTAATAATGAGTTCCAATGGTTGTATAATTTAATATTAAATTCATTATCAATCAAAGATCATTTAATATGTAACTAAACGTTTTTAACCATAAGATGTGTAAATGCATTGCTTCTTTAAGGACCCTCTCAACTAGGATCCCATCATCATAAGATGATATTGTGTTCAAAGTTCCTTGTGCTCAATAGAATCAATTTCAAATATGTTACTATTTATGTGGAGTAATTTAGAACCAATTTGGATTTCTCTAAGAACTTTTTCATGATAATATGTCTAGAAAAAGACTTTGCATGCATACATAAAAAAATGTACCAAAGTGATATATCGTAGTTTGAGTTCTTTGTGATTGATGAATGATATTGAAATATTTAGGTTGTTTAGATATTAATTTTAAGGCTTGGGAGGTAAATTAATTGAGAAAATGATGGTAATGTAATTTATTAGCCTCTTGCTAATATTTAATGCATGTACGCCCCACAAGATTATAACCATGTTGTGAATTATGGTTCACAAGAGAGGTAGGAATAGGAGAGACATGAGCCATATTAGTCTAGAAAACAAATTAGGATTAAAAATAAATCTTGAGAGAATGGCTTTAAGTCCATAAGTATCATCATGTGAATTATGACTAATATATAAAAGTAGACAATAACAACATAAAGTAAACTCATTAAATTTAGATATAAGGAATTTACAAGATGCACCCAACCATGTTGTAAAGCTCTACCACTTGATTCTAGTATAAAATTGAACTAATCAATAACATAACATCATCTTTAATATAATTTAAATAGAAATAGAATATGATAAATTACATGTAAAGCTCGACATCCATAAAACCATCATAATCATCACATAAAAGTTATTCACTAAGGCTCGTGTATGAAACATAGAAAAAGTGAAACCCTTAAGATTTGACCCTAGGATTTAAGCATTTTTCCAAATGTTTCATTAGAGATTTGAGGTGGTGAGGGTTTGATGGATTTGGACAAGATATAAGATTGACTTACAACCTGAGAGGTGAGTCAACTTGACCTTAAACAAATTTGGAATGGATCTAAGGATGAAATTTAATGATTTGACTAGACTAATGATGCAAAGTATGGACTTACTGTGCACCTATGATATGAATTTGGAGTTGAAAATGTTAGACCAAGTCACCCAAACTGACTATGTCTCCATAGATGAATTATGGATTTGATTTCACAATCCTTTGGAACCAAATTAGAGCCTTCTATTTCTCCATGTTACACTATTGGATCATCGTCAGATGTTGAAATAATTGACTTTCCTTGAATTGTCAAGATGTAAGGTTTGATAGGAACAATGAAAAATTAATCTTCTAACTTCTCCCAATCTTCTTCAAACCTGAAACCTGCACATTCAAAGAGAGAGGAAGGGTTGTGCCATATAGGGGCTTGTCTTAGTCAAACCCTGTGTTAGTGTTTCCACTTTCGAAATGACAATGTCAATGATATAAAACCTATCCTTTTGAGGGATAGGGTTGAATGATAAAAAAATGATGAATCAACAATGGATTGCAACTAGCACCACCCAAAAATGGCTTCCTTAAAGGACTAAA